>BSBM01000319.1:3935000-5135000 GCA_027924585.1 Larix kaempferi
GACAACGACAACGATGATGATGATGATGAAGAGGATGATGATGATGAAGATGTTGATGAGGAAGAGGGTGATGACGACGACAACGACGATGATGACAACGATGATGATTATGATGATGATGATGATGATGATGATAATGAATATGATAAAGATGATGATGATGATGGAGATGATGATGATGATGATGAAGATGATGATGATGATGATGATGATGATGATGATGATGATGAATCCCAATACCTCGTCATACCACCGACGGCAATAGGCATCGTATATCAGACTTCTTATAATGTAATTTCGGTCGGATATCCGACGCCCCCTTCAAAAGAATTCGATGAGCTCGCCAAACCACCGTCGCCAAATGGTGGTGGTGGTGATGACGACGACAAGGATGATGATGATGATGATGAATATGACGACCTTGCCATACCACCCACAATAAGAGGCATTGCATATCAGACTTCTTATAATCTAATTTCAGTCAGATGATGACGGCGATGACAACGACAACGATGATGATGATGATGAAGAGGATGATGATGATGAAGATGTTGATGAGGAAGAGGGTGATGACGACGACAACGATGATGATTATGATGATGATGATGATGATGATGATGATAATGAATATGATAAAGATGATGATGATGATGGAGATGATGATGATGATGATGAAGACGACGATGATGATGATGATGATGATGATGATGATGATGATGATGATAGTGGTGGTAGTGGTGACGACGAAAATGATGATGAATCCCAATACCTCGTCATACCACCGATGGCAATAGGCATCGTATATCAGACTTCTTATAATGTAATTTTGGTCGGATATCCGACGCCCCCTTCAAAAGAATTCGATGAGCTCGCCAAACCACCGTCGCCAAACATCGTTAGTCTTTCTAGGTATCTACATCAGATATCCTACAATGATGATGATGATGGTGATGATGACGATGATGATGATGAAGATGATGATGAAGATGAAGATGAATTTGATGGTGATGAATATGATGATTATGAAGATGATGATGGTGGTGGTGATGAAGACGACAATGATGATGATGATGATTGTTGAGGGGGCCATAAGGCCTTTCCTATGTTATCATTACCATTAAATGAATGTATTAGTTAAGGATATAATGCATGAGAATTTGGAGTGGGAGTAACTTCGCCAACTTCTCTCTTCATGTATAAATAATACCATCAAGATGAATAATAAGTGGTTGAATGCATTCGACTCATCTCTCTGTCTTGATTATTTTGGGTATGATGCTTCTGCTTACTTGAATACAACATTGGTGTCATTGCCTCCTTTGTCTAGTCTCGGTGACATCAGCAGTGGATAGAGGTGGTATGAACTCGGAAGAGAAAATGAAGATGCTTGTGGAAGACAAACCTGCAAGAAAATTAAAGATTGTTTATCAAGAAATTTTCTCCAAGAAAGACTACTTGTGCTTTGATACTCCTACGAAAAGAAAAATCTGAAGATGTCGCGAGTGACCATTCACCAAGCATCTAACGTTGAAATATTATTCAACCAAAAATTTTATTGAGCAAGTTTTTGCTGAGTCCACCATAGATAAAAATACCATACCGGATCACCCTTGGTTCTCATGTGAGAAGGGACTGTCTCGTGCGCTAATAGAAACGATTTCTACGAGAAGAAGATAAGACATGATTACTTTTTTTTTTGGTGTTTGATTTTTCTGTTTTTATGTTTATATAATCACTGTCCAAAGCTCTATTTGCACAATTCATCTGAATATGAACTGACGATGAAGTTGGAAAGAAGGCCCTTCTTCATTAGCTCACGATCATGATCTCCTTAAGATGTGGGAGAGATTCTGTTGTGGCTGATGCGAGAGTACATAGTCCATTACCCATTGATTGTAGAAAAAGAGCAAGCTGACCATTAAAATATCTGGATTCAATCTTCAGAGATGCTATTGTTGGACGACATATTCTCTCACATCGGGCACCTAGTCAGATTTTAATAAGACCTCCTAGCGATGAATATCATGTGTTGACCATGCTTCCTTTTGCACGCCCAGATTGGTGCATTTTCAACTGACTAAACGCATGCCAAAATTAATGTGAGCTCAATGTTGAAATCTGCGTTGATGCATTCTTGGTGGCTCAAGATTGAAGACTTCTGCATTGATAGCAGTGGTTCAAACCTGAACGAGAGGAGGATGCGTCAAGCAACCTGCAAAATAAATTAAAAGTTGCTCATGTGTTACAGAAATTATCTGCATGAAGAACAACAATCGATCATAGGAGGGATGAAGAATGGAAGCATTGGAGTCTCCAGCGATCCAATGCATGGTTGATCCAATATATCTACTTAACTTGCAAGAAAGACTAAATATTGCTTGTGTGAAGAAGAAAGGCTTCATGCATTTATTTGCGGTGTGATAGTAAAAGAATGCTCGTGTACATAATCGACGTCGTGAAGGACATTCACCATTTTTTTTTACTATCGACCTGAATATTGTTCGACAAGAAATGATAAGTTCGTGGCTGCTACTACTTTCATGATATCATATTGAAGAGCCTCTCATTTACGAGTTTTTCTGCCATTCGACCGTCAACTGAGACATTCAATAACCGACCAGGAATCGTGTGGGATCAGCCAAGAAATTAGCATTGAAATCAATGGGCGCAATTAACCATATAGCCTATCATCGTCCCTCAACCAGCATTAAAAACCAATTGACTAGTCGCTTTGGCCACGCCGACCACATTAACAAGAAAAGGTAACTGAAAGTGATGAAGTTTACACACATTATAATCTCGAGTGCCTCTATAATAAGTAGCTATACTCATTTGCGCTCCCGTTGACAACAACACTTCGTCAAAGTTGGAAGGCATCCAGACGACACTAGTAACTAACTTGGAAGAGAACGTTGATTATTTGTCGACTTGGTCGACTCTTATTTTCCTGTATGTAGAACACGGTATCGGCAACCTATCAATAGTAAAAGAGATAACGTTGCAGCTATTACTTAAGGTGACATGTGGCATCTATATTTTAATTTGCAGAAGAGTCTACCAAGCTATCCGTCTCTATTGATCGCTGAATAGAGGGATATTTACTCAATAGCTCATACGGGGAATGCGCTGCTTAGGATGCCCTTCTTCGTGATTTATTCTTATGGATGAAAAGAATAAGAGATGTTATTTAAGAATGATGATATGTTACAAGCAATTGTCATAATGAGACTGGGAATTACTACTGTTTGACACATCCAATTATCTATGTATTTGACCAATGGATCATTCCTTCACTATGATGTTCTGTGGCATAATTGCAATTGACCAATCAAAACATTTAAATTGACCAATCAAAACATTTAAATAGAATAAAAGCTTGTGTAGCAGTCTATTAAGTCTGAAGATGTCGACTGTGGAAGTCGACCAAGTGAAAGCAGCCGAGACTCTTTGTCAGCTTCTTGGCTAATATTTCTCGTCTGAAATCTTGGTGGTCAGATCGGCTAATACTAAAACCAACCAATATGTTTATTGATCCGTCAACCAACTAATTCACTTGTAAATCTTAGTATCGCACAAAGTTTAGTCGCTCAGAATAATTTTTCATTTTGTTTGCCAGATTTGTTCCATCACTTTATCTGTCGAATAACCTTGTGCCAACCTTTCCATGTCGACCAATGCTCTAATTCATGGTTTAAGTCTCTATTAAATCCATTTGGTACATTATCACCTGATAAAAGTACTAGAATATTTTAATATTTGATATAATTGAGTCGCAACCGATTCATCATAATTGAGTCACTCTATTTTGGTCAAAGAGAAAAGTGAGCTGAGGGGTTACTACTTTGGTGGATATGGGTTAATTGCTTAATATGGTTGATAGTCGTCATTGTAATCGAGTTGTTTCCAATTAGTAAGAAATTTTGGGTCGATATTTTGGAGGGACGAGTCAATATGTTTTTGGTCGAAGTTCGACTTCCATATTAGGTCATTATAAATTATGGTCAAAATTTAGTTGTGGTCCCCTGAACTTTATATATGTCGGTTGATAAAACTACAGTTGACTCTCAAATATTTACTTAAATTAAATTGTCAAGTCGGTCGAGTCATGAGCTAATGTGACTCTAATTTAAAACTTTTGAAGTTAAGAGGGGGTTAATCGTGGGTCTCCTTTGAGGTAGGCGATTCCCTCCATTTTTATGTAAATTAAGTCGGACTCTTGCCGACCATTGTCAGTCGAGTCGAGTCGATTTGATTCAAGTTGAGATGAGTCAAGTTAGTTGGCCATGACCAATATCAGTCAGTATCGACCACAAGCAGTAAAAAACTTACAAACTTGCAGGAAGCGTCATGACAGATGAAGTTGACAATGACCACATTCAAGCATAATCCATATTACAACACACATAAGAATAACTTAAACACTACATGATGACATTAGAACATTTGAATTGATTGAACCCCTCGGTTTTGAATTGCAAATATGTTCCTCGATAAGGTGACCTCAGAAATCTAGAAGATAGAGAAATGGTATAGAAAGTCGAAAAGCCAAAAGGCCCCACATGCCTGAGCTAATGGAGATGTCGTCCAGATGGAGTTGCTTGGGACGATGGATATGCCAGCTAGATGAGCCAGGGTGAGGTTTTAAAACAAAAGACCTCATTATGTAAGAGGATAGTCGACCGTTGTTTTGAGAGGGTGAGACTTTGATGGACTACTACCAGATTGAAGATGGAGGCTGAAGAGTAACCAATCACAATAGATAATTGTACACGTGTGTTTTCCTATCAAGCTGGAGGATGTTGCAGCTAAGTACCTATGCAGACCGGTATGCATGGTTGATGCACAGTGAGGACTACTTTAGTACGAGCGGAAACCCAAGATGTTGATACATCTTTCTTTGTTTTCTTCAGGATGAAGAAAGGATTTTTTTGGTGGGGGAGATGTTGATGGGGCCATAAGGCCTTTCCTATGTTATCATTACCATTAAATTAATGTATTAGTTAAGGATATAATGCATAAGAAGTTGGAGCGGATGTAATTTCTCCAACTTCTCTCTTTATGTATAAATAATACCATCAAGATGAATAATAAGGGGTTGAATGGATTGGAATCATCTCTTCATCTTGATTATTCTATGTATGATGCTTATGCCTGCTTGAATACAACAATGATGATGATGGTGATGATGGTGATGATGATGATGAAGATGATGAAGAGGAAGATGATGATGATGGTGGTGATGACGATGACAACGATGATGATGATGATGGTGGTTGTGATGATGATGATGATGATGATGGTGGTGGTGGTGGTGGTGGTGATGACGGCGACAATGATGATGGTGATGATGATGATGAGGATGAGGATGATGATGAAGATAACGATGATGATGATCATCATCATTATAAAGATGATGATGATGGTGGTGGTGGTGGTGATGACAATGACGACATTGATGATGATGATGATGATGATGATGATGATGAACATGATGGAGATGATGAGGAGGAGGAAGAGGGTGATGACGAGGAGGAGGAGGAGGAGGAGGAGGAGGAGGATGATGATGATGATGATGATGATGATGAAGACGATAAATATGATGATGATGTTGATGATGATGATGATGATGATGCTCGAATTGTTAGTGTCAGTCATGTTTGAGTCTAGAATCCCTCCCACGCTGTCAATGCACGCGTCTAGTCTAACCATGCTATATTTCAGTCCAAGCCAACACATATTTAAAAAATTTCAATGTTGCCCCCATGTAGCACATTAATTAATCTATAGGTATGGTTTTTGATGCTTTAATTGTTAGTGTCAGTCATGTTTGAGTCTGGAAACCCTCCCACATCATCAATGTACGTGTCTAGTCTAACCATGCCAAATTTCAGTCCAAGCAAGAACAAATTTAAAAAATTTCAACGTTGGCCCCGTGTAGCACATTAATTAGTCTATAGGTATGGTTTTGGATGCTCGAATTGTTAGTTTCATTCATGTTTGACTCTGGAAAACCTCCCACACCATAAATGCATGTGTCTAGTCTAACCATACCAAATTTCAGTCCAAGCAAGCACAGATTTAAAATTTTCAACGTTGGCCCCATGTGGCACATTAATTAATCTATAAGTATGGTTTTTTATGCTTAAATTGTTAGTGTTAGTCATGTTTGAGTCTGGAAACCCTCCCACACTGTCAATGCATGCGTCTAGTGTAACCATGCCAAATTTTAGTCCAAGCCAGCAAAAATTTAAAAAAATTCAACGTTGGATCCATGCAGTACATGATCAAGCACACCATTTGGCTTAGTATGATAATTGTGCATTTCCTTACTGATCTTACCTTTGTTTTGAGAATAATTTAATATTCTCTACTAAACATGGCCAACCACGTGAAGGTGGAGGCTTTTTACGGCCCCTCCCCCCTCACGTCACTCTCAATTACCCATAACCTGACAAAATCTATGTAAAAAAATAAATAAATGTGTTTTTTGTTATAATTTATAAGAAGCAATGTTTCTAATTATAACATATGCCAACATACATGAAAATGGAAAAACCATTAAGAAACAGTTAATTTATACGTACCAATAAAATTCAATATTTCTATCACAATATTAAATCAAACGATATAGAGTAGATATATTAAGGCATACCTCATACACTTCAATGGACTTCATCATCTTCTTCATCCAAGTCATCATCTATATCATCCGATCCAGAGTCAACATTGTAATGATTGGTCATATCATCATCGTCATCGATGTCACTTACGATCATCATGTCATCGTCGATATCATCTTCATGGACATTGTCTGCTACATCATTTGATTCAACTAATTCTTCGACGCCTTCTTCTAGAACGTCATGATCATCTAAATCATGTTGATAATCTTCAACATCGTCTTCTTCTTTGTGACCCTATTCATTACCTTCCTCTACATTATACTTTACCAGTCTTCCCCTTGGATTGTGTCTCACAACAAATGACCAACCCGCTCTACCTGGAACGCCAGAGTAAAATACCTATTCACATTGTCTTGGAAGAACATCGGGCTCTGTTCCTGGCTCAAACAACCTTGTATTAACCATGGTAAATCCATTATCATGTTCAATAATAGTGTTATCGGGATCACGTTGATACATACGTAACCTCTACCATTTGACAACGAACAGAACTACCTTGAAGGAGTTAAATTCACATTGAAGAATATCTTCCAAATACCCATAGTATCGATTTTCTCAGAGTTCTAGATGTCTATCACTTCTAGAGGAAACATTGGTCACCTCAAAGATTACATATATCCCACAATCTAATGTTTTCTTCGTTTCATCGAACTTTTCAAAGCTAATTTACACAATGTAATCCCAATTCCAACACACACGCGAAATGTGAAGGAAAACCTACAAGAGTGACATATTGTTTATAGAAAGAGAAACCTACATAAGAGGTAGATAGTATATGACTTATAATTGAAAACCCTATGTATGAAACAAACAATGACTTGTTAGGGTTATAAACAAAATTTTGCTTATACCTTAATGAAATCCTATCTATGACACAAAAATGAAAAATACTTTAAATCCTTGATTACAAATTGGTGAGGTGAAAATTGTATAGTTTTTCCTTGACTAGAATGAGCAATTTGATACGATGAGGGGGAGGGAGATGACGATGATGATGACTGCAAACTATAACCCTTATTATCCTTAGACCCTAACCATTTTTATCTATAATTAATAACCATTAAATCATATATCTCTTAATCCATTACTTATATGACCTCTAACCTTATAAACTTTTACCTCATACAATTGTAGTTATTATACTAGTTACCTAGTGACAAATGTAATTAGTGTTATTATATGTTTGCTTTGTTTGACTTAGAAAAATATATTTATTTAAGGATTGTTTTCATTATTAAATTATTAAATTTATTATTTACATTTTCACAATTGTAGTTCTTATACTAGTTACCTAGTGACAAATGTAATTAGTGTTAGAGTGTTTTTTTAAAGTTCTATGGTATGGTATCTTAGTTTTATATCAACCTTAGATTTAATACCTTAAGATATAAAATCCTTACTAATTTGAGAGATAGGATGTGTGTTATAGTGGAGAATACATGATGATGAAGATGTTGAGTATGAAGATGATGATGATGATAATGGTGTTGGTGGTGGTGGTGATGACGACGACAACGACGACGATGATGATGATGATAATGAAGATGGTGGTGATGACGACGGCAACGACGATGATGGCGATGATGAAGATGATAACGATGATGATGATGATGAAGATGATGATCATGAATATGTTAATGAGGAAGAGGGTGATGACAATGATGATGATGATGGAGATGATGATGGAGATGATGATGATGATGATGATGATGATGATGATGATGATGATTATGGTGATGAAGATGATGATGAGGGTGGTGGTGGTGGTGACGACGACAACAACAATGATGATGATGATGATGAATATGATGACCTCTCCATACCACCGATGGAAAGAGGCATCTGATATCAGACATCTTATAATGTAATTTCGTTCGGATATCCGACGCCCCCTTCAAAAGAATTTGACGAGCTCGCCAAACCACAGACACCAAACACCCTCGGTATTTCTAGGTATCTGTGTCGGATATCCTACAATGATGATGGTGGTGGTGATGACGATGATGATGATGATGATGATGATGATGATGAAGATGATGATAAAGATGACGATGACGACGATTAAGATGAAGTTGATGGTGATGAAGATGATTATGATGATGATGATAGTGGTGATGACGACAACAACGATGGTGATGATAGTGGTAATGACGATGACAATGATGATGATGATGGTGATGATGATTAAGATGATGAAGAGGAAGATGATGATGATGGTAGTGATGACGATGACAACAATGATGATGATGATGGTCGTGATGATGATGATGATAAAGATGACGATGATGATGATGATGGTGATGATGGTGATGATGATGGTGATGATGGTGATGACAACGACAATGATGATGATGATGATGATGATGATGATGATGATGATGATGATAATGAAGATGATGATGATGATGGTGGTGGTGGTCACGACGACGACGACGATGATGATGATGATGATGATGATGTTGTTGATGAAGATGATGATGATGAAGATGATGATGATGGTGATGATGATGATGGTGATGATGATGATGATGATGTTGAAGATGATGATGATAAAGATGATAAAGATGATGATGATGATGTTGGTGGTGGTAATGATGACGATAACGATGATGATGATGATGATGATGAAGATGATTATGATGATGATGATGGTGATGAAGATGTTGATGAGGAAGAGGGTGATGACGATGACGATGATGATGATGAGGATGGAGATGATGATGATGGAGATGATGATGATGAAGATGATGATGAGGATGATGAAGATGATGATGAGGATGATGATGATGATGATGAAGACGATAAAGATGATGATGATGATGATGATGATGATGATGATGATGATAATCTAGACGATGATGGTGGTGGTGGTGGTGGTTATGAATACGACAACGATGATGATGAATCTGACGACCTCACCATACCACCGACGGCAAGAGGCATCGAATATATGACTTCTTATAATTTAATTTCAGTCGGATATCCAACACCCCCTTCAAAATAATCTGACGAGCTCGCCAAATCATCGATGCCAAACATCGTCGGCCTTTCTAGGTATCTGCGTCGGATATCTTACAATGATGATGTTGATGATGATGATGATGATCAAAGAAGATGATGGTGATGATGATGATGATGGTGGTGGTGATGACGACAACAACAATGATGATGATGATGATGATGATGATGGTGATGGTGATGATGGTGACGAAGAATATGAAGAGTAAGATGATGAAGAGGAAGATGATGATGATGGTGGTGATGACGACGACAACGATGATGGTGATGATGATGATGGTGGTGGTGATGATGATGGTGATAAAGATGATGTTGATGATGATGGTGATGATGATGATGATGATGATGATGATGATGATGGTGATGACGACCACAATGATGATGATGATGATGATGATGATGATGATGGTGATGACGACCACAATGATGATGATGATGATGATGATGATGATGGTGGTGGTGGTTGTGGTGACGACGATGATGGTGATGATGATGAAGACAATGAAGATGATGATGATGAGGAAGAGGGTTATGATGATGATGATGATGATGATGATGATGATGATGATGAAGATTATGATGATGATGATGATGACAATGATGAAGATGATGATGATGATGATGATGATGATGATGATGATAGTGAAGATGATAAAGATGATGATGATGATGAAGAAGAAGAGGAAGATGATCATGATGGTTGTGATGACGACGACAACGATGATGGTGATGATGGTGATGATGGTGATGGTGGTGGTGATGATGATGATGACAAAGATGATGATGATGATGATGATGATGATGATGATGGTGATGATGATGAAGATGATGATGATGATGATGTTGGTGATGACGATGACAACGATGATGATGATGATGATGACGATGATGATGAGGATGACGATGATGATGATGAAGATGATGATGATGAAGATGGTGATGATTATGGTGGTGGTGGTGATGACGATGACAACGATGATCATGATGATGATGAATCCGACGACCTCGCCCTACGACCGACGGAAAAAGGCATCATATATCAGACTACTTATAATATAATTTTGGTCGGATATCTGATTCCCCCTTCAAAAGAATCCGATGAGCTTGCCAAACCACCGATGCCAAATGTCGTCTGTCTTTCTAGGTATCTGCGTCAGATATCCTACAACGAGGATGATGATGTGATGGCGATGATGATGATGATGATTATGATAATACTAATGATGATGATGATGGTGGTGGTAATGACGATCAAAACAATGATGATGATGATGATGGTGGTGATGATGATGAAGATGATGAAGATGATGAAGACGAAAATGATGATGACGGTGGTGATGACGACGACAACGATGATGATAATGATGGTGGTTATGATGCTGATGACGATGATGGTGGTGGTGATGATGATAAAGATGATGATGATGATGATGATGATGATGATGATGATGATGGTAATCATGGTGATGATGACAACAACGATGATCATGATCATGATCATGATGATGAAGATGATGATGATGATGATGATGATGATGATGGTGGTCGTGGTGATGACAATGATGATGATGATGATGATGATGATGATGATGATGATGATGAAGATGATGATGATGAGGAAGAGGGTGATGATGATGATGATGATGATGATGATGATTATGAAGATGATGATGATGATGATGATGAAGACGATAAATATGATGATGATGATGATTAAGAGGAAGATGATGATGATGGTGGTGATGATGATGACAACGATGATGATGAAGATGATTATGATGATGAATAAGACGATGATGATGAAGATGTTGATGAGGAAGAGGGTGATGATGATGATGATGATGATGATGATGATGATGATGATGATGATGGAGATGCTGATGATGGAGATGATGATGATGATGATGGTGATAAAGATGAAGATGATGATGATGATGGTGGTGGTGGTGATGACGATGAAAACGATGATGATGATGATGATGATGATGAATATGATGACCTCGCCATACCACCCACAATAAGAGGCATTGGATATCAGACTTCTTATAATGTAATTTCAGTCGGATGATGACGGTGATGACAACAACAACGATGATGATGATGATGAAGATGATTATGATGATGATGATGAAGAGGATGATGACGATGAAGATGTTGATGAGGAAGAGGGTGATGACGACGACAACGATGATGACGACGACGACGATGATGATGATGATGATAATGAATATGATAAAGATGATGATGATGATGGAGATGATGATGATGATGATGAAGATGATGATGATGATGATGATGCTGATGATGATGATGGTGGTGGTGGTAGTGGTGACGACGAAAACAATGATGATGATGATGATGATGAATCCGAATACCTCGTCATACCACCGACGACAAGAGGCATCAGATATCAGACTTCTTATAATGTAATTTCGGTTGGATATCCGACGCCCCCTTCAAAAGAAGTCGATGAGCTCGCCAAACCACCGTCGCCAAATGTCGTTAGTCTTTTTAGGTATCTATGTTAGATATCCTACAACGATGTTGATGGTGGTGATGACGACGACGATGGTGATGACAACGATGATGATGATGAAGATGATGATGAAGATGAAGATGAAGATGAAGACGAATTTGATGGTGATGAAGATGATGATTATGAAGATGATAATGGTGGTGGTGATGAAGACAACAATGATGATAATGATGATTGTTGAGGGGGCTGTAAGGCCTTTCCTATGTTATCATTACCATTAAAAGAATGTATTAGTTAAGGATATAATGCATGAGAATTTGGAGTGGGTGTAACTTCACCAACTTCTCTCTTCATGTATAAATAATACCATCAAGATGAATAATAAGTGGTTGAATGCATTCGACTCATCTCTCCGTCTTGATTATTTTGGGTATGATGCTTCTGCTTACTTGAATACAACATTGGTTTCGTTGCCTCCTTTGTCCAGTATGGGTGACATCAGCAGCAGATAGAGGTGGTATGAACTCGGAAGAGAAAATGAAGATGGTTGTGGAAGACAAACCTGCAAGAAAATTAAAGATTGTTTATCAAGAAATTTTATCCAAGAAAAACTGCTTGTGTTTTGATACTCCTACGAAAAGAAAAATCTGAAGATGTCGCGAGTGACCATTCACCAAGCATCTAACGTTGAAATATTCTTCAACCAACAATTTTATTGAGCAAGTTTTTGCTGAGTCCACCGTAGATAAAAATACCATACCGGATCACCCTTGGTTCTCATGTGAGAAGGGATTGTCTCGTGCACTAATAGAAACGATTTCTATGAGAAGAAGATAAGACATGATTACTTTTTTTTGGGTGTTTAATTTTTCTGTTTTTATGTTTATATAATCACTGTCCAAAGCTCTGTTTCCACAATTTATTTGAATATGAACTGATGATGAAGTTGGAAAGAAGGCCCTTCTTCATTAGCTCACGATCATGATCTCCTTAAGATGTGGGAGAGATTTTGTTGTGGTTGATGTGAGAGTACATAGTCCATTACCCATTGATTGTAGAAAAAGAGCAAGCTGATCATTAAAATATCTGGATTCAATCTTCGAAGATGCTATTGTTAGACGACATATTCTCTCACATCGGGTTCCTAGTCAGATTTTAATAAGGCCTGCTAGCGATGAATATCATGTGATGACCATGCTTCCTTTTTCACGCCTAGATTGGTGCATTGTAAACTGACTAAACGCATGCCAAAATTAATGTGCTCTAAATGTTGAAATCCGTGTTGATGCATGCTTGGTGGCTCAAGATTGAAGACTTCTGCATTGATAGCAGTGGTTCGAACCTGAACAAGAGGAGGATGCATCAAGCAACCTGCAAAAGAAATTAAAAGATGCTCATGTGTTACAGAAATTATCTGCATGAAGAACAACAATCGATCATAGGAGGGATGAAGAATGGAAGCATTGGAGTCTCCAACAATCCAATGCATGGTTGATCCAATATATCTACTTAACCTGCAAGAAAGACTAAATATTGCTTGTGTGAAGAAGAAAGGATTCATGCATTTATTTGCGGTGTGATAGTAAAAGAATGCTCGTGTACATAATCGACGTCATGAAGGACATTCACCATTTTTTTTTTACTATCAACCTGAATATTGTTCGACAAGAAATGATAAGTTCGTGGCTGCTACTACTTTCATGATAGCATATTGAAGAGCCTCTCATTTAAGACTTTCTCTGCCATTCAACCGTCAACTGAGACATTCAATAACCGACTAGGAATCATGTGGGGTCAGCTAAGAAATTAGCATTGAAATCAATGGGCGCAACCGACCATATAGCCTATTATCGTCCCTCAACCAGCATTAAAAACCAATTGACTACTAGCTTTGGCCACGCCGACCACATTAACAAGAAAATGTCACTCAAAGTGATGAAGTTTACACACGTTATAATCTCGACTGCCTCTATAATCAATAGCTATACTCATCTACACTCCCGTTGACAACAGCACTTCGTCGAAGTTGGAAGGCATCCAGTTGGCACTTGTAACTGACTTGGAAGAGAACATTGATTATTTGTCGACTTGGTCGACTCTTATTTTCCTGTCTATAGAACACGGTATCGGAAACCTATCAATAGTAAAAGAGATAACGTTGCAGCCATTAGTTAAGGTGACATGTGGCATCTATATTTTAATTTGCAGAAGAGTCTACCGAGCTATCCGTCTCTATTGATCGCCGAATAGAGAGATATTTACTCGATAGCTCATATAGGGAATGTGCTACTTAGGATGCCCTTCTTCGTGATTTATTCTTATGGATGAAAAGAATAAGAGATGTTATTTAAGAATGATGATATGTTGCAAGGAATTTTCATAATGAGACTGGGAATTACTACTGTTCGACGCATCCAATCATCTATGTATTTGACCAATGGATCATTCCTTGACTATGATGTTCTATGGCATAATTGCAATTGACCAATCAAAACATTTAAATAGAATAAAGGCTTATGTAGCAGTCGATTAAGTCTGAAGATGTCGACTGTTGAAGTCGACCAAGTGCAAGCAGCCGAGACTCTCTGTCGGCTTGTTGTCTAATATTTGTCGTCTGAAATCTTGGTGGTCAGATCAGCTAATACTAAAACCAACCAATATGTTTATTGATACGTCAACAACTAATTCACTTGTAAATCTTATTATCGCACAAAGTTTACTCACTCAGAATATTTTTTAATTTTGTTTGCCAGATTTGTTCCATCACTTTATCTGTCGAATAACCTTGTGCCAAGCTTTCCATGTTGACCAATGCTCTAATTCATGGTTTAAGTCTCTATTAAATCCATTTGGTACATTATCACCTGATAAAAGTACTAGAATATTTTAATATTTGATATAACTGAGTCGCAACCAATTCATCATAATTGAGTCTCTTTATTTTGGTCAACGAGAAAAGTGAGCTGAGGGGTTACTACTTTGGTTGATATGGTTAATGCTTAATATGGTTGATAGTCGGCATTGTAATCGAGTCATTTCCAATTAGTAAGAAAATTTGGGTTGATATTTTGGAGGGATGAGTCAATATGTTTTTGTTCGAAGTTCGACTTCCATATTAGGTCATTATAAATTATGGTCGAAATTTAGTTGTGTTCCCCTGAACTTTATATATGTCAGTTGATAAAAGCTACAGCTGACTCTCAAATATTTACTTAAATTAAATTGTCAAGTCGCTCGAGTCATGAGGTAATGTGACTCTAATTTAAAACTTTTGAAGTCAAGAGGGGGTTAATCGTGAGTCTCCTTTGAGGCAGGTGATCCCCTCCATTTTTATGTAAATTAAGTCGGACTCTTGCCAACCATTGTCAGTTGAGTCGAGTCGATTTGAGTCAAGTTAGTTGGCCATGACCAATATCAGTCGGTATTGACCACAAGCAGTAAACAACTTACAAACTTGCAAAAAGCCTCATGACAGATGAAGTCGACAATGACCACATTCAAACATAATCCATATTACAACACACATAAGAAGAACTTAAACGCTACATGATGACATTAGAACATTTGAATTGATTGAACCCCTCGGTGTTGTATTGCAAATATGTTCTTGGATAAGGTTACCTCATAAATACAGAAGATAGAGAAATGGTATAGAAATTCGAAGAGCCAAAACGCCCCGCATGCCTGAGCCGATGGAGATGTCGTCCAAATGGAGATGCTTGGGACGATGGATATGCCAGCTAGACGAGCCAGGGTGAGGCTTTAAAACAAAATACCTCATTGCAGAAGAGGATAGTCGACCGTCTTTTTGAGAGGGTGAGACTTTGATGGACTACTACCAAATTAAAGATGGAGGCTAAAGAGTAACCAGTCACAGTAGAGACTTGTACACGTGTGTTTTCGTATCAAGCTGGAGGATGTTGCAGCTGAGTACCTATGCAAACCAGTATGCATGGTTGATGCATAGTGAGGGCTACTTTAGTAGGAGCGGAAACCCAAGATGTTGATACATCTTTCTTTGTTTTCTTCAGGATGATGAAAGGTTTTTTTGGTGGGGGAGATGTTGATGGGGCCATAAGACCTTTCCTATGTTATCATTACCATTAAATTAATGTATTAGTTAGGGATATAATGCATAAGAATTTGGAGCGGATGTAACTTCTCCAACTTCTCTCTTTATGATCCAGGTGGATATTGGTGGCCACCCACCTTTCCAACTGGCTCAAAACAGTTTTACGGCATTTTTTGTATTGTACTATTTTTAGCAGTTTTTCGGGTCCTGAACTTCCGGGGCCATTTTGAGGCCCTAAACGACCTTTTGTGCCAATTTGGGGTGCCGAATGGATTCCTCCGGCATTCATTTTTCCCCAATCGAAAGTTTTAAATCTCTGATAGACCTTTCCAACGGGCTACCGAGCGCCCCAAACGGAGATCGTATGCAAAATTTACGACCCCAGGAAGTTGATGTACTAACTTACCCAAACAGGGCCCAAATGACTTTTGGCGCTTCATCTCCTAGGGTTAGGTTTTTGGATGTCTAGGGTTTTTGACATTCCTGTTTATTGTAAAAGGCCTTGAGAGCCTCATTGTAACCAGCTTCTTGCAAAATGAGCACAGCCATCACATCTCTTCTTAGAAATAAGCCGCCACCATTCCAGCAAGCTTGTTTTCTGCTGCATTTTACAGTTCTAGCTTATTTCCTTATTGAATAGAAAACCAGTTTTACTGTATCTCTGTTATTTTGTGTTAAGCATCTGATAATAATCTGTATTCATTTCATTCTACTCATAAAATCCGGATCAGTGGTATCAGAGCGATCTGCTCCTTGTCGTCTTAATGCATGTCCCCAACAAGGTCAGGGTACAAAGAATTGGGTCTCGAGCTTGTTTCTCTTGAGGACAAAAGCTCTCGCACGCCCAAGCGACCTCTCATGGAAAGAGAAAAGAAAGATGATGGGATAGGAGATCCTATCAAAATGTTGCTTGAGGAATCCCTCACGCAGCAAAGGAACGAGATGATGGATAATTTCGCACAAATCCTTCGGCGACTACCAACAAGCGACGCATCTTCCACGAGTGGAAGCGCCGCCCCCTTCAAGGTACAAATCAACTTCGATATCCCTATATTTGAAGGACAGATAGATGCAAGTGCTGTAGATAAGTGGTTGAATCTACTAGAAGTGTATTTTTCTATCCATAACTTTTCGAATAAAGAAAAGATTACTTTTGCGCAACTCAAAGCCGTTCCCCATGTCAAAGATTGGTGGGAAACATTCTGTGAGCAAAAGGACATAGAAGAAGCCGCGTTATATTTTCAGTCACGACCACTTGGGAATCCTTTAGGGATGCAATTAAGGAACAATACTACCCTATTGGAAGTTATGACGACTTGTATACCGAATGGACCACACTGCGACAAGAAAGAGACCAAGCAGTGCCAGAGTTCACAAATATCTTCCATTCCTTGCGCACCAAGCTGGGTATCAAAGATTCAGAGCGACATCTGGTGCTCAAGTATCGTGGTGGCTTGCATAAATACATCCAGACCGAAATGGAATTTTTGGACATCTCTTCCTTGGGCGCAACCTACCGATATGCCGTCAAAATCGAGCAGAAGCTCAAACAAAAGATGCGGCAATTTGGGCCTGGGAACACTTCACAGCAAAAGAAAGGAAAGGGTGACCCCAACCCACAGAATAAAGGACAGAGCAAAGATGGACAGTATCAGGACAACCAGTCTAAGCTGCAAGCAAAGAAGGACACCGGAAAAACAAAGAAAGATACCGGGAAGTGGTGTGACTTCCATAAGAGCCCTTGGAATAACACTGCTGATTGCCGCTCAAAGCAGTCGCTGGTGGCCGAAGTGAAAGCATCTGAATCAGATGCGGGTTTTGACTCTGAGTCCAAACCAGAAAGGGAAAGACAGATCATTGACGCGGAACCCAATGCCACCATTGCTACCACCAAGCTCCAGCCTGATGAACCAGATGAGCCAGAAGAAGGAGAACGCCTCTTCCATTCATAGATGTAGGTAAAGGGCACCCCACTGCATTTCATCGTTGATAGCGGTAGCCAGAAGAATCTCATCTCAGCTGAGGTCATCAAGCGCCTGGCCCTGCCGACAACGCCGCACCCACAACCCTACATGATTGGATGGCTTCGCAAAGGAAGCGATCTCCGCGTTAGCCAACAGTGCCGACTGCCATACGGCATCAAGCCCTTCAAGGACGAGGTATTGTGTGATGTTGCTCCTCTCAAAGTTTCATATGTTCTTTTGGGCCAACCTTACTTATGGAAACGTCATGTTGTATATGATTCTAGGCCTCGTAGTGTTATTATTTCTTTGAACAGGAAATTGTACAGGATACCCGAGGCAGTCCCTCCTAGTGTTATTTCCTTGATCTCTGCCAAGCAATGCAGGAAGGTCGTCTCTCAGACTGGGAAATTTGTCTTCTTTGTGATTTGCTCTCAGAGTGAAAGAAAGATCGCAGCCACATCCCGGGCCTCCACAACTGATCTATCCACACAACAGAAGCAAGTGGATAAGGTGGTGGAAGGATACTCAGATAGCTTCTCCTCTCCGACCGGGGTACCTCTGCACTGCCAGGTCAAACATCCCATCGATCTGACCCCCGGCGCACCGCTACCCAATGGGCCAGTCTATCGCCGCTCTCTATTGGAAAACGAGGAGATCAAGAGGCAGATCCAAGAATTGCTCCACAAGGGGCACATCCGTCCTAGTTCATCACCTTGTGGGAGCCCAATCGTGCTGGTGCAGAAGAAAGATGGGACCTGGTGACTCTGCATTGATTACCGTGCCCTGAATAAAATCACGGTCCGTAACCGATACCCAATTCCCCGAATCGACGACCTCCTTGATCAGCTCACGGGGGCCAAATACTTCAGTAAGATTGATCTGAAGTCTGGCTACCACCAGGTCCCAATAGAACAGACAGATGTATGGAATACTGCCTTCAAGTCAAAAGAAGGTCTTTTTGAATGGCTGGTCATGCCTTTTGGTTTGACAAATGCTCCAACAACTTTTATGAGGATGATGGATGATATCCTACGACCTTTCACCAACAATTTTGTAGTGGTGTATCTGGATGACATCCTCATCTACAGCAAGACTTGGGAGGAACACTTGCAGCATATTCAGCAGGTTCTGCACACCCTGCGGAAGCACAAACTATATGCAAACTTGGAAAAATGCTCCTTCTGCATGGACAAGGTCCATTACTTAGGCTGTATCATTGATCGATACGGTGTGCATGTGGATCCAGCCAAGATCCAGGTCATCTGCGACTGGCCAGCCCCAACCACACTCACTGAACTTCAGAGCTTCTTGGGCCTCACCAATTTCTATCGTCGGTTCGTGCTGGGATTCTCTCATATTGCATGGGC
Organism: Larix kaempferi; assembly: GCA_027924585.1. Taxonomy (NCBI): domain Eukaryota; kingdom Viridiplantae; phylum Streptophyta; class Pinopsida; order Pinales; family Pinaceae; genus Larix; species Larix kaempferi. The sequence goes on from BSBM01000319.1 coordinate 3,954,581, forward strand.
CCTCAGCCAAGTGACCAGGGGTGGTGGTAAGGAAAAATTTGTGTGCGGCCTGTCCTAACAACAAGCCTTCGATGAATTGAAGAAGCATTTGTGCTCAGTGCCGGTACTCTCATTACTGAACTTGCAACATCCCTTTGAGATCGAGACAGATGCTTTAGATTATGCTGTGGGTGCCGTTCTCACTCAACACGGCCACCCCGTGGCATATCATAGTGAGACACTATCAGATGTTGTCCGCAAGTACCCTACCTATGACAAAGAAATGTACTCCATTGTACAAGCCTGCCGCCAGTGGAGACATTACATTCTTGGGAAGGAGACAATCATCCAAACTGATCACAAGCCACTATAGTTCACGCAGACCCAAGGAAAGTTGCAAAATGACCGCCATCAGAAGTGGTCAACATATTTATAGTAGTTCCACCTCAACATCAAATATAAAACGGGGAGTACCAACCGAGTTGCTGACTGCCTTAGTTGACCTCCAGTCGCGGCACTTACCACGGTGCTAGACTCTTGTGGCCACGAGACCTCCGGATGGCCCCACCTCTACAAGACAGACCCTGACTTCTCCGCCACCTATCAAATGTTGGGCACCAACTCAGTGGTTGCTAATTTCCATCTTTAGGACGGGTTGTTGTGTCATCTGGGCCATCTCTGCGTTCCATCAATCGAGCATGCGAAGCTGATTTGGGAAGCTCACTATAGTCGGGTGGCGGGACACTTTGGTGTCGAAAAAACAGTGGTAGTGTTGCAGAAACATTTCTACTGGCTGAAACTTCGACAGGATGTCGGCAAGTATATCAGGTCCTGCACCGCTTGCACTATTTCCAAACTGGCCACTAAGAAACAGGTCCTATACACCCCTCTGCCTACTCCTGACAGGCCGTGGGAATCCATCTCAATGGACTACATGTCGGGCCTCCCGTCCACCAAGAGGGGAAACGACTGTGTTTTCCTGGTTATTGATCGCTTTTCCAAGATGGCGATTCTAACCGCTTGCAAGAAGAACATCACAGCAGAAGCCATTGCCAAGCTCTTCTTTGAACGAGTATGGGTACATTTTGGGATCCCACGGACCATTATCTCAGACCGTGACAGTCGGTTCCTCATCTCATTCTGGTCAAGCCTCTGGTCACTGTTGGATACCAAGCTCACCAAATCCACTGCCTTCCACCCCCAGACCGATGGACAAACGGAGGTCGTCAACCGGACAGTCGTACATATCCTACGCATGTGCAATTCAACACACCCCCGCACATGGGATGAGAGTCTCCCCTATGTCCAACATAGCTCCACATAGCTCAACTGGCCACAGCCCCTTTCAGGTGGGGTTGGGATTCCAACCATTGGGCCCCATGGATGTTGCACTTCCCCTTGCGACCACCTCGGCCGACTCGTCCCCAGAAGCTGACAAAGCCGCCCGGTTCATTGAACGGATCCAGCATATCCGCCAACAGGTTCAGGATATTCTACATAAGTCTAATGCCAAGTACAAGCAGTGCCATGATCAACATCGGGTGCCACATAAGTTTCAGATGGGTGACAAAGTTTGGTTGCATTTGTAGAAAGAACGCCTTACAGGGCCCCATCGAAAGCTTCACCCACTCCGTTATGGGCCGTACACCATAACCAAGGTGGTGGGTGACAATGCTTTTGAGCTCAACATTCCCCCCATCCTGGGTCTGCATCCAGTCTTCAACGTGGCTCTCCTTCGGCCATATTTCCCACCACTATTAGACACCTCAGATATAGCAGAGAAGTTGAAACCAACAGAGCTCAACCCTGACTACCTACAACAAGCATCCAGTGATCATATTGCAGACACATAGATCAAGGGCACTCGACATCAAAGGATCCAGCTTTATCGAGTTGTCAAAGCAGGGCAGCTCCTACACCAAGGCAAGTGGCTCACCCGAGGCCAAATTCAGCAGAAACTTCCTCATCTGATGGGGGAACTCAACGCAATGGAGACCATTGCTTCCTAAGGAGGAAGGATTGATCCAGGTGGATATTGGTGGCCACCCACCTTTCCAACTGGCTCAAAACAGTTTTATGGCAATTTTGGTATTGTACTATTTTTAGCAGTTTTTTGGGTCCTGAACTTCCGGGGCCATTTTGAGGCCCTAAACGACCTTTTTGTGGCAATTTGGCCTTAGTCAAAAGTTGTAAATCTCGGATAGACCTTTTCAACGGGCTACCGAGAGCCCCAAACGGAGATCGTATGCAAAAGTTACGACCCCGGGAAGTTGATGTACTAACTTACCCAAACGGGGCCCACATGACTTTTGGCGCTTCATCTCCTAGGGTTAGGTTTTTGGATGTCTAGGATTTTTGACATTCCTGTTTATTGTAAAAGGCCTTGAGAGCCTCATTGTAACTAGCTTCTTGCGAAATGAGCACAGCCGTCACATCTCTTCTTAGAGATAAGCCGCCACCATACCAGCAAGCTTGTTTTCCGCTGCATTTTACAGTTCTAGCTTATTTCCTTATTGAATAGAAAACCAGTTTTGCTGTATCTCTGTTATTTTGTGTTAAGCATCTAATAATAATCTGTATTCATTTCGTTCTGCTCATAAAATCCGGATCACTTTATGTATAAATAATACCATCAAGATGAATAATAAGCGGTTGAATGCATTGGAATCATCTCTTCGTCTTGATTATTCTATATATGATGCTTATGCTTGCTTGAATACAACAATGATGATGATGGTGATGATGATGATGAAGATGATGATGATGGTGGTGATGATGACGACAACGATGATGATGATGATGGTGGTGGTGGTGATGATGATGATGATGGTGGTGGTGGTGGTGATGACGACGACAACGATGATGGTGATGATGATGATGATGATGGTGGTGGTGGTGGTGGTGATGACGATGACAACGATGATGGTGATGATGATGATGATGATGGTGGTGGTGGTGGTGATGACGACGACAACGATGATGGTGATGATGATGATAATGAAGATAATGAGGATGATGATGATGATGATGATGATGAAGATGATGATGGTGGTGGTGGTGGTGATGACGATGACAACGACGACGATGATGATGATGATGATGATGGAGATGATGAGGAGGAGGAAGAGGGTGATGACGATGACGACGACGACGAGGATGATGATGATGATGATGATGATGATGAAGACGATAAAGATGATGATGATGTTGATGATGATGATGATGATGATGCTCGAATTGTTAGTGTCAGTCATGTTTGAGTCTAGAATCCCTCCCATGCTGTCAATGCACACGTCTAGTCTAACCATGCCATATTTCAGTCTAAGCCAACACATATTTAAAAAATTTCAACATTGGCCCCATGTAGCACATTAATTAATCTATAGGTATGGATTTTGATTCCTGAATTGTTAGTATTAGTCATGTTTGAGTCTGGAAACCCTCCCACATCATCAATGCACGTGTCTAGTCTACATGCCAAATTTCAGTCCAAGCAAGAACAGATTTAAAAAATTTCAACGTTGGCCCCGTGTAGCACATTAATTAGTCTATAGGTATGGTTTTGGATGCCCGAATTGTTAGTTTCATTCATGTTTGAGTCTGGAAAACCTCCCACACCGTAAATGCATGCGTCTAGTCTAACCATACCAAATTTCAGTCCAAGCAAGCATAGATTTAAAAATTTCAACGTTGGCCCTGTGTGGCACATTAATTAATGTATACGTATGGTTTTTTATGCTCAAATTGTTAGTGTTAGTCATGTTTGGGTTTGGAAACCCTCCCACACCGTCAATGTATGCGTCTAGTCTAACCATGCCAAATTTTAGTCCAAGAAAGCAAAAATTTTAAAAAATTCAACGTTGGACCCGTGCAGTACATGATCAAGCACACCATTTGGGTTAGCATGATAATTATGCATTTCCTTACTGATCTTACCTTTGTTTCGAGAATAATTTAATATTCTCTACTTAACATGGCCAACCACGTGAAGGTGGAAGCTCTTATGGCCCCTCCCCCCTCACATCACTCTCAATTCCCCATAACCCGACAAAATCTATGTAAAAAAAAATTAAATGTGTTTTTTGTTATAATTTATAAGAAGCAATGTTTCTAATTATAACATATGACAACATATAGGAAAATGGAAAAAACATTAAGAAACAGTTAATTTATACGTACCAATAAAATTCAATATTTCTATCACAATATTAAATCAAACGATATAGAGTAGATATATTAAGGCATACCTCATACACTTCAATGGACTTCATCATCTTCTTCATCCAAGTCATCATCTGTATCATCCGATCCAAAGTCAACATTGTAACGATTGGTCATATCATCATTGTCATCAATGTCAGTTACGATCATCATGTCATCGTCTATATCATCTTCGTGGACATTGTCTGCTACATCATTTGATTCAACTAATTCTTCGACACCTTCTGGAACGTCATGATCATCTAAATCATGTTGATCATCTTCAACATCGTCTTCTTCTTCGCGACCCTCTTCATTACCTTCCTCTACGTTATACTTTACCAGCCTTCCCCTTGGATTGTGTCTCACAACAAATGACCAACCCGCTCTACCTGGAACCTCAGAGTAAAATACCTCTTCACATTGTCTTGGAAGAACATAGGGCTCCGTTCCTGGCTCAAATAACCTTGTATTAACCATGGTAAATCCATTATCATATTCAATAATAGTTTTATCGAGATCACGTTGATTCAATCGTAACCTCTACCATTTGACAACAAACAGAACTACCTTTAAGGAGTTAAAGTCACATTGAAGAATATCTTCCAAATACCCATAGTATCGATTTTCTCAGAGTTCTAGATGTCTGTCACTTCTAGAGGAAACATTGGTCACCTCAAAGACTACATATATCCCACAATTTGATGTTTTCTTCGTTTCATCCAACTTTTTGATAAGATATCTACAACCATTGCACCACATAGCCTTATGGTGTTTTACCTACAACAAGTCATACACGATAAAATTACATAATGATCCAATATTTATGATTAAGTGCATGTTTAAGCCATACAGGGAAAAAATAAACGCCTACTTCAATATGTTTGCAAAAAGAATAAAGTGTGGTTGATTAATATGCTTTCTTGCTTATCTTTTAAACCATATGCTAAATCTATTTCCCTTTGTGTAAGATTGGTATCTCCATTATGATGTGATGCTTTAACCAATGAATCCACACCTTCCCATGATATTCCATGACCATATTGTTCACATTATTCAATCCATACTTTCATCCAGTCAATATTGTTTCGGATATATAAATGAAGTGCCTCCCACTCTCGAGCAACTGTTTGATGACAATAAAATATTTAAAATTCAATACAAATGTATATTAACTTAACAAAGTATACACTCTTAATTGATGCATATTGAATATAAAAACATAATATGTATGATATATACATAAAAATCAATAGTCAAATGTATTAAATTAATTAATCTCCACTATCTAATAATTACCTTTCACCTTCCTCGATCTACCTTTCCCCTTCGGGTACTCCCCTTTGGGTACTCCCCTTCGAAATTTTTATTGGATTATGGATCACAAATGCGACATAAATAGAGCTTTGACACGCATTTAGGAATATATTCACTAATATACAACATGTTTTGGCATACCATATATCCCTCCATCATAGAACCCTCAGCACATGCTCGTTGTCTAACCAAAACCTTCATAAATTTCAAGTGCCTTTCAACCATCCACATGGACCTTGAGTGCACAGGTCTACACAATTCAATCTCCTCAACTTGGTGTATGAGGTAGTGTTCCTATGCATTGAAAAATGTCGAAGGTAGATGCTTCTACATTTCACACATGAGACGAATAATTTCTCTCCTCCAATACATTATTTTTTCTTTATGGATTTCTTTAGATGACAACCATCTACAAGTGACACAAACCAATCACAAAATTTAACAAAAAAACATTATATTACATAACATGAATTAGTGCACAAAAATCAAATATAAGTTTTACGATGAATTACACAAACACTAAGCGCATGCAAAAAATCGCTACTTACCTCATGTATTTCCCAAGATTGTATATAACTTGTTTGACATTGTTGTCAAAGTTGTTCAGGAGAGATAGAGACAGAATATAGTGTAACAATATACAAATCGTTTCATTTCTTAAACAAAGAGTATACAAACAAAATACCAAAATAATGCACTGGAATACAAAAAATCAATAATTATATGCATACCATAATAATTACCTTCATGAAGACATGCCAATCATGTGTTTTCACCCCCGCAAAATCACCTTTCTTTGTTATGATATTCTTCATGTTTGCACAAAATCTAGTGGGAAATTTGTTTTTTCCCATGACTTCTTTTACAACATTACTTTGTTGCTCTGTTAACATCCATGGAAGTGAGTTTATATTAATTTGGTCTCCGTTGCTATGAAATTTAATGACGTCTTTCATTGCATGGTTTCCTTCTTGAATGTAGTTGCAAATTTTGACAATTTTTTCTTTCTCACTCCTTCCATCTAATATTCACCATAATGTTTAAGTCGCATTCTTTCTGATATGCATTGTATCAAATAGATGAGCAATTTGTAGGTGCTCATAGTAGGGAAACCTACTGAATTGTCTACGATAGCTTTTCATTCCTCGTGCAATCCCATTAATGCTTTCATGATCATGACGACATCATGAATCGTAGTTTATAAAGAAATTACAGTAAACAACACACAATAAAAAAATTACATAGCATTTCATATACGATTATTCATGCGTACCTTGACGATTTCTATTATATTGCAACTTCCATAGGTGAGGTGTCATTCTCTGTGGTTTTAATTATTCATAGCTCCATGTTCTCCATTATTCATATCTCCATGTTCCTCTGGTACTTGTTCGGAAAGCACTTCCTCCAAACGATATGCCGTAGGATGTCTTTCCTTTATAATTACATGAAACCATCAATAGATATAAGTTAATATAAGAAATATTAAAATAATGCATACATTTAAAAAAGAAATCAATATAAAAACATATATAATGCAAAACTTACGAATGGATGATATTCATGTCCCCCCTCAGCGTGTCCATGTTCCCTATAATGTTTTCTAGTTGTTGTGATATTTATTATTTTCCTCTTAAAGCCGTTTCATTGACTACATGGACAATAACATTTCCCATCACCCTTTATTTTCAATCCATCTCACAATCTAGCAAGCAATTGTTGATTTTGTTTGTCTGGATCAGGAATATTGTTATTTGACATTTTCTCATAAAGAGCTTGAATGAAGATTACTGATCTTAGAAAATCAAAATCCACACTTCACTATTTTTAATCACAAAAAAAATAGAAATAATTATGCATTCTTTTACGGAAAACAATCCATCGAAAAATAAAATAATTTCCGCAAATCGTCGCTTGTATAGCAAACATGTCGGAATGTTCCGAAATTTATAGATTTTAAAATATAAAGGTTCATTGGATATCCGACGACTTGAGCATAGTTACCGTTATAAAATACATGTCGGATATCTGACAACTTGAGCATAGTCACCGTTATAAAATACATGTCGGGTATCCGACAACTTGAGCATCGTCAGAGCTGTCGGAGATCCGACGATAGTTGTTGAATATCTGACTACAGTTGTCGGATATCTGACTTCCGTCGGATATCCAACATCTCCTTCTATCAATTAAAATAAATTTAATCAAAATTCGTAATTTTGAAGATGAAATCCGATGACACAGTCCTTTTCATCAGATGTCGTCGGATTTTCTCGTTGAATTTCGGGTTGAAATTTTGTAGTGGCTCTAAAAAAACGAATGACAAAGTCTAAATCTATGTATAATAGATATGCATCCATTCAAAGAAGAAGGTCAGCTTTGGTTTATATGTAATTACATGCCCCAAGGTAAACAAGAAAGAACCAAGTTAGAAATAATTCATTTAAAACTAAGAATCCTAGATCTATAAGTGTATATGTCTCTATGTGCACGACTACTAGATTTATGGCATGCATATATGCTGCAATATAAAAACAATAAAGCTTCAAATGTTACCATTAAAGACCAGAGTTAGTTTTACCGACTTTAATAATAAACGAACGAGGATGGATATAAACTATATCTAAAATTATCAATCGCATGCAGAGTAGTAAAACGTAGTCATGATTTTAATCATCTGCGGACGAGCAAAATAAAGAACAAACTCTAAGAAAGTAATATGACTGATAAATATCATGCCAAGATAAAAGAACTCATAGAATGGATAAACTCGAAATCTAGCTGAAGATAAATAAATTCTACCTATAAACCCCAAATGCCCTGAGAACTAATAATTCACCGATTTCATAAACGGTTTAAGAATCAAATAATCCATATAAACTCATGCGAAAATGAAGAAAACTCTAAGTAAAAAGGCGTGTAAATACTTATTGTAGATAGATCAAGAATCTTGCAAGGAACTTAACCATTTACGAGAAAGAGATCATAATAAAGTTAGAAATGGTTGGGATTTAGAAAACAAACATTTCAGAGCTAGAAACAAGTTTTGATCACCTTATTAATACAAAGTCTGAGTATTTTATTGCGGACCAAATGTCCCGAGGAAATATTAGTTTACAAAAAATATTAAATGGACAAGTTCCATAGCGGAAAAAACGAATGGATACATAAGTTCCAAAGAATAAACTCTCCATTTTGTATCCTTACGCAAACAAGGGAGTATTATCCTAACCATTATATCTTTTGGACAATGTACAGGTGAAACCTTGTATACAACAAGAAAATATAACCTAGAAAGGACCGCACCACCTGTTGGAAAATCGGGTGTAACCCTGAACCCCTCTGGAATCTAATTCCAACTCAGGAGAGATCCAAACTTTCAAAGGAGTATCGCTTACCGAATAACTTGGCAACGCGGTCACCCTGTTTAACTCTGTCTTCATACCTGTGCATGCCAAGAGTGAAACTGAGAATGTGAAGTTCGAAGGGATAAACTGTAAACTGTAAACTACCATAAAAGAACTTCAACTTGTCGTACACGAAGGCTAGATGCACACCTGTTAAAGTCAACTGTGGGATGAACATCTTATCCAGTGAAGAGAACGATTGGAGACAATATGTGAAGAGACATGGGCTCATTTCTCCCAAACAACCTTAGCCTACATGGAGGTGAAACCAGCGAGCCCAAAACTGAAAATGACAAGAAAAGAAGACTCTGTTGTTATCCTTCACCTCACGCAGGGAAGCCTTGAACCACTAAAATTTACCGGTAGCGCCAGCTAGCCTGCCATAAATTTCTCCACCCACCAGCTCGGATCTAGTTTTGCGATGGTTGTCTTTGTAACACTTGATCAATTTATGAGCTTGTCCTATGGCTCTAAATTCTTGACGAGGACAAGACCCTTCCCATGCTAGAAGGATCGAGGTTCAAAAGCCAAGGATACGGTGGATACTCGCATTCAATAAACCTCCAGCTAGCATAAAATTTCAATTGTCTTTAGTAGTAAACATTGAGATTATGGGTGATCTTCTGAGTAGCCGAGCTGTCACCAAACTATTATTTTCCTAGTAGTAAGCCTTACCACCCTGCATAAATAAACAAAGTATACTTAGTTAGTAAGTATAACTATGTTGGGACCTTGAATACATATGGTGATAAACATATGTATAATATATGAATGTATTTGAATACAATATAGGTAAATGGGTATTGGAATAGATATATTATAAAGTAAAATTATATATAGCATAAGTGTAATATTATGCATTTACATAGGAGTAAGTTCTTACCTCACCATAGTTTTCCTCGTCCTACGACCATCTAGTAGTAGAGGGACCTGTAGGCATGTTGTAAAATGTTAGCTATTACGCTAAGTAAGACAACACTCCTTCCACGATTTGAAAATCAACCCTTCGGCATAATCAAAATTCATAGAGGTCAGAATCCACATAAGTTAGAGCAATTGGTAATTTAAGTATACGAGGTGAGAAGTTCACTAGAACAAAACCCCTTGGTTATTAGTTAAAAAAAATAAAAAATATATATATACAACGATATCATGAGAAAACATGGAGATGTCACAGAGATGGATAAGAAGACCTTGGTATCAACATAGGTTGGGTATTGCATTGCTAATACATTATTAAATACCCCACGTCAATTTTTGCTTGAATAAGTTTATGATCAATACAAAGTATAGAAACCATACACTGCATACATTACCTCTACTACAAGGATTATCCACTATGTTGGTCATTAATTAAGGTTAGTTCACAATTTGCTTGTTCACTGATGAAAATCAAGAGTGTACCATACTAATTTTCCATAAAATAATAATTTCCATATTAATATACAATGCATGTGCAAACACAACTTGTCCAACTCATCAACAATATTATAAAATAACCAAATGCATTTTTCAGATATGCAAGATAATACATAAGGGTGATACATGTCAATACATCTCCTCATCCACGAGGATAGTTTAGTTTGTCATTGAATGGGGTTAGTTGTTCACAATAACCAAATGCATTTTTCACATATGCAAGATAATACATAAGGGTGATACATGTCAATACATCTCCTCATCCACGGGGATAGTTTAGTTTGTCATTGAATGGGGTTAGTTGTTCACAGTCGGTGTAGTCACACATGGAAATCAACCAAGAGTGTACCATACTAATTTTCCATAAAATAATAATGTCCATATTAATATACAATCTACATGAAATTACACCTTGTCCAACTCATCAACAATAATATAAAGTAACCAAACATGTTTTCTATGTATGAAAGATAAGACATAAGGGTAATGCATCTCAATACATCTTCTGCTCCATAAGGCTAATGACATCCTTGACATTACTATCTTAAAATAAATAGAGATGTAGTTGTATCATCTAATCATATAACTCCCATATATCATCAACCTACATTCTATCACCACTATACCCGAACTATCCAAGTCAATGGCATGGTTCCATATTTTTCTAAAATTATGTTTCATGTGACTATTCTAAGTTCATATACCTAAGTACTTGTGTTAACTTTACATTAAAATCAGGGAGATCCCATTGTTATTGTAGATCGGTCTAGGAAACTAAACTTCCCCAATGTTAATTGTTGCTCACTTAGTCAACTTCTAATTTTAGTTCCCCCAATACACCAACACAACCTTGACCAAAAAAAATAAAAAATTACAACCTCTTAGTACGATGGAATAAAATTTTTAGAAATGAAAACAGATCTCACTCTCACACTAAAATATGTATTTGTGTTAGCAAGGATATCTCAGATTGACTATTTCCCACTCAGACATCCCTAGCCTTTGCCACCCTCCTTGCCTCACACCATCATTAATAATAATCTACCCCCCTCTCAACGAGGTGAACTAACTTATTGTTTTATGGATTTGTGAATACTATGTTTTCTTAAGGATTGAATCACATAGTATTTCTTAAAAGTTTGTCTTATTCAAGACATAAGTATGAGAAACATGAAATTAATTATTTCAAATATTTTCATGCAACCTCTAGTCAATTTGACATGCACAGCTGAATTTCTCAAACAAATCAATAGTGAATGTTTAAATAATGTCAACAACTCCGTTCACAAGTACATTTTTGGAAACTTGTTTATTATACAAATGAAAAGGCATTATGTGGACTCAACCATTGAGGAATTTAATTTGAATATTTTTTTATGGTAACAACCCATCACAAGCTAAACATAATTATATTCATAGTTTATTGTACTCTCAAAGATCATCTTCCTTATAAGGTTGAAAAAGGGTTCCTTTAATTACCAATAGTACATGCCAAATAAATAATCATTGAAATTCCCTTACTAACCTCTTTGCCATCATCTATTACGCACGTTTAAATACCCTTATTTTTCCTTGAATTCTTCTATTCAAGGTACCCTTATCTAATAGTGTATTTTGAATTATTAGATAAGTTTCATGAGTGACCCCCTAATATGGGAGAGGAAATTAGAGCTTTGCTAAGTGTTACAACCCAAAGGTGACATAAGTCGAGGCTATGTAAAAACCATACTATTATCATTGCATGCATTGATGCATGATATATTTACTAGGTGCCCATGTTGACCTCTTATAAGGGTTATAATGCAATGGAAACATTCCTATTTAGGTTTTATATACAATTCATGGCTCCAAATATTCTTGACCAAAGTGTAACTTACAATAATTGTTGTTATGGAACTTAACTGTGATTATCAATCCTTCCAACAACCATAATTATGATTCACACCTCAATGGAAAGTATTTGGGCCAACATGACTTCCATTAGATCATGTACAAATACTAAACAAGATTTTGTGTACTTCCCTCCTAAAAGTGAGATTATAGTTCATAATATTTAATTCATCAAACTCCCTTAGGTTGACCAAAATTCATAGGCATCTAGTCTATGCAATTATTAAGTCATTATTTTGGTGATTAACCCATACTAATTCTACAATTGTCCCTTCAATATCTAATATTATTGACAATGGGATCGATTATTGAATGCATGCACCATGAATGTATAATTTTCTTAAATTCTTTAGTACTAGGGTTAAAATGATAATTTCATTTTTCATTTGTTAGAAACCCATGCTAGCTATGATATACAACAATTCAAAAAAACATTAGGTGCACCAATCCATTATACTGTAATACCCCCATTTTGACCCTTATGATATATTGTCTTTTATTATAAATGTTGTATACATGCGATGTATGTTTCCGTAGCGTGGAGCTCAAGGTCAAGGCCCCGCTAGTGTATGCTCATGTTTTATTAAAAATACAAGTATTTGATATTACACTATCCATGTGCTATTAATCCATGGAATATTGTAAATTGATGTGAATATTTAATATTGCAATAAAATACCAAAACTGGCTATGGGAGCAACTAATCAGAGGGGGCCATGTGTATTCCACTAGGGAGTGGTGAGGGGGTTGTGGGGTTGAACCATATGCTTCCAAATGTCATCTTGAGAGCCCATTTGAATTTCCTTGCTGACATTTAATTCAGTTGTAAGAAAGTGGTTGAAGAAATTAGTTCATGGCTTCAATGGAGCATGGGAAGCCCAGAAATTTGTATGGCAGGTATGGGCTCTGTTTTCTTGACCCACAAGTCACTCTACCTCATGGGAATTTGTTCTTCCTCATTCCCATTCCATTGTTGAACATCTAAGCTTAAGTTATCATCCATTACACAGACCGAACAATGAGAAAAACCAGAAATAGCAACTTTGCAAGAACCCACGTTTTGAAGTGCCATAAATGCCCATCATTTTTTGTTTACGGTAAAATATAATGGGGGATCCATAGACATCAACCTTGGGGCGAATTTGAGAGTGTTAGATACCCAGAAATCCATAGAAAAACCCAGATTTGATAGCCCATAAATACAATTACGGGATTGAGTCATTTAGTCACCGAATTGTGAGAATCCAAGTGTGAATGATAGAACAGAGGATAGAACAAAGGTTGGGATTGCTTGATAAGCCCATTGAAGGATAGAATCTCAAGGATTTAGTAGCTTGGAACTTTCTATGCCCACCTTGAAGAGCACTGGAGGGAAGGGACGCCTAAGGGACTGTGCAACAGAGAAGGGGACCTTACTTGTGTTGGGTGTGGTAGGTATTGTGGGTGCCATGACTATTTGAATTTAGTTGAGATGCCTGTAGATTTTTGGTTGAGCTCATTGGCTTAGCGTCATCCTCCTTTGTCTCTTGCATGCTTTATAAACCCAACTGTGTGTTAGCTTAGCATGACCGTTTGTGTGAAACCATGGCTATGAGTAAGCCTATTTAGTTCCTCCTTAGTGGAGACACATCCCAACTCGGGTGTGGTCTCTCAGCTGAAAGAATATAGGCTAGATATAGACCTATGGCTTGGTGGAATGTTGCTCTCACATAGCCAATTGCTTGGATAGTTCATTTTGAAGATAAGTATTCTCTGTGGTTTAAATTATATTCATTATGTGTTCTGCAATGTTTAATTTGATGATTGTTATGATTATATGTTGAATGCATGATGCAATTGTGTGTGGATAGTGTATCATTCCGTTGAGTTTATTTGAAGTATGAATCTGCACACATAAGTTTTTATTTATTATGAATTTGTTAGCAACGAATGGGGCCGAGTTTCAAAAATAAGTCTTAGGATCTTAGTCGTGTTTCCTCCCTTTCATCGGGTCGACAGGAGGGGACGTGACATATACCTATCCAATGGGATTAGCTTTCAATATCATAATTCTTCCATGTGTTTCCATTCCATCATCAATAATTCAACTTGTAATAACCCATCCTATTAAGCCAACTACACTTTTAAACTTACAATCTTAATAATATTTAAGTTTTACCTTAATGAGTTAAGCTAGAGCTAGGTTACAACATTTTTATTTACATTTTTCCTCACATGCATTCACATACTTTTATGTTGGACACATTATAATAATTCAATAAGTATATCCATCATTCATTGTATTTAGTTAAATCATTTAATAAATTATCTTAGGACCCCTTCATGTAAAGCGACTACTATATAGTATTCACTTAAACTTGTTAACTTAAATTTTGAAATTTGTGAAACCTATTATGAACTAACCTTCTAAAGATTTAGATTTTTGTGTTCCTCAACAATTCATAAATGTAATAACTACATAGTCGAATTAAGTTACCAAGTCTTTTTGACCATTCGATTCAAAGAATTAAATGTAATAACAACATAGTCGAATTAAGTTACCAAGTCTTCTTGACCATTCGATTCAAAGAATTATTATTGTGATTGATTTAGAATACATAATTCCACATCTATTTAAAGTACTTTATAATGCATATTTGATTATCAGTTTGTCTCAATCAAGCATCCCTTGTAAACCATTTTAAATAGATGTAGAATTATGTCTTCTAAATCAATCAGAATATTAAAATCTCTAAATGCATTTGTTTTAAATAACTTTATGTATAACAACACGTGTTGATACCTTAGTTAAATAGTATAAAAATTCATAATATGCATTAGAGTATGATATAATGGTGGATATATGTTTTTTAATTTATAGATAATCATAAAATGTAATTAATATAATTAAATTAATAAAAGTCTTATAAAGTTTCAATAAAATAATTATAAACTTACTCATTAAACTATATTTCAAAATTTCCTATTTCACATTTTAAGAATGTGTAACTATTATTTATGTAGTATTGCACAATTTTATTATTATATGTTTACTTTTTATATTCTTCCACGTTTTCTATTGGATTTTTATAAATTACACAATTTTATTAAGTTACTATGTACACTTTTCATATTTTTATATCCCTACCATGGCAGGTATATACTTTTCATTAAGAAGTCAAAGTTTTTTTTGACTTGTATTAGTTTTTATTTTGAAGCAAAATTTGTTAATAGTTTTGTAATGTTTTTAATATTTTTAATATTAAAGATAATATTGTGAAAAATAAAAATAATTTTAATAATTTTTAAAATATGAAATTTTGATTTTTTGATTGGGTAAGTACAACTCCAATAGGATATAAATCCTCAGAGGAGTCATTTTTATTTTTATAATTTAAAAATAATAATAAATAATTTTTAAAACAAAAATTTGCATGTGTCGTGTCTTGTACGGTTCTATCTGGGTCCCCATGTGATCCCCTCCTGTCCTGTCATTTCATTACCCATTACCCCGGGCTTCAGCCTGGTATCCAAAATACAAATATTTCAAGCTAAATTTTAGCAAATAACATTCAAATGAAATGACTGTAAAGCTAAATACGTTATTTGCAACTGTAAATGTTTCCTTTCTGGTACTGGTAAGCGATGATTTACAGGCCGATTCCTGCACTGTGCGGCCTTCAGACCTTGCCAGTGCCTGTTATCCATTAATTATTGAATTTGAAGAGAAATTTTAGTTGTGGAATGATTATGCTTCTGCCAATGGTTCCAATGAGCCATTGGAGCTTCTGTTTAGTATCACTGATCTAGCATGCCGATAATTTACAGAATCCCGTCATGGTAATGAAGCATTTTCGGACTATTTGCAGGTAACGTTAGTTCAGTAAATTTATGTTTCCATTAATAAATTCTCTTGTTGACACTAAAAAACGAGAATCTAGAACTTGTAAAGCTTAAATCATTGATCATTAGGATTTATTTTCATTTACTGTAGAGACAATTTCTGTTTTTTGTTAGAGTAAATTAAAATAACTAGCAAATCAAGTTGTACATTGATCTCTTGCCAGTCTCATATTCATCTTTGGGGAAGATTAAATCATTATCATTTTTAAAGGAGATTTGTAATGAGTTTGCAATGAAACAAGATGTGAAAATCCAAGACTCTTTATAGGTTTGAAATTTCAATTCATAATGCTTTTGTTTCTTCTACTGATGTGTAGGACTATATGTGCACTGAGGATGAAGACGAGGATACATTTCAGAAATTTAAAGCAAGAAATCATATGAAACCTTCGTTGCAAAGTATCTGTTGGACTGTATTGATACTCAGTTGACCGACGCCTTAGGAAAACAACGTCTTCTGATGGTTAACTGGATTATGGAGGAAAGAATTTTGCATGATTTCAATTGAACTAGAATTTTGAAAAAGTCCATGGATGTTTCAATAATTAATTCGTAACTTCTGTTGTGGCGCAGTACACGGCCTTGTATCAACTTTAGTGGGAAACACTCTTCTTAAGCACAAATTTACTAGACAGATTCTTGTCTAAAGGGACTTTTAAAAATGATACTCATATACAGGTCCTAGGTATCGCCTGCATGACACTTGCAATTAGAATTGAAGAGAATCAATCTTTTATAAAACTCAAAAGATTATTTCTTTCAAGTTTTATTTGCGATATTAAAATGCATTTAGATCATTACAGTATTAAAATAAATGCTTTTTAAATTTGTAATCGCGTCAAACTTTTTAGAAAATGAAACCTATATTGATTCGATAATTTCGTTCTGTATAAAGAAGATCATGGGTTAAATATAGATTTACCCTGTAAATCGAAGGAGTATGGCTGATGGAGTTAGAAGGAAGAGCATGTAGTCGACAGGACTATGGAAAAAGGTTGAGAATAGCATGTGAGCTTATTCGATTGAGGAGTTGTGCCTCTGAATGTGAATAGGCGACGTATTACAGTCTGTCAAAGAAAGAAAAGGCCGAGTATGGTGACCAAAACGGTACTTGTGCATAAGCGAACAAATTGAATGGTGGAAAAGTAGTATACTAAACCCACAAAGGGCTGAGATGATCTGTGGTATAAGTCAGAAGGTTGAATGGTGAAGATAGGAAGAGAGAATTCAAGGTTGAAATTGATGGTAGAAGATCCATATCGCAACTAGACTGGCGAGATGGTTAATGGACTTTGAGCGGTGCGATGGAAAACCTGAGTGCATTTCAAGTGATGTGTCGGGATGCCATTTGATATCGGCATCAAGGAAAGTTTTGGAAAATAGTATTATGGAAGTTTTGATGGGGATTAGCACCAGGTGCATGAGTGCCATGTAACTTGACGTAAGCTTAATGCAAAGAGCCAAATAAAAGAAGTGTCGGGGTTTAATGAGTTTTGGTCATATAAACACATGTATGATTTGGAGCAAGATTAGTTTTGGGCATTGGTGTAATAAAAAAACTGATAGGAAAAGTTCCAAAGAAAGAAGGTCGCTATAAGGAGTGGAACCGTATGGCAAGGAAGGGAGAAAGAGCTAAAAGGTCCTTATATAGGGGTGAGAGATAGCCTTGACTCACATCAAACTAGAATATATAAATAGTACATTACAATTAATATAAATTTAGTTTATAAGAAGATTTCTTTATAAGGGTGAAATCAATTTTGCTTTTCATTTCAATCTTTTAAAAATAATAACAAAAATTAAAATACAAATAATGAAAGCAATTTTAAATCTAAATATTTTTTGTTGTTAAACTTATATTCAATTCCATTCTCGCTAATATTTCCTATTGCTAACCATTTCGCATGAAAATAAATCTTACTTTAATACAAATGTGCACCGTGGTCACCAAGTTTAGAATACTAAGTAGTTGGAGTCTACAATTCCACAAATTATTTTAGAAATATCCTAAAATGGTACTATAATCGTTGTAAACATTTGAGACACGTGACACTCTCTCACTCATGTTTTTTCTTGTAGTTTGGCATGTTCTTCCATGGCTTTGAAGGAAATTGTGCAAAACTCTAACTTCTTTTTTCTTTTGGTTTTTTGTACTAATTTCTTGAATCCACTCGACCAACATAATTCAAGTACTAAATGCCATATTGATTTCCAACCCAAAAACATGTGCTTGTGTGCATCACCAATTGGCTAGTTGGGGCCTTCAACTTTTTTCATGGCAATTAAGTTGTAGACCCTTTGTTTGTGGCAACATCAAACCACTTGCATTCCATCCAATTCAAGTTGATCTTGCTTATGAGGGGAGTTTTCTTAATACATGGGTTTGTGAAATAGGGAGCTGGACTTAAACACTTGAGTTAGAAGAGTTAGGTTTTGTTTCACACAACCTAGTTAAGGCAAGTTTAGTAATCACTTGAATGATGGAGCTTCCATTTTTCTTGTTGTGAAGTGGCTTGGCTTGCTGAATTCACTAGGATGTTAAGGAGGTGATTCACTGGGATGTTGAGGAAGTGGGTGATTCATATGTTGGATTATGTTTCTAGGTTATGTAATGCCCGCCTAGGTACCTTCACTGTTTAGAATAATGAAGTACTAGTTTTGAAATGAACCGACTAAGTAAAACACGAACCATTTGAATTTACTTTGAAAATGCTTGAACGACAGTTATAGAAACTATTACTATACTTAATAAATGAATGCTCGACTGATTGAGATAGAATGACTAAATGTTAGATATGCTCGACTAATTGAGATAGAATGACTAAATGTTAGATATGCTCGACTAATTGAGATAGAATGACTGAATGTTGGATATGCTCGATTGATTGAGATAGAATGTCTAAATGTTAGATATGCTCGATTGATTGAGATAGAATAACTAAATGTTGGATATGCTCGACTGATTGAGATATAATGACTAAATGTTAGACATGCTCGACTAATTGAGATAGAATGACTCAATGTTAGATATGCTCGACTCATTGAGATAGAATGATTGAATGCTAGATATACTCGACTCATTGAGATAGAATGACTGAATGTTAGATATGCTCGACTGATTGAGATAAGATGACTGAATGTTACATATGCTTGACTGATTGAGATAGAACGACTGAATGTTACATATGCTCGACTGATTGAGATAAAATGACTAAATGATAGATATGATTTACTAATTGAGAGAAAAGGATGAATGAAATATATGCTTGATTGACTAAGATATTATGATGGATGATGAAATATTTCATAGTGCAACGCTACTAATGTGCGCTTGAGTGTGTGTGTGTGCAGTGGCAGGTAAGATGATTTACCAACTGACCCACAATAGAATTATAGGGGTCGTAAGAATGGAAAGAACACATAGGCGTATGACGACTGACTGTCGACCATGGATTAGCAATCTACGCACGGATGAAGCCGTTTCAGCTCACCCAGGGAATCTTATGCCGTACGGGCAAGGCCATAATGATTTGGTCACATACGATGAGTTGAGGGGCGCGCAATAAGGAGAGTCTTATCCCTCAACATCCCTTAGTCTCCAAGGAGCGTAGTTGGGAGGTCGTGGTAACGGTTCCCGGTCGCTACACAGTACTCCCCATAAGAAGGAAGAAATGAAATTGTCAAAAGGGCGCGCCGAAGAGGTACCTAGACAAGAACGAGAGGAAGAAAATTAATCAATGGTATAAATGAAAATTTCACATAAGATTTAAGAAATACTTTATTTCATTTTATTCTATTTTATTAAATTGAATAATTCTATTCAAGATTTTATTTTAATTGATTTCATTAATTTGAATTATTTATTTTAATTGATTTTATTAACTTGAAAAAGAATTGAAAAAGATTAATAATAAGAGAATTATTTTTATTCAAAGATTTTAATTTTATGGATTTTATTATTTTAAATCATTCTATTAAAGATTCTATTTAATTGACTTCATTATTTTGAGAAAGAATTGAAATAGGTCATTAATAAAAGAATTGTTTTTCTTTTATTATTATTTAAGATTTTAATTTAATTAATTTTATTATTAATTTAAATTATTTTATAAAGAGGAAATTTAAAATAGATTATACTTTTAGTAAAAAGAATCATCTTTTAATTCAATCTTAATATTAGGAAAATAAAGAAAAGTAGAAAGCAATTAGTCTAACTAAAGGATTGTTAAGTAAACTAAATGAAAACCAAAAGAGAAGTAGAACTCTTCTACACCTAACTCCCACTGATCTAGGGATTTAGGTGCACATTAAAGACATTAAGAAGACACATGTATTTGAGAATATTGGAAATTAAAATATTAAATTAAATTAAATATGTGCATGGACAGACACATGGCACACAGGCTTTTGCTATATAATGAGGGAGGAGAAGGAGAGAAAGGGATCTCTTACACCCTAATGCTAGATGGTCATCATAATCGCGGATTATGTTATGATCCTTGGAGTTGGGATTAGTCAAAACGGGGATTGGGAGATCCTTTTGGGAGGCTAGGTTGTGTGTTCTTACGGCCCCATTAGCTCGGGGGTTCGGGGTGAAGAAGAATAACCCCGATACGGTAGGGAGGTCAACCGAGGGGTCACTCGGTATTTCGTCAGGAGATTGGATCGGATCGGATCGTGCGGAAACCACTTCGAGGACTCCATCAATTCGCTGGACCAACCGTCGAAAATAGGTTTGAAGTATTTTTATTTTATTTATTTTGCTAAATCTTTTTGAGAATAAATAAATCCGAGTATATAGTTTTATATATTGGCATTCATGTACTACGATAGATAGAACTAGATCTGTGGCTTCTATATATTCTTCTGAAAAATCGTACCGGAATTTTTTTTTTGGGACCCAGAAAAGGGGTTCCCTACATTTGGTATCAAAGTCGGTCGAGCCTTGAGGGCACGGGACTCAAAAAAAAATATATTTTTTTAGATATTGTAATGTGTTAATTCTCTCTTGTGGAAGATTTGGTTTTGCAATTTGTTCATGGATGGTCCTGTGAGGACCGAGGCTACATCAAATTCAGGATCCTCAGCGGTCATGGTATCCTCATCTAGACAGGTACTTGTTATTGAATTCTGATTTTGTTTAATGAATAGAATTAATTTAGCATCTGAATGATTCCATTTCTGGAAAAGAAAATAAAGGCTTTGTACAATCGATATGATTGATCGATAACTATATTCACGATTACATGCCATAGATTTAAGTCATAGATCTATCAGAAGGTCTGATTGAGAATCTAATTATTATTTCTTCCCTGCACAGAATTAATTTTAAATATTTAGATCTGTCAGAAAATTCATTCAAATTCCATATGGCTAGTTGCATTATACTATGAGTTCGAATCCGGGCATTACTTCTGCCCTGCAAGGAATTAATTCTAATATTTAGATGCAAGGAATTAATTCTAATATTTAGATGTGTCAGAAAATTCATTCAAATTCCATATAGCTGCTTGCATTATTCAAATTCATTCCATATTATTTCTTCCCTGCAAAGATTTTTTTTTTTCTTACCCATTATTTAGGTCCGTCAGGCCTTCTTCGAATTGCTTACAGTCGAACGTAATATGTGATATCCAGTGTTATGCCTTCCCCGCAGGAATTATCCCATTCCTTAGATCTGAACCAAATTTCGTTATTTAAGTGGTACGCTGATTTGAATTAAAACTGTGATCTAAAATAATATAAGCTTGGCTATAGCCCTTCTCTATTATGCATCAATTTGTGTAGCAGATTGGATCTCTTTGGGTTAACATCCTGATCGCAAACAGTGTATTCACCCTAAAATGCCGAAACCCCGTAACGCAGACCTTCCTTGAATGCAAGGTCGAGCCGATCTCTGTGGGTCTTTAACTCTGGATCTAAGGATCAATGTTGGGTTGTGCCCGATCTATTCGGGGGTTAAACTCCCCATGGCACTACAAACTCGGCATGTATCCCATTTCGTCCACCGTAGGGGATATTCAATGTCTTCTGTGGTAGTCTATCTACCACTTACAGGTCCACCCATCAGGAGTTCCGTGTAAACTAGTCGGCGCAGACTTCAGAAAACTGTAGTTAATTCGGTGACATCGATCGATACTCCCGAGGTAGCAAACTAATTCCTTGAGACCGGTATTCCCTTGAATTAGTGCTAACGATTATCATTGCGGGATAGAAGGAGATACCCACTCGCTGATTTGTACCAACTACCACCGTCTTCTACTCCTCTCCTTAGATCTTAGAAGACCTTCGCCTGATGTAGAGACCACTGCGATGCGATGCATGCTGCACAAGCTTCTCTTAAATGAAAAGTGTTGTGAGACTAATTTGTTGTGAGACTAAATCTCTGAATATTCTTTAGTTCGTAAATCTCTGAATATTCTTGAAACCAGAATAGAGGCTTCACTTTATATAATTATTGAATTAAATGTTCACATCACTCCGATTGTACGTATATCTTGATTGAGAGTTAAAAATCCCTTTAAATTTATGAACCAAGATCCATTTCCAGATATCTCATGCGGCCTCCCAAATATTAGATTTCTTCAAATTTTTCTTTTTAAATAATTCTGTACTTATTAATTGCAGAATGTATATATATCCAGAACGGGGTAAATCTATACCAACTCCCCACGCGATCCATGGCCCTCATTCTGATCTATACGATCGGAATACTCTGTACAAAAGAACGAATTTGTAACTGCCCCTTGCGAATGAATACTATCCGATTTTAGCTGAGGATGAGTTAAGTTCAATGAATTAATTATATAAATGGCTATTGCAATTTATAATTGCATTCCAACTGTAAAGTATTGCCGAAAGTGTATCTTGTGGTTAAAATGTAATGGAGAAGTAAAAGTTTAATTAACTTTGGAAACCAAATTTTGTATCTTTAGTCATCTTTCCTATAGGTGAATGAAACGAATAAATTTATGTTGTAATTAGTTTTATTTAGATTGATGGGATGAATATTATATTATTATTTAGTTTATAGGATATTAGAACTATTATTTATAAAGTGCTTCTCTCAATAGGTGAATGAAACGAATAAATTTATGTTGTAATTAGTTTTATTTAGATTGATGGGATGAATATTATATTATTATTTAGTTTATAGGATATTAGAACTATTATTTATAAAGTGCTTCTCTCATAGCATATTGAATAAGTATTTATATTATTGTTTAATTATAGTAGATAGAAACGATTATATATGTGGTTAATTGTTCCACAGAAAGAAATGAATAGTTATACCTTTAGTTTGGCACTTAAGGTAGATTGAAGGAAATATTATATCTTTAATTGTTTTAATTATAAATAGAATGGTGTTTATTTCAAGTAGAATGAAAAAAAAAAGATTTTATATTAGTTATGAAATGAGAAAGAAACATAATTTTATATTTCTATATAATTGGAAGTGTTTGTAGAATTATGGAATAAAAGATTTTACATATATATAGAGAGAGAAAGGAAGGGTTCTACATTTAGGGTATATCTTGATCTTAAAAGCTACTGTGATATATTTTCAACATTGAATGGCATTTTCCAGAATTTATAAATATGAGTGTAATTAGTCATTCGAAATATTTGTATATTTACTTCAAGAATCCAAACTCTTTTGTTTACATTTGTCTATCGAATGGAAGATCCTTTAACCAAGATTAAGGATCCTTGGTTAACTTGCAAAGTGCATAATAATTTGCATAATCTATAAGTTTGAGAAATATATATATATATACCCGTCTATCTTGTTCAAATTCATTAGTTGATTATTTACTTGGAAGTGTTTTTTTTTTAAATTATGATTATTTTGCATATCTATAAAGTTGAGGAATTTATATATATGTACCCTATTATCATGGTTGTAGACCATTAGTCGATTATTTATTAGGTATTTTGTTAGAAATAAGTGGGTGTAAAGAAAGCATGAATAAGGGTGTGGTAGTATACATTGATCTCTTAATGATAAGTCAAAAAAAAAATCGTAGTCATGTTGTATGTAATAAAATCAAATTACACTTATGGACGCCACTTTTTTTATAGGTAGATGTAAAAGAACTATAAATTGGAATATAGTAATATACATAAGAAGAAAGAATGATTACCTTTATATGTACTATTAAATTATGGAAGTCATGAAGGACTACGGGATAAGAATATATGGATAAAATTATGTATATCTATAGTCTTTAATCAACAAAAAAATCCGATCGTAACCCTTAGTTAGAATTAATGTATATTTGTAGATTTGAAGTTTGTGAAGAAGAAGTGTATCTTGTTATAGGATTAAACGAATTTTAATTGCTATGTAGTTTACATAGGAAAGCATGTTTAGAACCACAAGTATAATAGGGAATAGTTATCTTGATGTTGAGGAACGGAGGTCTCTACCCCTGGAGTGAAGTAGGTGCTCAAATTGTATTAGAAAGATGTGGATGAAAATGATTGATTTCTTGGAATGAAAGGATGCTTAGCATTTAATAAATTTTGTTATAGAATTTGCCTTATAAATTATATGTATTTTGACCATAGGAATTGTAAGTTTTAGACATTCACCCTTGGAATATTTATTTATATTATTTGCGAATGAAGGAGACATGTTATTAAATACACATATTGTATAAACATTAAGAAAAGGGGACATAGGGATGTATCTTCCCTTATTAGGATTATGAAAGTAGTACCATTCGTTTTGTGTACAAGAACTAGCATGCTATATTTTTTTTTTTAAGTCCTAGTAAAACTCCTTACAGATGTATTCTTGATAGGATTTATCTAGTTAGGAATGAAGGAGTTATAGGCTACACCAAAGTTTTAGAGAGACTTCCTTTATAATATTTCTTTTCATTTGAATGACCAATTGTAAACATTGTACTACTATGCTAGAAGAATGGGAAATGACCATGGATTAATTATGAATCTAAAGAATTGTATACTCTAATTAAATTGAAGAAAAATCGCTTGTAAGTATACCTTTAGAATGAATGTTGAGTGTTAAAACGCCTAGAATTCTCTCAATAAATTATGTGCTATAAAATTCAATGATGATAGGGATGTATGAATCTCTTTATTATATTCATGTATTGTGTATCAATATAATGTCTTTTTAAATCTTTTTGAGAATGATTCTTACACTATTGAATTAAATAGGTTATATTCAAATAGAATGTAAGACATAGTTATTGTGGATGTATTTGAGGATAAATGACAAGTAATGACCATATATGAATTTAAAGATAGAAGTGCTTAGATAATTTGGAAGGTGGGATGCTTATGATTTACTATCAAGAAGGAAGGAATATATAATGTTTAATAATGGGAGATTGCGACTCACGATGAGCAATGTGCATGGAGATCGACGTGGAAAAATTAGAGCTGCCGTTTTACTTCTTCTCCTTAGGCAAGGATACTCCCAGCATCTCGAACAGGTTAGAATTATTCTTCTCTAAAAATGCTATTATGAATAATTGAATGGAATCCAGGGTTCACATACTTTGATGAGGGGTTTTGCGTCAAGAATTTTATCGATAAGTTGTAAATGCTTATTCTCTGAAATCAGGGCGATGGCTTCGTAGGTATGCATTACTAGTTGTAATCATGCTTTGGATTGTGAGAAGAGAGAAGCTAAATTTACTTGAATGATAGAATCTTCGCTGTACTTGAGTTAGGAAGAGGAGAAAACCTTACATAACTTTGTTTATAAAAATCTGAGATTATGCTTTTAGCTATACTAAGTAAATCGCACTCCAGTGTTTAATTATACTTTGGATTATGAGAAGAGACAGGTTGCATGTAAGATTAGTTCAGTAATGGTTAACGAATGTATTGAAGAACAGAATTGGAAAGGGTAAATTCTTATTTTGAAATTCGGACATTGTTTTGAACATGTGATAGTTATACGTAATTATAGAAAAGGGAGAAGTTGGAATTGAATATTTTATCCCTTATGTTGGAATATGTGAGTGTTTTCAGTATTTTCGTAAATGATATACTTATAGTTTTGTTGAATTGAAAGAATTTGTTGTAGATGATTTCAATCCCGGTTACAATTAGTGAGTCAAGAGAGAACTGTTGTGGGGATTACTACACTACGAAAGGTACAATTTAGTTATATTACCAATTATGCGGCTTATACTTATATGAGGGTAGAAAAGAAGAAATGAAATTTTATTATCGATTGTGGATATATTGAAGAAATGAATGTGAAAAGGAAGTGAAAACTCACCGTGGAAGCACATGAGACTTAACTTCGAGACGAAGTTTTAATAAGAGGGGGTGTATGTAATGCCCACCTAGGTACCTTAACTGTTTAGAATAATGAAGTACTAGTTTTGAAATGAACCGGCTAAGTAAAACACGAACCATTTGAATTTACTTTGAAAATGCTTGAACGACAGTTATAGAAACTATTACTATACATAATAAACGAATGCTCGACTGATTGAGATAGAATGACTAAATGTTAGATATGCTCGACTGATTGAGATAGAATGACTAAATGTTAGATATGCCCGATTGATTGAGATAGAATGACTAAATGTTGGATATGCTCGACTGATTGAGATAAAATGACTAAATGTTAGATATGCTCGACTGATTCAGATAGAATGACTGAATGTTGGATATGCTCGACTAATTGAGATAGAATGAATAATGTTAGACATGCTCGACTAATTGAGATAGAATGACTTAATGTTAGATATGCTCCACTCATTGAGATAGAATGACTGAATGCTAGATATACTCGACTGATTGAGATAGAATGACTGAATGTTAGATATGCTCAACTGATTGAGATAGGATGATTGAATGTTACATATGCTCGACTGATTGATATAGAATGACTAAATGTTAGATATGCTCGACTGATTGATATAGAATGACTAAATGATAGATATGATTTACTGATTGAGAGAAAATGATGAATGAAATATATGCTCGAATGACTGAGATATTATGATGGATGATGAAATATTTCATAGTGCAGGGCTACTAATGTGCACTTGAGTGTGTGTGTGTGTGCAATGGCAGGTAAGATGATTTACCAATTGACCCACAATAGAATTATAAGGGTCATAAGAACGGAAAGAACACATAGGGGTACAACGACTAACTGTCGACCCTGGATTAGCAATCCACGCACGGGTGAAGCCGTTTCAGCTCACCTGGGGAAGCGTATGCTGTATGGGCAAGGCCATAATGATTTGGTCGCGTACGATGAGTTGAGGGGCGCGCAATAAGGAGAGCCTTATCTCTGAACATCCCTTAGTCTCCAAGGAGCGTAGTTGAGAGATCATGGTAACGGTTCCCAGTCGGTACGCAATACTCCCCATAAGAAGGAAGAAATGAAACTGTCAGAAGGGCCCACCGAAGAGGTACCTAGACAAGAACGAGAGGAAGAAAATTAATCAATGGTATAAATGAAAATTTCACATAAGATTTAAGAAATACTTTATTTCATTTTGTTCTATTTTATTAAATTGAATAATTCTATTCAAGATTTTATTTTAATTGATTTCATTAATTTGAATTGATTTTATTAACTTGAAAAAGAATTGAAGAGATTGATTTTATTCTAATTGAAAAATATTAATAATAAGAGAATTATTTTTATTCAAAGATTTTAATTTTATGGATTTTATTATTTTAAATCATTCTATTAAAGATTCTATTTAATTGACTTTATTATTTTGAGAAAGAATTGAAATAGGTCATTAATAAAAGAATTGTTTTTCTTTTATTATTATTCAAGATTTTACTTTAATTAATTTTATTATTCATTTAAATTATTTTATAAAGAGGAAATTTAAAATAGATTATACTTTTAGTAAAAAGAATCATCTTTTAATTCAATCTTAATATTAGGAAAAGAAAGAAAAGTAGAAAGCAATAAGTCTAACTTAAATATTGTTAAGTAAAGTAAATGAGAACCAAAAGAGAAGTAGAACTCTTCTACACCTAACTCCCACTGATCTAGGGATTTAGGTGCACATTAAAGACATTAAGAAGACACATGTATTTGAGAATATTGGAAATTAAAATATTAAATTAAATTAAATATGTGCATGGACAGACACATGGCACACAGGATTTTGCTATATAATGAGGGAGGAGAAGGAGAGAAAGGGATCTCTTGCTCCCTAATGCTGGATGGTCATCATAATAGCAGATTATGTTATGATCCTTGGAGTTGGGATTAGCCGGAACAGGGATTGGGAGATCCTTTCGGGAGGCTAAGTTGTGTGTTCTTACGACCCCATTAGCTCGGGGGTTCGAGGTGAAGAAGAATAACCCCTATACGGTAGGGAGGTCAACCGAGGGGTCACTCGGTACTTCGTAAGGAGATTGGATTGGATCGTGCGGAAACCACTTCGAGTACTCCATTGATTCGCTGGACCAACCCTCGAAAAAAGGTTTGAAGTATTTTTATTTTATTTATTTTCCTAAATCTTTTTGAGAATGAATAAATCTAAGTATATAGTTTTATATATTGACATTCATGTACTACGATAGATAGAACTAGATCTGTGGCTTCTATATCTTCTTCTGAAAAATCGTACCGAAAGTTTTTTTTTTGGGACCCAGAAAAGGGGGTCCCTACAGGTTAGTTGAGTGCATCACCAATATTTTATAAAATAAATATGTTGATGTGATCAAAGTTGATCACCCAATGTCATCCCAATTAGTTATTCAAAACCACTTGACCACACTTAGTCAATTCTCGACATTACGTGGAGTTTTGTGCCAAGATTTCAAATCAAAATGTATCTTTGGCAATTTGTCAGCCAGTGGTATTTTTGTGGCTGTGTTGTATTCTTCTTGGAATCTTTTCCAATACAAATGTTCCTTCCACACAATCCCCATCTCCTCAATTAGCACTTTTTTTATCTCAAGGAGCATCCAATAAATTAAAGCGATCATCACCACCACTTTTCCTTCAAAGAAGAGAAACAACATGTACTTCATGTGGCAGAGCATGGCGAAAAATGCATGGGAAATAATGAACATGAAGAGAAAGTTTACAATCATGGTGATGCTCTAAACAACATGTAATTCATGTGGTAGAGCATGGCGAGAAATGCATGGAAAACAATGAACTTGAAGATAAATTTTACAATCTTGGTGATGCTCTACTTAACTATTTGGTCTCTCTTTTGAAAGGGTTTCCTTTCAAATCCAGAAGCATCAGAAGAAGCCTCCTTTCATGGGTGATATGGTTTGACTAACTACCAGTTAACCTTGGTTAGCTAATCTTTTTGTGGGACCAGGGTTACTCTTTTGTCAAAATGACCTAGAACATGCACCCGGTACCAATCTCTTATTCATATATGAAAGAGAAAACCTTGGTGGGTGACTATCCCTTAAGTCTCAATGACTTGCTTTCTCAAAGGCCTTTTGGCAGGGATATGCTGCAACACAGCTTTCTCTTTTTATAATAACATTTCTTTTACATTTTCCATTGGATTCTTATAAATTAAAATAAGATCTTATCTATTTTAAAGGAAGACATTGGTATATGAATTATTGATTTAATCTATGCATGTGGAATTTGATGACGTAGTATACATATACATACTTCAACAACAATTCACATTTCATATAGTAGAAGTTTACTATATAAATGCTTTTAATAAATGCATCTATTATTTTATGAATCACCAGATTTTTGTATCATTCAGTTGAGTCTCCTCATGTAGCACACAGAGTTTTTCTAATGCTATCATCAATGGAGAACAACACAACTTCATAATTTACTGCAGTTTACAACTTGCTGGGAGTTACTATGCATAGTTACTGAGCTATGCTAACTGTGCGGATTAATATTTTGTTGCACGAACTTTACTTTCATCCACACTTTACATTTACTCCACATAAATGATTATTTGTGCACAAACTTCAAACTTTTATAAAAGAAACTTTATAAAAATTATTTCACTTTGGTTTTAACATATGATATTTACAGCGCACATCCAAACGTCAATCCTTTTTACTTGTGAACTTTCATGATCCCACAAACTTAACTTAGTGCATAGGGGCTTCACTAGAAGGAAATATAATACCACATTCATTCATATTGCGGTATTAAATATTCATGAAAACCAAAAAATTATATTGCTTATATATTAAGGGGCAAAGGGTTTTTTTATTTAATGTAACAATAAAAAAATACTTTGGGGTCTTTTTTATATGGGCGGGATGACAAATATCCACCAAATGGAGATGGTGGGATCACGGTCGGATGAAAAATTGGGTTGAGGCAAGGATCGGGCTTACTAGTATGCAGGGAAATCACGTCTTGAGGAATGCTTGAGGCCACGGGGTTTCGTGGTGAAGTGGGTTTTCAGTCGATCATAGTCGAGAGATAGTGGTCATTGACAACCAATTGTTACTAATAACACTCAGCTAGTTGTTACCAATAGCCTTGGGAGGCTCTAAGCCTCGAGGGCCTGTTATAGGCCCTCAATAGGCCTTGGGGGCTTGAATACCTAACCACTCATGCCTATTAAAAGCCTTGGGAGGTTTAGTCAACCTCCTAGAGCTTGTTACAGGCCCTAGTGGCTTGGATACCTAGCCCACAACAGGCTTAATCAGCAATTGGGGAACTGTAACATGCAATCTAAATGTTGTACTATGTGCATTGGCTCTAGTGACATACAAGAAGTGATCTCCTATCTCTTCATTAGACCATTATATGTTGCAAATCATAATGATATGTGGTTGAGTAATTTCATTGTGGGTGAAGTAATGTGCATCCACAATATACATCGAAAGAAGCAAGGTGCATTGTAGAATGAATGTGGGATCATAAGAGGGCTATCATATCAATATACTAGGTAGAAATATAAAGGGGTATAAAAAATGTTAATGAAAAAATTGATACATACAATATTTAGTGAAAATAGGGGTTTTTTAAAATTGGAAAGGCATATTGGTAGGGGGTTAAAAAAAATGATTTTCGAAGGTATTTTCCAATATTTAGTGAAATTAGGGGTATTCTTTCATATGCCACGAACGAACGTGCTATGATAGCGACTTATTGAGTGAATCCCCCGTGACTTAGTGCTTGATATTTTAGGACCAATTCCTAAATTTATGCATGGTGATATTGTAATCTTTACTTTTTACTTTTCACGTCGCAATGAACTTAACTAATATATTTTTCATTCTTTATAAAGAAAAAATTTAAACATTCATACTTCACAAAATATGTGTGACATGAAGATAAATTTTGCAGAGTAAAACACGAAAAATGAAAATATATATATTACGAGACCAAAATAACTGCGACTTCCTTCTTCTTCTTGCACTTCCTTCTTGCAAAAATGACTTTGATTTTCATCTTAAATACAAAGAGCAGGAAAATGGATTCTCTTGGAAGCTACTGAGTAACATTAAAGACTATAATTAAATTATGAGTGACATCTACATAACAACTTGACTTCCGAACTACTATGTAATCGCTTAAATACAGTGAGATGTGAACTCCATATCTTGATAGATTGACTGTCATTGCATACTGACAGATTTACTGACTCAATAAATGGCATAGGTGGCGCGAGCTAGATACGCACAACTCATAATTAATATTTCCAACACTCCCCCTTAATTATGACCAGTTGGAATTGCAAAATTACATCAAAACTGGAATTCTCTGAAAAATATCATTCACTTGCAAATTTAACAACTCCTAAACAACTACGTAGATACTGGAAGTTGTCTCTTTCCAATGGCTTTGTAATATGTCTACTAGCTTATATTTAGACCTACAAAATTCTAAACAAATTTCTTTGTCATCTACCAATTCTCTGTTGAAATGATACCTGGTGTCAATATGATTTTTTATTTTATGGTACATAGTTATTTGACAACACAATGGATGCATTGTTTCCTCAGTAAATTGGTGTGGGTTCTTCCTGGCATTGTGACACATCGTCTAACATTCCACACATCCAAACAACTTGACATGCAATACTTGTAGTTGTGACATACTCTGCTTTTGTTGATGACATAGTTACAATGGGTTGTTTTTTTTATTCCCATGACACTACTCCTATTGCAAAATGAAATGTATACCCAGAGTTACTTTTCCTATCATCCATGCTTCCTGTGCAATCACTATTAGTGTATCCAACAAGTCTGAAATATTTTGAGTTAAATACTGAATGCCAAAATATTTTGTGCCTCTTACATACCTTAGAATTCTTTTACCTTTCTGTAAGTGTGGGTCTTTTGGAGACTCCATAAACCTTGAGATCAGAGTTACTCCATACATTATATCTGATCTTGTTGCAGTAAGATACATAAGGCTTCCAACCAACTTTTTAAACAGTGTTGGATGAACATTTGATCCATCATCCTCCTTACTCAATTTCAGTCTTCTTTTTACTTCTTCATTGACTTTGGTGTACAGCATTGGTTCACATTCTCTTATGCAAAATCCATTTTGAATGAGATAGGAGTCAATTCGGTTGTACCAATATCTAGGAGCTATCTTCAATCCATAAAGTGCCCTTTTCAGTCTGTATACTTTATCTTCTTGTCTTGGAACCTCATATCCTTATGGTTGTTCCACATATAATTCCTCTTCCAAATAACCATTTAAAAATGTATACTTAACATCCATTTGATAAACATGAAATTTTTTGTGTGTAGCTATGGCCAAAACTGTTCTGAGTGTATCCATGCGTGCAACAGGTGCAAATGTTTCATTGAAATCTATGACGGGTTGTTGTGTGAACTCTCTTGCGACTAATATTGCCTTGTGCTTCTGCACATTACCATCTTCATCTTGCTTAGTTTTATAAATCCATTTTACACATATTGCATCCTTGTCTTTTGGTATATCTACCAATTGTTGAGATATTGTAACTTCAAAGAATATTATATTTGTACTTTATTATTCCGGAGATGTTTCATTCCTCCGTGAAGATCTTATTGTATATCCGGAGATGTTTATTCCTCCGTTGGAATGTGGTAACTCGGGTTATTAGACTTCCCTAGTAGGGGTCGGCCCTGTATGTGTTATGTGGGTCAAAGGGTTATTAGACCACCCTAGAGGGGTCGGCCCAGTTAGTTGTAGTGGGGTATTTAACCTATTGGTTAAATACGAGCCTACGTGTACTTGTGTAAAATACATATCAGAGTAGTGTATAAATAGAGGAGGTGTGTTCCTCATTATACACACTCACTCACTTGAGAAAGGCGCATTTGTGGAGGAGAGGTCTGCTATGGAGGAGAAGGAGCTTATGCTCAGGGTTTGCATCTTTGTATATTGCTGGTCATCTATATTGAGGAAGCTTTGCTGGGTTTTCTACCCCATGAGGGTTTCCCAGGATAAATCTCTGTCTCTTGTGTTTATGCTATGCTTGTTGTTTCTTCAGTGATCCTGTATATGCTATTATTGTGAAATGGAATGTAATGCTGCTATTTTCTGTCTTAGCATATTGAATTTTAACATGGTATCAGAGCTAACCTGAAGGAAGACAAGGTATGGCACTAAAGACACTTGCTTTACTTACGACAATTTGAAGGTTAGGGTTTTACATAGCAAAAACCAGTCATCGTAGCACTTTCGCTATAAATCCCTTTTGGCAAACTTTTCGGATCTGAAATTGTTACAGGACGAAGCTAAGATCTCCAGGTACCTTGTGTCCAACGGAAAACCTCTAATTCGTTGTACTTTGTGATTTATGATCTGTACAATATAGGGTTTCTGCCTCTTCCAGATCTGAGTCAA
Source organism: Larix kaempferi (assembly GCA_027924585.1). Taxonomy (NCBI): domain Eukaryota; kingdom Viridiplantae; phylum Streptophyta; class Pinopsida; order Pinales; family Pinaceae; genus Larix; species Larix kaempferi. The sequence continues at coordinate 3,988,451 of BSBM01000319.1, forward strand.
AATCAGGTGACCTTGGGAAAAAGGTCATAACTTGGGCTAGGAAGCTCCAAATGAAATTTCGTGAAAAGTGACAGGTATTACACAGACTGTAATATCTCAGAAAACTTTTTCAGAGGCCGAAGTTGAACCAGTGACACGTGGCACGCCGTACAAGTTCGGTCTCCTGTATTATCCCATAAACAGGTCACGTTGCGACACTTGGCATAACTCTCTCTCAGAGAATCCAATTGAGGTCAGACCTGTCAGGATGGAAATATAACAGGCCGAGCTATCTCAAAAAACGTTTTCAGAGGCCGAAGGTCAAACAATGACACGTGGCACGCCGTACAAGTTCGCTCTCCTGTATTTTCCCAAAACAGGTCACGTTGCGACATTTGGCATAACTCTCTCTCAGAACATCCAATTGAGGTCAGACCTGTCAGGATGGAAAGCTAACAGGTCAGGATATCTCAGAAAAAATTTTCAGACCCTGTGGATCAAAAATTTCGTAGTTACACCAGAAACAATCAGGTACATATTTCTGTCAAAACAGAATTATTTTTTGGTACCTTCATTCATGGCTTCCGAAATTTAGGGCTTTGAAGAAAGTTGGAATTTTTGTAATCGGAGACCACGGCTGGATGCTACTCATCAAAATAGAAATTTAGAGACCAAGATCAGAATTTTTGGTTGGGCAGAAGGCCGGGCTTGATTAGACCCTAGTTCGGGACTTTGATCAGAAAAGTGGAAAATTAGGGCTTCTGTAAAAATGGGAATTTTTGAAATCTGTGACCACGGCTGGAAGCTCCTCAGAAAAATAGAAGCTTAGAGCTTTGGATCAAACTTTTTGATGGGGCAAAAGAGTGGGCTTCATCAAACCCCAGTTCAGGGTCACGTCTAGTGAATCCGAAAGTTTCAAAGGCAAAATTGAGGAGTAAAACTTTGCAGTTTTCAAATTCTAAACATATCAGTTTGATCAGCTCATCAAGGCGCATATTTCTATCCTTTCGGAAGTCTGAAATTCAAAGTTTGAATTTTTGGGGTTTCTCTGACAAACCCATATCCAGCTCCAGGTCCAGTTCTTGCAAATCAAGTGTATAGGGTTAATCCTAGAAGAAGATGGATTGGTCACCTACATAAATGAAGGAGTTCATGTTTCAGAGGGAGATGAGGCTAAGGCTTTACATAAGGAGATTACAAGCGATCTCGATAGGTATGACTCATCGAGGTATGTTTTGAGATTTGTTCATGATTAAGTTTATGGTATGTTTGTCTTCATGTTATTATAGTTAGTACAATCTTGATTTTAGATTTGTTGTATCACCTTAACAAAATTATGAATGCATGATAGAAGATATTCATTGGTTAGGGTGTTGACACTTATGATTGTACTAATGCATTATGGTGTTGTGTGAGGTTGAGGTTGTCTGCTAACAAGATATAGGTACATCACAAAAGACAAATCAGGCTCCATGACCATGAAAACATGAAGACAAAGACTCATCCATAATCTTTGTTCTACTTACGAGGTATGTATGACTTTGTTATATTATGCTTAACCTATGAGACATGCAGGTTCTAGCTCAGGATCTCTAAATCATTGAAGAGATTGTTTAGGTATGTTGTACATAACCAAGTAGGTATACTAATCCAGGTATGTTTCCCATGAATCTTACCTTGTGTTAGGATCCCTTATATAAGTATATTTGGAATGATTGGTTATGCTTATTCATAAAGTTAGTAATCAAAGGATTATGCATATTATATCTTTTATCAATGATATGCATGAATAAAAGAAGACTTCCCTGAAATCTTGAATACTAATGTTTATTAACTATAATCATGACTATACGTTTTCAAGATTATTTAGTACTATAATGTTTTGATAGCATTTAGAATATACTAATGAGTGTATGTTTGTGTATGAGATCATGAGGATGACTCTTGAGCATGCACAGTGGTACAGAATGAATAGAAGTTCAAAAGACATACAGAAGATCAAGCGGGAGGCAGCCACACAAACATAAAAGATAAGTATTTGAGTTGCTATTTGAAATAGTAATGATATTGCCTGCATGCATATTTGTATTCCTAGAATATATAATGCTGAGTGTAAACATTCATAGAGCATTGAACAGTATACAACTAATGTGCATATGTTTGGACAAACATTCCATTGTTGCTTGTCTAGAATGAAACCTCTTTGCTGACATGCTGAGAGTTGTGCACACTCTCGATAGTATGTTCTGGTAGAGATGGAAGGCATCTAGATAGCCACTGTATGCATACAGGATATGGGAAAGTGTTGTGCCAAAGTATTGGTCAAAATAGTTGCATCACTATGTAAATGATATCTGTATGCATAATGGGTTATCTTTTGATGATTATGAAGTATTACTAATCATGTACTTAATTTTGATTTGTAGGAAAGGTCATGAAGAATGATGGACACCGTACAAGTGGTGGATGTTCAAACAAGAAGATTTACAAATCAAACAAAATATAGAAGGCTCATGGCTAGAAGATTCTCTTAGAAAGAGGAAGAGAATCACGACAAGATGTTTGCTCCAAGTATGGTGTAATTAAAGAAGAAGTATGAATCAGGTTCTGTATAGGTACCTAGGATCGATAATAATTTGATAAGCTTAATGATCACCATGGGTGATGTGGATCTCAACCTTTGCTACAAGGTTGAATATGATACACATATGACATGGATGCAAGAAGGAACTCACCACAGAGTTCGAATGATATTGAGGCTCATATCAGTAGACCCATCTAACGAGAGATGGCACAAATAGATATGCAGAAGATCATTCAATGCAGAAATGAAAATGAAAGATCTCAATTTGATGCTTTACTTCCTAGGTCTGGAAGTATGGCAAGGCTCAGAAGGAATATATCTCAACCAGGGAAAGTATGATGAGAAATATGACTTGAGGTGTTGAAATGGCCACTCTTATGGATTCCAACTTGAAGCTGTTAGGGGATATAACTCTGTACAGTCAATTTATTGGGTCTTTGATATATCTAACATATACTAGGTTATATATATATGCTTTGTTATGAACACCTTGAGTTAGTATCTAGTGGAAACTAGATGTGTTTACCTGATAGTTGCAAAGCATGTGATGAGGCACATAAAGGACACGATAGAATTTGATCTATGCTATCTTGAAGATCATGACTTCAGATGGCTATTCAGATTCTGTTTGGGCAGGAAGTGTATCAGACAAGAAGAACACATCGAGAGGATGTTATTGTCTGGGATTAGCCATGATCTCGTGGTTTAGCTGGAAGCAGTCTAGTGTGGCTCTCAGCACAAGCGGATTATATGGCTGCTTGCTCTGCTAGTTGTGAAGAAGTTTGTCTTTAAGATTGTTTGACTTAGAGATAGAACCAACTGAGATCCTATGTGATAATTAGAGTTGTATCAAGATGACATAGAATCTAGTGTTCCATGATAAGTCAAAGAACATAGGGAACTAACAAGATATGACACAGAAAGGAACTCTAAAAGTTTGAATTTGTAACAGGTTACCGTTGTACTAACCAAGCCTCTACGTCAAGTGAAGAAGTTACCAACCAAACCTCTGTCTCGAGTGAAGTTTGAATACTTCCGAGACAAGCTTGGTGTAGTTCAAAAGGACCCTCCTCGAAAGGGGGAGTAGTATAGTCACTACTGATGAGATTGTCTCATCAAACAACAAGGTCGTTGATGAGGTAACCTGTTCTCTACACCTAGTCACTTAGAAATAGTTAGATTTAGGACTATTTTATTTCTGTTTAGTTTTACTCATACATGATTTTTGATGTTAGATGTATTGGTGAGAATACATGCTAGAGGTATACATGCTTTTGATGTTAGATGTATACATGATGTTAGATGTATTAGTGAGAATACATGCTAGATGTATACATACTTTTGATGTTAGATGTATACATGATTTTGATGATAGATGTATTAGTGAGAATACATGCTAGATGTATACATGCTTTTGATGTTAGATGTATACATGATTTTGATGTTAGATGTATACATGATTCTGATGCTAGATGTATACATGCTTTTGATGTTAGATGTATACATGATTTGATGATAAATGTATTAGTGAGAATACATGCTAGATGTATACATGCTTTTGATGTTAGATGTATACATGAATTGATGATAGATGTATTAGTAAGAATACATGCTTTTGATGACAGATGTATACATGCTTTTAGATGTATTAGTAAGAATACATGCTTTTGATGTATGATGTATACATGCTGCTGATGCTAGATATTGATTATGTACTTGCATGGATGAGGATACTTGTACTTGTATTGATGAGAATACAGATTGAGGGGATTGGATCATCCCTGGACTTCCAGTCCTAAAGAGAGCCGTAGACGTGAAGTCTCCGAGAATGAAGTCCTTAGTGGACAGTTGAGGGGATTGGATCATCCCTGGACTTCCAGTCCTAAAGAGAGCCGTAGACGTGAAGTCTCCGAGAATGAAGTCCTTAGTGGACAGTTGAGGGGATTGGATCATCCCTGGACTTTCAGTCCTAAAGAGAGCCGTAGACGTGAGGTCTCCGAGAATGAAGTCCTTAGTGGACAGTTGAGGGGATTGGATCATCCCTGGACTTTCAGTCCTAAAGGGAGCCGTAGACGTGAGGTCTCCGAGAATGAAGTCCTTAGTGGACAGTTGAGGGGATTGGATCATCCCTGGACTTTTAGTCCTAAAGAGAGCCGTAGACGTGAGGTCTCCGAGAATGAAGTCCTTAGTGGACAGTTGAGGGGATTGGATCATCCCTGGACTTTCAGTCCTAAAGAGAGCCGTAGACGTGAGGTCTCCGATAATAAAGTCCTGAATGAACAGGTAGGGGATTGTATCGTCCCCGGACTGAGGTCCCAGAATAGAACCGTAGACTGGGTCTCCGATAATGAAATCCTGAATGAACAGGTAGGGGATTGTATCGTCCCCGGACTGAGGTCCCAGAATAGAACCGTAGACTGGGTCTCCGATAATGAAATCCTGAATGAACAGGTAGGGGATTGTATCGTCCCCGGACTGAGGTCCCAGAATAGAACCGTAGACTGGGTCTCCGATAATGAAATCCTGAATGAACAGGTAGGGGATTGTATCGTCCCCGGACTGAGGTCCCAGAATAGAACCGTAGACTGGGTCTCCGATAATGAAATCCTGAATGAACAGGTAGGGGATTGTATCGTCCCCGGACTGAGGTCCCAGAATAGAACCGTAGACTGGGTCTCCGATAATGAAAATCCTGAATGAACAGGTAGGGGATTGTATCGTCCCCGGACTGAGGTCCCAGAATAGAACCGTAGACTGGGTCTCCGATAAATGAAGTCCTGAATGAACAGGCAGGGGATTGCATCGTCCCCAGACTGAGGTCCCAGAATTGATCCGTAGACTGAAGTCTCCGAGAACTGAAGTTTGGATTGTATCATCCATGGACCTATGTCCTAAAAGGAGCAGGATTGATCATCCTAGGAATATGATCGTGTGATGACGATGCTGATGATCGTGTGATGATGATGCTGATGATCGTGTGATGACGATACTGATGATCGTATGATGACGATACTGATGATCCTGTGATGACGATGCTGATGATCGTGTGATGACGATGCTGATGATCGTGTGATGACGATGCTGATGATCGTATGATGACGATGTTGATCGTGTTGCTGTTGATAGTGTGATGATGATGCTGCTGATCGTGTGATTACGATGCTGATGATCGTAATGCTGATATTGATGTTGACATTGATGAACCAGTAACTGTTTGAGTTACTGATGAAGACAAATTGAAGAAAGCTTCCAATGATTTATAGATGTATCATGTATGATGTTGATGACTCCTTGCTCGTGCAGATGTTGTTATAATATCCTTCTCGTTAAGGGGGAGTGTTGAGATATTGTAACTTCAAAGAATATTATATTTGTACTTTATTATTCCGGAGATGTTTCATTCCTCCGTGAAGATCTTATTGTATATCCGGAGATGTTTATTCCTCCGTTGGAATGTGGTAACTCGGGTTATTAGACTTCCCTAGTAGGGGTCGGCCCTGTATGTGTTATGTGGGTCAAAGGGTTATTAGACCACCCTAGAGGGGTCGGCCCAGTTAGTTGTAGTGGGGTATTTAACCTATTGGTTAAATACGAGCCTACGTGTACTTGTGTAAAATACATATCAGAGTAGTGTATAAATAGAGGAGGTGTGTTCCTCATTATACACACTCACTCACTTGAGAAAGGCGCATTTGTGGAGGAGAGGTCTGCTATGGAGGAGAAGGAGCTTATGCTCAGGGTTTGCATCTTTGTATATTGCTGGTCATCTATATTGAGGAAGCTTTGCTGGGTTTTCTACCCCATGAGGGTTTCCCAGGATAAATCTCTGTCTCTTGTGTTTATGCTATGCTTGTTGTTTCTTCAGTGATCCTGTATATGCTATTATTGTGAAATGGAATGTAATGCTGCTATTTTCTGTCTTAGCATATTGAATTTTAACACCAATTTCCATGTTTTATTCTTTTTAAGGCATTCAATTTATTCATCCATGGCTTGCGCCCATACATCATCTTTAACAACTTATTCAAAAGTTTGTGGATCATCTATTTGATAAAACAATGCAAAAACTGAAAATGAATTTGTTGTATCAACATCATATATTTCGCACAGACTTCTTGTTCTTCGTGGCATCAAACTTGCTAAAGCTGCATTTGGTGATGAGGAATTCCTTGGGGTGCTTTTTGGAGTCTGTTGCACTCTTCATGTGCTTGCTGGTAAAGATTGTGCTACGACTGGTGTCATAGTAACTTGGGGTGTGACATGTTGTTCAGTCCTGGTGGTGGATTGAACTGCGACATATTGAGTTTCTTGTGGTGATTGAACCACTTCTTCCATCATATCATCATGTGCGACATGATTCACATTTTTTATTGTCTTTTCTACACTTCCATCCCATGCTTCATTTTCCACAAATTGAACATCACTGTTGATTATGAATTTCCTTTTGACATGATCACACAACTTGTATGCTTTTGTATCTTCTGAATAACCAACAAATATGCATTTTTGTCCTTAGTTATATAATTTCTTTCTTAGTTCATATGGGATATGCGCATATACAACACAACCAAAAACTTTTAAATGAGAAACACTATGTTTCATACCTGTCCATACCTATTGAGGGATTTTGTTCTTCATGCTATTTGTTGGACACCTATTCATGATGTATAGATCAGTTGGAACTACCTCAACCCAATATTCATTTGGAAAATGTTTCATTTCCACCACGTTGTGTTCCATCTCCATAATGGTTATGTTATTTCTCTTCGCGACACAGTTTTGCTGAGGTGTATATTGCGCAGTGAATTGCTTATGTATGCCACGATATTTGCAAAAGATTAGAAAATCATTTGAGACATATTCACAACCTCTGTATTTCCTTAACACTTTAATGAAGTGGCCACTTTCTATCTCGGCAAGTGCTTTAAACTGCTGAAAACAACTAAATTCATCATATTTGTTTCTTAGAAAATACATCCATGTTTTTCTTGTGAAATCATCAATGAATGTAAGAAAATAATTCCAGCCACCTATGGATGGCGTTTGCATTCGTCCAAAAATATCAGACTGCACAATTTCAAGTGGTGTGCGCGCTCTACATGACTTTCCTACTGGAAATGATTCTCTATGTTGCTTGCCAAAAATGCAGCCTTCACATATCCTCTCTTGATTTTCAATTAGTGGAAAACCTTTCACCATATTCTTCATGTGTATTAGCCTCAACCACCAAAATTCAGATGTCCAAATTTGAAATGCCACAACCAAGATTCATCTTGAACCTTTGATTGAAATGCTACTTGAAATTCTTTACCACTATCTTTTTCTTCCTTTGCACAGAGCGTGTCTGCTTCTTTGTTTTCTACTTTGAATGATGCTCCAAAATGCTCATTCTCTGCTTCATGAACAACTTGAATTATCTTCCCTTTCATATCGGGCCTTATCCTGAAAGGAAACAAGTGATTGTTTGTCATTTTCACCTTAGCTATCAGTTGTTTGCTTGGATACTTGTCCAAAATTACATAGTGATTGTCTTCCATGTAAAATTTGTATCATTTTTGTAGGAGCTGTCCAATACTAATTAGATTATGTTTAAGACCTTTGACATTATTAACATCAAGCATAGTTTTATGCTCCCCCTATTTGGTTAGAATACCAACAATGGATTTTCCCAAAACAGTGACTTAGATATTATTTCCAAGTGTAATATCAATTTGAACTGATTTATCTAAATTGGAAAACTAATCTAAATTTCCAGACATATGATTACTACAGCTTGAGTCTAAATACCATATATCACATGGGATTGCACATGCTAAAAACATTGTGTTGTTGGAATTGTTAGAATTACCTGACTGGCTTTGACCTTGCTTACTCTGGTCATGTTGATTCTTCCTGCATTCATATGCATAATGCTCAAATTTCTTACAGTAATGACATTGTATTTTTTATTTATCAAATATTTGGTTGCTTGGCTTCCTGAAATTCTAATTCTGTCCTCTACCAGTGACATTTGTAGGACTGTTGCTGTGTCCTCCTCTAGAAGAAATTCTTCCTCTTCCTTTGATGTTTGATCTCCCCCTTCCTCTTCCATGACCGATGGATGACTGTGCTAGAAATGCACCTTCCAATTATGCATTTTATCTATTAATTATGTGTTAATGATCGATGAGAGAAGCTTGCAACTCATCAATAGTAAACTGACCTAATTTTTTTTTTCTTCCAAAGTTACAACTAAGGACTCAAACTTTGGGGGAATACTTCTAAGAACTTTCTCAATAGCCCTTATGTTCTCTATAGATACTCCATGAGATTTGATTTGATTTATCATCCCAATAACTCTAGTGTAGAAAGAATCTACTGATTATGTGTCTTTCATGGACAAAGATTCAAAATCTCTTCTAAGAATCTGCAATTTAGCAGTATTTACCTTGTCCAAACCTTGATATGCAGTTTGTAGAATATCCCATGCTTCCTTGGTTTTCTCTAGTGCTACTACTCTTGGGAGTATGCTTTCATGCATTGCTTGATGTATGTAAAACAAAGCTTTTCCATCTTTATTTCTTTGTTCCTTCAAGATATCCTTCTCAACTTGTGTGAGAGCATTGAGTGTTGCTTGATTTGCTAGTTCAACATATCCATTTTCAATTGTATCCCATACATCTTGACCTATGAACAGATCCTTCATGGTAAGAGACCAATATTCATAATTCTTGCCTGTAAAACTTGGATTCTGTAGACTTACACTAGAAGTGGAGGCCATTCTTTAATTTTTAAAATCGCCTTCTTGTAAAATAGAGTCATTGCTCTTCTTAAACCAAACTTGATAACCTGCTCTGATAGAGAAAATACTGAAACCTTCTCTAATACCAGATCAAGGGAGAACAACGTAGCTTCTAAATTTATTATGCAGCTTTTACAGTTTACAACTTGCTAGGAATTACTGCCTAGAGTTACTCAGCTTTGTTTTTACTGCACAGATTAATATGTGCTTCCCGAATGCAAAAATTATTATTTGCGCACTAACTTCAAACTTTTATAAAATAAACTTTATAAAAATTATTTCACTTTTCTTGTAAAAATTGATATTTATGCACGGTGATATTGCAATATTTACTTTTTACTTTTCACATCATAGTGAACTTAACTCATATATTTTTCATTCTTTATAAAAAAACATTTAAACATTCATACTTCACAAAATATGTGCGACATGAAGATAACATTTTGTGGAGTAAAAAACGACAAATGCAAATATATATATTACCAGACCAAAATAATTGCAACTGGCTCTCCCAAGATTTAGCAAAATTCTCTTTCATGAGCTTGAGATCATGGACTTTCACTGACTGCTAAAAAATTACTTTGGCTTCTGCCTTCTTCTTCCTGCACTTCCTTCTTGCAAAAATGACTCTGATTTTCATCTTAAATACAAAGAGCAGGAAATTGGATTCTCTTGGGAGCTACCGAGTAACATTAAAGACTGTAATTAAATTTTGAGTGACATCTACCTAAGAACTTTAATTTTGAACTACTATGAATTCGCTTAAATACAGTGAGAGGTGAACTCCATATCCTGTCAGATTGACTATAATTGCATACTAACATATTTACTGACTTAATGACTAATAGAGTCGCTAGATACGCAACAACTCTTAATTAATATTTCCAACATATCAATGCTTTCAAGGGTTAAATATGTTCTATGCTCAGACAAAAGTGTCCACATGTAGACATTGAATGTTGAGATTGACAGTATTTACAGAGGCATCAAATCCCATCTGGAAGTCATGGCTACATGCTTTCCTGTAGTTATATTGATAGTAATGTTATCAAATAAAACCAAACAATAAAAAATAAATGCAATTAGTAATAATAGGCATTGCTAAAATTATGACAATAATTCATAATTGTTGTAGATTATGACAATAAAAGAGATACAATAACATTTAACAAAGAATGAAATCAGTGGCTAGTTAGTCATCGCCCATATTACCAGAGATGCAATGGATTGGGATTGTGTTACATTATGCCATGTTCTACAAAAAATGTTAAGGAATATTGTAATATCGGTGTCTGAATCTACGCGTTTCTTCATCCTGGGTATTGATTAGATCTCCATAGAGCTGGTATTCAAGGAAACATATACACCATCTCCCATTTCTTTATGCATGGAGTAAGAGTACAGGACTACAACATGCATATCAGTTAGATTAAAGGTAATGATTGATGAATAAGCTGAAACACTTACAATAAAAATGAATGCTCACACACCTAAGGGATAACCATGTTTGAAACTAGGAAACGATTGTAAAAGAGGATATTTTTGGTCAAACTGAGGAGGTATAGGTAGAGGCAAACATGTTTGCTGCAGTGGCTCCAAATCTAGAAACTTGTTAGATACAAACTATGACTATAACCTCTGAAAAAACCTTGAACAGTAGCCTTGTGTTCACACATACATTTGTCAAAAATACACTCTCTTGTTGCTCCTTCATGTGTAATATGATTGGATCTCTCCTCTCAGACCTACCCAAATCGAATTAGCATGGAGTGCATGGGATTTATTCAAATCAAAATCCCATGGAGTGTGGGAATATTTAAATCTAAGTTCACCGTGTCTTTGTGAAATTCAAAATTCAAAATCTCATCCATGAAATGGGTAATTACCATTCATCCATCTGAATGGGTTTCACAGATCCAAAAAACATGAACCATGGATTCATCATGCATGTATTTACACAGGAACAACATGCATGTACAAGTGAACCATGGCATGCAAGTTTGATTGGCAGAAAGTGTTGAAAACCTGAATATGACGTCATGGTAGTTTAAAACCTGGTTTCACACACATGAATTTTGAAAGAGCCCTGACTACCTGTGTACTTTTATGCCAAGTTTGAATGATCTGTAGCTCTTTGTGTACTTCCCCGTCCATAAATTCAAAACATTATACGTAAAATAAACCTTTCATGTGCTATTCGATGTAATTTTATGTTAATACAATTTTATCAACGTACTTTCTACTTTCTTCCAGTTTTTTCGAAGGCTTTGGGTGGACTATGGATGCACAACATTTTGTGGTGAAGCTCTCATGATTATATGAAAGCACACTTGGAGTGTGCTTTATATATTTATGTGTGAACCCTATTTGGTGCTCAAGGCTCGTCGATCTCCTTCCGCGTAAAAATATGAGATGATATAAGGATTCCTTTATGGATTCAAATTTCAAATGCAACCTCTGATGGTGCACCATGTATAAACCCCATTGATGGTGGACATTCATTGGTAATCAATAAACACTTTTTTTTATGAGTAAAATGCCACTCTTGCTATTCGGTTTTGAGGATGGGGATTTCTTGGAAGCTAGAGTTTGGGGTCACTAGAAAATTGGGCAGGATGCTAATGGAGTGTCGACGGAAGGACTTGGAGTCAAGATGATCCAATGGATCAGTCCAGTACCAACCAAGAGAAAAAGATGGGAATTTATTTTCTCCTGTTTTCTCGCTCCTTGATATTTTTTTTTTGGTTTTTCAGAAACCGATATAAACTCGTGTTTCTCTTTTCTCATCTTTCTTGTGTTTTTTCCTATGTTCCTCTCATTTTCCTTCTATTTTTGATCCAGGTTTACTCTTGATCAGTTTTTTTGTTTTGGTTTTAATACCTCCCTATACATTTATGTTTGATCAAACTTTAGCGTTTACCCCTTTTGATCCCTACAGATTGGATTTTTCTGTCCCTTTCCATGTTGATTTGATAACTCCTTCCTTGTCCTAGTTCCCTTTCTGATTGTTGACAAAGCTTTTTTCTAGATCTCTGGATTCTCCTTTTTTCGTTGTACGCATGGAGCGTGTCCCATGTGATGGCAGTCGCTCACACTCCTCTGCGTGTCACCCTCCCTCACACTTTTCAACTTTAAAATAATGTGGGTTCTCCTCAGGAGTCCATTGATACACTTGAACCTACCCCTTCTGGAATTACTAAAATTTTTCATGGCCCCCGTGGTTTATCCGGTGAGTAAGCTCGTCACCATAAGAAGATGAAAACTGTTAAGGCTCGTGAGGGGCTGTAGAGATATGTTTTCGGCTCTGATGTTAACCTAGACAGAATCAAAATGCTTTACTCTAGAGCTCTAGTTGGCAGAGTGGAGCACACCCAACTAAATAAGTTAGAGATTATTGAATGGGTTAATAGCCACTGGCTTCCATTAAAGGATTCTACACTGCAGATCAATATTCTCATAAATGGTTGGATTATCTTCATATTTCCACAAAATTTTAGCTTAAATGCTATTTTACAGGAAGTTTGGCTCTATAAAGGGGGTTCACTCATCCTCAAGAGATGGCACACTGCATTTGACCCGATTCGGGAAAAAACTACAAGGCGTCATATATGGATGTTGGTCCCTAGATTGACCCTAGATATCTGGATAGAAAACATCTTTCAAGGGTTGGCCAACACTATGGGTAAATTGATCAGAGATGATAATACCTCTTTACATCGCATTGAAAAGAAAGTGGCCAAAATCTGGGTGGAATTTGATATGGGCAAGGTTCTTCCGACATAAATCGAATTGGTATGGGGGGAAAGGACTTTCATACAAAAACTGGATTACTAAAAAATACCCTTCAGGTGCTTTACATGTCAACAAGTTGGTCATATTTAGCCACATTGTCCTTTTCTTCATCAATCTCATGTAACTATCTCTTCGGAAGACACTTCCACTCAACGTGTTGATTATGAAGTTGGTTCAACTACAAAGGGAATTTTGTCCCCTAATTCAACACACTTGGCGGTAAAAGGTAAGTCTATTTCTGAGTCCCCTACAAACTATGAATATGTAACAAAAGGAGGGATTTCTTTTTATCAATCCGTGGAAGAAAATATTTCCCGTCAAATGTCTACTTCAGATAATTTACCTAGTGCCCTCAGATGGGTCAATAGTTTAAATACTGCTGCAGTTGCTTCTAAGAATATGGATATACAGACTTTTAGTTTAATTTTAAAGGATACTGGTTCGGTTGAAATCTTTGACTCAAACCATAACTTGGTTTCGACTTCCCTCGAACTAGGTTCTCCTTCAAACCCTACCCTCCTCTTTAAGAACCGGATTGCCCCATATGTTAATTCTCCCCCACAACATTTTTTTGAAGCCCCAAAAATTGATTTCATTTCCCCTGGGATAGTTGATCCACCTTTTGCTCCTCCTAAAAATTCCCTGCTTTTAGATTGTGGATATAAAAAATCTGAGATTAGTGCTGTTATCTCCCCTTTTCCTATTTACTCAAAAAATCCCTCAACAAACCCTAATACTTTGGGGATTCAATCCATAAGATTTCAAAATGTGGAAATTAGAAAAATAAAAAGAATACTTCCATATCTATCTAGTTGAACTTTGAAAATTCAAATTTTGTTCCTCTGTCCATTAGATTGCAAAACTCTCCACTTGAACAATATTCATTCAATAAAACCGTTTCCCCTAGGGCACTTAGAGTGCAGAGGCCCTTTGAACTGGTTCCTTAATGTATTTTCTCTATTTAAATGTCAGAGGACTAGGTAGGGATGTTAGGATTAGGGCCCTATATAATCTCCTTAAAGTTACTAATCCTGGTTTAGTTATCCTCCAAGAAACTATGTGTCCTGACTCTATGGCTATTGATGTGATTGCTAATATTCTTCCTGGTTGGGAAATTTCTGCACTAAGTGCATCGGGCTTATCTGGTGGGATTTTAACTTGTTGGGACCCAAAAAAAGTTTAGTTTACTTCCTACAAAACTGATTGGGTTCTACAACTTGTTGGATACATTCATAACCTAAATATAAAAGTCTCTATCCTTAACATATATAGGCCCTATAAGAACAGGGATCCCTTCTCGAACTCCCTCTCCTTGTCTGGAATTCTGAATTTTGATAATCAAATAATCGCCGGTGATTTAAATTTTACAACCTCAACTACTGAAATATGGGGTCCGTCGGCTAGATTAGATCCTTTGTCTGGTTATTTCAACAATCATTTTGAAAGATTTGAGTTAATAGATCTAGCCCCTTCTGTTTTCGAGACTACCTGGACTAATGGAAAATGTGGTGCAGAGGGGATTCAGAAAAGGTTGGATAGATACATTTTAAAGTCCACTCTTCTACAAAATATTCAGATTTACAAAACATGGGTAGACAAATAAAAAATCTCAGATCATTGGCCTATCCTTCTCCAGTTTGATGGTATCTCTCCAAATCTTAAGTACCCCTTCAAGTTTAACAGCTCTTGGCTTCTAGATGAAGATTTTTGTACTTTTGTTAAGTATACGTGGAACAATATTCTGGATATTGATCACTTAAATCTGATGGAGTTGTTAGTTCACAAATTATCAACACTCAAGGTGGAAGTTAAATCATGGATAAAATATAAAAAATTGAAATACAAGGAAGAGTTCCTCCACCTGCAAAATAAAATATGTCATATTTATGCTAAAAATACTGATTTTTCAATTTCTACAGAAGAAAAAGCCCAAATTCAGATTCTTGAAGACAAAAAAGATTTGATGCTAAAACAGGAAGAGATGGAATGGCATCTCAAAAGTAGGGTGCTCTGGATAAAATTGGGTGACAATAATACTAGATTGTTTCACTCCTATGCCACCCAAAGAAGGAATACTAATTCCATATGGGACCTCACTGATGAAAATGGTTCTGTTATTAAAGGAGAGATGGATTTACAAAATCATGCATTGAACAACTTCAATGATATATTTAAGGAAAAATATCATTTCCCTTTGGAAGCACAACTACATGTTATAAAATTGTTCCCTAATTTTTTTAAAGAGGTCGATGGTCTTGAAATTCGGAAAGAGGTCACTCTTGAAGAAATTGAATATGCACTCCATCAATTTGCAAAAGAAAAAATTATTGGCCCAGATGGCTGGACAGTTGATCTCTTTTTACAATTCTTAGATATCATGGGTAAAGATCTGCTGGACATGGTTGAATTCTCCAGGAAGAAGCATTTGTTTCGGGTGCACTGAACTCTACCTTTCTTACTCTGGTTCCCAAGTACAACTTGCCAAGAAATTTCTCAGAATTTAGGCGTATTTCCCTATGGCAACCTTGTGTACAAGCTAATCACCAAGATTATCTCTATCAGAATTAAGCCTTTCCTCTCATGTTCATTGTCCACTGAGCAATTTGGTTTTCTACATGATAGGCATATCCTTGATTCTATAGGCATCACTCATGAAGCTATCCATACTATCAAGCAGAAAAAGCACAAAACTATGCTCCTAAAAATGGATTTAGAAAAATCTTTTGATCGTGTTAATTGGGTATTTCTGAGACTAATATTAATACAGATTGGGATTCCACTTCTTGTTATCAATTGGATCTTAGCATGTGTTTCATCTTCCCGGTTTGCATTGCTGGTTAATGGTGCTCGTTCTGACTTTTTCAAAAGCAGCAGAGGAATCTGGCAAGGATGTCCACTTTCTCCATTGATCTTTCTTCTCATTATAGAGGGTCTAAGAAGACTTATATTAGATGCCAAACTTAATGGTAAAGCCAAAGGTGTAAAAATATCTGTTTGTGTTCATCACACACCTATTATTCGTCGATGATGTTTTAATCTTTGGCACAAATTATTCTGAACAATGGAATTCATATATGGATATCATTAATCTCTTATGTCTTTCCTCAGGAATGAAGGTGAGCATTATGAAGTCTACTCTATATGTTCACAATTTGAATGATAATTCTCTGGAAACACTCAGAAACATTCTTCCATATAAGACTCATAGACTAGTTGAAGGGTTCAAATATCTGGGATACTTCCTAAACCGAATGGTTATAAAGCAAAGGATTGGTTGTGGCTCCTTCAAAACTTTGAAAAAATAATAAAAAATTCGACCTTCATGTTGCTCTCTATTGGAGGTAGGCTCACCCTCATCAAAGTTGTTCTTCCAAGTATTGATGTTTATTGGTTTTTGCTTCTTCAAGTTCCCATCTCCATCATTAATTCTCTAAAGAAAGTCATCTTCAATTACCTTTGGTTGGGGCAACAGAAAAAGGTAAATTGGTTATGGTCAGCTAGAGCAGACTCTCTATTCCAAAATAATTTGGAGGTTCAGGCATCAAGAATCTTTACTAGTTCAGTATGGCTCTAAGGATCAAAAGCTTATGACGGGGAATTTTTTGTTATACTCTTTGGTCACAAGTTTTGAAAGTTAAATATCTCAAAATGGATGGACTCAGTTGGATCAGATATGGAAATAAATTATGTAACAATCCCTCCCGTATTTGGAATCGTTTCATGAAACTTTATGGTTAGATTGGAAAAGACTCGGGTTGGAAAGTTGGAAATGATAGAAATGTCTTATTTGGTATAGACCCGATCATTGGATTGGGAGAGGATTACAAACTCCCTCCAGATATTTTAGAATTTATTTCAAATTTTGGTTATCATACACTAGCAGATATAAGAAAAAATAGAAGGGACAATCAGGAAAAGAGTTATTGGTTCTCTGCTTCAGATCTTGGTATGGCTGGTAGGTGTTATTCAAATTGGGAAGACTATATCTTTAGACTTAATGCTTCTAGTTGCGGGATAAGTAAAAACTCATATTTAGTAATATGGACATCAAACACAGAAAATGGTATTGTAACTACAAAATATGCATACTTAGCTATTGTTAAGGAAAATCTTTGTATTGCCCAGGATTGGTGGGATCGTGCTTTATGAAATTGGTGTATTTTGTTAAAAATCAAGTGCTTCATATGGTTCGCCCTTCAAGACTATCTAAAGACTTGGGATAACCTCCAAAAGAAAGGATGGAAAGGTCCAAACATATGTTTCCTTTGCAAAGAATATGAAGAGTCGATTAGTCACCTTCTTATTAACTGTAACTATACCACAATTGTTTTGAAAAAGGTTTGTTCCTCTCTCAATATTACATAGGTGTGGTAGGGTGTACTCTTTGGTCAAACTTGTTACAAATGGTACATGAATTGTAAGGATTTTGATTTCCTCCTAGCTATCATCTCATGGAGAATTTGGAGAATTAGGAACAGATGCATCTTTGACAATGTGCTAGAACACTTGGATAATATTGTAAGGAAAAACCTTAACTGGGTCAAAGAGTTATCCACGGGGAACATACAAATTGATAAACCTAGGATTCCTAAACAAATTATGTTTAGAAAAGGAGCACTTGGCTTCTTTGATGGGGAATCCTAGGAAGGATTATGTGTTGTAGGTGTTGTACTCGTTATAAATAATGATCACTATTTTTGTTTCAAACTGTTTTGTGGATCTGGAACAAACATGAAGGCCGAGTTGCTTGCATTATGGGTCTTATGCAAAATGGCTACAATTTTTGGTATTGTGTCCTTGGCTATATTTGGTGATTCGAGAGTAACTATTAAATGGGCACTTGGTGAGTATAAACTACAAAAGATAAATCTTCTTCTGTGGTGCCACATAATTACTAAAGAACTAAAAAAAATTCAGCATCTGGAAATCAATCATATTTATAGGGAAGAGAACAGGCTGGCTGATTTTCTCTTGAAGGAAGTATTAAAGGGAAGTGAAGGGACCTTATACTGGGCAGAATTTTTTGTTGATTGTTTCACAAATTTGGGAAGCTTACCTTTTTTTGCTTATTAGTTCTCATCCTTGAACGTTTTGTATTTTGATACTTATTCTCTAGCAAATTGTTTCAGTTTTACTCCTTTTTTGGTAGACTACTAAAGTCTAGATGTTTCTGATAATATTTTTGTGGATGAACTCCAGCTTCCCTCTAATTGTAATAAACCATTAAATACTTTTTTATTCTAATAAAATATCAAAAATACGCTTTTTTCCTCTGAAAAAAAAAACTATATTAAATGAAATATAATTATTAATATAATCAATCAAATTCAATAATCATAAATTATTTTCTTTTACAAAACATCGTAAACATGGTGTAATAAATCACCAATTTAAAAGGCTAAAAATTATCTTACCAATTTATATATTTTTAAGATGCTAAACACTTTAATTTTGAATAAATGGGAAATACACAAATTATCTCTTTTATATTAGAGTTATTCCAATGCCATCAAAATAATTGTTTTCAAGATAGAGGGGAATCCATAATTGGTAGCGAGACATGTTAAAAAGGATACCCATCGAGAACCTAAAAGGAATACCCACCGAGGACTCTCAACAAGAATGTGTGAACCCTTTTAACCTTAGTACAATGGGACATGTCTCACTAAAGATTGTTCTAAACTTACTTCATTAACGATTGAAGTGTTTATCCCCTCACATCAAATAAATAAATTCTCTTAAAAGAGGAGAGGTTATAAATTTAAAGTAATGAAATTGTAACCACACATGTATTATTCCACGGATTGTAATATTATTAACTCTTTACACATATATTCAATATTATTACTTTATTTGAAATTTGACAACGATATTTTTATGCTTTCATGTAATTTATAATCATATTTGAAAAATAAAATATGATCAAATCGAAAGGAATTATACAACTTCAGCCGTCCTAGATAAAGAAAGGTTTCAACTTTGTTGTTTTGAAGGATAAGCTAAAAATAGGAACAATGTTGAAGAACCAAATATAACAACAACCATATACTTAGGATAGGATCGAACAACATAAACAAGTTGTCCCACTACTTTTCACAACATATTCTTATGAAGAAAGTGAAATAAATAGGGATCCCATCTACACAATGGAACTTTCAATGCTGAATCATATAATAAACATGATAAGCCCATAATAACAAGAAATACTTGACATGATATATGAAAAATGATAGAGAATATGAAAAATGAAATTTCTTTTAAAAACAAGCAAGGGTTAGCAACAATATAAATATTGAGCAAAAATATAGCGCCCTGTTAGAAGCATTATCATTATTAGAAGAGTGAGACCATACTAGAATATTGAGCAAAATGTTGATCAAATAAAACAATGATATCTCTTATATATGAAAAATATAGGCAATACGCAATTAATCCCTAAGCATCGGTTGGTTCCTTGTCATCACCATGATAAAATGTTAGAGATATATGCCCTCAAAATGTCAAAACATCTTCCACACAAGAAGGTTAGAGACAAGTAAAATAGGAACAAGAGACAACCTATAGAAACATGAGGTATAAACTAGGAAACTAAATCCTAATGCAAAAGGACAAGATCCTAATGACAAGAAATCCAAGATAATAGTGAATAATCCAAAAATTTATGAACAAAAGTGAAGCCTAACAGTAGCTATCAGATGGATCTGCAACACTACCACACAAAACAACCAAAAAACGCATTTAACAATCAAATTTTCATCGAAACTATAAATACATGTTGATGTATATGTAACTTCAGAATGTATTTCACCCATGTATTTCATATATGTATATTGTACTCCTATAGAGATGGTATTATTCCTCTATACAGAAGTGTTTGTATTCCTTTAGAGATGTTATTATTCCTCTATACGGAAGTGTCGTCATTTATATTGTAAGTGTTGTAACTTATACTTGATGGGTTATTAGACCACCTTGTTGGGGTCGGCCCTGTATAAGTCATGTGGGTCGAAGGGTTATTAGACCACCCTAGTGGGGGTCGGCCATGTGGGTCAAAGGGTTATTAGATCACCCTATTGGGTGTCAGCCCAGTTAGCATTGTGTTATGCGGTTAAGTTGAGGCCGACCTAGTAAAGGTTATTAGGCAAGTCAAGTCAAGTATAAATAGAGTGTGGGAGGCACTCTATTTCATCATTATATTCTCTCTCACACTCTTGGGAGAGTGGCGCACTTGTGGAGGAGGAGAAGCTATTGCTAGGAGATGTCTATATCTTAGGCTTGGGTTGTATCATTGCTCTATCTATCTCTGAGGAAGTTATTGGGGTTTTTCACCTTTATGGTTTTCCCCAAGTAAACTCTGTGTCTCTTGTGTGCTTGCATTATTGTGTCCATGATTGATATGATGTAGATATGTTGTACATGTTTTTCTCTCAGTTAAGATCCTAGATCATATTGAAGTAAATTCTGAAAAATTAATATGGTATCAGAGCTATCCTGAAAGAAGGCATGGTATGGCATGTATGACACTTATTGCACTTACGATGTTAGGGCTTGATATAGCAAAAACCAGCCATCATAGCACTTTCGCTATAAATCCATTTTGGCGAAGTTGTTGGATCGAAAACTTTTACAGGTCGAAGATCAGATCCCCATGTACCTTGTGTCCAAAGGAAAACTTCTAATTCGTTGTACTTTGTGTTTTATGATCTGTACAATCTAGGGTTTTTGCCTCTTCCAAATCTGAGCCATAAACAGGTGACCTAGGAAAAAAGGTCATAACTTGGGCTAGGAAGCTCCAAATGAAATTTCGTAAAAATTGACAGGTATTGCACGAACTTTAATTTCTTAAGTAACGTTTTTAGAGGCCAAAATGAAACCATTGACACGTAGCACGCCGTACAAGTTTACTCTCTTGTTTTATCCCATAAACAGGTCATGTTGTGACACTTGGCATAACTCTCTCTCAGAGAATCCAATTGAGGTCAGACCTGTGGGGTTGGAAATATGACATGTCGGGCTACCATAGGTAGAAGTTTCAGACCCTGTGGATTAGAAAGTTTGGATTTACACTAGAAACAATCAGGTACATATTTTTGTCAAAACATAATAATTTTTTTGAGCACCTTCATTCATGGCTTCGGGAATTTAGGGTTTCGGAGAAAGATGGAATTTTTGTAATCGGAGACCACAGCTGAATGCTACACATAAAAATTGAAATTTAGAGACCAAGATCAGAATTTTTAGTTGGGTAGAAGGTCGGTCTTGATCAGACCCTAGTTCGGGACTTTGATCAGAAAAAGTGGAAAATTAGGGCTTCTGCAAAAATGGGAATTTTTGAAATCTGTGACCACGGCTAGAAGCTCCTCAAAAAAATAGAAGCTTAGAGCTTTGGATCGAACCTTTTGATTTGGCAGAAGGGTTGGATTTATCAAACCCTAGTTTGGGGTCATGTCCAGTGAATTTGGAAGTTTCAAAGGCAAATTTGAGGGGTGAAACTTTGCAGTTTTCAAATTCTGAGTATACCGGCTTGATCAGCTCATCAAGGCACATCTTTCTATCCTTTTAGAAGTTTGAAATTCAAAGTTTGAATTTTTAGGGTTTCTCTGACAAACCCTAATCCAGCTCCATATCCAGTTCCTGCAAATCAAGTGGATTGGGTTAATCCTAGAAGAGAATGGATTGGTCACCTGCATAAGTGAAGAAGTTCCTGTTTCAGAGGGAGATGAGGCTAAGGCCTTACATAAGAAGATTACAAGCAATCTCGATAGGTATGACTTACAGGTATGTTTCGAATTCTATTCATGGTTAAGTTTTGATATATTTGTCTTCATATCATTACGGTTAGTACAATCTTGATTAATTACTAGACTTGTCGTATCACCTTAATAAAATTATGAATACATGATAGAAGACATTCATTGATTAAGGTTTTGACACTTATGATTGTACTAATGCATTGTGATTTTGTATGAGGTTTATGTTGTTCGCTAACATGAAAGGTACATCAAGAAAGACAAATCATGTTCTAGTTCAAGAACATATGACCGTGGTGACATGAAGACAAAGGTTCATCCATTGCCATGGATCACATAGAATATCTACTTACGAGGTATGTATAACTTGGTTAACCTATGAGATATGCAGGTTACTAGCACAAGTCACTTAAGAGAACAAGAAGACATCATGTGGGTATGTTAGACAATAACCAACTAACATATTAATCTAGGTATGTTTTTCCTATATCAAGTTAGAATCCTACCTTGTGTAAAGTATACATGGCATGATTGATAATGATTATTCATAGGTTTGAATAATCACGGGTGTATGCATATTATGTTTCTTACCTTAATTGATGATATGACTAACCAGAAAAGTCATATAAGTATATTTTTGAGTAATCACGGGTTTATGCATATTATGTCTCTTACCTTGATTGATGATATGACTAACCATAAAAGTCTTTTGGTCAAATATAAATATGCATGAGTAAGAGAAGTCTTCCTTAAAACATTGAATGCTAATGCTTATTATCTGTGTTTGAAATGATCATGACTATACATGTTTAAGATTATTGTGTTTTGATAGTATTAAGAATATACTTATAAATGATTATGTATGAGATCTCGAGGATATCACAATAATGATACTTGTAAGCATGCATAGTGATCGAGGATGGATATAAGTTCAAGGACAAGTAATCCAGGAAGCAAAGATCAAGAGGGAGCACACTCCAATAGTTTATGCAAGGATGTAGATATTCAGAGGGAGTCCACCCAACAACCAAATAAAGATAAGTATTCGAATTATCATTCCTTACATATTTGATTGTTTAAATAATATTGTTCAATGATGTATATACTGATGTTCCTAGAATTAGGCTATGTATTTTGGCATATTAGAATAATTGCATTAATAAACAACATACTATTAATATGCATGTAATGGGTAAGTGGCCTATGGAACTGTACAACATTCCATTGCTACTTATCTAGAATGAAACCTCTTTGCTGACATGTTGGGAGTAGTGCAAACTCTTAATAATGTTCTGGTAGAGATTGGAAGGCATCTAGAATGTTACGTGATATGGATAAATGTTGTATTGAAGCATTGGATAAAATAATTGCATGACTGTATGACATATTTCTTTATGTGTAAGAATTTGTTCTCAAAAACTATGAGAAGTTTCTAATCATGCAATTTAACTTGTTTTGTAGGAAAGATTGTATACGAGCACCTACAAAAGAAGGACTACAACATTTGTTTCAGCAACAAAGTTATCTATTTAAGATATTGAATATATTGAAGTTCCCAGGATTCGGGAAGAATGCCATGATTGAGGAGTATTAGTCGATCATGAAGAATGATGTTTGGGATGCAGTCCCAAGACCTGAAGGGAAGTCTGCTGTGACTTCCAAATGGATCTATAAGATCAAGCATGCTGCGGATGGTAGCATGGAGAAATACAAAGCGAGGTTTGTAGCTTGTGGCTTCTCCCACAAAAAGGGATTGAGTATGAAGAGACTTCTACACCTATAGCTAGGCACACTTCCATCAGGTCAGTACTTGCTCTGGCTGTAGTGATGAAATGGAATATACACCAGACAACTTTCTTGAATGGTGTAGTCAAAGAGGAAGTGTATGTGGAGAAACCACTTGGTTTTGAGACACATGACGGGAAGTCATATATGTGCAGAACTTGGTATGGTAGGATAGACAGCTTTCTATCCAATTTCGGCTTTACCAAGAGTAAAGCGGATTCCAACCTTTACTACAAGGTTGAGGAAGGCAATCCAGTGATACTACTTTTGTATGTGGATGACCTGTTTGTTACAGGTGAGGATAGATTGATTGCCGACACGCAGTGGAAGCTTGCTGCCAAGTTCTAGATGAAGAACTTGTGGATGATGCACTACTTTCCAGGCATGGAGGTGTGGCAGAGTGCAGATGGAATATTCCTTGGACAAGGGAAGTATGCAGTAGAGATCCTAAAGAGGTTTGGGATGATGGACTGCAAGGACATGGCCACACCTATGGCATCGAACCTGAAGCTTCTTTGTGATGCTTCATCTGATCCAGTCGATGTCACAATGTATCGTCAGATGATTGGGTCCTTGATGTACCTGACGAACATGAGACCATATATTTTCTTTGTGGTGAACACATTGAGCCAATTCCTAACAGATCCTAGAGGTGTTCACCTAGTTGCTGTAAGGCATATTCTGAGGTACCTGAAGGGTACAGTTGATTATGGGCTCAAGTATGATGCGAATCAAAAGTTTAACCTGCAGGGTTATGTTGATTCAGATTGGGCAGGCAATGCTGCAGATAGGAAGAGCACATCTGGGTGCTGCTTCAGTATGGGATCAGGTGTGATCTCTTGGTTTAGCAGGAAGCAGTCCTGTGTAGCACTGAGTATAGTCGAGGCTAAGTATATTGCAACATGTTCAGCTAGTTGAGGGGCAGTATGGCTCTGGAAGCTACTATCTGAGTTATTTGATCTCCCGCTGGAGGCTACTAGTATCTTTTGTGACAACCAGAGTTGTGTGAAGTTGTCTGAGAACCCGGTGTTCCACGACAGGTTGAAACACATTGACATCAAATATCACTATATCAGGGATATGGTGCACAGAGGAGTAGTGAAGCTCCTGTATGTTGCGACAGATGAGAAGGTTGCAGATGCGCTGACAAAGCCACTAGCCAGAGTGAAGTTCGAGTACTTCAGAGAGAGGCTTGGTGTCCTTTAGATCGATGACACTTCGAGGAAGAAGTGATCGACACATTTGCTGGAGCCATTCCAAGCATGGTGAGAGGAGGATCCTTCCCATGGCTGTGGATGTAAGCATTGGATGATGAGCATCAGGACAATGTTCCAGTTACTGCTATGTATATGCATCAGTTGGATGCTTTGATCAATGTGATCATGTATTTGTATATGCATCATGTTGGATGGCAGCTTGATATGATCAGTTTGATCATGTATTTGTATATGCATCATGTTGGATGCTTGATATGATCAATTGGATCATGTATTTGTATATGCATCATGTTGGATGCTTGATATGATCAGGTGGATCATGTATGTATGTATCAGATTGATGCATTGTATGATCAGGTAGATCATGTACTTATGTATGTATCAGGTGGATGCATTGTATGATCAGGTAGATCATGTACTTATGTATGTATCAGGTGGATGCATTGTATGATCAGGTAGACATGATGTACTTATGTATGTATCAGGTGGATGCATTGTATGATCAGGTAGATTATGTACTTATGTATGATCAGGTAGATCATGTACTGATGTATGTATCAGGAGGATGCACTGTATGATCAGGTAGATCATGTATGATGATATGTATCAGGTGGATACTTTGTATCCATCAGATGGTGATCAAGATGATCACAGATGACGAGCTTCAAGATGTTGCTCCAGATGATATGCATCAGGTTGATGCTATGATGATGATCAAGATGATCACAGATGACGAGCTTTAGGATGTTTCTCCAGATGACATGCATCAGGTTGATGCTCCAGATGATATGCATCAGGTTGACGCTATGATGATGATCAGGATGATCATAGATGACGAGCTTCAGGATGTTGCTCCAGATGATATGCATCAGGTTGATGCTATGATGATGATCAGGTTGATCATGTGATGATGTACATCAGGATGATGTATGGTGAGTATCGGTTTGATACTTTGTAGCCATGGATAGGTTGTGCAGGTAGCATAGAAAAGATTCTTTAAAAAATCTAACAGGTAGAGCGGTGTGCTCGTAACAGTCTGGGTTGCTCTATCGAGATTCGGACAGGTAGAGCGGTGTGCTCATAACATCCTCGGATGCTCTGAGTAGGTTTTGCTATAGTTTCGCATAGAAAAGATCCTTTAAAATCCAGACAGGTAGAGCGGTGTGCTTGTAACATCCTGGGATGCTCTATCGAGTTCCAGACAAGTAGAGCGGTTTGCTTGTAACATCCTGGGATGCTCTGAGTAGGTTTTGTGAAAGTTCACATAGAAAAGATCCTTTAAAGTCCGTATAGGTAGAATGGTGTGCTTGTAATAGCCTGGGATGCTCTATCGAGATCCAGACAATAGAGCGGTTTGCTTGTAACATCCTGGGATGCTCTGAGTAGGATTTGTGAAGGTCAACATGTAAAAGATTCTGGGAGATCCAATAGGTTGAGCATTGTGCTCGTAATCAGTCCTGGGATGCTCTTTTGAGGTTTTGTTGAGGCACATAATCAGTCTTGAGTATTCCACAGTATGGCTAGTGATGATGAATACCTACAGGTGGTGGGCCTACATCCAGTATGAAAAAGGACTTGCTCTGTAGAACTTCCTATGACGAGTATATTCAGAGATTGATTGAGATAGCAGCAATAGTGACGACGACGATCACACGATGACGATTATCTAGTGACGATGATCTAAAGAAGAAGACTTGTGCTAGAAGACCTGTGTTGAGAAATACCTTCCTAGTTAAGAGGGAGTGTTGATGTATATGTAACTTCAGAATGTATTTCACCCATGTATTTCATATATGTATATTGTACTCCTATAGAGATGGTATTATTCCTCTATACGGAAATGTTTGTATTCCTATAGAGATGTTATTATTCCTCTATAGGGAAGTGTCGTCATTTATATTGTAAGTGTCGTAACTTATACTTGATGGGTTATTAGACCACCTTGTTGGGGTCGGCCCTGTATAAGCCATGTGGGTCGAAGGGTTATTAGACCACCCTAGTGGGGGTCGGCCATGTGGGTCAAAGGGTTATTAGATAACCCTATTGGGTGTCGGCCCAGTCAGCATTGTGTTATGTGATTAAGTTGAGGCCGACCTAGTAAAGGTTATTAGGCAAGTCAAGTCAAGTATAAATAGAGTGCGGGAGGAACTCTACTTCATCATTCTATTCTCTCTCACACTCTTGGGAGAGTGGCGCACTTGTGGAGGAGGAGAAGCTGCTGCTAGGAGATGTCTATCTCTTATGCTTGGGTTGTATCATTGCTCTATCTATCTCTGAGGAAGTTATTGGGGTTTTTCACCTTTATGGTTTTCCCCAAGTAAACTCTGTGTGTCTTGTGTGCTTGCATTATTGTGTCCATGATTGATATGTTGTAGATATGTTGTAGATGTTGTTCTCTCAGTTAAGATCCTAGATCAGATTGAAGTAAATTCTGAAAAAACTAACAATACATGCCAAAGAGGAGGGTACAATGAATCTCTTTCTGAGATAGATGTGCCCTAGCTAAAGGTACAGTTTGTCTTTGTATTTAAATCCCATAAATGTAGAAAATGTCGAAGACAAAGCCGTCTAGATGAAAAATTGCCACAACTTGAACTAAAAATAGACAAACAACCAAATATCCAATCCAAGAGATAGATCCTTTATGCGAGGTTAGTCTACAATAGATTTCAATTCATATATACAAAAAAGGAAAACATGAAAAAAATCTTAAAAAATCTAAAAATTAAATGATGAAGGTTAGGATTTGAAAAAAAAAATATCAAACATGTAGCAAATGTCCATATCTAAGAAACAACCATAAGGGTTTAAAAGATCAGATGAAAAATCTACTAAATATGGAGTTCCCTTCAAGAGTCTATTGCTTGTAAAAAATACAAAATTACAGAAGAAAACTAGCTTTGATATCATGTTAGAATATTGAGAATATGCATGAAAATAAAACAATATGTTTACTAACATGCAAATCAGTAGAAAGAATCTAGTACTAGTCTATCCATCTGTCCATACGAACTACAAATAATCAAAATAAGAAACCAGAGACAAGAGAAAATAAGTAATACACCATATATACATGGTAAAAATCCAAATGGGGAAACATCCACGAGAAATGTAGCATCTTATTATTCTTCAGAAATATCCATCTTATGATACATGGAATCCTCTCATATGCTTCACATCACACTCCATACGCACTTCATATCACAATCATGTGTGTACAAATTACATACACAACATGTGATGTGTGATGAATAACATTCACAACATATCACAACATACACAAAATGGTCTCGTTCGCCTTTATTATATAGATATAGGTATAGAAGGATAACATCCCAAAATACATGTGGGATAGCTTTCCACATCTCTTATATAAACAATGGTAATAAGAGATTTTATTACATGATGCATGTTGGATAACTCTATTTTATAATATTAGAGTTATTTATGTTTTTAATAATATTTCAACAACAATACCACACAATCATCGTAACATATTCTAACTCTCATTATTATGATACTCTCAAGTACATCACCAATTGGATGTTATAATGTGCCTATACAAGGTATTTAAAGTGACGTAACGAGGGACACCCCTCTTTTAACTATAACCATCATACCAACTTTTTGTTTGTATTTTGTATTACTCTAACTCTACTCTAAATCTTAATTTATATACATTTCAAATTATACTTTCCTATTTATAATTTTTATCAAATACTCGTTTCTCTATCATCTAACTACCATTTCCTATTTATAATTTTTATCAAATACTTATTTCTCTATCATCTAACTACCATTGTTGTGGGATCTAAATTAGCAATTGGTTTCAATGGCTGATCCAAGAATACAACCAACCTTTTGCATGTGGAATATCATTACCAATTATTGATATGACCGAAAACAACTTGTAATATACATCCTCCATCCTTGGAATCCTAATCTTTCAATCCCAAATATCAAAGATAAGTTGAAGACCATATAAACAATTTATGTGTACGGTTTTTCTACACATGGTATGCACTCTAGCGAATTCGGCCTCATCTATGACACCTTGGTAGTTGCACAAAAATATGAACCTATGGTGATTCATATTCGTGCCAAGGAAACAAAGAAAGAATGCAAACAATAGAGAAACGAAAATCCGTGGACTTAAAAAACGTGTAAACAACAAATCAAATTAATAGTTATTACGTGGTACAATACAATTGCTCTCTTTTTTTTTAATTCAACAGGAAATACAATGTTATTTTTGTAACAAACTTATATCATGAATCAAAAAATATTTTATAAACTATTTTGTAAGTATATGTTATACATTTTTTTATACCTTATTTTTCTTTGGTTTTTTATGTCTTATAATGTAAATTATAGTTTTTTAATAATAATAGTTTTTAGATTTGATTGTAGTATTTCTTATATGCCTTATAATATTTCTTATATGCCTTATAATATTTTTTTAATGTTTTATAATTTTTTTAATGTTTTATAATGAGTTCCAAATATTGATATATTTTCAATCTTTTTTAATTTGTTTTAGTTGAGAATAATCTTTGAAATATTTTTGCACATGATTTAAAATAAAATAATGGCATTGTAAATTCTTTTTCCAAACATATTTTAGAATTCATTGTAGTATTTTCTATATTCCTTATAATGTAAAATTATATTTTTGAATACTTTATAATGTATTATTTTCAATACCTTAAATTCTAATATAAATTATATTTTCTCTTCCTTAGGAGATGTAACTATTTGCACAATAGAAACACCCTTAACAAAAAATGTCACTGATTTACGACTGGGTTGCTTAACCTTTTCTCCAGATGGAGGATGCCAACCCTCTCTACTCAATACAAACAACAACCCCATGATGTCATGTTTCTCTCTGTGTTGGAGCACACATTCAACAAACTTTGTTTCCATCAAAATATAACGCTCATGTTGAATCAAGAGAGCTTCAGAAGGGGCCTATCATCCAACTCACTAAATGCACATGTAGAGTTCTTAAACAGTGCACGTAAGATCAATTTTTACATTTCTCTTACACATAAATAGATTATTCTTCCACATACCATCTTCCTTAATATAGGACTATCGTAATACTTGACTTAAAAGTTGCGAACACCATGAGTGACATACAGGGAGATCCAACAACTATATCATTTCCAAATGATTAGCATTTGCAAAGTGGGTCCTCATCAACCCAAAGTGCTTTGCTCAACCATCCTTTCTCTTCTTCTCAATTTTCTTCCTCATTGATTCCAAAATCCATTCCCCGGGAAACAATTATCCCTATCAATGTGTTGAGTCCTTAGTATGAAAATAATGATGCATAAAAAGTAGAGCACTAGTTGAAAAGACATCCCTTCATGACTACAACAATCATAAAGGTAGTGAAAGTTTTTTGGATTTAACTTGAATGATAGTGA
The DNA here is from genome assembly GCA_027924585.1 of Larix kaempferi. Classification (NCBI taxonomy): domain Eukaryota; kingdom Viridiplantae; phylum Streptophyta; class Pinopsida; order Pinales; family Pinaceae; genus Larix; species Larix kaempferi. The sequence continues at coordinate 4,018,771 of BSBM01000319.1, forward strand.
TGTAGGAGAGATACACATCACTTGCTTTAATGATTCATGTGATGCTTTCTATGATCAAATTCATCCAAGAGAAGTGTACGTTGGATCTAATGGTAGGGTTAAGGAAGAAGAAAAGTACTATACCCATTTGAATAATACATGTGAGATATTTTTGTACCTTGCATCCAGAGTAAAACATTGCTTAGAGGATGTTATTGCAATCCATATGCGCCAATTTTGTTTCAAGGCAATCAATGAAAGAAAAAAATTAGCTCCTATTTCAATTGTTGACATTATTGGTGATGTCACTTCAACTTCTTCTACCTCCACTATAGACAAAATGGATGGATCAGAAACTATCAGAAAAATAATACATCTCAAGGACATGTCACGTTATAGCATAGATGTGACTTTATGGGGAGAAAATTTCAATGTTGAGGGAAAGAAACTTGTTAAATTATGTTGTGTAGAATCCCCTCTATCATAATACATAACTAATTTTAATGGCAGGACTATAGGTACCATCTCCAACGAAAGGCTTCTTATAAATCCAGATATAAAATAAACATGAAAAAATCAAAACATGGTTTAAGGTTGATGGTTTTAATGTTCCCTCACAATCCTTAACCACAAGATACAATGATGTTTCTACTCAAATAAACAAAAGAAGAACAACTCCCAAGATTAAGAGCATGGAGGTTTTCGAGATAGAAAATTGGGTTTACTATAACAATGATTAAAATGGATAGTTTTTATTACCTTACATGTCCTCTAATGGTCAAGGAAAAAAGATGCATGAAGAAAGTGGTCTAAAATACAAACAACATGTGGCATTTCCCTAAATACAATGCCGACCTCTCAGAATGTGACTATATATGAGTATTTACTAAAGCTTGAACGGCAAGATCACACTAGAGAGTTCTGTGATTGTTTTTGAAGATGTTACATTTCAATTCATGGAGATCATGGAAAAATACCTACATTTATTGTCCTCTGAACCCCACATTATCAAAGAATTTTTTAAAAATTCGCATGCGTCTAGTTCCTTTTTACAATATCGCATGCCTCCAGTTCCCTTTTACAATATTTGTCAAGATAGATCCATTTAAGGATAAAAAAAACTCAAAGTCATCATCATTAATTCTGATGAACTTACATATGCATACATGGGAGCACATTTCTTCTAGACGAAAAAAAAATAACTAACTAGAAAAATATCTCTAAACTTTTATTTTCCATTTTTGACAAACTTAAATCACAATGGTTATAAATTTTATATTCCATTTTTAAAAAACAAGCACAATGGTTATAACTTTAATATTTTAGTTTTGACAAACTTAAATGGCTCATTCATTTGCTTTTGTTAGCTATTGTTTTACGTAAATTGCTTTAGCTAGCTAGAAAAAAATCACTAATCTTTGAAGTTATTCATTTCCTTTGAAGTTATTTATTTACTTTTATTATGTAATGTTTTATATAGATTCATTTATGTTTATATCCATGTCTTATATTTATTCAATGTTTTTATATCTATTCTATTTCATTTTCATTTATTATATGCTTATCATGTAACTTAGGGAATAACATGCTTACATATTGGAATTTCAATATTCACACATTATAACAATTATATACATCATCATCAAGTTGAATGAAGTTACATGTTATTCAATGATTTCCTCTCTAATCTATGTTAATTATTACTTTCCTTCTATTGTGTACAGTCTTCTTGTATACCTTTCTTTTTTTTTATTATATGCATGTCTTAAATATGGATTTGTATACATTTCTTTTTATTATATGCATGTCTTACATATGCAATTGTATACATTGCCTTTTTATTATATGCATGTCTTAAATATGCATTTAAGAGCTCGAAATTTAGCTACCTAGAAAAATATCTCTAAAATTTAAAGTTTTTCATTTACTTTTAAGTTATTTATTTACTTTTGTAATCTAATGTCTTATGTACATTCATTTCCACTTATATCGATCTCTTACCCTTATTCAATGTTTTATGTGCATTATATTTCATTTTCAATTATATGCATGTCATATATTCATTTAAAGCTATAACATGTTATCTACAAGCGGAAATTAAAATTCTTTAATGTGTATTCTATTTTCTTAAGGTCGTATTTTTCATTATATACATGCAATTCAACAAATAATATGTTTACATGTTGGAATTTGAATACTTACACATCTTAATTACTATATACATCATGTTATCATCAAGTCGGATAAAATTACAAATGCATCTTAAAGCACAATATTTATCTACCTAGAATAAATTTCTAAACTTACATTCCTATGTACATTCCTTAATGCCTTTCTGTATATTCCATTCGATTTTGGTTATATGCATCGTTAGAGTAATTTCAAATCATAACATGTTTACAATTTGTCCATGCCTCAACGTGTATTCTATCAATGCTTTAATGTGTATTCTATTTTCTTATACACATTTTATTTCCATTATATGCATGCCTTAAATTTATGCATGTAGTTTTCGCGTCCATCGGGAGAGCTTGTTATATATTTAATACATATCATTTCCCCTTCCATCAATGGAACCTACATGTTCATGAGAAATTTGTCATATTCAACTACAAATGCCAACTCAAAGCATAAATAAGCATGCATGTGCATATTATCCATAAAACAAAGATAAGATAAATAAGTATAGGCACATCTTTTATCAAACATAAAAACATTTAATCAATATTTAAAGGAGAGAATGAACTGATGAAATCAATGCTATTGTTGAACTAGACTTGCAACCCTCACTCATCCAAGCACATTACAAATTTCATGAAGTGATAGATCAACTCTCATCCATGTTGTAAGTTTTAAACTTGTGCAGAGAAGTAAAGAATACAAATTCTTTTAATCAAAATAGAGATAACACCACAACATTCACACATAATACACATAGATTTACCATGTAAATCCTTAACTCGGAAAACTAGCAAAACTTAGAGCTGCACATATTACTTTCTCATTATCATTATTAATCACTCACAATACAATATATAGGTATTTCACAACATCCATGAACCCTAATTCGTTAACCCAGACTAGAAGTAGACCCCAATCCCTTAACTGAGATTAAATTACATATTTTTAGAAAAAGTACAAAAAGAGCCTGAAAATAACCCAAAATATTTTGAACTCACTTCGCTTGTGTGGACATTGGGATAACGCCTAATGTCAGAATAGACGATTCTATTATCAAACACAGTCGTACAAATAAAAAACCCTACACACACATGCAAAGAATATATAACACATACCCAACATTCTCCCACTTGTTGTTTTCTTTGCATAATAATGGGCCATGTACTAATGGTGTCACGGGTTCAGGGAATTAATGCCCATGGATTCTCTACACCAAGAGAAATTTTCAGTACTGACAAACTTTGTTAATGAGTCTACAACATTCTTCAAGGTGTCAACCTTTTTCAACAACACTTTCTTGTCTTCAACCGTATCTCTCACAAAGTGATATTGCAGATCAATGTGATTTGTCTTACCACGATAAGTAGGGTTCTTTTCTAGGAATATTGCGCTTTGGATATTGCAATCTAACCTTATGGATTTCTATACAAACCTAACACCTAAACACAATCTCTACAACCATACAACTTCTTTACTTGCACGGGTGGCTACCCTGTATTCGGATTCTGTAATTGAGAGTGCATCGACAACCTATCTCTTTCTCATCCAACTGATAGCTCCTCCAAATAGGTTAAACACATTCCCACTTGTACATACTATGTCATCAAGATCTCCATCACATTCCGCATCAACAAATCCATGTACATCTATGACTCTATTTGGTTAAGGTCTTCATTGGTAGCGTATTGCATAATCTGTGGCACCACACAAATATATGAAGACCCTCTTTATAGATATCCAATGCTCCTTCCCTAGTTTTAACATATAATATCTGCTCAAAACTCTCGTTGCATGAGCAATGCCCGGCTTGGTATCGTACCATTGCATACATCAAACTACCAACTGCACTAGCATATGGAGCTTTTGAAATATATTATTCCTCTTCCCATGTCTTGGGACATTGATCCGCATATAAATTTACACCTACATGAATAGGGACCTTCACTGGATTACTTTCATGCATGCTAAATCTATGTAGTATCATCTCAACATATTTTCTCTGATTCAACCATATTTTCCTATTTGCACGATCTCTTTTAATCTCCATTCGTAGTATGAAGTTTGTAGCATCGAGATGCTTCATGTCAAATTTGGAGGATATCTATGACTTCACCTCCTTTATGACATCTTTGTTGTTTCCAATCAAAAACATGTCATCAACATATAGTACTATATTGAATAAGTGATCACCAACCTATTTGGAGTATACACGGTGATCAACCATGCTTTTAGCAAATCCCAATCCAAAGATGTATGTCTTGAAATTTTGGTACCACACCATTGGATATTGTTTTAGACCATAAAAGGGACTCTTTAGCTCACAAACTAGCTTTATCCTTCCCTTTAGGTTGTTACATGTATATTTCTTCTTCAAGATCCCAATGTAAGAATGTTGTCTTCACATCCATCTGCTCTACCTCAAAATTGAAAGAAACAATAGAAATAAGCAATCTAATAGAAGTTAATTTGGAAACTAGATAAAATATTTCACCAAAATCAATTCCCTCTACTTGGCTATATCCCTTTGCTACTAAGCGGGATCTGTACTTCTCCACTTTACCTTCTGCATTCAACTTCTTTTTAAACATCCACTTGCTACTAAAAACTTTCCTTCCAGTTGGAAGCTCAACTAGATCCCAAACTTCATTTTTGTACAAGGAATCCATTTCTTCAACCATGTACTTCTTCTAGATATAGGTATCCTATGAATAAACAACATCATTCATATTTCTAGGATCATCATCAGTAATATATAAAGAAAAACTAGAGCAAAAATCAGGAGGAGAATACCTTTATGTTTCCTTCTTTCTCGAGATGATCTCCTCAAAATTGGGGTATGAGGTTCTTCTTATTCTTATTTAGCTTCTTCTGTCAAGTCAGATTCTTCATCTTCTAACTCAAACTCTATTTTATCTGATTCCTTTTCCATCGGAGTCACTTCATGTATGGGAACATCTTTGACCTCTCTAAAAACATCTTGACTATAAATAATCTTCTTAGTCACAAGATTCCAAAGCTTAAAACCTTTCACATCATATTTATAACCAATAAAAATATATTTTTCAAATTTATTATCCAACTTACTCCTTTTTCCCTTTAGAACATGTACATAAGCATCATAGCCAAGAAAAATAATATGCTAAATAGAGGGTGTTAGCACTTAGTTTTCACAATGTAGATGATGGTGTATAATGGAGAAATGTTTTGAAAATTCCCCTAATATGGTGAGAAAGGCCATAAAAATGTCCTTAGTCCCATGATTTTCTGGCCAAATGTGACCAAGAGTGGGAGATGAAACGCTAAAGAGGATGGCAGAGAAATAATTTCAAAGAAAAATGCAAAAGTAAGCAATCAGGAGCAAAAGAAAGGTCTAAAAACATTAATCCAAAGGCAAATAATGAAAGCGCTAACCAGCATGCAAGACACATCATTGATCAACTATTGGAAGGAGATTAACGGTCCATGATTACCTTCGCATCACCAAAGTGCGCAAAGGAAAAAGGTTATAAGTGGTTGCGAAATGTAAAACTACCAGACAGGTGGCATCTCTACGGGGCATCACAAAAGAAGAGAAGTGGTAAGAGAAACCACTTTGAAGGGATGTGACCACCTTGGTGGATGGAGTGACATTGAAATAAATAGTTGTAACATACCCCTTTGCTGAAACATTTTATGTTTGAAGAAAACATTAGCTTAAGTTTTATTGTAAAGTTTTATATTTGGCCAAGTGGCCAAGGATGACTGTAATTGCACAATATTATTATTTAATAAAATAAAATAGGAGACACTCACCCAAAGAGATTGTTGAAAGAGTGTTTATTGACCCACTAGGTGGAATGGAATCTGTGGTAGAAGGCAATGGACAAGTGGTAGCATAAAAAACTCAATAACTAGCTGTTGTTATGGGACAACTCCCTTGAATTGTGCTCAAAGTTCCGTGAAAGATGGGACTGGAGATTGAGGCTCATTTATTTTGGAAACTGACCAATAAGTTCTAGGCATCTTTATAAGCCATCGAATTTGAGCAGAGGCTCACACTTTTTCAGACGAGAAAATTTACCTTGTGGTTCTATTGTATGCACACAAGAAATTAGATGAGGGGAAGTTATGTTTTGAGTTTTAGTGTAAGTCTGTTTCACTTGTGCTAAGTGCAGAGTTTACTGCTGAGTGCAGAGATTTATTTTGAGGTGTATTGCAAGTCCCCATTGATTCCTGAAAGTACAACCTGAATGTCTTGCTTCTACACAGAGTCTCCTACCTAGTGGTTCAGTAAACAGGCTCGAGGGTCCAAAGGAGCAAGAGATATTGGCTGCTTCTTCTGTAGAAGGTTGGGAGGAACAAGCCTCTTTGGGTGTTTTTCCACCCTATCTACATTTGCAGGTTCTACTTGTTATTTCAGTTCTTAAGTAGTTATAATTTATTTTCTATAACTATTGAATTAGGATTTATTAGTCAAATGTTGATAGTTATCATCATGCAAAAGTAAATGCTTAACTTTCTGATATGATTTTGATTCTGCAAATTGTTGAAGAAGTTATGTGAAATAGTAGAATAGATTACTTCCCTGTATTTTTCCACGCACTGTTCTTGTGCCATACTCTAGTACATGGAAGGGCGTTTAAAAATAGATAAATGATATGCAAGTAGATTGAATGATTGGATAGATAAAACTCTGCCATGTTTCCTATATTTCATTTTCTGTTTACAATTGCAAAATAATATCTTTAATGGATCGGTCATAAATAAACACAAAAAACAATCATTTTATTTCAGATATCGAATTAACATTTCATTCTTAGCAACATAAGTAAGATACATATGAAACACTTTCCGTTTTTTGCACAAAAGCCTAAAAGTACAGTTTAGGTTAACTATCCCTTTCAGAATACGAAAAGCTTACACAGTCTTTTATTAACAATCTTTCTCTAAGTTCTGTATTATAAACACTAGCAGAAATCAACATACATAATTTAGGGTTCCTTAAAACAAGTATGATTGTTTATACGCAAACTAAGATCGAAACCAAATATGCTTATTATATTATATCTTGTTACTAATTTCTTTAGAATCTCCTATTAATACATAGTAATATTCATCCATATAAATATTAAGCAATATTGAAACACTTACTGTAGATCTCATCAACGATTATAAATTTAAATAGCTTTAAAGGAAGTTGAAATCATACATAGCTACCATATCATTATCATTTAGATAAAACAAGAGCAATTTGTATTTTGGACAAAAGTCCTAAGCCACAAACCCTAACTTTCCAGATAACCAGTTCCTTTAGCAAACTAAGTAAAAAATTTCCGAGTCAAAAATTGTTTACATAACTTTTTCATGGATCCAAAACCCTTATCATGTTTACAACTAAGATAATCAAGACATCAACTAATGAAGAGTAAGGTTTCATCATCATCCTTACGACTGTTAATTTCTAACTACTTAATTTCAATAAACATTTCAATAGGGTTTCAAGATAAATTATTTTGACATAAATAATCTGCAGTAGTAATACAATACACTAAGTAACGTGTTGAAGCACCCAGAATTAATTTACGACAGGATGAAGTTAAGGGTTTGACCCACATTAACTATGAAATGGCGTAAGCAAAACCAAACAATCCTTTATAACCTTTCTTAAATGGAACCACTTATTCACACCAGGACCGATAGTACTTTTATGAAGACGCAACCTCTCAAAAGAAGCATGACAATGTATAGAGTTCACAACCCCAGCGGTGTTCCTCAAAAACAAAAACGAAGTTCATACACTTAAACAAATAAAATTTTATTCAAAAATGCCGAGGGTTAAACCCTATAGTAAATAGTGTAAATTTTTATAAAATCCAAGAGCTACAAAGGAAAACGTTGCAAAGACAACGCAACTATAGATTGAGTACCCATTCCTCCCTACACTAAACTAATGCCATACGGCTTACATGAACTCAGCGTTGGGATTAACCCACAGTTAAACCACGAAACAGAAAATAAAGGACCAGCAAATCTCCTGAGTTGAACCCTACAGGAACCACTAAGGCATACCAGGTATCCATCCATTTCTCCCTCTGCATTTTGAGCTAGGAAGTCAAAGCTGGGAAACGCCTGTCATTTAAACACATAAACCTGGTTAAAACTGAAATATGAAGTATGAAACTTAAAGTAGATACAGTGTAAACTTAATCAACTCTGGTGGAAGAATATTGGAATGAACTACAACTTATTGTGCAATTTTTTTTGGATGTCGTTCTGATCATCCGTTTCCGCAACCGATAAGAACAACAGATCATTAACAATCACCAACAATGCAACAAAGAGTGGTTCAGCTCTGAGATCCCACTTTGGAAATTTATGAAACGACAGGTCACAGTTTCAAACCCTAGAGAGGTGCCTCCAACCCTGTTACTAACAAAGCCCACTCGCTGCAAATGAAAACCTAAGTTATGCCTTCGTAACAATAAACCCCAAGCAGTTATTGCATCACTATAACCAAGAAAAATCCACGTGAAGGTTCGCCACGGTGGATGCCAACGAGCATTCCACCATAATGTCTTTATTGTAGTTTTAAAACCATATCTAATACAATACTATCACCTGTCATCGTAAACCATATATTAAAACCCTCGTCTGATAGTTATAACATATCAATCCTAACATAAGCATGGGTACATGATATCGAAAGTCATACCATCAGTTATATGTATATCCAAGTATTACGTAATACCATATCAAGGTTAAGGTTTCGATCATTCATACGACGGGAATTACAATCCTATTACATGGTATAAGATACCCTAAGTCAAACAACCCTTGATTGTTTCCAACCCTGCTAATAAAATATGGTGTAGAACACTTTTTCAATCAAAACTTGAAACATGGTATAAAGATTATAAAGACCTTATCAACTATTGAATAGCACAATACTCTAATATTACAACGTCCATCGTATAAATTAATGGAGGGGATTTTCCTTAAGTATTTAGTTCCAAATTTTTTACTTTTGACAAGTAACTATAATAACGTCCATCGTATAAATTAATTACTTGGTATACTTCCTAGAAGTAGGAGTTAAATACCTAGGCATAAAACCAATTTCTAATACTTACCACAAGATTTTATTACAAGCCAAACGTATTAATAATGAATACAAATTCTGAGATTTAAATTATAACTTGAGTTACACAAACAACTTGAGTAAAATTGAAGATCAAACTAGGATAGATATCACCCATAATTTCTTCAAGTTACTATAACTGCTTTTATAAATACTGAGGGCTAACTGAAATTAAATAAGATCTCTTTATGCTTTTTGAAACAGTATTTCTCTTTCCTGCGAATATGCAACAAAAGTTCAATGCTTTAGCTAAATAGCTAAGTAAACCTCAGGGTGCCCATAGGACCCCTTCATCATCAGCAAAATAAAGAAAACAGTTAGCATATATAAAGAATTCATCATTAGGTCTATAACGTATCAACAATTGTATAAGAAAGTATGACTGATCTAGATTGTTTGTATTATGGTAACAACATTCAACATTAGTAGACTAAAGATATGAACACATGACGGTTCTAGTTAATCAACATAAAATGTTTATTACGTTGTGGTGAATAGTTAAACAAACAAACATTTATTACACTTCCGCATGATAATTATAGCAATTAATGCTGCTTTGAAAAATTTTAAATTTTTGTGATTTTTCGGGATGTTACATGTGGTATCAGAGCGCGAGTTCAAACTCTAGGCCTGAAATAGGCTCACATGCGCAAAGCAAAAAATGAAACCATAAAGTCTATGTTACTAACTTTTATTTTAATTTTGTTTCTGTACAGAACAACTTGACGTTTAAATTGTAGGTATGGACATACCGGAAGAATCAGCAGAGGACATATCTCCTTATAATGAACGTAATAATAACAAACATGAAAATATTAATGAAGAAATCTATGTTGAACTTAATGATCAATCATCTAAATTATTACATATTGTTAAGGATTTAAACACTGAAATAAAAAGTGTTAAGGAAGAGAACGAAATAATTTTAAGAGCACAGGAGGAATAAAATCAGATTTTATTGGATAAGTACCATTGAGATGAAAAGGATAAGAGAACAAAAATAAAGACTGAATCTGGAACAATGTCCTACAAACATAGAGATAAGAAAGCAAAATATTATAAAACTAAAAGTAATTCTTCTTCTTCTGAATCTGATGATAAAACTTATCGCAAAAAATATAATTCTGATCGGGACAACAGTAATAGTGACTCTGGTCCTAAGAAAAGACGTAAAAATTATGAACAAATTTCCAGAGAGTTTAAAACGATAAAACCTCCAACTTTTAATGGCGAAAATGAAAAGGGGGAGGTAGCTGAAGCATGGCTGTCTGGAATGAAGAAGTATTTTCAGATTTATAACTACTCATTTCAATTAAAAGCTAAGATGGCCATATACAATCTAACCGGAAGAGCAGACATTTGGTGGCAAGATATCAAAAGAGTTAAAAGTCTTAAGGACAAGAACATAAAATTGAGTATATTTAAGAAAATGTTTAAGAAAAAGTTTTTATCCGAACAGTATTACGAAGATAAGTCAAAAGAATTTTACGATTTAAAGATGGGTTCTATGACCATGAAGGAGTTATGTAGCAAATTTTTCAGCTTGATGAGGTATGTACCTTACCTAGCTGAAGAAAAACCTAAGATACAAAGGTTTTTAAGCTGCTTACCCTTCCACATAAATGACAGAATTGAATACGATAATCCTTCAACTCTTGAAGAAGCCATGAAGAAGGTTAATTTCTGTTTTGAACATAACAAGAGAAGAGAAGGTGTATTGAGTTGGAGGAATAATAAATCAAGTAATTACGAGGATAAGAAGAAAACTTTTAATTTTAAGAATTCTGGAAATAAAAAAATTTCAATAACAGAAATTTTCAGAATAATAATAATTACAGAGGTAATGCACCACAAAACTTTACTGCTGCAAGGAACATGTTCCTAATAACAATAACAACAACAACAATAATAATAATAACACCAGAGATGTTGAACAGAGGCCACCTTTGAAGTGTTTTGACTGAAATGGACCACATACCAAAGCAAACTTCCCACTCAGAAGAAAGACAGTCAACAACATTCACACCATACAAGTGGAACCAATAGTTGGTGATGTAGCAAGAGAAATGCCCAAGATTAATGCAGCGCTGGAAAATTGACAAGGATACCATCAAACTTCTATGGTCGAGATCGAAGGTATGATACAAAAGAAATCTATTTCAATTTTAATAGATCTAGGTGCAAGTTTGAGTTACATTTCACCTGTTTTAGTGAAAAGGTGCAAGTTAAAGGTAGAAAAATTTGATAATTCATGGTTAGTTCAGCTAGCAACAGGCAGTAAAAGAAAAGTTACAGAATTTGTCAAAAGTTGTGATTTACTTATGAGTCAGCTGAAAACGCAAGTTAAATGGAATGTTTTTCCATTAGGTTCATATGATGTGTTAATTGGCATGGAATGGATTGAACGACATAGAGTAGTACTTAACTGTTATGAAATGTCTTTTACTTGTTTGAATAACGAAGGAGAAACTGAAATAGTAAAAGGAATTCCTAGGAAAACATCTGTAAGACGAATTTCTGTTTTACAAGTAGAGAAAATTGTAAGAAAAGGATGTAAAATGTTTGCTGTGAATGTGATTAATGACGAATGTTCATCTAAAGAAGATAAGATAAAACTAGAATACATACCTATTCTTAAGGACTTTTCTGATGTATTCCTAGAAGAAATTCCAGGACTACCTCCGAAAAGGGAACTTGATTTCACCATTGAATTAGTACCAGGTGCGGTACCAAACTGAAATGCTCCTTACAGAATGAATATTCCGGAGTTAAATGAATTAAAATATCAGCTAAAAGAATTAATAGATAAGAACTACATAAGGCCAAGTGTGTTTCCTTGGGGAGCACCAGTTATCTTTGTTAAAAAGAAGGACAATACTTTGCGACTATGCATAGATTATCGTCAACTTAATAAAATGACTATTAAAAATCGATATCCCTTGCCCCGCATTGACGATCTATTCGATCAGGTACCCGAAGCAGAGATATTCACTAAAATTGACTTAAGGTCTGGATATCACCAAGTTAGAATAAAGGATGAAGACATATTCAAAACTGCTTTCAGAACTCGTTATGGACAGTATGAGTTCGTAGTTATGCCTTTTGGGCTAACTAACACACCGACAATATTCATGTGTTTAATGAATAACATCCTGCATAAGTACCTAGATAAGTTTGTAATTGTGTTCATTGATGATATTCTAATTTATTCAAAAACTAAAGAAGAGCACGACGAACACTTAAGGATAATTCTACAAGTTTTAAGAGAACATCAGCTTTATGCTAAGTTCAGTAAATGTGAATTTTATAAAGATAAAATATAGTACTTAGGTCACATAATATCTAAAGATGGAATTTCTGTCGACCGAGATAAAATAAGAGCAATTAACGAGTGGCATGTCCCAAAATACGTCACTGACATACGGTCATTTATGGGAATAACAGGTTACTACAGAAAGTTTATTGAAGGATTCTCTAGAATTACAAATCCCATAACTTCTTTGCAGAAGAAGGGAAAGAAATTCGTCTGGGATAAAAAATGCGAAGAAAGTTTAAGAAGTTAAAAGAGTTATTAAAAACAACACCTATATTAAAAATTGTTGATCATAATAAGGACTTCGTTGTATGCACCGATGCATGTAACGATGGACTTGGTGGGGTCTTAACTCAAGACGGCCATGCTATTGCTTATGAGTCTAGAAAGTTAAAAATCCACGAAAAGAACTACGAAACTTATGATCTAGAACTGGCAGCCATGATACATGCACTAAAAATGTGGCGCCATCACTTAATTAGAAGAAAGTTTACACTAATGACATATAATAAAGGCTTAAAATACTTGTTGGATCAAACAAATCTTAACGCAAGGAAAGCTAAGTGGCTAGATTTCCTTAGCGAGTATGATTTCAAAATTCAACACATTAAGGGTAAATAAAATAAAGTTGTTGATGCCTTGAGCAGAAATGCCAAATTAAGTTTTGTGGCAGCAATCAACACATTTGAGATAGATCTGGAAAATCAGATCGAAGAAGGAATTAAGCAAGATGGAAATCATCAAAATTTGCATGATAAGGTTGCTGAAAATTTAATAACAGATTACAACATTAATGAAAAGGTCTTAATGACTTATAAAAACATAATTTATGTACCTAATGTGTTAAAAATTAAACTGCTAATTTTGGATGAAGTACATAAAAGTCCCTATTCAGGACACCCTGGTTATCAGAAAATGATAACTATGTTAAGAAATGATTACTTTTGGCCCAACATGAAGAATGAAGTGGTTGAATACATAGCTAGGTGTTTTGAATGTTAGACAATTAAGGTTGAACATCAACACCCAGCTGGCCTATTGCAGCCATTGCCAATTCTGGAATGGAAATGAGAAATTATAAGTATTGATTTTATAACAAGTTTACCTAAGAATCATACACATAATGACTCAATAATGGTGGTTGTGGATAAACTTAGTAAAGATGCTCATTTTATTCCTGTTAAGACTACTTTTAAAGATGCTAACATTGCAGATGTGTTTATGAAGCAAATATTCCGCTTACATGGAATTCCAAAGGTAATTATTTCTGATCGAGATTCCAAGTTTACTAGAAATTTCTGGACAACATTGTTTAAGGGTCTAAATACTAAATTAAATTTCAGTACTTCTTTCCATCCACAAAGTGAAGGATAGACTGAAAGGGTCAATTAGATTTTAGAAGACATGTTAAGAATGTATGTTAAAGATCATCCTACTAAGTGGGAAGATTATTTGCATTTAGCTGAATTTGTTTACAATAACCATTATCAAGCATCTACTAGACTTAGTCCATTTGAAATTTTGTATGGAATGAAATGTAGTACTCCTATTTCTTGGAATAACCCTATTGACAGATTAATGTTAGGACCATATTTGTTAAAAGAGATGGAGCTAACCTTGAAACAGGTACAAGGTAATTTAAAAGTTGCACAAGATAGACAAAAAAGTTATGCATATCTGAAACGCACCGAAAGAGAATTTTAGGTTGGAGATTATGTCTTTGTAAAGGTAAAACCCAAGAAAAGTTCTTTTAAGCTTGGGAGTTGTGCTAAACTAGCACCACGGTACTGTGGACCATTCGAAGTACTATCAAGGATTGGACCTGTTGCATATGAGTTGGCTCTGCCATCTAATTTAAGAATCCATAATGTTTTTCAAATTTCTGTTTTAAAGAAGTATGTGCACGATGCTACTCATGTGCTGAATTGGAATGACATACAGGTGGAACTTGAAGGATATTTTTAGGTGGAACCATACTATATTCTCGACAAGGGGGAAATTATGCTCCGGAATCGTACCATAGGGAAGGTAAAGGAGCAATGGAAGCACCTTAGCCCTGATGAAGCTACCTCGGAATTAGAAAGTAATATGCGGGCAGCATATCCAATTCTGTTCTAGGGAGGCTCCGAGGAAGAATAAGCAACATTGAGAACGGTGTTGAGCTTAAGTGGGGGTGTTTGTAACATACCCCTTTGTTGAAACATTTTATGTTTGAAGAAAACATTATCTTAACTTTTATTGTTGATGCAGGAGCATCGGGGCCTAAGCAGATCAGTGGAAGTTGATCAACAGAAGGGGAGCCAACCAACGGGGTTGCTGATGACCACTGGTGCGGAGAGGAGGTTGACTTGTTGAAGTCAACAAGTCGTACATAAACAGTCAAAGTGCAATCGACTGGAGCAGCACAGCGGATGTTGCGATTGGTCGAGAATCGACAGGAATTAGTCGATAGATGACAAGTGAAAGGAGTAAGACATCGCGTAGTCGATGAGTGGTCGAACTACGACATGACAGGTTTGGCAGAGCCAAACGCGGAGGAAGGGGAGGACTGGTGAACCACAGAATATGAGAAACAAGCCGACAGGAAGGTCGAGATGTGATCGACTACTGTAGCAGGGTCAGAAGGACATAAATTCTAGGGATTGTACCTAGTAGTCGTTCAGGGTTGTTGAGGAAGTTATTACAGTTATTGCGAGTTGGTGAAGGACATGACAGGTGATGTCATGGATAGAGGCTGTGCAGCACAGCTAGGAGCTGACAGTGCAGGTTCGTAGGATTTGGAAGGATCGACGGACAGGAGGATGCATGTCTCGGGGATTGCAGCAGTCTCGAGAACAACAACAACAGGGTAGAAGACGTAAGAGAATAAATCACAGGAGGGATCTTCAGTCTTTGATCAGCAACATCAGAGAACAGAGCTGAGAGAAGTTGTGAAGAGTCAAACCGACCGAAGAAGAGAGTTGAGATCGAGCCATAGCTCAGCGTTCAGAGTTGAAATAGGAGAGGGTGAGGTCGACACACAGGGATAACACACCACAGTTATCTCTAAGTTGTAACGACTGAGGCCGACTGTAGTTAGTTATTTGTTTACAGTTATTCTGCATTGTAACCGAATTTAGAGAAGTAATATAAAGCCACTTCTGGCATCCTGTTTTACACATGTTTGTGTAAACATTGTGGTTTGTGTCATGTGTATTATTAAGCAAGAAAGTACCCAGTAAGGTGACTTGCGTCAATTGGTATCAGAGCGCAGATCATAGCGGATCAGAGTGGGAACAAAGAGCCGGAATAAAGTTTGGTTGAGAAGATGACTGTACCAACCGCGACTTGCATCGGTTGGTATCAGAGCGGAAGAATCTGTCGAGTTCGTGATAGTGAGCCTGCAAGTGAGTTGAACAGCTCCAGCTACGGTTGGGTAGAGTTGTGCATGATTTATTTAAGTCTAGTTGCGATTGGACATGTGAGAGTTTCAACGAAGGTTGGAAATGGATCATAGAGGCGTTGATGTCTAAGGACGAAGGACACGTGGTGCAGCAGCCATCACAGTGGATCATGAGATGTTCGACGAATATGTCAGAATGATGCAAACTTTGACAAATGAAGTCACGACGATTAAAGAAATCCATAGGCATGGTTGTATTCCTGAAGCACTAGACCACAACGATGAGGAAGTCGAAGAGGTGGAAGCTTGGGACAAAGCTGCAGAGGAACCAGAGGAAAAACTGATCAAACTCTTGACGGATATGAGAGGTCGGGTGAAGATAGATGTGCGTACGTATTCGAGAAGCCTAGACCCAAAAGATTTGATCGACTGGTTCAAAGAGATGGACAAATACTTTGGCATAGAGCAAATTGAGGATCCTAAACGGGTTAAGACTGCATGTATAAGGTTGAAGGGTCATGCCTCTTTATGGTGGCACAATGTACAAGGTGACAGACTCAAGAAAGGCAAGGAGAAAATCAAGTCTTGGGACAAAATGGTTGCCAAGTTGAAGGGAAAGTTCTTTCCAAATGACTATGTGATTTCCTTGTTCAGGAAGTTACAGAACTTTCGACATAAAGAAATGAATGTGAAAGAGTACACGGAGGAGTTCTACCGATTGTCGATTCGATCAGGACAAACTGATGAAGGAGAAGAAGCTGTCGCTAGATACGTGAACGACTTGAAATATGTTATTCAAGATGAACTTGGCATTTCGAGATTCAGAGCAATCGGCGAAGCCTACCAGTTAGCTCTGAAGGTAGAAGAGAAGCGGTTAAGAAAATCCACAGCAACTAGGGGAAGGATGACTGGTCGGGGTGTGAAAACTGTCTCCGCGAAAGGCCAAAGTAGTGGGTACAGGAGGGAAGGTGTCGAAGATAGCCGACACACAGAAGGGACATCGACAGGGAAAGCACAAGAAAATCGATGCGATGGTTGTGAGAACTGCGGTCGAGGTGCCTATAGTCGAAGTGGTCCATCCGATAAGAAAGGAGCTAACAGACCAACCATAATCTGTTACAAGTGTCGAGGAACGAGACACAAGGCATTTGAGTGCCCAGAAAAATTACATGCTGCAAAGGAGTCGAAACCCAGATGTCGAAAGGATGAGAAAGTTGATGAGAGGGAAGAATCGACATCCGACAACAGTGGAGGTGAAAAGAAGAAGAATCAGAATCTAGCAGTTCAGAGTACCTTGATCAAGGAAGATCAACATGACCAGATGGAACCAGCACAATGGAAGGCGATCTTTCGAACGAAGGTGCAGATCGGGGAATGGCGTTGCAAAGCCATAGTTGATGGTGGAAGAATGGAGAATCTTGTGTCGATGGAAATCATCGACAAGATCGGGTTGAAGTGTCGAAAACACCCACACCCATACAAGATCTCATGGTTGCAGAAAGGACACCATGTCAGGGTGACTAGATAGTGCCTGATCAACTTCAGAGTTGAAGGATTAGAGGACAGCATACTGTGTGATGTAGTTCCCATGGATGCATGCCATCTATTGTTAGGAAGACCATGGCAATATGATCGAAAAATGATCTATGATGGTCGATCCAACACAGTCACAATGTGAAAGAATGGCGTGAAGAGGACTCTTAAGCCAAGGTGAGAAGAGCCAGCCGACGGTAGGGACGGTGAGAGCAATCTTTGGGAAAAGCGAGTGTTGATGAGCACCGCGAAGGAATTACTCACAGAAGAGGAGAGGCAGTTGGGATGTTTTGCGATCATTCCAAAAGGACCATATGTCAAAGGAACGACTAGGCAGGAGAACATTCCGGTCAAGATCGAGGAGTTGCTCGAAGAATTCAGGGACATAATGGCTGACGAGAAAGTGAAGGGATTGCCGCCGACAAGGAGCATATCCCATCAGATCGACTTGATTCCAAGGTCGAGTCTGCCAAACAAAGCACCATATAGGATGAGTTTGACAGAGGGAGAGGAACTCAACCGACAAGTCCAAGAGTTGTTGGACAGAGGATTAATCAGAGAAAGTCTGAGCCTGTGTGCAGTAACAACGGTATTGACACTGAAGAAGGGTGGGGAATGGAGAATGTGTACCGACTCCAAATCCATCAATAGGATCATGATCAAATATTGGTTTCCATTGCCGAGGATGGATGAATTGATGGATTGCCTCAGTGGAGCGACATACTTCACAAAAATAGACCTGAAGAGTGGATATCCCCAGATTAGGGTCAGAGAAGGAGATGAATGGAAGACAACATTCAAAACAAAAGAAGGGTTGTACGGGTGGTTACACATGCCATTTGGGTTGACTAATGCACCTAGCACATTCATGAGACCGATGAATGAAGTGTTGAAACCATTTCTAGGAAGGTTTGTCATAGTCTATTTAGACGACATTCCGATTTTCAGTCGAACCAAGGCAGAACACTTGGAACACATTCGACAAGTAAACCTGCAAAAGTGTTTCTTCATGAAGAAGGAATTGGTGTACTTGGGATTTGTAATCTCGGGTAAAGGGTTGGTGATGGACCCAAAGAAGGTGAAGGCAATAGTGGATTGGCTGGAACCGACAAGTACGACTGGAGTGAGAAGTTTCCATGGACTTGCTAGTTTCTATCAGAAGTTCATTCGGGGATTCAGTCGAATTTGTGCACCACTGACAGAATGCATGAGAAAGGGTGAGTTCAAGTGGACGGACGAATCCCAGAAAGCTTTCGATGAGTTGAAGGAAAAGGTCACTGAGAGCCCAGTCTTAGTGCTCCTAGACTTTGACAAAGTTTTCCAGGTCAATTGTGATGTGAGTGGAATGGCAATTGGATCATTGTTGAGCCAGGAGGGCCGACCAATTGTATTCTTTAGTGAAAAGCTGAATGGAGAGAAGCAAAAGTATTCAGTCTATGACCAGGATTTTTATGCTTTCGTTCAAGCGCTAAAGAAGTGGAGGCATTATTTGTTTCCCAAGGAATTTGTGTTGTACACAGATCACCAAGCACTAAGGTATTTTAACACTCAATCGAAATTGGACCAGAGACACATGAAGTGGGTGGAGCTACTTCAGAGATATAAATTCGTGTTGCGACATAGGTCGGGCAAGTTGAATAAAGTTACCGATGCATTGAGCAGGAGAGTTGCGCTATTGAGCACAACGACAGTTCAGGAAATAGGGTTAGAGTTGATAAAGACGGAGTATGAGATCGACGAGGATTTTGCGAAAGGATGGAAGGCTTGTTGTGAACCTTGGAGTATTGATAGAACTCCATATTTGAGTTACTTCATCCAAGAAGGCTATATGTTCAAGGGAAGTCAGTTGTGCATTCCCAGAGGATCAATAAGAGAGAACCTAATCCGAGAGTTTCATAATGGCAGGTTAGCAGGACACTTTGGCATCGATAAGACCAAAGCACTAGTTGACGAGAAGTATTTCTGGCCAAGGATGTCGATAGATGTCGGAAGATGGGTTTGACAATGTCAAGTTTTCCAGTTGGAAAAGGGAAGGAGTCAGAACATGGGGTTGTATACACCATTGCAAGTACCAGATAACCCTTGGGAGCATCTTAGCATGGATTTTGTGTTAGGATTACCGAAGACTCAGCAAGGGAGCGATTCAAAATTTGTTGTAGTCGACAGATTTTCTACATGGCTCATTTCATACCATGTAAGAAGATGAGTGACGCCACAGGGATTGTTGTACTATTCTTCAAGGAGATAGTCAGATTGCATGGGTTGCAAAGAGTATCACGTCGGATCGGGATACCAAGTTTATGAGGCATTTGTGGAGAACCCTATGGAAGAAACTGGACACGAAGTTGCAGTTTAGCTCGGCATACCATCCGCAGATAGATGGACAAACCGAGGTGGTCAATAGAAGTTTGGGAAACCTTCTGAGATGTCTAGATGCCGACAGACCCAAGTAGTGGGAGAATGTGTTGGCACAGGCGGAGTTTGCATACAACAATTTTGTGAATCGGTCGACGGGATTGAGTCCATTCCAGATTGTTCAGGGGAGAATCCCACATGGCATGGTGGATTTGGTTGAGTTGCTGACAAAAACTAGGAAGATCACAGATGCAGAATCGTTCGCAGAGCATATGCATGAAGTTCATGAAAATGTGCGAAAGCGCATAGAGAAGAGTAATGCAGCATATAAGTTGAGGTCCGAAAGGAAAAAGAGGATACAATCGTTCCAAGAAGGGGACTTAGTCTATGCATATTTATGGAAGGAGAGATTTCCGTAGGAACATACAACAAGCTGAAGCTGAAAAAGATAGGACCATGCAGAATTCTGAAGGAGATTTTGGACAATGCTTATGTGTTGGAATTGCTGAAAGACTTGAACATTTCAGCAAAGTTCAATGTTTCAGATCTGTACAAATTTGAAGAGGGGTCAAGCAGTGGAAGCGAGGAGGTGATAAACATCGACTGGAAAAACCAAATTCCAGATCGAGACAAGGAAGAGATCGCAGAAGTCATCAAAGAGTGTGAGGTGGGACGAACGTGTAGCGCATGGAAGAAGGAATACTTGGTGTGGTGGAAGGATGACGAGTTGCAGGAGGTGACATGGATTTTCGAATAAGATTTCAGGGGACTAACAAAGCAGACAAATTCTTTTTCACCTAGGGAGTCTGATGTAGGAGCATCAGGGCTTAGGAAGATCAGTCGAAGTTGATCGACAGAAGGGGAGCTGACTAGCAGGGTTGCCGATGCCCACTGGTGCAGAGAGCAGGTTGACTTGTTGAAGTCATCAAGTCGAGCAGAAACAGTCGGAGTGTGACTGACTGGAGCAACACAACGGATGTTGCGATTGGTAGAGAATCAACAGGAATTAGTCGATAGATGACAAGTGAAAGGAGTAAGACATCGGGTAGTCGACGAGTGGTTGAACTACGACGCGATAGGTTTGGTGAAGCTAAGCACGGAGGAAGGGGAGGACTGGCGAACCGCAGAAGATGAGAAAAAAGCCGACAGGAAGGTCGAGATGTGACTGACTACTGTAGCAGGGTTCGAAGGACAAAAAGTCAAGGGACTGTACCTGGTAGCCGTTCAGGATTACTGAAGAAGTTATTATAGTTATTGTGAGTTGGTGAAAGACATGACAGGTGACGTCATGGACAGAGGCTGTATATCATATCTAGGAGCTGACATTGCAGGTTTGTAGGATTTGGAAGGATCTACGGACAGGAGGATGCGTGTCTTGGGGATTGCAATAGTCTCTAGAACAGGAGCAGCAGGGTAGAAGACGTAGGAGAGGAAATCATAGGAGGGATCTTCAGTCTTTGATCAGCAGCATCAGAGAACAGATCCGAGTGAAGTTGTGAAGAGTCACACCGACTGAAGAAGAGAGTTGATATCAAGCCATAGCTCAACGTTTAGAGTTGAACCAGGATAGGGTGAGGTCGACACACAGGGAGAACACATCACAGTTACTTCTAAGTTGTAATGGCTGAGGCCAACTGTAATTAGTTATTTGTTTACAGTTATTCCGCATTGTAACTGAATTCAGAGAAGTAATATAAAGCCACTTCTGGCATCCTGTTTTGCACTTGTTTGTGTAAACATTGTGGTTTGTGTCGTGTGTATTGTTAAGCAAGAAAGTACCCAATAAGGTGACTTGCATCAATTGTAAAGTTTTATATTTGGCCAAGTGACCAAGGATGACTGTAATTGCACAATACTATTATTTAATAAAATAAAATAGGAGACACTCACCTAAAGAGACTGTTGAAAGAGTGTTTACTGACCCACTAGGTGGAATGGAATCTGGGGCAGAAGGCAATGGACAAGTGGCAGCACGAGGAACTCAGTAACTAGTTTTGTTATGGGACAACTCCCTTGAATTGTAGTCAAAGTTTCCTAAAATATGGGACTGGAGCTTGAGGCTCATTTATTTTGGAAACTGACCGCTACATACCTAGGCATATTTATAAGCCATTGAATTTGAGCAGAGGCTCACACTTTTTCGGATGAGAAAATTTACCTTGTGGTTGTGTTGTATGCACACAATAGATTCGATGAGGGGAAGCTATGTTTTGAGTTGTAGTGTAAGTCTGTTTCACTTCTGCTAAGTGTAGAGTTTACTGCTGAGTGCAGAGAGTTATTTTGAGGTGTATTGCAAGTCCCCATTGGTTCCTGAAAGTACAACCTGAATATCTTGCTTCTACATAGAGTCTTCTACCTAGTGGTTCAGTAAACAGGCTCGGGGGTCCAAAGAAGAAAGAGATATTGGCTGCTTCTTTTGGAAAATGTTGGGAGGAACATGCCTCTTTGGGTGTTTGTCCACCCTATCTACATTTGCAGGTTCTACTTGTTATTTCAGTTCTTAAGTAGTTATAATTTATTTTATATAACTATTGAATTAGGATTTATTAGTCAAATGTTGATAGTTATCATCATGCAGAAGTAAATGTTTAACTTTCTGATCTGATTTTGATTCTGCAAATTGTTGAAAAATTTATGTGAAATAGTAGAATAGATTACTTCCTTGTATTTTTCCATGCACTCTTCTTGTGCCATACTCTAGTACAGGGAAGGGAATTTAAAAATAGATAAATGATATGCAAGTAGATTGAATGATTGGATAGATAAAACTCTGCCATGTTTTCTATATTTAATTATCTGTTTACAATTACAAAATAATATCTTTTATGAATCGATCATAAATAAACACAGAAAACAATCATTTTATTTCAGATATCAAATTAACATTTCATTCTTAGAAACAAAAGTAAGATACATATAAACACTTTCAATTTTTTGCACAAAAACCTAAAAGTACAGTTTAGGTTAACTATCCCTTTCAGAATACGAAAAGTTTACACAGTCTTTCATTAACAATCTTTCTCTAAGTTTTGTATTATAAACACTAGCAGAAATCAACATACATAATTTAGGGTTCCTTAAAACAAGTATGATTGTTTATACTGCAAACTAAGATCGAAACCAAATATGCTTATTATACTATATCATGTTACTAATTTGTTTAGAATATCCTATTAATACATAGTAATATCCATCCATATAAATATTAAGCAATATTGAAACACTTACTATAGATCTCATCAACAATTATAAATTTAAACAGTTTTAAAGGAAATTGAAATCATACATAGATATCATATAGTTATCATTCAGATAAAACCATAGGAGTTTGTATTTCGGACAAAATTCCTAAGCCGCAAACCCTAACTTTCCAGATAACTAGTTCCTTTAGCAAACTAAGTAAAACTTTTCCAAGTCAAAACTCATTTACACAATTTTTTCATGGATCCAAAACCCTTATCGTGTTTACAACTAAGATAATCAAGACAACAACTAATGAAGAGTAAGGTTTCATCATCAGCCTTACGGCTGTTAATTTCTAATTGCTTAATTTCAGTAAACATTTCAATAGGGTTTCAAGATAAATTATTTTGACATAAATAATCTGCAGTAGTAATACAATACACTAAGTAATGTGCTGAAGCACACGGAAGTAATTTACGACAGGGAGAAGTAAAGGGTTCGACTCACATTAAATATGAAATGGCATAAACAAAACCAAACAATCCTTTCTAACCTTTCTTAAACGGAACCACTTATTCACACCAGGATTGATAGTACGTTTATGACGACGCAGCCTCTCAAAAGAAGCATCACGATGTATAGAGTTCACAACCCCAATGGTGTTCCTCAAAAACAAAAAACGAAGTTCGTACACTTAAACAAATAACATTTTCTTCAAAAATGGCGAGGGTTAAACCCTACAGTAAATACTATAATTTTTTATAAAATCCAAGTGTTGCAAAGGAAAACGTTGGAAACCCAACGCAGTTGTAGGTCGAGGACCCATCCCTCCCTACACTAAACAAATTCCATAAGGCTTACATCAACTCAGCGTTGGGATTAACCCACAGTTAAACCACGAAACTGAAAACAAAGGACCAACAAATCTCCTGAGTTAAACCCTAAGGAACCACCGAGGCTTACCAGGTATCCATCCATTTCTCCCTCTGCATTTCGAGCTAGGAAGTCAAAGCTCGGAAATGCCTATCATTTAAACACATAAACCTGGTTAAAACTGAAATACGAAGTATAAAACTTAAAATATATACAGTGTATACTTAATCAACTCTGGTGGAAGAATATTGGAATGAACTACAACTTACTGTGCAATTTTTTTTGGATTTCGTTATGATCATCCACTTCCGCAACCAACAAGAATAACAGATTATTAACAATTACCAGCAACGCCGCAAAGAGTAGTTCGGCTCTGAGAGCCCACTTTGGAAATTTATGAAACAACAGGTCACGGTTTCGAACCCTGGAGAGGTGCCTCCAACCCTGTTACTAACCCTAAGATCTCGCAGGCCAGTCGGCCTCTCAACAAAGTTCACTCGCTACAAATGAAAACCTAAGTTATGCCTTTGTAACAATAAACCCCAAGTAGTTATTGCATCACCATAACCAAGAAAAATCCATGTGAAGGTTCGCCATGGTGGATGCCAACGGGCATTCCACCATAATGTCTTTATTGCACTTTTAAAACCATAGCTACTATAGCACTATCACCTGTCATCGTAAACCATATATTAAAACCCTTGTCTGATAGTTATAACATATCTATCCTAACATAAGCGTGGGTACACGATATCGAAAGTCATACCATCGGTTATATGTATATCCAAGTATTACGTAATACCATATCAAGGTTAAGGTTTCGATCATTAATACGAAGGGAATTACAATCCTATTACATGGTATATGATACCCTAAGTCAAACAACCCTTGCGTGTTTCCAACCCTGCCAAAAACATATGGCGTAGAACACTTTTTCAATCAAAACTTGAAACATGGTATAAAGATTATAAATACCTTATCAACTATTGAATAGCACAATACTCTAATATTACAACGTCCATCGTATAAATTAATGGAGGGGATTTTCCTTAAATATTTAGTTCCAAACTTTAGAATTTTGACAAGTAACTATAATAACACCATCTTTTATCCCATGCCTCCTTTAAATATGAAATTAATTACTTGGTATACTTCCTAAAAGTAGGAGTTAAATACCTAGGCATAAAACCAATTTCTAATACTTACCACAAGATTTTATTACAAGCCAAACGTATTAATAATGAATACAAATTCTGAGATTTGAATTATAACTTGAGTTACACAAACAACTTGAGTAAAACTGAAGATCAAACTAGGATAGATCTCACCCGAAATTTCTTCAAGTTACTATAACTCCTTTTATAAATACTGAGGGCTAACTGAAATTAAATAAGATGTCTTTATGCTTTTTGAAACAATATTTCTCTTACCTGCAAATCTGCAACAGAATTTCAATGTTTTAGCTAAATAACTAAGTAAACCTTGGGGTATCGATAGGACCCCTTCATCATCAACAAAACAAAGGAAACAATTAGCATATATAAAGACTTCATCATTACGTCTATAACGTGTCAACAACTGTATAAGAAAGTATGACGGATCTAGATTGTTTGTATTATGGTAACAACATTCAACATTAGTAGACTAAATATATGAACACATGACGCTTCTAGTTAATCAACGTAACATGTTTATTACATGTGGCGAATAGTTAAACAAACAAACATTTATTTCACTTCCGCACGATAATTATAGCAATTAATGCTACATTGAAAAATTTTAAATTTTTGTGATTTTTCGGGATGTTACAACAGTCGAGATTGATGATGGAAGGATCCAATGGCTAGGGATACATTTGTAAATAACAGTGCAAGTATTAGAAGATCAATGACTCAGATTGTAGGAAAAATAAATCAAAGGCGACGAGTTCAAAAAGGTGAGTGAAGGATAATGGGAGGAAGCCCACCAGCGGGAAAAAGTTGAAGGTTAAACATACTAGAAGTTTTACCATTGATTCATTGGTAAATAAAAGATCGATGATCCCAGGAGGTTTCCCGTTGTGAACATGCTTGAAAGATAAATGGAGATAGTGGTTGCGTAAAATGAAACCACTAGATGCCTGACAACACCGCAGTCTTCCGCAAGGGTAGAAAATGGTATTGCAAACCACTTTCGAAAGTTGCGAAACCATCCTTCGCAGGATTAGCACCAAAATTTGATGGTTTAGATTTGAAGTTGGAGGAATGATTGGATGACGGAGAATAAAGGAACTAAAATAAGATTAGATCTAACGGTTCAAATCATCGCACGACGGATCGACGGATGAGAAAAATGAGCATTGGTAAAGAAGACCGAAAGATAAAGAGAAAGGGTTATATATAGCAGTGGGGAACACGAGAGTTGACATTTGTTATTCGAACTATCGGAGTCAGAATATTCTGGACGGGTGTGCCGCGGAGAAAGTGACGGAGTAGGTCACGTTCAGGAGCTGTCAGTGAAAGGTAGGCCACACAAACATTGTTGTCAGAATTGTGAGGTTGAATTATAAAAGAAAATGGAAGAAGCTCCAAATGTTGAAAATTTGAAAGCAAAAGGTGCTTTAGAGGATAGAGACCACAATATTTTTGATACTTTAGTTAGGTTATTTGTCTAAGAAATCAAAATTAAGTTGCAATTTTTTCAAGAAGAGGGTTTAGATGTCGATATAGTAATAAAGTCTTCTTTCATTTCTTTTCGCCCAGACCAATTTCAATCCTTCCCGGAGTTTTTTGTGTGGTGTACGTCCAATTATTTTGAAGCCGAACGAGTTATCATGAATGCCTAGAAAAACAAAATTGTTTGTCCCATTGGATCCTCAGTTGACAGAAGTGCCCTCGAAATACCTGTGTCTCAAATGCCCGAGTCAGAAATTTTTTTGGAGGAGTCTATCGTTAGTTTCTACCATCAGTCTTCCTCTGAAAATAGAGAATCCTTTCTAGCCAATTGTATAAAACCACACCTTGAAATTGCCAATACCCCTTACCCTTTAGATGTCAGTTTCTTCAATGAAAACACACAGTTAGTCCTTTCCTTAATTGCTCAGTTTTTAGGTTTTGATACAGACACATTAGTGACGGAATTTCAACTGAGTTTACCTTTTAGAATAAGTGTTGGTTTTCCTGACAGAGAGTATAATATCACACCACAGCTCAATTTTGAAGGGTTTTTGACCGAGAAAATTCATTCCCAGTTCGTATAGTTTCATAACACGAGGCATTTCAGGTTTGAGTTGTATTTGAGGAAGATGGTAATGTTTTATAGCCAAGAAAGGTTGCAGTATCCCCAAATAATCTTTACAAGTTTTATGGAGGACGACATGTTTAATTACATGAATTACATGGTGTCAGTCATATATAAGATGATATTTGGAGAAGAATTACCTTGATTTTTTCCTGAGATGAAGACTTTAATGCAGTTGAGCAGAGATTTAGCAGTAGGATATTGGTTCTTATCGAAGGATCACACAGTGGTCATATTATATGGATTCATACGTGAACCATATATATTACTAGCATTTCTAAATTTAAGGATTTTTGCTCTGGAATTCCTTAGGCAAAAACTGATCATTGAATATTTTCATTTCTTACATTTCAAGAAAGCCACTGATATAAAGTATCCTTTGAAGATAGGTCCTTTCATTATGAAGAACAAACATGCTATTTCACATATAGAAAAATTATTGGAAGACATGGATTTCAAGAAGGATGTAGCTATTGCATATGATCCTTTCCATATTATTTCGGAGAGAAGACAAAGTAATCATACCAAGGCCTTCAAACATCAAAAATCAGAAGGATTGTCAAGGAGAGCTAATTTGTTGCAGTATGAATCTAAAGAAGAGGCAGCTGAAAATTCACAAGGGAAAGATCTTGCTTTGATAGAATCTGAAGTTAGAACAGAGACCACATTAAATATTACAGAGATTGGGGAAAAAAGAAGTTTTGAAGATATAAATGATTTAGAAAATGAAGAACAAGAGAGAGAGAGAAAAGACGCAAAATTGATATACAGAAAGATTTAATCTTGTTTACAGATAGTGAAGAAGAAGAAAAAAGAAAAGCATTCAGTGCCGACAATTCAGTTATAGGAATATACATTTCAAGAGGCTAAAGAAGCTAGAGATACGAGCAGATTTCAAACAAGGGATGTAATGTATGATAAATATGGGGAAGATAAACGTACTTCTGCTCAGATGACATACGATTTATTGCCTAAAGTTAGAATTTCGACGAATTCAGAGGTTACTTTGGTAGCCCATTGGGATATTAAAGGAAAAACTTTAAATGTGGCAGTATCGTCAGAAGACAAGATAACAGTGTTGAAGTTAAATCTGAAGAAAATAAGTGCACCTGATAAAATTCATTTCCACAGGAAAATGAGAGCACACTAAGTAAAGTGGAAAATCAATTAAAACAAGAATAAATTGAGAATAAATCCCACCAACAACAAATCAAGAGATTGCAAATTAATTTGGTTGAAGGTGGCACCGGGGGTGATGCAGGGAAAAAACTATTAACAGAGAAAGAAAATTTGATTCAGCCATTGCAAAAGAAACTAAAATTCCCAGCAACTCAATTATTTAGGGCTCCTGAAATAACTTTGTTGGAATAGGAGAAAGATGATTTGTCCAAAGAAGTGAGTGATAGTAAAGCTAAATTATTGAAGCTTATTGAAAAAGAATCAGATTGGGAAAAAGACAGAGAGAGTTTGAAGAATCAGGTTGAATATTTGAAAGGAAAGTTATCAGTTTTGGATCAGCTGTAAGAAAGCAATAGTCAGCCCGATGGAGCAGGCAACACAAATAGTCTTGTACAGTCTATTTCTCAACTAAGTTTGAAAGATGTAGAGATAAAAGAGTTAAGAGAAGAAAATAAAAAATTCAAAGAAGAAAGTCAAAAGAAGGATGAAGAAATAAAAACTTTGCAAGATAAATATAAAGAGTTGGTTGAAACAAATAAAAGGTTTTCAAGTCAAGTAATCGGTCAAGTACCCATGCAAGGTTGAAAACATATGATATGGGATGCAATCATTAAGGAAGCATAAAATTTCAGAGCATATTTAAATTTCATGAAGATGAAGGAAAAAGTAATCAGAGAAGCTTTAGAAAGTTGCACTACTATGAGAGAAAATTTGAGTAAGAAGCTGAAAGACACAACACAGAATACAGTAACTTTCCTAAATGATTTGACAGAAGAAGATTTAAAAGTACTAGCCTTTAAAAACAGAATTTCAATTATCACTTGGGCAAGCAGGATTTTAGGAAAATATGCGCACGTTGAAAGTGTCGAAGCCAGAGCTCACCGAATGAAGAGACAGGTAACAAATTTTAAAACAGAGTTTGATAAATTGGTTCAAAATCGGTTACCTGCATTTTGGGATGAGAACAATGAATTAATATCCCAAAATGATTATAAGAAGTTACTATTTGATATCAAAATGGATCATGGAAAGTTTCAAAACTTGACACACTTGCTCACAGGAAAGATTCTAATGGAAAGAATTGCAAAAGATTTTGAAATTATGAACAAGTTGGCTTCAATTGGTGAAATATGTCCACCAAATTCTTTTGCGGATCATGTTGAAATGCAGGTCCTAGTTAAAGAAATGACGAGTTACGGCATTCTGACCGTTGGTCAGTGGAATACGGTGGAAAAGTACGGAAAAATGAAATATACTATATGTCCTTGAAAGTGTCCATTGGGTCCCATGACAAGCAAAGACTTTGAAGAAATTTTATTTGAAAATAATTTGTAATATTTTTTATATAAATTTTGATTCAAGTGACATGTGGCAGTTAGTTAAGTTATTTTAGTTTTAGTTAAAAGAAGCAGTTAGGTGTTGCTTCAAAGGAATTTTGTATAAAAGACAATGTGAATTATTTTGAAAGGGTTGGAAACTTTTTGAAGACAAGACAATTTTTTATCAAGTTACTCTATTTTTTCTAATACAAGAAAGCCATGCATAAAATAACACATTTTGCAGAACAAAGATTCATGTGTTGATCGAAGTTACAGTCTGTATTTTCCTTTCCTCTATGTTTTATGTATCCCTTCTTTGTTTATCTTTTCCATTATGTTATGTCTTCTATGCTTGGATGAAAGTTTAAACTAAGTCAAGATTCATATGTTTGTGCCCTGATTTATCGCGTTTGAGTATTCATCATTTCTCGAAAATCAATATTGGATTCATCTGAATTTGGTGCCCATTATTGGTGGAATGTCTATCTTTATTTCATTATCACCTACAAAAGATTTTGACTGTAATGTGGAAACTATCTTGCCTTTGTAAAGATCATTATTGTCGTTTATTTTCCGGTCCATAAAATTCCTAGTTTCAACTCGATGCCCAATGGTTCTTGTGTATATTTCAACCATATATTTGTTTTGAAAAAATCCCAGTCATTTTCATATATCTTTAGCCATTTACATATTTTTGAGAGAGCCCTCTCTGATAGGGAAAAGGCTATTTTTCCTCCTAAAGGTTGGTTTGAAACAGTTACCTTAGGTTTATCCTTCCACAACCAAAGGGTAAAATCTGAGTGATAACATTTTGGCACCATTGTCGGGGAATGAAGGTTTCATTTTCCTTGGGAAGAACGACATTGCAATCAAATTTCAGTGGGAAAAGAAGTTTGATAATCATAGTTGGTTGTATTTTTCCCAGGCGACTTCACGTTCAACTTTTCAGTTTTAAACAGGTGATTCCAAGAAAGACATTGTGGCTTCCAAAAAGATTCACACGAGGAGTATCCAAATTCCCAACCATTTCAAGAAGTGGAAAATCCTGAAGACATTCTGAGGAGAATCAGAGGAAAATATCAAGAAGGTACTTCTTAGTCAAAAAATATTTTTCCTTCTTTTCAAGAAGAGTTGTTAGATGATGAAAATGTCGATATAAGTGAAAGATATTTGTTTAGAACTAAGTAAGAATCAGATTTGAAAGAAACTGAACTTGATCAAGATAGATTCCGAACATATCTTTTACAATTTGTTTGGGAAGATTTGCAAAACTCTGCAAAGGTTGAGTCTAAAAAACCTAAAGCCCAAAGGGTACCAGTAAGAAATCACAATGGTATTCAAAATCCTCTAGTAGGAAATCCCAATGTTACTCAAAATACTCCAGTAGTTATGGTTGCTAGGTTCGCTCCACTTTCTTTACTAGTTGCTTTGCATGACCTTCCCAAAAATTATGGACAGAGAAATACGTTGTTTGATGGGGAGGGGAATTATACAGCTCAACAACACATTGATAGGTTCAGCGATTTCATAGATCTGGAAGAGGTAGATTATGATGACACCAAAATGAGATTGTTGGTGCAGAGCTTATCTGGCGAGGTGAAGAAATGGTTCAGAGATTTACCTGTAGGATCAATCCCCTCATATGATGAATTTGTGACTCTTTTGCCTGATAGGTGGGAAGATAAGAAAAACCCTCTACAAATTTTAACCTAATATAATAATTTAAAGAAAGGAGGTTTTGAATTTGTTCAAAAAATTTCTACAAGGTTCATGAAGGCTTACAATTCAATTCTTGCTGATATAAAACCATTGGTAGGAGCAGCCAAATTATATTTCGCAGATGCCTTTGATGGAGATTTTTCATGTACATTAAGAGAAAGAAAATCACCTACCTTGTCATCCATGTTGAAAGATAAGGTTGAAGTGGAAGTAAATATGATGGCTTCAGGAAAGTTAAAACCAAATGTTGTTGTGGATAGGAGGAAAGTTAGAGAAGAAAACCAAGCCTCAACTTCTACCTCAACTGATGCTAGAATTGACATGATGATGAAAACTATGGAAAAATTAATGGACAGATTGGCATTGGATAATAAACCTCAAAAAAAATATCAACAAGAACCTTAGATTAGAAACCCAAATTTCAGGAGACAAATTCCACCACAGATAAGGCAAAGAGATCAAAGAGATCAAAGGAATCAGAGGAATGCAGAAGACAATCTAGTAAGGCCTCCATTTCTTGAGAATTATGTTGATGAAGGAGATGAAGCAGAATTAGTAGAGAGTGAAATACATCACTTTGGAGATTTAGATTCAGAGGTTTATTTGACAAAGATGGAGCATGATATGTTTTCTAGAGAGGGGGAATGTAACATTTTGGAATCAGAAACAGAGCAGTACCACATTGGATATCAAAATGCAATAAATGATTTTCAAAGGAAGATTAATTTAAGAAATAGAGATATAGTGGTGGATAAAGGAAAAGGTCAAATGGATAAACCCTCAACTAGTCAGAATAGGAAAAATAAAGAAAATGAAGATGCAATGAAGAAGATACCAGAGAACAAAAAAGAATTGATTAGGGAAAGTGATAAAAATCTAGTTCCTTTCAGTTTGCAGAATGAAATAGCAAAAATCAAAATCTCCATACCTTTCAATGAAATTTTGAAAAACACTAAATATAAAGAACAAATTTCTAAAATGGTTGGAGGTGAAGCGCAAATGGAACCAAATACACTAGAATTGAATGATGATACTCCAACTATTCATATGGGTTCAAAGATGGAAGACAATAGTGTAGATGTTGTACCACCTTTTTATGTAAACCTGAATATTCATGATAAGGTTTTGCATAATTGTATGCTTGATTCGGGTGCCTCACATAATTTGATGCCAAAGGTTGTGGTGGAAAGTTTTGGTTTGGAGATAACAAGACCATATAAAGATTTATTTTCTTTTGATTCAAAGAAGGTAAAGTGCTTAGGATTAATCAAAGATTTGGTGGTGAGTCTTACTAAGATGCTAGTGAAAGGATTTTTCATGGATGTAGTTGTTGTTGATATCCCACCAAAGTTTGGTATGTTGTTATCCATGTCTTGGGCGTCGAAACTTAAAGGAAATTTGCAGATGGATATGTCACTTGCCACTATTCCAGTTCTCGGGGTACATAGGAGGTTATATTCTGAAAAAAGGATTGATTATGTGGTGAGTGATAGAGATAAATCTGGAAGTCATTCTATATATGCAGTGGATATAGATTTGGGATCTTCCATTTTCTACAATGATATTCAATCTGAAGAAAAAACAGATCTGATTAAACCAAAAGAAGATAATCTTCCAAGTGAAGAATTAAAAGCTACTGAAAGGAAAAGTAAGG
The DNA here is from genome assembly GCA_027924585.1 of Larix kaempferi. NCBI lineage: Eukaryota > Viridiplantae > Streptophyta > Pinopsida > Pinales > Pinaceae > Larix > Larix kaempferi. The sequence continues at coordinate 4,051,837 of BSBM01000319.1, forward strand.
AAAGAAGGGACCTGGATTATGCATTTTGATGGATCCATGAGTAAAGAAGGCGTTGATGCAGGTGTATGGATAATTAATGTGGATCGAGAATTTTTTATGTATTCTTTTAAGTTGGCTTTTGAATGTACGAATAATGTTGCAGAGTATGAAGCATTGATTTTGGGGTTAAATCTATTAAAAGATCTAAAAGTAAAGAAGATAGAAGTGTTCGGAGATTCAGAATTAGTGATAAATCAGGTAAAAGGCACCTATTAGACAAAACATCTGAAGATGAGATCTTACAGAAATGAGGTTTGGGATTTGTTAGAAAATTTCTTTGATGAACATGATGTAATTGCAATACCTAGAGTTGATAATTCTATGGCATATTCTTTGGCTACCACTGTTGTTGCTTTCAAGGTTCCCAGTTTTTCTAAGAAGAAATATGACATCGAAGTTGTTAATAGACCCTCTATTCCTGATAATATAAAACATTGGAAAGTATTTGAAGATGATCAACAGATCAAAAGGTTTTTGGAAATGACAGATGAATTTAATTATAGAGCTATTGATACTGAAGATGCATAAGCTTTCCCTCATATAGAAGAATTTTCTGAAGAACCAGAAACGTTTAAAGAAAAAATTTGAGGTAACGATATAATTCAGTTGAAAAACAATGTCATTTCCATAGGGCTTGTTCCATTAGAGAGGTTATTTGATAGGAATGATGTAGCGAAGAATCCGAAGGTAGAACCTAAAGATGGAGATATCAAAGATTGTAACATTGGAACTAGAAAGAATCCCAAGATAGTGAAGATTTCTAAGAAACTTCCATAAGAGGAAGAAAGAAAATATGTTGAATTGATGAGAGAATTTATAGATGTTTTCGCTTGGATCTATGAAGATTTAAAAGAATATGATACTTCCATAATTCAACATACAATTCCTATCAATCCAAACGAAAGCCTTTCAAACATAATTTAAGAAGAATAAATCCTAAGTTGCTTCCATTAAATGAAAAAGAAGTCAAAAAAGTTGTTTAATGCCAAAATTATTGTCTCTAAGATTTTCCAGGTGGGTGGCAAATTTGGTTCCTGTGAGGAAGAAAAATGGAGAGATAAGGTTGTGTGTAGATTTCAGAAATTTGAATAAAGTATCTTTGAAAGATAATTATCCGCTACCCAAAATGGACCACATATTGCAAAAAGTTGTTGGAGCAAAGAGGATTTCCATGTTGGATGGATTCTGAGGATACAATCAGATTAAGGTTCAACTAGAAGATCGGGAGAAGACAACTTTTACCACTCCATGGGAAACATTTATGTATGCTAAAATTCCATTTGGGATGATGAATGCAAGGGATACTTTTCAAAGAGCCATGGACATTGCATTTGCAGAAGAAAAATATAAGTTCGTGGTAGTATACATGGATGATATAACTATATATTCAAAATTTGTTGCAAATCATCTAAAACATCTGGAAAAAGTTTTCTTAAAATGCAGGAAGTTTGGCATCTCCTTGAATCCTAAGAAGCCTAATTTTTCTATGGAGGAAGGAAAGCTATTGGGGCATATCATATCAAAGGAGGGTATCAAAATTGATCCGGAAAGAGTATCAACAATACAGAATATTGGGATACCTAGAAGTAAAAAGGAGGTACAATCTTTTATCGGCAGGGTGAATTTCTTGAGAAGGTTTGTTCCCAGTTTTGCAGAGATTTTAAGAAGTATTTCTGATATGTTAAGGAAGAATAATGAAATCAAATGGACATCTGAAGAAAAAAAATATTTCAATGATATTAAAAAGGTGTTAACTGAAGCTCTGGTTTTAATCAGTCCTGATTTTTCAAAATATTTTATTATATTTTCTTATGCATCACAACATACTTTGGCTAGAGTATTATTGCAAAAGAATCAAGATGGTATGGAATGACCAATTTCCATTTTTAGCAAGATTTTGAGAGATGGGGAGCTGAAATATAATATCATGGAGAAATAGGCTTATGCACTGGTAAAAGCATTGAAAGATTTCAGAGTTTATATATTGCATTCTCATACTATTGCATATGTCCCGTCCGTAGCAGTAAAAGATATCCTTACTCAGCCAGATCCTCAAGGAAAAAGAGAAAAATGGATTGTGGTTTTGTTGGAATATGATTTGGATATTAAGCCTACAAAGTTGATAAAAGGACAAGGCCTAGTGAAAATGAAGACTGAAACTAATTGTGACTCTTTAGATATAAATTTCATGTTAGAACTTTCAATGTCAACAATCCCTGAATTTCATGTGGTTGAAGATTTTTCTTTATCTCCATGGTATGCTAACATTATATATGTTCTGCAAAATTTACAAGCACCTCCAGGAATGGATAAAACCAAATCAAGATCAGTAAAATTAAAAGCAGCAAAGTTCTGTATATTGAATGAGTATTTGTATTGGAAAGATCCGAGTGGGATTTTGTTGAATTTTTTATTAGAAAATGAAGCACAACATATCATGGGAGAATTTCATAAAGGAATGTGTGGAGGACATCACTCGTGGAAGGCTACAGTAAATAAAATCCTTAGAGCATGTTTTTATTGGCCAACTATTTTTTCAGATGTATATAAAGAAATATCAAAGTGTCATGAGTGTCAAATATTTGATGGGAAAAGAGAACTTCTGCCTTTAACATTAAAACCAATTTCAGTAGAAGCACCATTTCAGCAATGCGGATTGGATTTCATTGGGGAAATCAATCCAAATTCTTCAAGACAACAAATGTGGATTTTAACTGCAACAGATTATTTCACAAAATGGATTGAAGCAATCCCAACTAGAAATGCTACTGAAACATTGATTATGAACTTTTTGGGGGAGAATATTTTGTCAAGATTTGGTTTTCCTAAAAGAATATTAACAGATAATACTCCAGCTTTCAAATTAAAAAAGATGATTAACTTTTGCCATAAATACCACATCCATTTGAATCATTCAACTGCATATTATCCCCAGGGTAATGAAATAGTGGAATCTTCAAATAAGAGTTTGGTAAGAATCATAAAGAAAATGTTGGAAGATAATAAAAAAGCATGGCATACCAAGCTCAAGTATGCATTGTGGGCAGACAAAATTAGCACAAAAAGGGCCATTGGCACATCTCCTTTTTAGTTGGTTTATGGCACAAAAGTAATATTTCCTATTTCTTTGGGACTATTGGTTATGAGGTTGTTACAAGAAGTTGCAGAAGAACCTAATCATATGAAAAGAAGGATAAATCAGATAATAGAATTGCATGAAATAAGGGAAAGAGCTTACAACAGAAGCCAGGCACATCAAGAAAAAATGAACAAAACTTTTGACAAGGAAATCAAGGAAAGGGATTTTCAGATTGATTATTTAATTTTGAAATGGGATGCTAGAAGAGAAGACAAGCATAGTAAATTTGAGCATTTGTGGAAAGGTCCTTATATAATAGCAGGTTATCAGGGAGAAAATTCATTCATTCTTCAAGACCAGAATGAAGAGTTTCTTATAGGAGGACCGGTGAATGGGAGGCATCTCAAACACTATTTGTATTAAAAGAGATGAGGAGGAAAAGCATTGTACATAAAATTGTATATAAACCTTTCTTTCATAATACCTTTTAGAATTTTGTACATAAATAAAATTGCTTGATGAAAATATATTTTTCAGCAATGTAGAGTCTGTTTTCAGAAATATGGTTTGTTTGAGTTTGATTGCGAGTTTGGTTTCTAGTTACGTAGTTGATGGTGCAATTTTCGGTTTGGAATTTGGTTCAGCTAAATGGATTAGGAACCTGGTCTACGAGGTTCTTTGCTACCTCGCAGGGAGGATAGCATCCCCAGTTGGAGCAAGTTGTTAGCACTTAGTTTTCACAATGTAGATGATGGTGTATAATGGAGAAATGTTTTGAAAATTTCCCTAATATGGTGAGAAAGGCCATAAAAATTTCCTTACTCCTTGTTGGTGTCCATTTTGTCACCATTTTTTAACATCAAATACACTCTGATTGGCATTACTTTCACCATTTTTGATGTAATAAGTCATTCTGCTTGGCATTCAGACCATCAAACAGACCAGGTATGCATATATTCACACATCACATGAATTTTGGGTAAAAATCATCATTTTGTGATTTATTGATGTTTAATTAATATTTCTTGGCTTACTTGACAAATATATTTCATTTTATAGGTTCTGGCTCTCAAACGGGCCTCCACTCAGATGCATATTCACTTAGCAAAGGATCAGCTGCATTCAGCCCACGGTTTAGACTTGCATTCAACCCGCAAGTTTGTTAGTTGATATATTCTCGAGCCGTTAAAAGACAAACCGTCATATGGATTCTGTTTAAGACATGGCCTGATGCGTGAGCTGGTGTTCTGGAAGATTCCCTTTCCTGTACGTTCAGCTCGATAACACATCCCTCTCTGCCCATGTCAAGGAAGATTAGTGTTTCAATGACCTCAGGAAGGATCGACGCCGTGGAACATGGGAGATGCTCTGTGTGCTGTCATGAACTATTACGAGACCGTTCTTTGGCTTACGTGCTGTCACGAAATGTTAAGCAGAGCCACCCCTTGGCTTATGTGTTGTCACAAGACATTAAACAGAGCCATTTTGTGCATTTAAGATTGTCTGTTATTAGAGCAGTCAACCACTAAAGGGTCGACTTGCTCCCCCCAATTGTAACGTTGTATAAATATACGTCCTTGTAACAGAGACGAGTTAGCCAAGCTAGTCAGTCTTTTTATCATTAGTCTTGTTAATCTTTTCCAGCTGCAAATGGACACAGAAGTACTATAACCCTGTTTTTATTTAATACATTTTTGTTCTAGTTTTATGAAATTTATCAACATGTGTGGTGATTAAGTTATTAAGGCTCAACCTCTGTTTGCTGAGACGGGTCCCTCAACAACCAGTGGCATTCCATTTGTGCATATAATTTGTTTTTATCTTCTGCAAATAAGTTGTATATTTGTTTAATTTTTGTATTTATTGTTAAAATTCAATATGCTAAGATAGAAAATAGCAGCATTGCATTCCATTTCACAATAATAGCATATACAGGATCACTGAAGAAACAACAAGCACAGCATAAACACAAGAGACAGAGATTTATCCTGGGAAACCCTCATGGGGTAGAAAACCCAGCAAAGCTTCCTCAATATAGATGACCAGCAATATACAAAGATGAAACCCTGAGACATGATCTCCTCCTCCACAATAGCATACCTCTCCTCCACAAGTGTGCTATCCTCAAGTGTGTGAGTGTATCAAATGAGGAACACACCTCCTCTATTTATACACTACTCTGATATGTATTTTACACAAGTACATGTAGGCTCGTATTTAACCATTAGGTTAAATACCCCATTATAACTGACTGGGCCGACCCCCACATGGTGGGTCTAATAACCCTAGTTACCACACCAAACTCGGAGGAATAACCATCTCCGGATTTATAGTATAATCACATCGGAGGTATGGAACATCTCCGGAATAAATAATATACAAATATAATATTCTTTGAAGTTACAATATTTCAACACTCCCCCTTAACGAGAAGGATATTATAACAGTATCTGCACGAGCAAGGAGTCATCAACATCATACATGATACATCTATAAATCATTGGAAGCTTTCTCAACATCATCAGTAACTCAAGCAGTTACTGGAACATCTTCAATACTGGAACATCAACATCTTCAGTACTGAGTCTTTATCTTCTGCAGCACTCGAACAGCTACAACAACATCAACATCTGGATCCTCACCATCATCAGTATCGTCATCTCACGATCATTAGCATCGTCATCACACGATCATCAACATCATCATCACACAATCATTAGCATCGTCATCACACGATCATCAGCATCGTCATCACACGATCATCAGCATCGTCATCACACGATCATCAGCATCGTCATCTCACGATCATCAGCATCGTCATCACACGATCATTAGCATCGTTATCACACGATCATCAGCATCGTCATCACACGATCATCAGCATCGTCATCACACGATCATCAGCATTGTCATCACACGATCATTAGCATCGTCATCTCACGATCATCAGCATTGTCATCACACGATCATCAGCATCGTCATCTCACGATCATCAGCATCGTCATCAATACAGGTATCCATAATAATACAAGTATCCACATCATTAGTACACGTATTCATGCCAATACAAGTGTACATATCATCAATACAAGTATCCACACTGATACAAGTAACCATATCATCAATACAAGTATCCTACCGATACAAGTAACCACATCATTAATACAAGTATCCTACCGATACAAGTAACCACATCATCAATACAAGTATCCTACCGATACAAGTAACCACATCATCAATACAAGTATCCTACCAATACAAGTAACCACATCATCAATACAAGTATCTTACCGATACAAGTAACCACATCATCAATACAAGTATCCTACCGATACAAGTAACCACATCATCAATACAAGTATCCTACCGATACAAGTAACCACATCATCAATCACTTTCTCGGAGACCATACATCTACGGATCAATTCAGGGACCGAAGTCCGGGGATGATACAATCCCCACTTCTCGGAGACCATACGTCTACGGATCAATTCAGGGACCGCAGTCCGGGGATGATACAATCCCCACTTCTCGGAGACCTCACGTCTACGGATCAATTCAGGGACCTAAGTCCGGGGATGATACAATCCCCACTTCTCGGAGACCTCACGTCTACGGATCAATTCAGGGACCGCAGTCCGGGGATGATACAATCCCCACTTCTCGGAGACCTCACGTCTACGGATCAATTCAGGGACCTAAGTCCGGGGATGATACAATCCCCACTTCTCGGAGACCTCACGTCTACGGATCAATTCAGGGACCTAAGTCCGGGGATGATACAATCCCCACTTCTCGGAGACCTCACGTCTACGGATCAATTCAGGGACCTAAGTCCGGGGATGATACAATCCCCACTTCTCGGAGACCTCACGTCTACGGATCAATTCAGGGACCTAAGTTCGGGGATGATACAATCCCCACTTCTCGGAGACCTCACGTCTACGGCTCTCTTTAGGACTGAAAGTCCAGGGATGATCCAATCCCCTCAACTGTCCACTAAGGACTTCATTCTCGGAGACCTCACGTCTACGGCTCTCTTTAGGACTGAAAGTCCAGGGATGATCCAATCCCCTCAACTGTCCACTAAGGACTTCATTCTCGGAGACCTCACGTCTACGGCTCTCTTTAGGACTGAAATTCCAGGGATGATCCAATCCCCTCAACTGTCCACTAAGGACTTCATTCTCGGAGACCTCACGTCTACGGATCTATTCAGGGACCGAAGTCCAGGGATGATACAATCCCTACCTGTCCACTAAGGAATTCATTTTCGGAGACCATACGTCTACGGATCTATTTAGGGACCGAAGTCCAGGGATGATACAATCCCTACCTATCCACTAAGGACTTCATTTTCGGAGACCATACGTCTACGACTCACTTTAGAACATGTGTTCAAGGATGATACAATCCCCACATCTATTCTCATCAATACATCTATCATCAAAAGCATGTATTCTTAACATCAAAAGCATGTATAAGTAAAACTAAGTATTCTAAGTATAAGAGTCCTAAATCTAAATATTTCTAAGTATCTAGGTGTAGAGAATAGGTTACCTCATCATTGACCTTGTTGTTCGATGAGACAATCTCATCATCAGTGACTATACTACTCCCCCTTTCGAGGAGGGTCCTTTTGAGCTACACCAAGCTTGTCTCGGAAGTATTCAAATTTCACTTGAGACAGAGGTTTGGTTAGTACATCAGCAACCTGTTACAAATTCAAACTTTATAGTTCCTTTCTGCGTCATATCTTGTTAGATCCCTATGTTCTTTGACTTATCATGGAACACTAGATTCTATGTCATCTTGATACAACTCTATTTGTCACATAGGATCACAGTTGGTTCTATCTCTAAGTCAAACAATCCTGATGCCAAACTTCTTCACAACTAGCAGAGCAAGCAGCCATATATTCTGCTTGTGCTGAGAGCCACACTAGACTGCTTCCAGCTAAACCATGAGATCATGGTTAATCCCAGACAATAACATCCTCTTGATGTGTTCTTCCTGTCTGATACACTTTCTGCCCAATCAACATCTGAGTAGCCATCTGAAGTCATGATCTCCAAGATAGCATAGATCAATGTCTATCCTATCCTTTAGGTGCCTCATCACATGCTTTGCAACTATCACGTGAACACATCTAGTTTCCACTAGATACTGACTCAAGGTGTTCACAACAAAGCATATATCTAACCTAGTATATGTTAAATACATCAATCACCCAATAATTTGACTGTACAGAGTTATATCCATTAACTCTTCAGTTTGGAATCCATAAGTGTGGTCATTCCAACACCTCAAGTCCTTTTAATATTTCTCGGCATACTTTCCCTAGTTGAGAAATATTCCTTCTGATCCTTGCCATACTTCCAGACCTAGGAAGTAATGCATCAATATGAGATCTTTCATTTTCATTTCTGCAGCCATCTATCTGTGCCATCTCTCGTTAGATGGGTCTACTGATATGAGCCTTAATATCATTCGAACTCTGTGGTGAGTTCCTTCTTGCATCCATGTCATTTGTGTATAGAAACCATATTCAACCTTGTAGCAAAGGTTGAGATCCACATCACCCATGGTGATCATTAAGCTCATCAATTTATTATCGATCCTGGATACCCATACAGAACCTGATTCACACTTCTTCTTTAATTGCACCATTAAGAGAATGGTCTTTATCTATTCACTTGGAGCAAAACATCTCATCATGATTCTCTTCTTCTTTCTAAGATAATATTCTAGCCACAAGCCTTCTATAGTGTGTTTGATTTGTAAATCTTTTGTTGAACATCCATCGCTTGTTCAGTGTTCATCATCCATCATGATCTTTCCTACAAATCAAAATTAAGTACAGGATTAGTAATACTTCATAACCATCAAATCATATTTACATGGTAACCTATTATGCATATAGATATCATTTATATAGTTATGCAACTAATTTGACCAATACTTTGGCACAACACTTTCCCATATCCTGTATGCATACAGTGGCTATCTAGATGCCTTCCATCTCTACCAGAACATACTATCGAGAGTGTGCACAGCTCTCAGCATGTCAGCAAAGAGGTTTCATTCTAGACAAGCAACAATGGAATGTTTGTCCAACTTACCAAACATATGCACATTAGTTGTATACTGTTCAATGCTCTATGAATGTTTACACTCAGCATTATATATTCTAGGAATACAAATATGCATACAACCTATTATAGGCAATATCATTACTATTTCAAATAGCAACTCAAATACTTATCTTTTATGTTTGTGTGGCTGCCTCCCGCTTGATCTTCTATATGTCTTTTGAACTTCTATTCATTCTGTACCACTGTGCATGCTCAAGAGTCATCCTCATGATCTCATACACAAACATACACTCATTAGTATATTCTAAATGCCATCAAAACATTATAGTACTAAATAATATTGAAAATGTATAGTCATGATTATAGTTAATAAACATTAGTATTCAAGATTTCAGGGAAGTCTTATTTTACTCATGCATATCATCAATCAAGATAAAAGATATAATATGCATAATCCCTTGATTACTAACTTTATGAATAAGCATAACCAATCATTCCAAGTATACTTATATAAGGGATCCTAACACAAGGTAAGATTCATGGGAAACATACCTGGATTAGTATACCTACTTGGTTATGTACAACATACCTAAACAATCTCTTCAAAGATTTAGAGATCCTGAGCTAGAACCTGCATGTCTCATAGGTTAAGCATAATATAACAAAGTCATACATACCTCGTAAGTAGAACAAAGATTATGGATGAGTCTTTGTCTTCATGTTTTCATGGTCATGGAGCCTGATTTGTCTTTTGTGATGTACCTGTATCTTGTTAGCAGACAACATCAACCTCACACAACATCATAATGCATTAGTACAATCATAAGTGTCAACACCCTAACCAATGAATATCTTCTATCATGCATTCATAATTTTGTTAAGGTGATACAACAAATCTAAAATCAAGATTGTACTAACCGTAATAACATGAAGACAAACATACCATAAACTTAATCATGAACAAATCTCAAAACATACCTCGATGAGTCATACCTGTCGAGATCGCTTGTAATATCCTTATGTAGAGCCTTAGCCTCATCTCCCTCTGAAACAAGAACTCCTTCACTTATGCAGGTGACCAATCCATCTTCTTCTAGGATTAACCCTATCCACTTGATTTGCAAGAACTGGATCTGGAGCTAGATATGGGTTTGTCAGAGAAACCCCAAAAATTCAAACTTTGAATTTCAAACTTCCGAAAGGATAGAAATATGCGCCTTGATGAGCTGATCAAACTGATATATTCAGAATTTGAAAACTGCAAAGTTTCACTCCTCAATTTTGCCTTTGAAACTTCCGGATTCACTGGATGTGACCCTGAACTGGGGTTTGATGAATCCCACTCTTCTTCCCAATAAAAATGTTTGATCCAAAGCTCTAAGCTTCTAATTTTCTGAGGAGCTTCCAGCCATGGTCACAGATTTAAAAAATTCCCATTTTTACAGAAGCCCTAATTTTCCACTTTTCTGATCAAAGTCCCGAACTAGGGTTTGATCAAGCCCAGCCTTCTGACCAACCAAAAAATCTGATCTTGGTCTCTAAATTTCTATTTGGATGAGTAGCATTCAGCCGTGGTCTCCGTTTACAAAAATTCCAACTTTCTTCAAAGCCCTAAATTCCGGAAGCCATGAATGAAGGTACTCAAAAATAATTCTGTTTTGACAGAAATATGTACCTGATTGTTTCTAGTGTAACTCCAAACTTTTCAATCCAAAGGGTCTGAAATTTTTTTCTGAGATAGCCTAACCTGTTATCTTTCCATCCTGACAGGTCTGACCTCAATTGGATTCTCTGAGAGAGAGTTATGTCAAATGTCGCAACGTGACCTGTTTTGGGATAAAACAGAAGAGCGAACTTGTACGGCGTGCCACGTCTCACTGTTTGAACTTCGGCCTCTGAAAAACTTTACTAAGGTATCTCGGCCTGTTATCTTTCCATCCTGATAGGTCTGACATCAATTGGACTCTCTGAGAGAGAGTTATGCCAAGTGTCGCAACATGACCTGTTTATGGGATAATACAGGAGAGCGAACTTGTACGGAGTGCCACGTGTCACTGGTTCCACTTCGTCCTCTGAAAACTCTTTCTGAGATAGTACAGACTATGTACTACCTATCACGTTTTACGAAATTTCATTTGGAGCTTCCTAGCCCAAGATATGACCTTTTTCCCACGGTCACCTGATTTTGACTCAGATCTGGAAGAGGCAGAAACCCTATATTGTACAGATCATAAATCACAAAGTACAACGAATTAGAGGTTGTCCTTTGGACACAAGGTACCTGGAGATTTAATCTTCATCCTGTAACAATTTCAGATCCGAAAACTTCGCCAAAACGGATTTATAGTGAATGTTCTACGATGACTGGTTTTTGCTATGTAAAACCCTAACCTTCAAATTGTCGTAAGTAAAGCAAGTGTCTTTAGTGCCATACCTTGTCTTCCTTCAGGTTAGCTCTGATACCATGTTAAAATTCAATATGCTAAGATATAAAATAGCAGCATTACATTCCATTTCACAATAATAGCATATACAGGATCACTGAAGAAACAACAAGCACAGCATAAACACAAGAGACAGAGATTTATCCTGGGAAACCCTCATGGGGTAGAAAACCCAGCAAAGCTTCCTCAATATAGATGACCAGCAATATACAAAGATGAAACCCTGAGACATGATCTCCTCCTCCACAATAGCAGACCTCTCCTCCACAAGTGTGCTATCCTCAAGTGTGTGAGTGTATCAAATGAGGAACACACCTCCTCTATTTATACACTACTCTGATATGTATTTTACACAAGTACATGTAGGCTCGTATTTAACCATTAGGTTAAATACCCCATTATAACTGACTGGGCCGACCCCCACATGGTGGGTCTAATAACCCTAGTTACCACACCAAACTCGGAGGAATAACCATCTCCGGATTTATAGTATAATCACATCAGAGGTATGGAACATCTCCGGAATAAATAATATACAAATATAATATTCTTTGAAGTTACAATATTTCAACATTTATTATGTATATGATATCTTCGTTCCGTAATGTATATGTTGTCTTACTGCTTATGTACATGATATCTCTGTTTATAATCTATATGTTTTACTCACTGTCTATACTAATAACATTTCCAGAATATAATTGGTGACCGGTCACACTTAGGTTCATTTGGCTTGTTTAAATAACTTAGGTCACATTTAGTTTATTTCATTTGCTTCAGTAGTTTAGGTCACATCTAGTCTATCTAGTTTGCTTAAATAGTTTTACTTAAAAGATTTAGTTTGCTTAGTTAACTTAGAGTTTAGTTAGCTTAACCTCCTAAGTTTGCTCATAGTCAAAACTTAATTTCTGTAGCTCCTTTTCAGTAGCAGTAGATTAGTTTTAGTTACATCTTAGTCTTGTTTTAGGATAAAATAGAAACAACTAGTTTGCTAAATTTTGATTAACATAGATGCCTTTTTCTTATTCTAGCTCTTAATTAGCTCATTCACTGCTTCCCCTGCACTGTAGGATCACATGCATCAGCTAGATGGTAGTTAAGATCATTCAATATTCTCTTCCCTTAGTTTAGATCATTTTCTTCCATCCGGATTGTCATTCGGACTGTCATCCGAATCAACATTCGGACCTCAACACTTCTTGCATTGTTTTGCTTAATTAGAATCTAGTTTCTTAGGATTTTCAAATTATAATCTCTTTCAGCATTTTTAGGGGTCATTAAGACCTTGTTTTATTTCGTATAGAGTTTTAATCAAGTTTTGTCATCATCCCTAGTTTTTCATTCTCTCTTTTCCTTACTTTGCTTCACTTGTTTTACAAGTTATATTTCTGATTAATTAATGCTTTACTGTTATAGATTTTATCAGTTTCATTTTTAGTGCAGTTTATTGTATGTTGTTAAGATCAGTATGTTGTTGCAGCAACATCCCCCCCAAAATTTTGTACATATTGGGGCCCCTCCTTTTACTTTTTTCTAGAAAGACTGCCTAAAGAAGTTAATTCTCCTTTTAACTTAGTTTTTGTTTTCAACTGAGGAATCTGCTTTAAAAAATTGAAGTTTTTTCTTCTAAGTTAAAATTCACGATTCTCTCCCAAAATTGCGGAAAGAAAAAACTCTCCTGAAACTGCGAAAGAAATTTACATGTCTCTCTCGAAATTGCGGAAATAAATTTCAAAAACTCTCCCGAAACTGCGGAAGCAATTTACATGTCTCTCTCGAAGTTGCGGAAGAAATTTAAAAATCTCTCCCGAAACTGTGAAAGCAATTTACATGTCTCTCTCGAAATTGCGGAAAGAAATTTCAAAAACTCTCTTGAAACTGCAGAAGCAATTTACATGTCTCTCTCGAAATTGCGGAAGAATTCACGATTCTCTCCCGACACCGTGGAAAGACTTAAAGTTACTCACTGAAATAGCGAAAACACTTAGTGTTTTTTGGAAGAACTTAACTTTCTCTTCCGAAACTACGGAAGAAGCTCAAGTTTCTCTCCCGAAACTAGGCAAGAACTCGGTGAACTCTCCCAAAACTGCGGAAGACTTAGCGTTTCTCTTCCGAAACTACGGAAGGAACTTTATTTCTCTCCCGAAACTGGGGAAGAACTCAAGTTTCTCTCCCGACACCGTGGAAGAACTTGAGACTTCCTCTCGAAATTGCGGAAGCTTTCGCCAAATGTTGCTGTAGTAAGTTGTTGATAAAAGCTTGAGCAAAGTTATTTCGGAAATTGCGGAAGGACTTTTCGAGTCTTTCCGAAACTTCAGGATGACTTGGAAAAGCTGGTCGCGATAAGCTTCTGAGAGACTGTATTTCGAAAAGATTCACAAAGCGCTCCCGAAACGCCGAAGCAATTCGCCATATTGTTCCGCAATTGTGAACGAAACTTGTAAGTCCGCCCCGTAACCGACGGTTGCACTTAAATGTTAAGACGGCTTGAAAAGACCACACCATACAAGCATTAAAACCCCGTTTTAATGACACCACCTACCCATTTAAATGCCACACGTATCTAACCTTTTATAAGGGCGGTGGGGTTTCGTTGATCCCATTATTAGTTTATCGTTCAAAGAACCCCGTTGGGAAGACCACGCTGGCTCGCTCCAGCTCAGTGCATCCACGATCGCGTCCACCTCAATCCACCACTGTCTCGTCTCCAGGTAGGCTTTTAAACCGTCATCTTTGTCTAATCTCCACGTCGAGTTACTTTTTGGCTTTTCCCGTTTCATAACGTGGTCGATAGACATTGGTAGCATGGGTCGTTTTGTTTTTTATGGCCGCCATGGCCCCTTAGGTTTCTCATTCCTACAAACTGAAAGCTGTAGCCATGACCATCTGAGTTTTTCACCGGCCGCATTCCGATCGTTTTCCTACCCTGATTCAAACTTCATACTGGCTACAGACCGTTTCGCAAGTATTATTAATAACAGTAGTGGTCGGTTGAGATACTCAACCACTCACCTTTTTGGCTCAGTTAATGGATGTGGAAAATAGTCCCTTGTTTCATTGTTTATTCATAGGATTTTTCCACTCCAGTCCAACCCACCATTGACCATTAGAAGTGCTACGATGAAGGGCACCCTCTCTCCAAGGACTGGGAGGGAAGCAGGTTTTTTCCACATCATATGCTTACCTTTTTGGAAGCATTCCAAAAGTTCCTGACTAGGCATTGTCTCCCTAGAATTATCAAGTCTCAGGACCATATTTTGTTTTTTGAAGTGATCTATTTTGCTTCCCCAGCATGCAGCTTTATAATTTTGTCTATATTTCTCATTAGCATGTTAAAATTGTCCTTCTCTATGTAACACTCTCACAACATGTTGCAAATTTTTATAATGATTCACATTTGGTTGCTAGCATGGATAACCCACGATGCCAAAAGGTGGTAGAAAGAAAACTAAAGTGATGGAGCCAGAGCCAGTGCAACTAAGGACTGAGACTATTTTCCAAGATAATAAGTGTACCATCGACGTTCCTCCCGAGTTCCATTGGGGATATGTTTACCAGATGATCAGGGACCAAGATATCCCAGATGTATTATTGGAAGAAGAACAAATCTACCTCAACATCAGAACGTCCGGCATAGCTAGGGATTCTACCTACCCTGAATTGTTCCCATGCTCTGAAGTGATTGGGTGGATACTGGAACATGCCAACCTAGAGACAAGAGTGTTGCATGACAGCAAGGGAGAGCCTTTTGCTTCATTCCATCCAGCATATATTGCTGCAACCTACAAATTCTCACGTCCCCAACAAGCTCTAAGTGATGAATGGTTGGGAAAGATGAATAATATTGAGATGGCCAAAAAATTATTGGTCACGGGAAAATACTTGAGGAAGAGAGGTAATGATGAATATGATGTTCAGAGCCTAAGACCTCTTTTTAGGTTAATCACCCGGATGCTATGCAGAATTTTCGGCATGCCCGATGGAACTGTATATAGGATACAATAGGTCCCCATCATCCACTTCATAGCATTCAAAGGAACTGTGTTTGACTGGGCTACTATCCTTTTGGACAGTTTGGCATCCACAGTGGCCGCTGCAAGAGAAGGTCTAGCCTTAAAAAGGTCTAAATTTTACATGTCTTCCTATCTCATTGACTGCATTTTGGCCAAACTCTCTTTCCCCAGACTAGGTTGCACATGGGATAAAGACAACACCTCGGTCTACACTACTTATAAAATAATGTGGGCTCAAAATTACAGAGCAAGCTATAAGCTCATCTAACACATATTTCATTAAAATTGGAAATATTTTATTACAAGAATATAAGTAGAATTGAGGTTTTTAGTTATTTTTGAATTCTAGATCCACTATTTAATTACAAATTTAATGAAATATGTGTTATCTGCAAAGAATTCATCATGCCTCTATATAAGCAGATGTTCAAGGAAGAGCCCAATTGTCTATCAGAAAATGCCATGGAGGTCCTGGAATACTATGGCGATTTTTTATTTCTCAGAACAGGGCACTTACATCAGGATGTTTGGAGGTACCAAAGCGCCATACATTTTGCCAAAATACGCTACTGATTATGTAGTCCTCAAGGAAGCAGTCAGGCAAATTTTCCTTGATGGAATAGGAGGGGTGCTTAACAAGCAACATAAGGCTTCTTTCCCTCCTTTTCCCTTCTGCATAGGAGCCTACAAATTCTTAGGGGTTGCATCAGCTGAGGAATATGTTCAAGAGCTGAAATTTTTCCACTTCGGTGAAATGATTTTCCATAGAAATGATAGGCGGAGTAAGGTTGCCGAGCATTGCAAGGAAGTTTATGCTCATTTTGAATATGCTCACTACTATGATGCCGAGGAAGAAGTGTTCAAAGGCATCAACAACATGACTGAGTTGCAAATTTGTCATCAAGGCAGTGGAGCAAGCTCTAGCTCTGCCCTAGCCCGAAAAGCCAGTCTACAGAAAGAGAGAGAAGCAGTTGATGCCCTAGCCCGTGAAGAACAAATATTGAAAGAGGAAGCAAGGCTGCAAAAAGAAGTAGAAGATGCAAGGTTGCAGAAAGAAGCTGAAGATGCAAGGTTGCAGAAGGAAGCGGAAGATCGAGAGCAGAGGGAAGAAAGTGAAAATCAGTAGCAAGCTGAAGAAGAAGAAAGAAGGTGTAAAACTGAAGAGGAACAAAAGGCGGAAGAAGAACTTAAGACCGATGAAGATGCCCAGGTAGGTGGCTCTAGCACCCAAGATATGGAAACAAACATATCTCAAGCAGGTGTTTCCGACACCCAAAATGTGGAGGCAGACTTATCTCAAGCAGGTGTTCCCGGCACCCAAAATGTGGAGGTAGACACAGCACAAGCAGGTGTCCCCGACACCCAAAATGTGGAAACAAACACGTCTCAAGTAGTACAGACCCCACCCATAGAAGAAGAAATACATGTAATAGACGTCCCAATCGTCCCTTACACTCCATCAGAAGATCATACTATGTCCCGATGGGATGAATTTGTGTATGATAAGAAGAGGAAGGCAGTAGTCTTGAAATCGGAAGAGAGGATAAAGAGACTCTTCCAGGAAGATATTGTTACCCGGCGGGAGACCACGGTGATGCAAAATACAAATAAGGCTCCCATAGCCATGGCATCCGCCGCTGTGTCAGCAGCAAAAGCAACACAGGACAATGTGGTCGATATGGTTAGAGAATTTGAGTCAACAAAGAGGAGAGCTCGCATGTTGCAACATACTGTGGCTAATGAGCAGGCTTACAGGGATCTTGTAGTGAATAAATATAATCGTCTATTTATTGATCACAAGGAATTGTCAGATAAGTATCACCATTTAGAAGAAGAAAAGGAACACCTGGCAGTCCAGATGATGGTTCTAAAAGCAAAAAAGAACGATTCTGAAGCTAGAGTTTCTCATCTGCAAGCATATAAGCAAGCAATGGTTGAGCAATTAGAGCAGGCAGAGAGCAGGGCAATAGATATGTCTCTCTTTCATGAGTTGTCCTGGGACATTCTGAGACAAATGCATGCCACACAGGAGTTGATTACTGAGGAAGTATGCAGGCTCAAAGCCATGATGGTTAGATTGAAAGAAGTCAATGTAGAGGCCAATAGGCTTAAGGGAAAATATACTCGGTATAAAGAAAACATCCCAAGCCAGGTGGACTGGAGAGAAGGGAAGGTTGATTTCCCCAAGCATCTCCCATTCAAGTATGTAGATGATTTTAAAGAAGATATAGCCCTTATGGAATTCTGTAGGAACTGTGGCCTTAAGCTAATGGCTAAGATCCAAGGAACAATGGATAAAAGTAATAGCCTTTATCAAAAAATCCATGAAGTGCATGATAAGTGCAAGATGAGTTTTCCCCAGTCCCTCAATGAGTTCCCAAGCAAAGAGAAACGTTTATCAGACTTGAAGGAAGAGCTAGGAATTCAAATAGAATATGTAAAGAAGATTGATGTCTTAGCCACTGATGATCTCCATCACTATATTGAGATGTCATCAATATACAGTCATTTGCTTAAAGAAATCCACCAAGCAGCAGTTGCAGAAATTCACGGTGTTGAAGCAGAACTTGGAAAACAAGTGACTTCCCAGAAGATCTTGCTCCCTTCCCCAGCAAATGTGGTTATCAGAGACACTGGTATCTGGTTCAGTTACATAGCAGAGGAGGAAAAGAAAGCAGCAGCAGTAGTAGCAGCCAGTCCAAGCACCTCTCTCCCAGCAGAAGTGCCTTCCTAAGGGTGAACACACTGATCCTAAGGTGTTGTTCGTATTTTTTATTTTGGTCTCCCTATGTTTAAAGCATAGAATCACTAGACAGCTATCCTTTTCTTTCTGATAAATTTTCTGTTTTAAGAAAAGGGCCACGACTTGTTTATTAAGAGGATAAGTTTGTAGAGGACATGTGTAAAGAGCCAGGTGGCAGCCCAAGAGGCATTTTGTAAACATATAAATAGAAGTTTAGGGAATAGTGAAAGGGGACTTTTGGCAGGGAAAATAATTTTCTTAACTTGTACGAGCTATCTTGCACTTGCTTCAAGAAAATTACATTTTCCTAATAAGATCCTGGAGAGGACGTCTTTTGCATGGAAATAGATGTTGGATGCATGCTGGATTATTCTTGTGACTTTCATATTCTACAGCGAGATCTTTCTTTGCTGTCTTGAATTATTTCTCTGTATTGAATGATCTTACTGTTTCTTGTGCAAATGATTTTTCTCCTACATGAGTAATGGAATGCGTTATATGTGAATTGGAAGCTATCTTCTAATATCTATTGCTTTCTTGCTGTAGATATATCTTTATGATTTAATGGTTGTCTGTTGATCTTTAGATAACTCTTCCAGCACCTTACTCATACTTATAATTTTGCTCCTTGCAGGGATAGTTTAGGTTTATTTCAATTTTAAATACAGATTTGTTTCAAGTTCTGCATTTAGATTAAGTTAGCTTAAACCATAAAATCAAAAGAACGGTGGATCGGGCCATAACTGGTGTAATTGAAGCAAATATCCAAACCTAACGGTTGCCGGAACCGCTAACCGAACGGATTCCCCACACCAAACGGTGGAAAATCTAATTGGGATAGTCTACCAGAGAGAATCCCTTTCTGCTTGATGTTGCGATCTTCGGGGCATCAACACAGTATTAGGATAGGTTTAGTAATTTCATTCTCCAAATTTCAGTCTTGAATTATTCTTCTCATACTAATACTGAATATATTCATAGAATAGGATTTGGTCCAGAAGGAAAACATCTTTATCAAGTTTTCTACTTGCTTTTGAATACAATACCTTTATTAAGTTTTCTACTTGCTTCTAGACTTTATCAGTTTCAAGTCATTTGTTTACGAATAGGAGATAGGTCATTATGTTTAAAGTTAATTGTAGTTGGATAATCTTTATCTTGCATTTATTTATAGAAGTTAAATTAGATTTAGTTCTGTTTTGTTTTCTTGTTACATTTAAAAGCCACTTTGATACATTCACCCCTATCCCCATTACATTTGACACACTTCCTCAGAACCCCCAAGGAGAATGGAATTAGATGTTTTCTTGTAGTCTTGAATGGTTGTTGAATTCATTAAATAGTGTGTAATTTGGTTTAACATATTTTTTATGTTTATGTAATTAAGTCATTTCATAGATAGGTCTCTAATCTCATTTATAGTTGTTTCTAATTCCTAGATTAGAATCTGAGAATTGATCAAGTAGTTTCCATTTTTACAGAGAGTAGTTTGTTTTTTTATTACTATTTGTCTTTTAATCATACAGTAGAGTATTATAGTGTGATACTATTATGATCTGTTGGTTTAGATAGGTTCAGTTAGTCTATTTGTTGTCTTTCTAAAGTTTGACTCGGTTTTTCATTTTGAAAGATCTTTTGATATTTTCTTTATTAAATCTTTATAAGGTCTGACAAGCCAAAACTTAGGTGCCATTCTACCTTAGCATATACTTTGCCTCAACTCTAATATTACCAACCCCGGTCAATAATTAAATAGTAGGTGGTTCTTTTAGACAATAAGTACACCCCAAATAGTCCCGTGATTTTGTGGCCATATGTGACCAAGAGTGGGAGATGAAATTCTAAAGAGGATGGCAGAGAAAAAATTTCAAATAAAAATGCAAAAATAAGCAATTGGGAACAAAAGACAGGTCTAAAAACATTAATCCGAAGGAAAATAATGAAAGCGCTAACCAGCATGCAAGACACACCATTGATTGGGTGTTGGAAGGATATTAACGGTCCATGATTACCTTTGCATCACCAAAGTATGCAGAGGAAAAAGTTTATAAGTGGTTGCGAAAGGTAAAACTACCAAATAGGTGGAAGCTCTACGGCGCTTCGCAAAAGAAGAGAACTGGTAAGAGAAACCACTTTCAAGGGATGCGACCACCTTGGCGGAAGGAGTGATGTTGAAATCAACAGTCCATATTGATGATGGAAGGATCCAATGGCTAGATATACATTTGTGAATTACAGTGCATGTATCAGAAGATCAATGGCTCAAATTGTAGGAAAAATAAATCAAAGGCGATGAGTTCAAAAAGGTGCGTGAAGGATAATGGGAGGAAACCCACCAGTGGGAAAAAGTTGAAGGTTAAACATACTACAAGTTTTACCATTTATTCATTGTTAAATAAAATATCGATGATCCCAGGAGGTTCCGCGTTGTGAACATGCTCGAAAGATAAATGGAGATAGTGGTTTCATAAAATGAAACCATTAGATGCGTGGAAACACCGCAGTATTTCCGAAGCGTAGAAAATGGTATTGTAAACCACTTTCGAAAGTTGTGAAACCATCCTTCACAGGATTAGCGCCAAAATTTGATGGTTTAGATTTGAAGTTGGAGGAATGATCAGATGATAGAGAATCAAGGCACTAAAAGAAGATGAGATATAATGATTCAAATAATTGCACGAGATATCGACGAATGAGAAAAATGAGCGCTGGTAAAGAAGACCGAAAGATAAAGAGAAAGGGTTATATATAGCAGTGGGGCACACGAGAGTTGACATTTGTTATTCAAACTGTCGGAGTTAAAAGATTCTGGACAGGTGTGCCGCAGAGAAAGTGACAGAGTAGGTCACATTGAATAGCTGTCAGTGAAAGGTAGGCCACGCAACCATTGTTGTCATAATTGTGAGGTTGAATTATAAAAGAAAATGGAAGAAGCTCCAAATGTTGAAAATTTGAAAGCAAAAGATACTTTAGAGGATAGAGACCACGATATTTTTGATACTTTAGTTAGGTTATCTGTCTCAGAAATCAAAATTAAGTAGAAAAGTTTTCAAGAAGAGGGTTTAGATGTCCATAGAGTAATACAGTCTTCTTTCGTGTCTTTTTTCCCGGACCAATTTCAATCCTTCCCGGAGTTTGTTGTGTGGTGTACGTCCAATTATTCTGAAGCTGAACGGGTTATCATGAATACCCAGAAAACCAAAATTGTTTGTCCCATTGAATCCTCAGTTGTCAGAAGTGCCCTCGAAATCCCTGTGTCTCAAATGCCCGAGTCAGAAAATTTTTCCGAGGAGTCTATCATTAGTTTCTACCATCAGTCTTCCTCTGAAAATAGATAATCCTTTCTAGCCAATTGTCTAAAACCAAACCTTGAAATTTCCAATACCCCTTACCCTTTAGACGTCAGTTTCTTGAAAGAAAACACACACTTAGTCCTTTCCTTAATTTCCCAAATTTTAGGTTTTGATACAGACACATTAGAGACGGAATTTCAACTGAGTTTACTTTTCAGAATAAGTGTTGGTTTTCCTGACAGAGAGTATAATCTCACACCACAGCTCAATTTTGAAGGGTTTTTTTACCGAGAAAATTTATTCCCAGTTCGTATAGTTTCATAACACGAGGCATTTCAGGTTTCAGTCGTATTTGATGAAGATGGTAATGTTTTATAGCCAAGAAGAGTTGCAGTATCCCCAAATAATCTTTACAAGTTTTCTGGAGGACAACATGTTTAATTACATGAATTACATGGTGTCGGTCATATATAAGATGATATTTCGAGAAGAATTACCTTGAGTTTTGCCTAAGATGAAGACTTTAATGTAGTTGAGCAGAGAGTTAGCAGTAGGAGATTGGTTCTTGTCAAAGAATCACACAGTGATCAGATTATATGGATTCATACGTGAACCATATATATTCCCAGCATTTCTAACTTTAAGGATTTTTGTTCTGGAATTACTTAGGCAAAAACTAATCATTGAAGATTTCCATTTCTTACATTTCAAGAAAGACACTGATATAAAGTATCCTTTGAAGATAGGTCCTTTCATTGTGAAGAACAAACATGATATTTCACATATAGAAAATTATTAGAAGACATGGATTCCAAGAAGGAAGTAGCTATTTCATATGATACTTTCCATATTATTTCGGAGAGAAGACAAAGTAATCATACCAAGGCCTTAGAGAATCAAGAATTCGAAGGATTGTCAAGGAGAACTAATTTGTTGTAGTATGAATTTGAAGAAGAGGCACTTGAAAATGCACAAGGGAAAGGTCTTGCTTTGATAGAATCTAAAGTTAGAATAGATACCACATTAAATATTACAGAGATTGGGGGAAAAATAAGTTTTGAAGATATAATTGATTAAGAAAATGAAGAACAAGAGAGAGAGAAAAGACCCAAAATTGATATACAGAAAGATTTAATCTTGTTTACGGATAGTGAAGAAGAACAAAAAGAAAATCATCCAGTGTCGGCAGTTCAATTACAGGAATATACATTTCAAGAGGCTAAAGAAGTTGGAGATACAAGCAGATTTCAAACAAGGGCTTAAATGTATGATAAATATGGGGAAGATAAACGTACTTTTGCTCGGATGACATACGATTTATTGCCTAAAGTTAGAAGTTTGATGAATTCGGAGGTTACTTTCGTAGCCAGTCAGGATATCAAAGGAAAAACTGTAAATGTGGCAGTATTGTTAGAAGACAAGATAACAGAGTTGAAGTTAAATCTGAAAAAAATAAGTGTGCCTGATAAAATTCATTTCCACGGGCAAACCAGATAAATGATAAATGATGATTTTTTGCAAGCAACTTTGTAGGTTGAGAAATTGAGTAGCACATTGAGTAAAGTGGAAAATCAATTAAAACAATAAATAATTGAGAATAAATCCCACCAACAGCAAATCAATAAATTGCAAATTAATTTGGTTTAAGGTGGCACTGGGGGTGATGCAGGGAAAAAATTATTAACAAAGAAAGAAAAATTGATGCAGGCTTTGCAAAAGAAACTAAAAATCCCAGCAACTCAATTATTTCAGGCTCCTGAAATAACTGTGTTGGAATAGGAGAAAGAGTATTTATCCAAAGAAGTGAGTGATGTAAAGCTAAATTGTTGAAGCTTATTTAAAA
Source organism: Larix kaempferi (assembly GCA_027924585.1). Taxonomy (NCBI): domain Eukaryota; kingdom Viridiplantae; phylum Streptophyta; class Pinopsida; order Pinales; family Pinaceae; genus Larix; species Larix kaempferi. Next base: position 4,075,386 of record BSBM01000319.1, read on the forward strand.
AGAATCATATTGGGAAAAAGACAGAGAGAGTTTGAAAAATTGGGTTGAAGATTTGAATGGAAAGTTATCAGTTTTGGCTCAGCAACAAGCAAGCAATCGTCAGCCAGATGGAGAACCCAACACAAATAGTCTTGTACAGGCTATGTCTCAAGTAAGTTTGAAAGATGTAGAGATAAAAGAGTTAACAGAAGAAAATCAAAAATTCAAAGAAGAAAGTCAAAAGAAGGATGAAGAAATAAAAAATTTGCAAGATAAATATAAAGAGTTGGTTGAAACAAATAAAAGGTTTTCAAGTCAGGTAATCGGTCATGTACCCATACAAGGTTGCAAACATATGATATGGGATGCAATAATTAAGGAAGCAGAAAATTTCAGGCCATATTTAAATTTCATGAATATCAAGGAAATAGTAATCAGAGAAGCTTTAGAAAGTGGCACTGCTATGAGAGAAATTTGAGTAAGACGCCGAAAGAAACAACACAAAATACAGTCACTTTCCTTAATGATTTGACGGAAGAAGATTTAAAAGTCTTGGCCATTAAAAACAAAATTTCAATTATCACTTGGGCAAGGAGGATTTTAGGAAAATATGCGCACGTTGAAAGTGTCGAAGCCAGAGCTGATAGAATGAAGAGACATGTAACAAATTTTAAAAGAGAGTTTGATAAATTTGTTCAAAAGGGGTTACCTGCATTTTGGGATGAGAACAATGAATTAATATCCCAAAATGATTATAAGAAGTTACTATTTGATATCAGAATGGATAATGGAAAGTTTCAAAACTTGACACACTTGCTCATAGGAAATATTTTAATGGAAAAACTTGCAGAAGATTTCGAAATTATGAACAAGTTGGCTTCAATTGGTGAAAGACTTTCACCAATTTATTTTACAGATCATGTTGGAATGAAGGTCCTAGTTAAAGAAATGACAAGTTACGACATTCCGATCGTTGATCAGTGGAAGACGGTGGAAAAGTACGGAAAAATGAAATATACTATCTATCCTTGAAAGTGTCCGTTGGGTCCCGTGACAAGCAAAGATTTTGAAGAAATTTTATTTGAAAAGAATTTGTAATATTTTTTATATAAATATTGACTCAAGTGACATGTGGTAGTTAGTTAAGTTATTTTAGTTTTAGTGAAAATAAGCAGTTAGGTTTTGCTTCAAAGGAATTTTGTATAAAAGAGAATGTGAATTATTTTGAAAGGTTGGAAACTTTTTGAATACAAGACAATTTTGTATCGAGTTACTCTAGTTTTTCTAATACAAGAAAGCCATGCAGAAAATAACACATTTTGCAGAACAAAGATTCATGTGTTGATCGAAGTTACATTCTGTATTTTCCTTTCCTCTATGTTTTATGTGTCCCTTCTTTGTTTATATTTTCCATTATGTTATGTCTTCTATGCTTGGATGAAAGTTTAAAATAAGTCAAGATTCATATGTTTATGCCTTGATTTATCGCATCTGAGTATTCATCATTTCTCTAAAATCGATATTGGATTCATCTAAATTTGATGCCCATTATTGGTGGAATGTCTATCTTTATTTCTTTATCACCTGCAAAATATTTTGACTGTAATGTGGCAACTATCTTGCCTCTGTAAAGATCATTATTGTCGTTTATCTGCTGGTCCATAAAATTCCTAGTCTCGACTCCATGCCCAATGGCTCTTGTGTATATTTCAACCATATATTTGTTTTGAAAAAATCCCAGTCATTTTCATATATCTTTATCCATTTACATATTTTTGAGAGAGCCCTCTCTAGTAGGGAAAAGGCTAATTTTCCTCCTAAAGGTTGGTTTGAAACAGTTACCTTAGGTTTATCCTTCCACAACCAAAGGGTAAAATCTGAGTGATAACAAAGGTTTTCTTACCAGTCCATACCTCATTGTGGATTTTTGTTAGCCAATTTTGATGTGGGTGATTGATTTACCAAGTAACATGCAATATCCACTACCTCTTCCCAACATTCCTTTCCTTTCTTGGCACTACTCATCATGCTCCTTGCATTTTCCATCAGTGTTCTATTCATTTTTTCTACAACTCCATTATGTTGAGTTATGTATGGAGTATCCTTCTAACTTCGTATACCACACTTCTTATATAATTCCTTAGATACATTCCCACAAAATTATCCATCATTATCTATCCTCAACACCTTTATTTTATTTTTTGTCTAATTCTCTATAACAACCTTAAATTCATTAAACTTAGAAAATACTTCAGATTTATTTTGAAGGAAGTAAATCCAAGTGTTCCTTGAGAAATCATCTACAAATGAAACATAATACATAATTATTCCTAATGATGGAACAAGGACAGGTCCAAAAACATCACTATGTATTAACTCTAAAATTCTCTTTGCTCTTGTAGTACCAGATGCAAATCTTTCTCATTTTTTTTTCCATATATGTAATGTTCACATAAACCAAAATCCAAAGTGAAATCATACATACCTTCAACCGTACCTTTACCTTGTAATGATTGAAGTCCCTTTTGTCCAATATGCCCCAACCTTTGATGCCATAGCAATACATATTTCCTCCAAACACAGTCGAGGTTTTATATTCTTTATCTCCTCCCTTGAGAACAACATAATTGTTGCATTCACCAATGATGGTGCTTCCCAATAGTTTGTACAAAGTTCCATTCAGAGCTCCCCTCATCAATACTGTTGATCCTCGAACCATTTTACAAGTGTTTTTTCTAAACACGGTCTATACACCTACATCATCCATCTTTCTTATGGATATCAAGTTTCTCGCTAGATTTGGAATGTGTAGTACTCTAAGGAGAGTTATAATCCTTACATCCTTGAGATGAAACTTAACTATTCAACTTCCAATGATATTGGTTTTCGAATCATACCCCAGGAACACATTTTTTTCATTGTACTTTTCATATTCACAAAACCACTCCCTATGAGGAGTCAAATGAAATGATGCACCTAAGCCAATTAAACATACATCACAATATGAATGTGTACTCGTGGAATCTAGCTACACATTCCCTCCTTATTTCAAGGAGGTCTTCGTCGCGCTATGGAAGGGGTATCATCAAATCTCTTTTCTTTCTCAACATTATTAGAACTACCATCCTTTTTATAGTGCCCAAATTTACCGCATTTCCAATATTTTCTCAAATATTTTCCTAGAGATTTAGATCTACCCTTAGATTTAGATCCCCCCTAGATCCATTATTTTTATTTATCTCCTGGGGAGGACCTCCCACAGGAAACAACTTGTTTACCAAGGATTTTGATTGATACAAACTCCCTAGCTTTTTCCATAGCTTTAATGCACTTCTTTCTCCATACATGTTCAACAACACAGAGTCTGATAAGTGCAGTTGCATTGTCCTCCTCTCCCTTCTTTCTAATTTATCCCAATATTCTTTCACTGAACCAGTGGGTTGTGTTCCCAGATCCACAACAATCCATTATTCCCGATCAACAAGGAGATCGTCCATTTTGAGCTTTCATAGCTCAAAATTTCGGTCGCTAAATTTCTCGATCTCAATTCTTGAACTGCTTTCCATTCTCTTTCAATGCACTATAAATCATTGTTGCAAATCTCCCACTAAAATCAATTTTATCACAAACCCAAGATCTATCGACCGCATTGAAACCTTAGCAACAAAGGCGTCCCCTTGAAGCCAATAATCAAGCTCTGATACCACATGTAATTTTTAAACCTGTGCAGAGAAGCAAATATTACAAATTATTTTAAGCAAAATAGAGATAACACGACAACATCCACACATAATACACATATATTTACCTTGGAAACCCTTAACTTAGAAAACTAACAAAACTTAGAGCCACACCTCTTACTTTCTCATTATGATTTTTAACCACTCACAGTACAATACGTAGGTATTCCATAGCATTCAAAACCCTAATCCATTAACCCGAACAAGAAATATACCCCAATCCCTTAATCGGGATTAAATTACATATTTTTAGAAAAATCCCGAAATGGTGCTATTGTCAGATGCATACATACATACAACAAATCTGACACACTCATGAAAATAATATAACACATACCCAACACATGCATGTATGCTCCATTTGCAAGGAACCATATATGGGGGTTCAAAAAAAAAATTCCAATGGAAATTATACAGTTTGTTGTAGATGCATTGTGAGGAAAATGGCCATTAAGTTTCTATATGGAACAACATGGACCCTGAAGAAAAACCTAGATTTGGTTACAAAATTTGAGGAAATTATCATAGAATGAGTAAATATGATATTGCAAGTAAGCCATGCACATGGTGGATAATACAAATATAGTTTTCATACTATTAGTTTCCCACAAGACAAGTACAGTTGTGAAATACTTTCCTCACTAAATCGAGGACTTGGAAATATTACCTACGAGAAGTCATAGTTTTGAACAAGAATATTATGAATTATTTGTTAGTAGATCTTATGTTATGGCAGAATTAGAGTTCAATTTAAAACATGATGATTATTACAAGGATGTCTAGCTTGACCTAGATTCAATTTATTTACCTATTGTAGATACAAACATCTCTCATAGTTTTCTCCATGTAACAACTAATATTGAAGATCCACAATATATCCACATAGGAATAGATGAGGAGTACGATGAATCTATGGATTCACAAGGCCACAAACCAAAATATTTTGTAGCCATGCTCTCAAATGCATGTAAAGAGGTTGAATACATAAGGAGCTACTTGCAACCTCCATATTATCCACAAATTCCATTGAATCATCACCTACTAGCTTATCACCTATCAGTGAATAAAACACAAAGGAAATTTTTTCTATGAATTTCCCCACCCTCTTTCCGTTAGCGGATTCCATTCCCAAACAAACATGAATTAAAGATATTCAAATGCAAGATTATGCTTTTCACCTATTCAAGTACCATGATAATAGATTTGGGAGACATACAAATTTTTTCTATTTCTTATACAACCTTATGATGCACCACCGTAGCCAATGCACAACCATTGTCTTCGAAAAAAGAAAATTAAAGACAACTTGCCAAGAACTATTGTAGACCATCACCATCACCTCCAACACTTGTCTAATGAGAAAATTGTAGAACAAATTATGCAATGTGGCTCATCTCTCTGTGGAACAATATGTTTTTGGAACAAATCCAATAATTAACTAATAGATATGATCACACAATAGGCTCTCCAACATTGTTCTTTCCACTTAGTGCAGTGAACACCAAATGGCATGATTTACATAAGGTCATGTTGGACAATTCTCCATCAAATGAAAACAAGCAACATCGTTGGAGAATTCAAAACATTAATACAAACCCATGTCTTACATCTCTATACATGCACCGTGGATTCACAATATTTCGTGAAGAGGTCCCCGAGAAACACCTCCATGCAAAAGAATATTGGTATAGTTTAGACATCTAACTCCAATTACTACTTGGTTTTTACTTACAGGACATGTCTTCACACACATATTCTTATAAGTGTTTCTTTCATAGGTATGAATGGAAATATATAGGGTTTGCTCATATTCATGGTTCCATATGGTGGGAAAATGCACCTCATATAGAAACACTTAAATGGGAGGGATCAATTGAAGTAAATCTTGAAAAACATTTTTTTGATAAATACGTTACAACTTGGAATCCACAAGATATGCAACATGGGAATATCCAAATCCATCACTCAATTCTTGATGATCCATGTATACTAAGCACACCAAACATATTTGCATCCAATCCACTTCAACACTATGAGGAACTAGTTAACCATGTTTGACGACACATAAAATGTAATGAATATTCATGTTGGCAAAAGAAAAATTCAACCCTTGAGTGTCAATATAAAGTTCCAAGTTTCATGCTACACCTACAATGTTAATTAATGAGCATGGATGTAAAGCATACAACCCTGCTCGAAAAGATGAGAAATTAAACATCCACATGTATGCTATACTTTCAATATGGTGAGCTATTGTTGATTGCCAACCCATTGTTTATCGGCATGTTGTGATAAGTACATTTCAAAGTATGCATCTAAAGCAGGGTCAAAATGAGAAAGTTATTAACATATGATAACCCGAATCTCCCAAGTTGCAACTCCACAAGACCTTATTGTAGTTTCAATTTGAAATTTCGTTAGAGAAACTATCATTGAAGGTGATATAGAAGCATAAGAAACATGCCATATGAAACAAACATTTCCCTTAACAATATGTAGTCGATCATTTATTTCCTTAAATGCGAGCCAAAATATTTTTAAGAGTGTTGCACGTGATGAGAGTAACACTCTTTCAACAACAAGCTTCATTGATGCATACATCAAGTGACTTCTTTCTCTATAGCCACTGTAAGTTATTGAAGCTAAAATAAATTGGTTCTTTGATGCTCAATGGACAAAGGGAAAGAGTAAAGAGAGGGACACTTCCATGATTGTTCATGTTTTCACTCAATATTTTGAAATTCCTTCCACAAATTTAGATTGCTACATCGATTTATGCTCAAGTGATCTCTTTCTCTACAAACCCTTTCACAATATCCCCAATGACATTGGTTCTTCCAATGAAGAAATTAATGCAAACTAGGAACAAACAAAAAACTCATATAATTCATGGCATGTTGATCACAAACCTCAACAACCTCAAGATAAAGATTATAAATATATTTTTGATGATGAAATGCATGTTGAATTCCTCATTTATTTACATGAATGGGAAATCCTATCTTAACTCCACCCTAACAACAACATGCAACTTAATGACCTTGACATTCTTGGTCATCGTGACTTTGACAACAGCCATGCTTGGATCCATACTTATATCCATGTACACTTGCAAGAGACAACCATACAATTATACACTTCAATCACTCAAAGCACCAAATTCAGCATTCTCACTCTTCCATTACCCCTTCTTTGGAAAACTTATCTACCACCCAAAGCATAGCTTTTGAGATTTTCTAACTCATTTTCAAAAAATGAAAAAAACCCTCTACTCAAAAAGATCATCCATGGTACTACAGGCATAAGAAATTCATACTTAATTGGATGCATTAAGCATGCACTACTAACAACCTCATTCAACAAAATCAATCCCTTTCTATTACTTGCTCCTAGTGGTGTCACAACCTTTAATATACATGCATCAACAATACATATATCCCTTTGAATACCTATGAAGGAGATGATCCCTCTTGAGGGACAATCACTCGCAATTCTTCAAGAAGGGATAAAGCATGTTCTCTACATTGTTATTGATGAGATGAGATTCATTGTACAAAAATTGTTTAGTCGTATTGATGAATGCTTGTGAGAAGCCTTCCCTCACGGAATAAACACTCCATTTGGTGGTTGTTCCATTATTCGTGTTGGTGACTTGGGTCAATTTATGCCTATAAAATACATTCCAATGTATGCAAGAACATCACATGGAGACTATGGCGAAGCTTTAACACATTTACCACATTACACACTATTTTTAAACAAAAAGGTTGTGACCCTTCTCAACTCACTTTCTGAAAAATCCTCTTAAACATTAGAAATTCAGAGCCTATATTGGAGGACTGGAACATTCTCATTTCAAGGAAAATTGCATGCTTGACTCCTGAAGAACATGTATTTCAGACTTTAATGCATTTATTTGCAACAAACAATTTGGTCACATTATATAATAAAAAAGTGTTGAAATTTCTAAATGTTTCGATAGCACGAAGTAATGCACAACAAAGAAAGCGACAATTGTCCATTGATGAAGAAGATAGCTAGTTATAGACTAAAGTATTTTTATGTAAAGGATAACATGTGATGTTATGTAACACCCCATTTTTTACCCCATAATGTAATTATGTAAATATGATGTAAATGGCTATAATCCAGGCATGAATGGTCCATTGTGGCCACAATGATGTTATTTTCTACAGTTTACAGTTAATATAAAAACACACAACTACTGCATACCAAGAAGGACGAAGAAGATATGGGGGGCCATGATTCCACAAGAAGGAGAGTGAGAAGGGGATTTAAGGGGGAGAGGACCCCAATGACTTATGATTTAAGTCATAACCTGTATGTATTCCTCTTATCCTATGTTTTATTAATCCTTCATTATTAAAGTTCATAATCCATAATCTTGGGTTAATTACCCTAAACTTGGGATTAGGGGGGAAAAGTGCCCGTCATTGCCAACTGTCTAGTTCCTAACATCCTTTGTGCCACTTGGCCAGTTCTCCACATGCATATAATTATGGAGAACTAGTCCATTTGTCCATAATTCTCTCCCATGAATGATGCCATCAGTTGATGTCAAATATTAACCACTATCACCATATTGTAGGTGGGGAAAACCATGCTAAGAAGAGGGGATTGGAATAGTAGTAGAAAGAAAATTGATACCTTCTTGATGATTGGTAGCCCCAGCTCAGGGGTGGCCTATCAAAGAAAGATATGGCTTGACAGAGGAAACGACTAGGAGGAATGTCCTTGGTCTGCAATTAGTTGGTTATATTTTCAGATAAGCCTCCATCTATGTATAAATTATTGGTATTTATTTATGCTTTTAATAATTACTGCTATCATATGAACTAAGTGAATATAATAAATGGCATTAGTGAATGCATTCGTGTGGAAGTATCCTGTAGGTTTTTTATATACATTTTATGGGTGACTATATACATATTTACTTATGTTGTAAATGGTTATTAAAAACAATATAAAAATGAATTTGAATTCTAGAGGTGAATTTACTCATTATATTGAGTAATCTATGGCCCCAAATTCACCGTGAGGTCATCAGCTACATGACATGTTAACATCCAACTTATGTGTTGCAACGGGCCTTGTGAATGGAGCTCCTGGACAAGTTGTTTCTATTTTTTATACACCAAGTTCAAAGCTCCCTTAATTTCCAACATTTGTTGTTTTCCTTTTCCACAACTACACTGGTCCACCATGGGATGTTTCCAATCCATATTATGTTCCAATCCCACGTGTAATAAGGGGGTCTCATAGGCAAGTAATCCTTCAAATGGCACGGCGTTTGACAATCCATAAATCACAAAATATGACATTACATCAAGCCACAATAGACATTGGAAACATTGATCGTAAAGGTCTAACTTTCACTACGATATTGAGAGTTAGGTCATTAAATGACCTTTGTAAAACCACAAAATTTTCACTTGAACACTATGCACGAATGAAGGATAGTGCATATGCGAAAATCGAAAGAAATAACAAGCCTTTCTTCACTCAAAACCTTTGTTGCTAAATCTTTTGTAATTCATCGAATTTTGGTTACAAATGAATTTCTCTTATATACTTGAACCACAACAAGGAAATCCATCTTTTAGCACCACAAGTTAGCACCACTTTTTTTTGTGGTGTTAAGGTGGTGGTATTAGGACAAGTTACAATTTTGTGGTGCTAAGGTGGTGGTATTAGCACCACATACATTTTGTGGTGTTAAGGTGGTGGAATTAGAAACACTTATATTTTCCTCTTAAAATGGTGATAATGTTTATTAATATAATTGGAAATTGGGTTTTTCCTAATCTATGTTAAAATAAATGAAATATTGGAAAGTACAGTGAAGTGGTGCTAAGCTATTATTTGTCACATGGACATGTACAAGTCATATTTAATTATGAGAATTTGCACCATAAACACAACAACTTCACAACTAATTATTTTGTTAATATATTAACTTGATTATTTATTTATTTTTTATTCAAATAAATGATCAATATTAATTTATGAATTTTCACACCACAATCACAACAAATTTAATCGTTTATTTTTATATTATTTAAATAAATAAATTTCAATTATTCATTTATGAGGATTTGAACCAAAAGCACAACAAGTTCACACATAATTATCTTGTAAACGATTCAATTAAATAATTCATTTTTAAAACTATTTAATCAAATAATTACCTACCTTTTTTAATATTGCTAAATAATTAAAAACAATGATTTTTAATTAATTACTATTATAAAGTAGTAATAAAAATGATTTGAATTGAAATTTGATTATTCACTTTGAGAATAATTTTATTAATCTTATTAAACATTTTTACGGTCATTAGTATCATTATTGGGTTTTTAGCACAAGACATGTGTCTCAAATCCATGGACATGAAAGAGAGAAAACCCTTACCTTGGGCCCCAAAAGAAGCTTTAGGAATACACAACCAAAAAGGACAACTCAAAGGTCACCACATGTTTTCCTAAGAGTGTTTTTATACTCTACCTATGGGAATTAACACTATTATAAGTTTGAGCCCACATGTGTAGAGAAATTTGTAATGAGTAATTGAATTGAGAAGTTGTAAATGAACGGTTACAAGTTCAAATCCCCGTATGTACTTACTTAAAAAAAAACATTATTGTAAGGTTTAAATCACTAGGGATAGGTCTAGTGGCCCTTAACATGGTTGAGAGACGAAACCTAGGCTTTATGCTAAAGGAATCCTAAGGCTAGAAATGCCATGGTGGCAAGTACTATATAGTGGTACTAAGGACATGTAAAAATATGATTTAATTATGATGATTTGCACCATAAACACAAGAAATTCATGCAAATAATTATTTTTTCAATAACTTAATTCAGTTTTTCATTCAAATAAATGTTGAAGATTACTTTTTGAGGTTTAGCAACACAATCACAATAAATTCAATTATGTTGGAATATTATTACCCCATTTAGACTTAGGATAAGTTTTATTATAATGTTTAATTACTTTCCTAGGTGATAGACTAGGTAGTTGACCACATAGTGACTAGTTGGCCCACTTCATGTCATCCTTATGCACGTGAGCACCCTATTTTGATTTATTCCATATTTTATGACTGTCTTGGTTAGAAAGAGCGCCCTTCCTACTTTTATATGCTTTGTTCTTCTTTTACTGCTCATAAAGCAACTTTCTTTGCTTTTTAGTTGGATAAAGACAAATCTAGGGCAACTTCTTGGACTTAGAAAGTTGACATCTTTTTGGACAACACATCCACCCTATTTTTCTCATATAAAATGAACATATTTCTTCTTTCTCATCATACATAGGCTTCCATAATTTATTTTTCCAATTCGTGAGCCTCTTAACTAGTATGGAAAGTGATGTTGCCACTAATGGGTTTTTTTTTTTCTATTTAGTAAGCTTGAATTTTGTGTACTTTTCGAATGCCTCCAAAAAAATTTGAATTTCTGATGTAATTATATATTTGGACAGCCATATTAGTGCCTAAGTTTGGCTTATGTAATTTTATGCAATATACTTTTATTCTGTGCATCAATTTTGGCTCAATTTTTCACTGTATTGTGCAATCTTTGCTTGGCAATTTTGTGAGGAACTTCTTGAGTGCTTAGATCTGATCTGGATCTGATATTTTCACATGGTATCAGACATTAGAAATCATAGGGATAATATCTACAAGAATTAGTGAACCATAAGCTGTGTATTTTCCACATAAGTCCTTGGAGAAATCACCTTGATAGTCGTGATTTGCCAAGGAAATATTTCCAGGCGTGAAGCACTCCCGAAAGTGCCTACTATCCTCTTGCAGAGCTAATTAGATCAAATTTTACTCTTGTGTGTTGTTTTTCATTTTTGTAGGTTACAGTCTCAATCTCATCAAGGGCACAATCAATTTTCCATGGAGCAGTCTCATACCATCATCTTGACTCCATTCAATTACTTTGATTGGAAAGTGCAAATGGAGATTCGGTTAAGGAGAAAAGGCCTCTACAGAATGACTATGGCTACTGATCTTGAGCCTACTACATCTATTGAGAAGGCCAATTGTCATAACAAAAGGGATGGATCTTTTGGTCTCTTATGTATCAGTACCTCAAGTGATCTTCTCTTCCATTTAGATGGTTTAACCACACTGAATGAAGTTTGGGTTAAACTTCAAACTTTGTTTGGAAATATTGATGAATTGAGAGGCCATCAACTGGAGAATGAGTTTGTTTATTTGATTCCAAGCAACTTTGATACCTTACATTAGTTCTTCACCAAATTTAAGTCTTTGGTTCTTCAGCTGAAATGGAGTAGGATTGATAAGAAGGATGAGCAGTGGATCTTGTCCATACTTTTGAAATTGGGTCCAGACTATTTTGTCTTTTTTTTTACCTTCCATGCTACCAAGCTCACAGTTTGAAACTAGAAAATTCCCTCTCTAATTGAGTTCATGGAATCTATGACTCTAGAGCAAGATAATTTCGTGTTGATGGGGAGCATTAAAGCCATCAAAATACCATGCATTGGCTGCTATAGATTCAAATAATTCAAAGGGAAAGAATAAGGCTAAGGACAAAAATCATTCAGATAAAAGGAAGGAGAAACCAAATCCACGAGAGAATCCCCCAATCTCCAAGAATAATCGACAGGAAAAGAAGGAGAAGAGAAAGTGCACATACTAGAATAGGAGATTTCATCCTGAGAGTTCATGTATGGAGAATACCATCGACATGATGGCCCATATTCTTGAAAATAACAATATCCCTCTTCCAGATGGCGCAAGGAGGAAGGAAGGAGGTTAAAATTCAAAATATAAGGAAAGGGTTCATGCTTTGATGGACAACACATCCAAATATTCCTCTTACATCATTGATTCTGGAGAATCAAGACATATGGTAGCAACAAGAGAGTCTCTTTCCTCTCTTGATTCTTATGGTATTCCAATAATTGTGTTGGGAGATGATTTAGAGACTCGATCAAGAAGTAAGGGTAGAATAGAACTAGATCATGGCTCTTTCAATAATTTTTTGTTTGTCTTATGTCTGGCTGCCAACCTCCTTTCAATTTATCAAATGAAACATACAAGGTCTCCCAAGAGAGTCATCTTCACCCCAAATGGGGTGGAAATTTATGAAATCTTCACTGGTAGAGTTGTTTACTTAGGAACTATTGATCATGACTCTAAAGTTTACAAGTTTTCTCATTTTATGCCCTTCTCATCACCTACTGCACTCCTCACTCATGCCAATGAAACAAGAAAATTATGGCATGAGATATTTTTCCACCTTAACTACAAGTACCTTCATGATTTTCATGAGAAGAACATGGTTGATGGGCTTCCCAATATTAAATTTTCAAAAGGAATTTTCCAGGGTTGCATTCTTAGAAAACACCCTCAACGCAAGTTTGAGAGAGATGGAATTGAGAGAACTTATGAACCTCTTGAGATAGTCCACAATGATACTTAGGTCCCCTCCCTAAATTTGTCTTTGAGCAATACCGAATATGTGTTAACCTTCATTAATTACTACACAAGTTTTTGTTGGGTTTACTTTCTGCAATACAAGTCATAAGTCTTTGGTTTTTTCAATATTTTTAGAGACTCTGTGGAGAATCTGTCTGGTAGGAAGATCAAATCCCTTAGAAAAAAAAATGGGGGGGGAATACATCAAGTCTAATTTTTATCTATTTTTTGCAAATGCTAGCATTCAAATGCAGCATACGGTTGCATACACACCACAACATAATGGTGTGATAAAGTAGAAGAATCGGTCCCTCAAGGAGATGTCCACTTGCATGTTAGAGTCTAAGTCTTTGTCTCCAAAACTATGGAATGAAGCCACTAATTTTTCATCCTATATTCAGAATAGGGTGCCACATAAAGCCTTGAAAGGAATCAAATATTTTGAATCTTGGAGTGGGCACAAGCCATATGTGTCACATTTCAAAATTTTTGGCTCTAAAGCATAGGATAGAGTACCTCCTAAGAAGAGAAGGGATTTGCAGCCCCAAATACAACTTTCCATATTTGTTAGCTACCCTGAAGACTCAAAGGGTTACAAATTTTTCAATATGAACACTCAAAAATCCTTCATTGAAAGCAGTGTTCAATTTGAAGAACAATCCATGCAGACAGTTGAAATTGGAGAATCCTCACAACCACCACCTGATGAAAAAGTGAAGCTTCTGATGAATCTTCTAATCCTGATTCTGAGGATGAAGAATATCACATTATTTCAGATCTAATTTCACCATCAAGGCCTAAGTGGGATGCAAAAAAATTTGAAGGAGCTGGAGAACTTGTGGGTGACCATCTATATACTAGGAAGACTAGGTCTTAGTTTGAAAATGCTCTTTATTACAAAGATACTTATCTTCCTCAAAGGTGATTTTTAATGGTTGAATCTGATCCAAAATAATATGAATAGGATACATATGACACAATATGGAAGGATTTTATGGAATACGAGTTCCAGACTCTTCAAAAGAATGGAACCTGGGAGCTAGTCAAGCTCCCACCTGGCAGAAAATTGGTCAAATGTAAGTGGATTTTTCAGACAAAGGTGGGTGTTGATGGTGCATAAGTGAAGTAAAAATAACTAATGGTGTCTAAGGTCTTCTCCCAAGTCCATGGACTTGAATACAATGAGACCTTTGCACGAGAGGAAAAATATGGATTCAATAAGACTAGTTCTAGTAGTTGTTGCATCCAAGTAGTGGGAAGTACGCCACATGGATGTAAAAAGTTCTTTCCTCCATGGAGATATTGAGGATGAAATTTATATGAAACATCCCAATGGTTATTCAAGTAATCCCTCCCTTGTGTGCAGTTTGAAAAGGTCTTTGTATGGTCTCAAGCAAGCTCCCAGAGCTTGGTATGCCAAAATGGACAATTTTCTTCTATTGCAAGGTTTATGCATATGTAAATCTGACCCAAATGTCTAATTGAAGCATGTTAATGGTTCCCTTTTATTCATTGTATTATATTTTGATGATATTTTGATTACTGGAATTTCAACTGATGAGATTCCTTTAGTAAAGTCTGCTTTGCATCGTGCATTTTCTATGACTAAATTGGGACTACTAAGGCAATTTATGGGACTTGAGATCACTTAGTCATATTCAGGAATTAAGGTGTCTCAGTCAAAATATGCATTAGTTATGCTAAATAAATTCAGAATGAATAATGTAAGGAATCAAAGAATCCCTTCCTCTCCGGAGTAAGGTTTGAAGATGTTAACTCTACCCCGCTAGTGAACAACACTTTATATAGACAACTTGTTGGGAGTTTGTTATATCTTACTCATTCTCGACCTGATTTACCTTTTGCAGTGAGTGTTGTGTCAAGGTATGTGGAGAAGTCACATGAGCTCAATTGGAAGGATTTCAAAAGTATATTGCATTATGTGCAAGGAACCAAGTCATTCAGGATACATTGTGTTGCTCATTCTTCATTGGATATGTATGGTTTCTCATATTTTGATTGGGTTGGAGATAGCTCAGACATAAATTAAAATTCTTAATATGTTTTCATGCTTGGAGGAGGTCCAATATGTTGGTCAAGTGAAAAGAAAAGTTCCATTTCACTTTCATCTATGAAGGTTGAATACAGAGGAGTTTTAAATGCATCCACTCAGGGTGTCTAGCTAGAAGGTTTGCTTTCAGATTTTGAGATTGACTTCTGCACACCTACAGTCATTTGGTGTGACAATCAAAGTACTATTAAAATATCAACTAGCCTAGTGCAAATACAAATAACCAATCATATATAAATTCACATGGATTATATACGAGGACTGGTGTACGATCAGATCATAACTCTGTAGTATTGTCCTACTTCTAAGAAAGTTACAGATATGTTCACCAAAGCATTCATAGAGAAATCTTTCAGCCATCTCAAGAGGCTGCTTGGAGTGGCTAAAAACATGGTGAAGAAATATTGAAAAGAATTTTTTTCATTTTTGTTTGTTGTCCATTTTTTAGGGAAGGTTTTTCCCAAGATGTTTTCCTTATTTCCTTGCTTTTTCTGGACAAAATAAATGTAAAAAGGGTGACCTTAGCCACAATTGTTGGGCCCTTTAGTTTCTAATTTTTTTACTCACATAAAATCAGGATTAAGGGGCGGTGTTGGAATATTATTAACCCATATAGACTTAGGATAGGTTTTATTATAATGTTTAATTACTTTCCTAGGTGATAGACTACATAGTTGACCACATAGTGACTAGTTGGCCCAGTTCATGTCATCCTTATCCACTTGAGCACCCAATTTTTCTTTCTTATAGCTTTTATGACTTTCTTGGTTATAAATAGCACCCTTCATGCTTTTATATGCTTTGTTATGCTTTTACTGCTCATAAAGCAACTTGCCTTGCTTTTGAGTTGGATAAAGACAAAGCTAGGGAACCTTTTTGGACTTAGAAAGTTGAAATATTTTTGGGCAACAAATAAACCCTATTTTTCTCATCTAAAGCCAACAAATTTCTTCTTTTTCATCATATGTAGGCCACCATAATTTCTTTTTCCAATTCGTGAGCCTCTTGACTAGATTGGAAAGTGATGTTTCTACTAATGGGGTTTTTTTCTATTTAGTAAGCCTGCTTTTTGTGAGATTTTCGAATGCCTCCAAAGCAATTTAAACTTATGATGTAATTATATATTTGGACAACCATCTCAGTGCCTAATTTTGGATGATGTAATTTTATGCATTAGTCTTTTATTCTGTGCATCAATTCTGGCTCAATTTTTCACTGTATTATGCAATCTTTGCTTGGCAATTTTGTGAGGAACTTCTTGAGTGCTTAGATCTCATTTGGATCTGATATTTTCACAAATTATTTATTTTTATACTATTTAAACAAATAAATTCACATGATTTATTTACGAGGATTTGCACCAAAAGAAAAATAGGTTCACAAATAATTATTTTGTAAATAACTCAATTTAGTTATTCATTTTTAATATCATGTAAGCAAATAAATACGTATGTTCTTAATATTGGCCAATAATTAAAGCCAACCATTTTTATTTTATTACTATCATAAAATAATATTAAAATTGATTTCAATTTAATCTTGGTTATTCGATTTTTCATATTTTTATTGATATTATTAAATTTATTGATGGATATTAGTATCTTTAATAGGGTTTGAGCATAAGGCATGGCTCTCAAATACTTGGACATGATCGAGGGAAGAAATCTCTACCTTGGCCCCTAAACGAAGCTTTTAGGAATCTAGAGATAATGAAGATGGTCAGCACACATGTCTTCTTAGGAGTATTATTAACCTCTATGTGTGGGAATTGACACCATTCTAAGGTTTTGATCACTAGGTATAGGTCTACTTTCCCTCAACCTAGTTAAGATAAGAACCTTCTAAAGGCCTTATGAAAAATGAAGCTTCTAGGCATGTAGGGATAATAGTGGTGTGTTGATCCAACACAAATGTTAGTTTTTCAGAATTTACTTCAATCTGATCTAGGATCTTAACTGAGAGAGCAACATGTACAACATATCTACATCATATCAATCATGGACATAATAATGCAAGCACACAAGAGACAATAGACACACAAAGTTTCATTGGGGAAAACCATAAAGGTGAAAAACCCCACAACTTCCTCAGAGATAGATAGAGAAATAATACAACCCAAGCATAAGAGATAGTCTTCTCCTAGCAACAGCTTCTCCTCCTCCACAAGTACGCCACTCTCCAATGAGAGTATGAGTGAGAAAGTGAATGATCAAATAGAGTGCCTCCCGCACTCTATTTATACTTGACTTGACTTTCCTAATAACCTTTACTAGGTCGGCCTCAACTTAACCACATAACATAATGCTGACAGGGCTGCCCCCAATAGGGTGGTCTAATAACCCTTTGACCCACATGACTTATACTGGGCCAACCCCATCAAGGTGGTCTAATAACCCATCAAGTATAAGTTACGACACTTACAATATAAATGACGACACTTTTGTATAGAGGAATAATAACATCTCTATAGGAATACAATATACATATATGTGAAATACATTCCGAAGTTACAATTACATCAACAACAAATGACTTTTCAAAAGGATCCATGGTCTTATAATAATGCTATAAGGGGAATCATAAGAAATAAAACCAAGTATAAGTCTCTGGAGGAATAGACATGATTAAGGGAGGAAAGCTTCCTTAGACCTTAGATGAAACCTTTAGGCATATACAATAAACAAGTATAACTCAAACCACCACATAAGATCTCTTAAGGGTATCCTTTCATAATATTGAGGGTATCAATGTCGGTAAGATGAATTAAGCACTATATATGAGTGTCAAGCCCCTTGACATGTTTGCAAAGAGGAGGAAATGCATGACTTATCCCCTAATGAAATATGTGTGGCATCCAATTCGAAAAGAAACACCTTGAACCACTACACATAACCTATTGAGGGTACCTATTCTTTATCTCTAAGTGAGGACATCAATGCCATTATGAGGTTTTTTCTACTATATATGTGTCCTAGGGTTTTTTTGTAGTTCCATAGTAGTAAAAATGGGAATTAGGCCCCACCGGAAGCTTTCAAACACACTCATGAACTCCCAATCCAATCCCCTGCATCTTAATGTTGATATACGAGCGTAGTTAAGAGTTTTTGCATATTCAGATGGGTCTCAAGGCTTTGACTATATTCACAAGAGGAATCCAAAAGTCGTATGTATGTGTCTCGGGGCCTTGGGAATGTTGTTCCAGGGAAGAATAACATGTATTTGTCCCTAAGGAAACCATTGGGGAATGTAGATACATGAACAATGGCTCAAAGCACCATGCATGACTCTTCATGGGTTTCCATGGTGCTATGTATCTACATTTTATGACCATACGGCCTTGTACATCATTAAAGGATGAGACTTGAATATTAGGCCCTAAAGTAATCTTATAGCCATTGAGGGATAATATTTTTTCCTCCAACAACCATACATGGCCTCCTGGGGGTATCATTAGCCTATGATTGAGGATGTTGGTTCCATTAGGTTGTTTTGAGAATATGTATGTGTCTCATGACCTTAGGATTGATTTTCTATGGAATAAGACCATGCCTTTGGCCCTAAAGAAATCATTGAGGCGTACAAAACCATGAACAATTCCTTGAAGTACCATGCATGAATCCACAAGCATATCTATGGTCTTATAATGTCAAGGTTTTGTGCCCATGAGGCCTTTGACATAGTTAGTGAAAGATACCTAAAGCTTGGTCCCTAAAGGAATATTTCAACAATCTAGGGATATGAAGGTTTCCTTCACTAACCACAAACAAAATCCTAAGGTTATGATTGTCATATGATGTGGGTTGTTGGTAACACTATGAAAATCCTCACAGCAGATCTAAGAGATGATGTGTACCTCACAAGAGTAATTATGATTATGCAGGAAAACAGAAGAATAGTGAACAATACAGTATAATGAGCAACAGAATAATATGGTACAATATATTTCAGATAGAAGCAATAATACTTCACACACACTAGTTAATTAATCACAATATGGACAAATAAATAGTACAATGGTAGAGAGGATTCGAATTCCTAAGGTGGCAATTCGAATTAGCCTCTCAGAGTGATCATAAGATCAATAGAGTGTCATCGGAGCACAAATAGGTGTCCTTATGATCATCGAAGCACAACTGGAAGTCTTCATCATCATCAGTGGAGTCATCAATGCTCAAGTAACTGTCAACCATCAGTCAAACTAACTCTGGTAGGTGTAATTGAGTGTAACTGAGTGTAACTAAGTGTAACTGAGTGTAACTGACTAAACTGACTGTAACTAATTGTAACTGAGTGTAAACTGAAGACAACTGGATTGGTAGGTGAAGAAGGGCGGGTTGCTCCCTAAAATCAAGGAAGAAGGGCACATTAAGCAACTGGAGGGCTAAAACTTAATAGTGAGAAGCTCCTGGGGGCTGGCTAACTAAGGGCTAGGTGCTGTATTGATGACTGGGATGCATGCAAACCTAGAATGTATGCAAACCCTAAAAGTGCATGCATGACTGAAAATGTAAATGATCAAAATACTGGTGGGACTAGGATGGAGTATACGAATATCCTAACAAACACGAGGTAGTTTTAAGAAATATGCACATTTCTTAGGGCCTTTGGAATGGCATTCTATGGAACATGACCATGCCCTTGGCCCTAAAGAAACCATATTTTAGACATCCAAAACCATAAATAATGCTTGAAAGCACTAGGATTGAATTCACAGGGGTATAGATGGTGCTATGTATACAAGTCTTGGGGACTTTGGGCCTTGGATACGACCAAGTGAGGAGAACTAAACCTTGTGCCATAACTGTATATTCTATTAATCTAGTGATAATAAGGTTTCCTCTACCAACCAAACATGGCCTCCTAAGGGTATACTTGGCCTATGATTTAGGATGTCAATGCCATTCTGTGGTTTTGAGTAGTATCTATGTGTCTTAGGTTCTTGGGAGTGATGTTCCAGGGAAGAAGACTATATGTTTGGACCTAAAGAAAGCATTGAGGCATCTAGGTCCATGAACAATGCCTTGAAGTACCATGTATGACCTTCTAGGGATATCAATGTCACTATGTATCCAAATATTAGGGATTTGGGGTCTTGTACATGGTTAAGGGAGGAGACTTGAACCAATGTCCCTAAAGGAATGTTCTATCCACCCAATGCTAATATGATTTTCTACACCAACCACACATGTCCTCTCGATGGTATCATTGGCATATTATTGAAGATATTAGTGCCATTTGATGGTTTTGAGAAGTATGTACATGTATCAGGGCCTTGGAAATGAATCTATAGGGATGAATACCATGCCTTTGGCATGAAAGAAACCATTAAGTCATCTAGATCCATGAAAAAATCCTCAAAGAACAACACATGACTTTGCAAGGGTATCCATGGAACTATATATCTATGTGAGGAACCTGCAATAATTAATTGATAAAATGAACGATATACTAGAACACTGAATACTTGTATCGATCTCGTGGGCCACTTCGAGGGGGAAACCTCCTTTGAGAAAGATCAATACAAATAACTTCTTCGTGCCTTCATTGGCCTCAAAACCTACTTATATACTAAGTCTATGTGCCAATACTATGGATCAATAACATGGAACATATAATACTATGGGACGACTTACAAAGCATATGCGTCCAATACCATGGAACATATAATACTATGGGATAATAAAAACTAACGATCAATACTATGGAACATATAATACTACAGGACGACTTACAAAGCATATGCGTCCAACAACAATATAATAAAAAAGTAAAGAGAAGGGTTGACACAAGTTCCTAACATCCCCCCCCTTAGAAAAAGCTTTGTCCTCAAATATTTAGATGTGGAAATTGATGCTAAATTTGAAGGAGTGGTTCCCATGTAGCATCTTATGGTTGCATTCCGTGCCACTGAGTGAAAACCCCTTTGATAGATCGAGAGCAAAGCTGGAAAGTGCGCCTATCGAGGCTGGCCTCCAGCTCCAAAAGGATGGATCCTTCATTATCCAGTTCTGGTAAAATAGTTTGTCCTCTAATGTTGGTGCCAAGAACTTTCGTTAGTCAAGAGACATGAAATACTGGATGAATGCAGGAAGAAGGAGGAAGTTCCAATTAATAAGCAATGGACCCAATATTGTGAAGAACCTTATAGGTCCCATAGAACTTTGGAGGGAGCTTATGATGCCCTTTGAGTTTCAGGGAGGATTGCTGAAGAAAAACCATATCACCTTCTTGAAAATTGCGCTCAAAATGGTGTTGATCAGTTTGTTATTGCATTCGAATTCTTGCCATGTGAATATTGTCCTGAAAAATGTGAAGAATCTGATCGCGGTTACGAAGAACCGAGTAAATTTCCTGAACTGGTGAACTACTGAGGGTGTATGGAAGAATAACTGTCAGTTCCTGACCATAGATTGTTTCATATGGAGTCATTTATTGTACCACCACATCCCTTCAATGAAATCCATAGAAATATCTGTCCAAATCCATGTAGGGATGGGAAAGGGTTCAAGCAATCCCAAAAGGAGTGTCGTTTCACCCTTGTTGACCTGGAAAGTATCCCATACAACCACCATCTGTTGAATTATCCTTTTCATTCCCTGCCAAAATAATTTACACTATTCCCGCTCATACATTTTGAGGAACCCAGAGTGCCCTTCCGATGGAGAATCATGGAGTTCATAGAAGACATAGCCCTGTTGAACAGATTTCAACCAATTTGGAATAGGCATAGAAATAGTTGAAAGTGAAACTTGGTCATCAAATGTGTGAGAAAGAGAATCCGCCACCAGAATGTCCTTACGCTTCTTGTAAGTGATCTCATAGGCATAACCCATGAGTTTGCTAACCCATTTCAGCTGTGCTGGGGAGGAGACCCGTTGTTCCAGGAAAATTTTCAAACTCTGGTGATCAGTCTTGATGCATAAATAATTCCCTAATAGGTATGGTTGCGACGTTTGTACTACATGCAAAATAAACATCATTTCCTTCTCAGATGTAGAGGTAGCTAAATGCTTACCGAAAAGGTCTCTTGAAGAAGGAAATCCCACTGGTTCAACAAAGACACCTGCATATCTATCCAAAATGTGTTGTAGATCCAAGGGCATAGTGGAGATTGTTGATGGGTGCATCTGAATGGAATGGAGTTGAGCGATGACACCATGTGAATTCTTCTTAAGGATCTTTTCTAAGGGATGTGAACTGATGATGTAGAGAGACCCTGGTTGTAAGCCCGTAAATGTGTGTTTTTTCCCATTGACTGAAAACTGCACCCAAAGCTCAGCAAAATACCATAAGATGGGGCCAAGTGTGCCTAACCATTAAGCTCCCAAACCCACATCACATCTTCCTAAGGACAAGGAAAACATGTAAGAGAACAAGTTATAATCTTCCATATAGATACACACATTGCGACACTTCCGCTTGCAAGGTAAGGTGCCCCCATTGGAAATCATGACTTCAAAGTTGGAGCAAAGATGAACAAAACAATCATCCTGTTTGGCGATCCGAGGGTCAATGAAGTTATGAGTGCTACCAGAAACAATGAGTATTGTAAGAGGGAGCTTCTTGAAGTAACCCCTAACCCGCATTGTTTGTGGGGTGGTGACTTCGGCTAAAGCATGGAGAGATATAACTGGGTGGTCATTCAGAGAAGGAGGGTCAACAGGCGGCTACTGAATTTCGACCTGATCATCTATTGTATTTGGAGCTTCTTCACCAAGTTCAGAGGCAAGCAGAGAATCCACATCCAAGAGATAGAGTTGTTTCTCAACACATCTATGTCCTCGAGTGAATTTCTCATCACAATTATAACAAGGCCCTTTTCTCTACGTTGCCGCATCTCTACTTCAGGAAAATGCTTGATAGGAGTTGGTCGAGAAGATGGCGTGATGGGAGGTCATTGGGAAACCATATTTATGAATGGAACAAAAGTGGATTTGGAGCGTTGTTGGGCTCTGATCTTGTTCTCCGCCAACTTAGCCAAGCCTAGGACTTCCATCATTGTGTTGGGATAGAACATTTTAACCTATGTGCAGATTTCATCCTTGAGACCACTGATAAAGAAACTCATGTAGAATTCATCAGACAATCCTTCTGTGTGATTGGCCCATTTCTCAAATTCTGTCTGATACTTTCTCACAGTGCCAATTTGGTGAATTTTAGTGAGTGCTCTTGTGATGTCATCAAAAGCACTAGGACCAAATCATTGCAAAAGGAGTTGGCAAAAATCTGTCCATTTTGGCTCGTCATGAGCCTTGATGTATCAACGGTACCATTGAAAGGCTTCCTGTTCCAAATGAAAGGATGCAAGTGGAACTTTTTGAACATCAAAAGTATTATGCAAACTGAAATATTGTTCTACCTAGTATATCCATCCAATCAGATCACCACCATTGAAGCGAGGAAAATAAAACTTCGGCCCATGAAAATTGTTGGAAGAAGAGAACCTAGTGTCTGCAAAAGATTCTGGCTGTCATTTATTGTTCATGGCTAAATGTTGAAGGTGGAGGATGAGAAATTTTTCATCCAGATCTTGGATTTTGGTTTTAAGGGCTGCAAATTCTTCCTCCATGATTTCTGCTCCTGTGCGGGTGACAACCACAACCATGAGTTTTTGTTTTGGTGAATGGGTAGAAAAACAAAAATAGAAGCTTCTTTAGTAAAGGTAAATTTGGATTTGGGAAAAATATGATGGGTAATGGGGGTTTGACGAGGTTTTGGACACTTTCTAATGGAAAGGGAAGCATAAAATGGGGATTTCAGAAGCGGGGTGAAAGAATGAGAATATTTTTCAAAGAGGGACAAAGAAACAAAAATAGGAAATGAACACTGTGGCAAAAATTGAAGGTGATTGGGTGAAAATCGAAGAAGTTATGGAAAACCATAAAAATAGACAAACATGGGATTCCTGGCTTCGGGAAGTGGAATTTGGGATAGGGTCCTCAGGAATGAAATATGCAGAATGGGATTGCAGGGATGCCCGTGAAGTTTCAAGGGAAACAGAGCTAAAACAAAGAAGATATGATGAAAAAAGAAAGTGATTTTTTTTTTTGGAATGGATCTGCAATGGCGCAGAAGTGATCAGAAACAGTTATGGACAGATGTAATATGTGATTTATCAGCTGGAAATAGATATGGACCCAAGGTATGTGCGGCTTCCTAAAGGTTCAGGGGATTCGCTCAGCCACCAATGATGTCTGACGGCTTGCGTATTGGGGAGGTACCCCTCACTCCATGGCTCAGGTAAAACTGATAACCTCTTTGCTACAAACGACAGCTCTTGGTTTACCTCACGGGTAGGAACTATTCAATCAGGTAGGGGTTGTTTCCCTTTTCATGGGTAGGTCCTCGCAATGGGCCAGCTACTTCGGGGTTCCTGTGGTACTCCTCACAATGAGTTTTAGGGTTTATGCCCAAGTACTTCCCACAGTTAAGCGGATAGGGATTAATCCCAGATCCAAACCTGCAATTGATAGGAACAAATACGGATGCAAAAATGTTTTTGGCAGAAATTCCACCCAACGAGCCCAAGAAAGTGCTCTAATACCAGATGTGAGGAACTTGCAACAATTAATTGATAAAATGCACGATATATTAGAACATAGAATACTTTTATTGATCGCGGGCCACTTCGGGGGGGAAACCTCATTTGAGCAAGCTCAATACTAATAACTTCTCCATGCCTTCATTAGCCTCAACACGTACTTATATACTAAGTCTATGTGTCAATACTATGGATCAATACCATGGAACATATGATACTATGGGACAACTTACAAAGCATATGCATCCAATACTATGGATCAATACCATGGAACATATAATACTATGGGCTAATACAAACTAAGGATCAATACCATGGAACATATAATACTATGGGCTAATACAAACTAAGGATCAATACCATGGAACATATAATACTACGGGATGGCTTACAAAGCATATGCGTCCAACAACAATATGCTAGCAAAGTAAAGTGAAGGGTTGACACAGGTTCCTAACAATCTAGGTCTTAGGGTCTTGGACATGGTTAGTGGAGGAGACCTCAACCTTGAGCTCTAAATAAATATTATATTCACCTAGGGCTAAGAAGGTTTCCTCCACCAACCACGCATGACCACTTGAGGGTATCATTATCCTATGATTAAGGATGTTGGTGTTGTTTGGTGGTTTTCATAAATATGTTTATGTCTCAAGGATTTGACAATGTTACTCTACGGAAAAAAAACCATTCCTTTTTCCCTAAAGAAACCATTGATGCATCCATATCCATGAACAATGCCTCAAAGCACCACACAATACTTCACAAGGGTATTTATGGTACTATGTATTCATGTTTTGGGGACTTGAGGGCTTGGAAATGATCATGGGAAGAGACATGAAGCATGGGCCCTAAAGGAATCTTGTAGCCATCAAGGGATAAGGATTCCTCCACCAACCACACATGACCTTCTGAGGGTATAATTGGCCTATGATTGAGGATTTCAATGACATTAGGGTGTCATTGTACTATAGTTGTTTCCATGAATAAACACATATGACATCCCAAGGGGATCCTTCACCCTCAAATGGGCATATCAAAACCATTATGATTATTTCGGAACTATGTATAGGTCTTGAGGCATAAACCTAGGTAAATGAATGAAACATTGACATTATGCCTAAAATTTAGCTTTTGAATCTCAATGGCCATGAATAAGCCTTGCATCTACCACATGTGACCTCTATGCAGTATATTTTTCCTTTGAGTGGTGATATGGCACCATTAGAAAATTTTGAGTAGCATGGATGGATCATGGGGTGGTAGACATGTTCAAATGAGGAACCTAATACCTAGGATCTAAAGTAATATTTTAGGAAACCTACACCAAGAACAACACCTTGAACCACCACACTCGATCTCCTGACAATATCATTTATCTATGAGTTAGGATATGGGAACATAGATCCAATAAATTCACCTTGAGCGATCACCCATGATCTCTTGAGGGTACGTATACCCTCCAAGTGTAGATATGGAAAGCATTAGGAGATTTTTAGCATTAATTTTAGGTGTTGAGCTCTTAGACATGGTTAATGGAGAAAATAGAATTGGGATGTAAAGGAATATTCTATGGAAAAATGTCTGTGAATGATGCTTCCAACTACCAAACGTGACCTTTTGAGGGTATCCTTGACCTTCTAGCGACAATATGGGCACCATTAGAAGTTTTTGAGAACTGGGTATGGATCTTGGTCCCATAGACACTATTGATGAAGGAAATGTGTGCCTTAGGACCAAAAGGAAGTTTATAGACATATACAACTAAGAGTAACGTGTTGAATTGCTACAATAGACCTTTCCAAGGTATCTTTGTCTCCCAAGTTGGATTTCTCGTGCCACTGGGAAAATTTTAGGAGTAAGTACAAATATCAAAGCACCAGATATGGTTGGGGGAGAATACATGGCCTTAGACCCTAAAGGAAGCTTCAAGGTATTTGGGGCTAAGAATAATTCCTCTATCCATCAGTCACGATCCCCTAAGAAAATCATTTTAATCTTAGTGGGGATATCCATTCCATTAGCATTTATTGAGAAATATATGTCTTGCAACCCTAAATATAGTCGAGAGAGGAAACATGGGGTTTAATCCCTAAATAATCCTTGTAAAGCTCATCCATGTACAAGAATGATGAATCAAACAAAAAGACATGGATTACCAAGCATCCCTTTAGACTATGAGTGGAGATGTCGATGCCATGATATGCTTTTGAGTAGTAGTTATGGGTTTTGAGGCTCTATATGTGATCAAGGAAGGAATCCTAGGAATTAGTCCCTTTCGAGGCAACCAAGGCCATGAAAAATACCTTAAAGCAACATGGATGACCTCCCTGGGATATATTTGGCCTCAGAGAAAGGATTTCATCAACTTAAGAATGATTTGAGCATTAGATACACTCAATGGACTCAATATCTTCAAGGGATTAAACCCAAATCTTAGCCCCTAAATGAATATTATAACCATCCAGGGAAAAACACAATGACTCTAACCACCGCAAAAGACCTTTTGACCATTTTCTTGGACAATGAGTGGGAATACATGAGTGGGTATGTTAGGGATAGCGCTAGGTATGGGTCTCATGTCCTATAGATGGTTGTTTAATGCCTTAGGCCCTTAAAAACTCTTCTAGGAACCCAATTCCAAGGATAATGCCTCAAATAATCACGCATGATCACCTCCAAAGGGTATATTTTCCCTCAAATCATGATATGTGTGCCATTAGGATTTTTTAGCAGTAGTTGTGGGTCCTAGGTCCCTAGACATGTTGAAGAGATAAAATTTTGGCTATAGACTATAAAGGAATATTTTGGGCATCCACGGTCATGGTTGACACCTAAAATTACCACACATGACCTCCCTAGGGTATCTGTGTTCTCCAAGTGGGAATATATATGTCATGAGGAGGTTGTGAGCATTAGGTATGGGCCTTAGAATCTTGGACATGGTCAGGCGAGGAAACTAGAGCCTTATGTCGTAAACAAATCTTAAAGCGTCAAAGGCTAAGCGAAATGCCTTGAATCCCTGCACATCAATGCCCAAGGTTATCATTGGTCTCTGTGTTTTAGAAATTTCATTGTATTTTATTTAGTGAGACAAGATGTGAACAAACACTAGATTTTCACTAAGAACAAACTACAACAAAGAATTAATATTGCTTCATGGGAAAAATGTATTAATGAACTTTTAAACATGTGTTGAAAACATCCATCAACAAAACATTAAGTCCTAATAGAATATTCTTTATCCATTGTGCTAACTTTGATTTACCATAATTGAGCACCTTAAACACAATCATTTTTTAAATTTAACTTTACTTAACATTACATAAAACTCTATTCAACATAAATATTAAATATTTTATAAACAATATCATAAAACAAATATCAAAAACATTTTTAATAAATCATAATAAAGAAACTTGCTAATAAAATACATCTTAATATTTAATTTGCCATTTATAACCTTTGACGTGTAGCATTTATAACCTTTGACGTGCTTCTTGTTGATGATTTTTTTATCATAACTATGTTTTGTTGGAAACATCTTAATATTGGATTCATATTTCCCTTTGCATGAAAGATGCTTGCTACGGTGAAGAGAAAGAAGAGCAAGTAGAGCACATGACTTTGTACAACATTTTTCAATTGTATGAAGGAGGGGCTGTCCACATTGACATACAGAGGCGATATCATTACATAGGCGATTTCATTACACTTTGAGGTAGATTTGTTATTTGAATTCATTACACTTTGAGGAAGATTTGTTATTCGAAGAAGGGAAGTAATCCAAATTAATTGAAATTTAACTCATGGAGATAATCAATCATAAGTTAGAGATAATTTTTCTATTTTCTATTCTTAAAGTTTTTGAGATTTTTTAATACATGCACAATGGAATATGGTAAAATAACACTTTTATTGTTTGGATTAATTATGTGTAAATATATGCTTATGCTCGAAGGAAAGTGCACAAAGCTTCATGGAGAGCAATGGAGCTCACTTCTCTATCTATACAAGATCAACTTAAAGTTTTTGAGATTTTTTAATACATGCACAATGGAATATGGTAAAATAACACTTTTATTGTTTGGATTAATTATGTGTAAATATATGCTTATGCTCGAAGGAAAGTGCACACAGCTTCATGGAGAGCAATGGAGCTCACTTCTCTATCTATACAAGATCAAAATTAGTCCAAATTAGAGTATATGATCTTTATTTCCTATCAGAGTTTTTAAAATAAATGAAGGGGCACTTCCATATGAATTTAATAGTAGTTATCGAGGAGCGTATTGACTTGGCACTTCCATATGAATTTAATACTAGTTATTGAGGAGGGTATTGACTTTTCTTGGGTAGAAAAAGTGTTTTATTTTGGAATATTCATAGTCACTTAATTTGGAAGAGGTTTTTGTATGATACTTAGACAAAAATAGTGAATATTTTTGTATATTTTTATGATCATATATAATCCAAATTCTTATTTGCATAGAGTCTTCTTCCATATAAATGTTCTTTTTTAAGATGACCTTGTGAGGTTAGACTTCCATATCTTATTATTGGATTTAATATTTTAATCAATAATATTTTGTTATTGTGATTAGTATTTTAAATTGATATCTAGAAATTATAATTGAGTTGAAAAATAAACAAAATTATAATATAATGTAGAAATATTAGTATTTTTTATTTAAAAGTTATATAATGAAATTAATAAAAAGATCATATGCATAGTGATAATATTATAAAAATATTATTTGAAATTAAGATGTTTTACTATAATATATATACATGTGATCAATATTGTTATCTTATATGGATGTGGAGTTTAGGGTTAAAACGGGATAAGCGCATCGGACATTTAGGACAATTTGATCGATTCTTCAGCTCTACAACCTTGAAACTAGCAAAAGCCCTAAGTTGGGTTTCAATCCCATGGCTGGGAAGTGGGGATGGAGAAGATATCCCTCCTTTAGAAATTCCATCCTGCAACCAAAAGAACCAATAGGGAGATTATCGACTCCTTCGATCACAAATCCCCTCACGGAGAAGGATCCTATGGCCCTGACGGCTCAGAATAACATAAGATCCAATATAAACGATGGGTAAAACACCATACAAAACTCATATCATGCAGGCGGAAGCTCCTCTATGAAGTCAACAGAAGATGGGACTATTGTGGCCCCTACCGGTACGAATCCTTCAGTACCACTGAATGAACCCTTGTAGAACCTGACTGCGAACGAAAGGGGATCCAGAGCTACACACAATGGCTACTCCCAAGGACTGGCTCCATCCCAAGCCTTGAAATATCCTTGAACAAGATCAGTGAATACAGGAAATATATGAGGTATCAAGCCCTCATCTGCAAAATTATGGTTTTTTGGCCCAATGAAAAATCCCTACAAGGCTGGATCGCACATAAATGGAAGGAGAAAGGGGACGTGGACCTAAAAATAGGGTCAAAGGGATTTTTTAATTCCATCTTATTCAATGCCAAGGACATGGAAAGAATCGTCGAGCAAGGGCTCTATTTCTTTAACAACTTGGGCCTATTCACGAGGCACTAGAAAGAGAACTACTTTCCAGAAAAGGAAGACTTAATAGAAGTCATGATTTGGGTAAGCCTGTACTCCCTACCCCAGGAATATTGGGATGAGGAAACCCTAATGGGGATTGGAAACACCCTGGGTAAATTTATCAAGATCCCAGAGATCAATAAAAAAGGCCATTACACATCATATGCTCAAATTTGTGTTCATATGAATGTCACTAAGCCTCTCCCAGAAGCGATCTGCCTCAGTTTCCAAGATGGAGAATGGGTGCAACCCTTGGATTATCGGCACATCCCCTTCAAATGTAGGAACTTCCATGAGTATGGACACCTTTACCATGACTCCCCTCAAGCCCCACCACCCCCGCCCCAACTAGCCCTCCCGCAACAATCGTAGGATGGGTTCACAATGGCTAGTCGTTGATCTAAAGGTGAAGCTAAATCCCAACCAACTCAGGCCAATTGAAGGGATGAAGCATCGAACCCCTTTGCAGTCCTTGAGGAAATGGAGATAGATCAGATCCCCCCGGAACATACCGATCTTATTCCAACAACCTTGAAAGTGGAGAATGAGAATCCATATCAATTCAAGAGATGGAAGCTAGATCCCACTGAGGATCGAAACATGGAAGAAATAGAGGATCCTAGAAATAATGAAGGAGAGGAAGAGTTGAATATCACGGACCATGAGCTGCAGAAAATAGTGGAAACCTGCAAGAAGGTAAATCTCAAGGAGATACCTACACCCCAGATACCAATCATAAGAATATATCTGCAAGAAATAGCCCACCACTCCCCATAGCCCTCAGAATCCTCGGGTAAGTCAACCCACAATACTGGCATTCAATCTGCTTCCTCAACTCCTCACACAAACAAGGAGGATCAAAAGCGTGGGAAAAAGTCGAACCAACAAAAACTCATAGAGCTAGGGGAAATGATAATAACATCAAGTAATCACATATATCTCATGGACTGGCTAAAGTCCCTTTCTCCTTTGCAATAATTTCTTAATGAATATTTTATCTTGGAATATTCGAGGTCTAGGGGGAAATAAAAAAAGAGAACCCTTTGATCTAAGATTATCCAGGAAAAATGAACAGTAGTCTTTATTCAAGAATCTAAATACTCTTCGAAAGAAATGACATCTCTCTCAAAATTATGTTGGAAAGGTTTTCAATCAATAGCATTATATTCTACAGGAACGACAGGGGGCATGGCTATCATTTGGGTTACTTCTATGGTGCATCTCTCCAACTTCTTGTCAACCCACCACTCCATCTCTGTCTCCTTCCAATTTCTGACCTCGAATCTCAATGGATTCCTAACTAATGTTTACAGTCCTCCTATCTTTTCCCTAAAAACCAAGTTCATGTCCACTCTCTCCTACATCAAATATTGTCTTGTTTGTGACTCCACATGGATTGTTGGGGGAGAATTGAAATTGATATCCAACCCCCTTAAAACAAAGGAGGAACTGGTAGTTTGGACTTGGAAAGCAAGGCTTTCTGACCCCTCATTGCATCCCTAGACTTGGTGGATATTGAACCAAAGAATGGATCCTTCACATGGAATAACAAGAGGGGGGAGTGCATCAAGTTGCTTCTAGATGGTTAGATTCTTCCTCTAAACTAACATGAGATCGGATTATATAA
Organism: Larix kaempferi; assembly: GCA_027924585.1. Taxonomy (NCBI): domain Eukaryota; kingdom Viridiplantae; phylum Streptophyta; class Pinopsida; order Pinales; family Pinaceae; genus Larix; species Larix kaempferi. The sequence continues at coordinate 4,107,396 of BSBM01000319.1, forward strand.
TTGATTCAGTCATCCTCCCTCGGGAAGGCTTTGATCACTAGTCAATTAGCCTTGAGGTTGATGAATTCATCACGACAAAAAATATCCCATTTCAATTTGAAAAATTATGGCTAGGCCATCCAAAATTCCTGGAAACATTCTTTGGTTGGCGGATGGATTCTCCCACTAACTATGGATACAAAATGTACAGTCTACAACAAAAACTAAAATGGATAAAATCCAAACTTAAAACCTGTAGCAAAGAGGTATTTGGAAACATTGAATCCAGGAAACAACCCGAAGTGGACCTAATGGAGGTCCAACAAGATGCCATTTCTCAAGGATACATCAATTAATCTCTACTTCAAAAGGAAAAAGAACTCCATCAAGATGTAAATCAAAGGATGGACCAAGAAGAGGTTCTGTGCCGGTAGAAATCAAGGATCATGAGGCTTAAAGATGGAAAGAGGAATTCCAATTTCTTCCATGACTCCATGATCCAAAGGAAAGCTCACAATTGAATAACCATAATTCAAATGAATGGGGGAAGAACTCTCACCAAACAAGAGTACATTGCAGAGGAATTGGTTTCATATTATAGTAATATCCTCATTGATGACGGAACTCACTAAGGAGTGGCTATGAAATCCATCCTCCAACACATCCTGAATCCAGTAACAACATAGCAGAACGAGCACCTCCTCAGGTCTATCTCACTCGAAGATGTGACTAGAGAAATGAAATATATGCCAACAAGCAAAGCTTCAGGGCCTAATGGTTTCACCACAAATTTTTTCCATAGTTTCTAGGACATTATCCAACATGTTGTCTGGGAAGCTATTGAAGACTCCAGCATGAGATCGGTCGTTCTCCCTTCTTTGAATGCCACCTTCCTCACTCTTGTCTCGGAGGAAGAAAATCCAGTCCACCTACGTAAATTTTGTCCAATTTCCCTAATGTTATTTATAAAATCATCACAAAAGTCATTTCCAACAAGCTGAAACCAATATTTCCGTACCTCATATCCAAAGAACATTATGGGTACGTGGAAGGCCGTCAAATACTTGATGGAATTATGGTTTCATATGAGATGATACATACCCTCAAATGTTCCAAAAAGGCAGGTATGCTCCTTAAACTTGATCTGTCAAAGGATTTTGATAAAATTTCTTGGAAATACATGGAGAAATCTCTCCTTGCTTTTGGATTCTTTGATCAATGGGTCAAATAGATCCTAGCTCTGACCTCCTCTGTGTTTTCTCCATCCTCGTGATGGCTCACCCTCCCCTAATTTCTCTTCAACAAGGGGGGTGCATAAGCCCCCCCCCCCCTCTCCCCTTTTCTGTTCATTTTCATGGTGGAAGGCCTGGGAGATCATTGAAAGCATCCACTCAAAACAACATCCTCTCTGGGCTTAATCATGAAAATGATTCAAACAAATCCTCACATATGCAATTCATAGATGACACCATGTTACTTTCCACGGCCTCCATAAGGGGATCGTGATGCCTAAAATACCTACTCTCCACCTTTTTAACTACCTCAAGACTTTCCCTCAACAATGATAAAATCAAAAATATTCTTCTTCAACACTCCAATATGGCTCTAGATAGCGATTTCTAGATTGATGGAATTTCGAAGAGGAACTCTCCCCTCTTGGTATCTATGATCCCCCCTCACTATAACCTCCACTAGGCATGGGGCATGGTCTCTCCTCATAAAAAAAATGGAGAAACATCTTGCCAATTGGTCCTTCTGTTCTCTTAACATTGAAGGTCAGGTTGTTCTCCTTAGCTCCATCCCAAGAAGCATGAGTACCTATCTGTTTTTCATTCTGATGCCCCCAAAAAAATTCTGAATGAAATTAGATCTATGCAGAGGACCTTCTTGTGGGGGGATAAAAAACCAAAGGCCACTTGATACCAGGATCGAAGTTTTAGTTCTCAACTCATCTCCCTAGGATCTGTCGTACAGCAAGGTCACCATGGATAGGATGATGGTCACCAAGAGGAAGACAACCAATAGGAAGTGATGCTCGCACATAATACAGGCCTTGAATGAAATGGTAAGAGTGCAGGGATTCATTGAGAATGAGCTCCCTAAATGTTCCCGAGCTCACACCGCCATCTTGGAGAATCGCCTAAGGAAAAAGAAGAATCGGCCGCCTACCAAGCATATGGAGGTTGAATTTGGTGGGATAGTGGAAAATGCGCGATCATCCTACGCCCAAGAAACTCGAGGGGACTATTGGATGATGAAATCCCTCTCGAAAATGGCTATGGAGGACTGCCTTCAGGGGAAACCTCTGCATGATAATGACGCTCTTTCCCTATATGCTCGCCTTATGAGTTTGGAAGCTGGTCTTCATACTCTAATGTGGACTTAGTGAGAAGAGGTCGTCCGAATCAACATAAATCTAGACTATTTGGCGTGCAATTACACTAGGAAGACCTTCAGTAAGCCCCTTCTTTACAAGCATGTAAGCACGTAGCTCGTGTAGTGACGATGCCCTGCGATAGTCAACCATGAGGTGAAGCGCGAGGATCTAGGTACCGAACCATCTCTCATTTTTCTTTCTGATGATGATTAGGTATCGTGACCTTTAGGTTGGGTTTCCTAGGAATACTACTTGTTTTCATAGTTTTCTAGCCATAACCCCTAGCCTGTGGGGGAATTGCAACCAAAACTATTATGAACAACATTTTGGCTATCTCAGCTAGCTAGAATATTGGGGTTTTTTGGGGACTTAGGTTGTTTATTTTCAGAATGGGGACCTACAAAATCAATGTTGAAACATGGCATAACAATGATATGGATCTGTACAGTTTCACTTTCTTAGTTTAATATAGTTTTTGAACCTTACAATATATACATATATATACATACATACATATATATATATATATATATATATATATTTTGTTTCTTTGTAAGAAGTCATGGGGAAACCCTTAGGTACTTCCCCTCATTTTGAGGATTTTACCCAAGGTAAACCACTGACCCTGATTATGGGGCCTAACCCGGTGGGGACATCAAGTGAGGCCCTTATATATCAATGCATAGCCACCCGATGATTTGACCCCAAGACCTTCTACTTACAAATCACAACTCTCAACCACTTGAGCTAACTCACCGGGCTATATATATATATAAAAAAACATTTTATAGTAAAACATTTTAATTTCAAATAATATTTTTATAATATTATCGTTATTCTTATTATTTTTTTATTAATTTCATTATATAGCTTTCAAATAAAAAATACTAATATTATTGCATTATATTGTGATTTTTTTTATTTTCCAACTCAATTATATTTTATAGATATCAATTTGAAATCATAAGCATAATGATAATATTATAAAAATATTATTCAAATTAAATGTTTTACTTGGGTTTTTGGCAGGGTTTGTTTTTTCGCAAAGTTTTGTAGTTTTCCCTATGAACTATGATGACTAGGTTGGATGATTATAGCTATTTTATAGAGTTTTTGTTAATATGGAGGATGTGGAGTGTTTCTATTAGTTGAAAAATGATGATTTTATCATTGGTGAGAAATTTAGGGTGAATCAACAATCTTTCAAATCATTCTCAGTTAATAGTGTAAAGGACGTCTAAGTGGAAACCTTGATGTCAGAACATTTGGCGGACACATTAAATTTTGTTAGCATTTGGTGAGGGATGGTTATGAGGGGGAAAAGAAACCTGATGTATTTCCTTATTTGGTGGAAATTGGATTGGTGAAACAAAAACATTTTCCCATGAAAGGTAAACCTTTTGTATCCACGGCTAAGGACAAAAGATCTACGAAGGATCCCAAAGTTAGAAGAAGAAAAGTGCCATTGGTATTGGGGAAGGATGTTAATATGGATAGAGTGGAAAATATATTTGCTCGTTCCCTGGTTGGGAAGCTAGAATATGGGTCTCTGAATATGATGGAGTGGTTGTCTTGGATTTCAGATAGTTGGAAGCCCCTTTTCGGATACTGCCCTCATTTTTATGTTTTATTCAATAAGTGTAATTTTTTCACTTCCTTTCAGAAGAAGACTTGGAAAAAGGTTTAGAGAATCATTGGATTATTGGTAAGGGATCATTGGTTCTATCCATACGGAATCCTACATTCAACCCTTTTAAATAATAACTGAAAGAAAGGCATTTATTGATTTTATTTCCAGGATTTCCACTGGAAGTGTGGATAAAGATCATTTTTATTGAGGTGAATAATTCAGTGGGTAGATTTATTTTCTTTGACCATAACTTACTTATTTATGAAGATAGAAAGGTAGCTTGGGTTCTTGTGGAGATGGATATGTTTTTGGGATTTCCTAAGGAGTTGTAAATTCAATGGACTGATTCTGTATTTTCTCAATGAATAGATTTTTAGCATGTCCCTTTTGGATGTCACCATTGCAAATTAACATGTCATCTCAAAAGGATTTTTTGATATGGAAAGAAAAATTATGTAGGGTTCAGAAGTTTCACTCAAGAAAAAAATGATTCCTATGGGGGAGAATAGTTTCTCAACAAAGGTCTCTTCTTCTTTGGAAGACATTGATACTTAGAAGCTTCAATTGGATACTTTGACATTCAATATTGGTGGTGAAGTTGATATTTAAAACCCTAATAGGGTTTCTTAGAAAGAAGGATCAGGTGGTATTTCACATTTGGTGGAAGAGTTGAAAGGCAATGCTAGCCCTAACTCTGATTATATGTAGAATGAGTTGGATTCTTCATTTTCAGGTAACCATAAATCTCTTTTTACCTCCTTTTATAATTGTCTCAGTGAAGAACAACTAAGTTTTATAAAAGAGGTGGAGAACAATAAGACTTGTAATCCTAGAATTGATGAAAATTTTCCTTTACAAAATTCTATTTTGGAGGATGGGGTTTCTTTGCAAAATTTGACATTTAAGTAGTCGAAGCCATGTTTTTTGGTTTCTGGGGGGGATGTTTGGATGTAGGTTCTGTAGTTGTGGATGAATATTTTGGGTGAACCTAGGATTCAAATCCAATTACCTACCATTTACCTAGGAGAGGTAATTGGTAGATTCAAATCCTAGGTTCATAATGTGGATATTTCATATAACATGGTGATTTGTTTATAGTTGGAAGGGGAGACAAATTGGGTTAAATTTCCTTTTAAATTTAATTATTTTTGAATTGCAGATGAAGATTTTAGTAATCTCGCGAAGGAAAAAAGGAGACTTTTGGATCAAGCAACTTTTGATTTTTCTATGGGTCTTTTGGTTTTTAAATTAAAATAGATTAAAAATGAGGTGATTTTATGGAAGAAGGAGAAGAAGTTCAAGTTGAAACAAGAACTGATAAATATTGAGAATCAAATTAAAGAAACTTATATTAGAAATAAGTCTAGTATTCTATTAGAAGTTAATAGGAAATACTTGATGATCATAGAGAATAGAAAATATTGGATTTTGAATCATGAAGAGGAAGCATGGTGCCTGAAAAGTCGAGCTATATGGGTATCTCAAGGAGACGGTAATACATATTTTTTTCAAAAATATGATAATCATCGTCATATTATTAACTCTATATGGGAATTAAAGGATGGAAATGACAATACCATTTCCACTCAAAGGATTGGTTGAGGCCTTTATGTCACAATTGTCAACATTATTTAAGGAACTAGGTGTAAATAATATTGGTTCTCAAATGCAGGTATTGCAAAATTACCCTAGATTTTTCAGTCAGAAAGAAAGCCATAGATTTGGTGATCATTTTACTCTTGCATAAATTGAATCAATTATAAATAACTTTGCTAAACCAAAGAGTCTCAGGAGAGATGGCTAGACTGTGGATTTTTTTATTGAATTTTTTGGACTCATTGGGCCATATCTGTTGAAGGTTGTGTAAGAATCTAGCTTGACTTAGACAAGAAAAGTTTCAGGATCTTTGAATGCTACTTTTCTGGCATTAATTCCAAAATGCTCAAATCCTTCTACTTTTTGGTGATTTTAGACAAATATCACTATGTAATATGGTCTATAAGATAAATGAAAAAGTGACTGCAAATTGGATAACAGGTAATATGGGTGATTTTATTTCTATTGAACAATTTGGCTTCCTTTCTAATAAACAAAAAATTAATGACGTGGGTGTAGAAAAGGAGAGCTTACATTCGATAAAGGTTAAAAAATTGGAGGCTTTTATATTGAAGATTGATCTTGTTAAGGCTGATGATAAAGTGAATTAGGCTTTTTTAAGGCTAGTATTATTTCAAATGGTACTCTCAGTAGAATTTGTAGATTGAATAATTGTTATAGCATGATTTGTTGCATCTCTACAATATGCCTTTTATTAGTTGATTAATATCATTGCAGACTCCCTTACCCTGTTATGGTTCAAACCGCATTATCCCTTCTCGGTCAAACCTTCAAAAATCCTAATTTTATACATAGACGTGACTTGTGTATGGATAGACCACATCCATGTAACTTTGTAGTGTCTATCCCATGTCCTTGCTATTTTGAAGGTAAAAAATAAAATAAGTTTTGGAAACGTGAAAAAATTGTTTCACAGTTATTTTACCGTCATTTTCCTTTAAATAAATAATGGAACTTACCAACTGTCATTTTCCTTTAAATAAATAATGGAACTTCACAAGAAGCATGTGAAGGGGAGAGAAGAATAAAAACACCTTTATGTTGGTATTTTTCATATTGAAACCATAAACCCTATTACTAGGTTTGCAATTGGAACCCCCATATCTGGATATTTGCATTTCCAACATTCTCCATTTCTTTCTTTCCAATAAACTATCATATTGTTTTATTTTGGCACGTATTTGGAGTATTGAAGAGGTGTGTATGCGTGTGTATTGTACCTCAAATGTGAACTTTTGACATGACTTAGTTAATGTCACGTCCCCTCCCTTCAATCCGATGTAAGGGATGAAACATGACCAAACACACCAGGCTTATTTGACAATCTCAGCTCCATACATTACTCGGAAATTCATAACAATTAAAAACTTATGTGTGCAAGTTCATACTCAATATATACACAGCGGAATTAAATCATATTTGCACACACACAATTATAATGCATCAACATATTTACCACAAGCAGATGATGAATCAATATACAGAGAATCAATCTCATTCTTATGCTATGCACAAACTTCATATCAATTCCATTAACATGAATAATTAACATTCAGAATTAACACATACAGAACACAGAATGCATATAAATTAAACCACAGAGAATACTTATCTTTGAGATGAAGTTGTCCAAACGACTGGCTATGTGAGAGCAACATTCCACCCAACCATATATCTATGTCTAGCCTATATTCCTTCAGCTGAGAGATCACCCCCGAGCTAGGATGTGTATCCACTAAGGAGGAACTTAACAGGCACACTCACAGTCATGGTTTCACTCAAACAGTCATGCTACGCCAACACACAGTTGGGTTTATCAAGCATACAATAGGAAAAGGAGGAGGATGCTAAGCCATTGAGCTCAACCACAGGGATACATACAACTCAAGCAATCCAATCCTCTGTTCAAACATCCACACTTGGATTTCTCACATTTCTATCAACAAATAGCTCAATCCCGTCATTGGGTTTCTCGGCTACAAAAATTGGGTTTTCCAATGGATTTCGAGGTATCTAATACTCTCAATTTCTCCCCAAGGTTCATATCTATGGATCCCCCATTGGATTTCACTATCAAATACCAATTCTGGGCGTTTATGGCTCTTCAAAACGTGGGTTCTTGCAAAGTTTCGATTTCTGGTTTTTGCTCACTGTTGGGAATTCATAATGGATGAAAACTAATGCTAGGGTCTTCCACCATGGAATGGGAATGAGGAAGAACCACCTCCCATGAGGTAGAGTGACTTGTGGGTCAAGAAAACAGAGCCCATACTTTTCCATATGAATTTATGGGCTGCCCATGCTTCATTGAAGTCATGGACTGAATTCCTCAACAACTTCCTTACAACAGAATTAAATGTCAGCAAGGAAAGTCAAATGGGTTCACAAGATGACATTTGGAAGCCTATGGTTCAATCCCACAACCCCCTCACCACTCCCTAGTGGATACACATGGCCCCTTCTCATTAGTTGCTTCCATAGCCAGTTTTGGTATTTTATTGCATGATGTTTATTTACATCATTTTTACAATGTTCCATGGCTAAATAGCACATGGGTAACATAATATCTAATACTTGCCTTTTAAATAAAATTTGAGTTTCCACTAGCAAGGCCTTGGCCTTGAGCTCCACACTAGGAAAACATACATCACATGTATACATTATTTACATTAAAAGCTAAGATATCCTAAGGGTCAAAATGGGGTATTACAATTAATCACCATGGGAAGTGAAGGTTATGATGCTCCCTATGTGTGTTAAATCCCATTGTATTATGGTTTACCTAGTCCCTAGAAAAAATTGGGAGGTCCCCTAACATTTGCAAGTTGAAGAACCATCTTAGTAAACCCTAAATTGAGCCTTTGTTGACACTATATCTTCCTCTAGATGGACCAAAGGGAAAAAATTCCTTGATTGTTGCTCCTTTCATGCCTCTAAGGGAGAAAAAATTACAACATTTTCTCTCCTTGCTAAGTTTTAGGGGAGCGACAATCATGTAACATCCTTTCTCCCTTGATTTTTGGAACAAGATTCGAGATTGAACTTGAGTAGATTACCCTATCTCTCAAATATATATCCATTTCCATTCATGGTAGCCTAAATATTCTTTGATCCAAAACTCTCTCTCATGTGGTTTGGATTTCCCATCCTATAAGAAGGACCTCATTCTTTGGCACACAGACATGCAGAATAGCTTAGAGAGGTGGTCATTGTGGTCTTAGAGTGCTCGTGGGGATTCCAATTGAGAGCTTGGAGGAAATTTTTCTAGAACAATATAAGGTATAATCATGCTATGTACATGTTTCCTTTGGATTTATAATGAATAAACTTGGCATGTTCTCCCAACTTGCGCCTCTTATGTTGAATGCATGTTTTTTTTTACTTGTTAGTGAATAGATTTAGTTTAATGCACTTTCTCTTGGAAGGTATTTATCTCTTTCTTTTGTTTGCAGGATCATCAACTTGGATTCTGAAGCTTGGAGTTGGATCAACAAGGAGCAACGAGGACAACCCTCGAAACTGAGGTAGGATATATACCCCTTCTCATCATTCTTATGCATATGCTTGCTTGTATTGGCTTGTGTTTAAATTGAATCTAGAAGAAAGTAGCAACCATTTGTTTCTTTGTTGTCTTGGGTTAGGTATCTAGGGAATCTGCTTTATCCGAAGTGGAATCCTACTTATCCATAGGGAGGATTTCCTTAAATAGAAATTGGCGACAATACTGGGATTTGTCCCTAGTCGTTTTGGACCTTTGAGCTTTTAATTAGACTAATTATACCTCTTTGAGTATTCTTTTCTTTTGATTTTTACCTCCTTTGATTTTCATTGAGAAGTCTACTGAGCCTAAATCCTGATCCAACATTGGATCTGAGCCTAAGTTATTCAATTCTTTACTTACAAGCGTATATCACTCCCCTACAGAGTCTCTCAGAGTGAAAATTTTTAGACTGTCACCCCCTGCAGTGTACTAGGGAGCAAAAAATTTTAGTTTCTCACTCGGTCTGAGTGTTTTCAGAAGCAAAAATCCCTATTCTTGAGTAATGTTTAGCCCTTATTTGAGTTATTTTGATTGGTTTCTACTTCTCAGTTGCTTCTGTGGTCTTTTCCTGTTGATTTTCTATTGTGTAAGTTGTATATCAGAGCATTTTCTTACTTGTTTGGTCTTTTGAAACTTAGTTTTGATCCCTACCAATTCGTGGACAACTCAAACCAACATAGACCAATTTTGTCTTTTGTTGGGTTTGCACTCTTTCGTGGAATTTTTTTGCTTTTCGATAGTACCTGGGTCTTCTTAGCATTGATTTGAACACTCCCAAGCCTTGTTTGGAAAATTTTGGGACTTCTAGGCTTGTTTGGGAAGTCAAGTGTTAATAAGGATTTTTACATTCAAATTTGTGTTTGGTCTTGTTTTGGGTGAAATTTCCAATTGGTTTGAATCCTAGAAGTTTATATCCTTGTCCTAATATATTATCGACTCATTGATTGTGTTCAGATTGAGCATTTCAAGTTTCAAAAGTTATTTTTGGTTTGATTTGTTTGGTTTGTGAAGTGATGAAATTGAAAGTGATTGTGCAATCATCCTTTCTTCATTTTTGTTGCCTTGGGTCCATATTTTGTTTTAATTATATTATTTTTTCTTCATTAAACTTGATTGGATTCCTTCATTTTAATTGAAAATAAAAGAACAACTAGCCTTTAGTCTCTTATGCCACTTTAAAGAACTTGAATTGTGAAATTTTATTCTCTTCTTTGCCATTAAATCTCTTTCAATTCTTATTGAAATTGTAAATTGAAAGCAAAAGGAGTTGTTTATTCAAATATTTTAGGCATTTGGAGTCTTTGAAAGAAATTGTTTATTTGGTTGTCTTTGGTTCTCACAGCTGAAGTCTTCTTCATTTGAACAAAGAATTAGTTTTGATTCTTTCATTAAAATTGAAGAATTTTTTAAAATAAGAAAGCAAAAGGAAAAGGAAAAAGAGTTTTTTTTTTTGGTGTTTCTTTAAACGATTGTTTTGCATTCATATTCAAATTGGTGAATAATTTGAGAGTTTGGTTTGGAATTGATTGATCATTAAAGGAAAATATAAATATTGTAGGGTGTTGGGTGATTATTGCATTGGAATTTGAAAGAGTCTCTCTCCTTAGTAGATAGAGTTCATTGAAGTGAAAATTTGTGTCTCATAACTTGCATGGTTTTTGAGTCAAGTCTTCACATCACTAGTTTCATGTCCATTTTCCCTTTGAGTAAAGAAAAACCTAAAAATTTAACCGTGCACTAATAAAATAAATTAGACAATTTGTTTTGTTAGAAAACCAACAGTAGTATAGGACATAGGAATTTTGGATTAGGGAAGTGAGTTAATCATCCAAGAGTAACTAAAGAAAACTAGGACTACTAAAGAGTGAAAATCCATTAGTAGCAAAAATTGTTTGTTGGGAAAGCTCCTCTAACATAGGATTCAAGCAATAGGATAAATAGGGAAGAGTGTTCGGACCGGTCCCCAAAATTTTCTCTTGGTGGGGTTCTACGAGTATAGGAGTAATATTAGTAGTGGCAAGTCCTCAGGGTGACACCACTGTATAAATAATTTGGTTCTAAGAAAATTTTCTTACATTCCCTTCCCATTCGTATAAGCCCTCTCCCACGACCATTACTCCCAACCACCAAGCGTGAAGTGGTAGCCTTAGTTGCACTTGCCTTTCCTAGGTTATGCCCTAGGTAACCGCAGTGGTGGTGCTATCTGTACCTAGGACAGATCTGAAACACATGATTTTGGTTCCTTAGGAGGGTACTTGGTTGAAACTGGTACTTACACCTATGGGCATCCATTATGAGAGTTTTATGGGTAATTGTTTCTCATATATTTGTTAACGGCTTGATATCCCATCTTCAGAAGACCCTTTATCTAATGTTTGTGTGGATTTATTACCTTTAGTTTTTCATAGGGGTGTGCTCTTTATTTTCTTGTATCCCTCCTTAGGGATCACTATAATAATTGTTATTTTATTTATTTGCATTAGTTAATCCAGGCCCAAGAAGATACTATAGAATATAAGGCTTAAGACCTAAAGATAACGATCCTTTTTGGAAAATAGGTTCACCAAACCTGTCAAACAAAGAAAACATACATGAATAATTGTCGTATCAAGGAAGTGTTAATCCTTAACACACCCAACCCGAAGGGATGGTTGAAACTATAGAAGAGTCAGGCTTCCTTCCCTCCATAATTCAACCCCTCTCTTAAGGTTTTTATTGGCCAATTTTTCAATTACCATCGATTACTTTTATAGATGATATCCTTTCTCACTATCCTCGACCTAAATCACCCTACGAAAGAAACTTAGGCATGGATATACCTAGACCCTCTCATGAATTCCAAGGAGTTTCCTTTCCATATCATTCTACTTTTTTAGATCCTGCAATACTTATGGCCTTTACTTTTCCTTTGGAAAGTACGATTATGACTCAACCACTCATCTCACCATGACCACCTTCGAGTATCACTACTAGAATAGTGGTTGGATTGTTACCTCATGAGATAATTGGTATTCAATTACTTCCCCCTTCCAGACAAGTGGTTAATAACCCAACCACGTCAGGATTTATGTCAAGTGGTTTTGTCGCTCCAAACCCCACACAGATGGGTAACATGATCACACCCTCGATGATGAATCCATCCTTACCTATTATTGGAGGGAAATTTTTTATTGGGGTGAAAGTTTCTATTCGGGAGGGGACTCAACCACTAGAAAATTGCATAATTGGATGGATTCTCTAGATATAATTAGAATGACATACTCCCATCCAATCAACAAAAAAATGCTTCCATCTTCCCTTGGGGAACCTTCCCCTATCGAAAGTTACCCTCTGGTGTCAAGAATGTCGGGGATGCATTTCAACAGGCTATGTCATACACTTTTCATGACATCAACCATATTGTTGATCCTTACCTTGATGATGTACTTGCCTACTCAACCAATGTATAAGATCATCCCGAATATCTTACGGAAATTTTCCTTAGGTGTCGACATTACAACATACGCTTGAACACGCATAAATTCATTTTCTACATTGAAGATGGATGAATATTAGGATTCATAGTGTCCAAGGAGGGAATCAGAATTGATCCCTTGAAGGTGGAGACCATTTTGTCTCTACCTACACCAACAATATTCCCCAATTTCAGAGTTTGCAAGGGAAGTCAAACTCTGTATGTCGTTCCTTCTACAATTTTGCAGAACTTACTAAGGGATATATGTGTTTACTTAAAAAGGATGTCATGTTCATTTGGGACGATCAAGCACCACTGATATTTTGACGCCTTAAAACATGCATTAAATCATGTGCCACTATTGCATCCCCCCAACTATATGCGTGATTACATCCTTTATCTTGTTGCATCAACTTCCACCATTGGAATGGTGCTTGTGCAGGAAGACGAAAACAACCAAGAACATGTTGTCTAATATTTGATTAAAATCCTTCTAGGCCCTGAAATCCAGTATTCACATGTTGAAACGTTGGCTTTGGCAGCTGTTATATCTGTCCAAAGATTCTGTTACTACATTTTGCTTCGTAAGACAATGATTATCACATATTCTAACCTTATGTACCACATCTTAACCCATCAAGTACTAGCGGAAAAATACTCATGCTAGATCATCATTCTCTAGGAGTTTGACTTAGATTTTTCCAAGGAAAAATCTAATAAATCGTTAGTCATTATAGAACTTATGTGTGACCTTCCATGTGTTGATGAAGAAACTAATCCCATTGACTCTCTTCTAGATGATTCTTTGTTCCTCATTAGCACGTCTGATCCATGGTATGGAGACATCATAGTATATCTCCAAACACAATGCTTTCATTCCAAATTATCTTTGACAGGACCGTCGTCGCATTCAGAATCATGCAAAATACTACCCAATAGTTGGTGATACTTTATATCGCTACAGCCCTGAATCTATCCTCTAATGGTGTTTAACACACGATGAGGACAAACATGTTTTAAATGATTTCCACTCTGAAGCATGTGGTGGTCATCTCTCAGGCATGGCTATAGGCCATAAAATTTTCCATGTAAGATACTTCTACCCATTGATCATCAAATATTGTATGGAAGGTACTAAGAAGTGTTCACCTTGTCAATTATTTCATCCAAACAAGTGCATGCACCTCACAACACTTCATCCAGTCATTGGCGTAGGCCCCTTTTCAAAAAGGGGCATTGATTTTATGCATTTTAATCTTACCTCGGCTAGGGGACATAGTTGTATCATACTCGTAGTTTATTATTTTACTAAATGGGCCAAGGCTATTCCTACATATGAAAACTATGGCAATACTACAACACTTTCTGTGTTTAATCACATTATTGCTAGGTTTGAGGTCCCACAATCCATTGTCACTAATCATGGCTCACACTTCAAGAACCATATGATGGATGAACTAAGTGCCAAATTTGTTTTTCGACATGAAAACTTGTCACCCTATTACCCCCAAGTGAATGGACTAAAGTAGAGGCCATTAATAAGGTCTTGAAAACCATGATCCAATGCACAGTGGGGACACATAGATCAAACTGGTAGTTATTGTTGTTTTAAAACTTATGGGATTATAGTACCTTAGTAAAAAATGCCACTAGATTCACACCATTTCAATTGGTCTATGATCTAGAGGAAAGCTTACCCATCGAATGTGAGATTTCATCACTCAAACTAGTCGTGGAACTCATGCCGAAAACCTCTACCGAAGAGAAGCATTTTCTGTATTTTCCCAAACTCGACGAGACCCATCGTGATGATACTCTTGCTAATGAGGCACATAAAAAGTGCATCAAGGTCCAATATGAAAAATAAATCAAGCCTCGCATCTTCAATGAAGGTGATCTAGTCTTGGTTTATGACCAGATTCAGGACAAACTGGGGGCAGTTAAATTTGAATCCATGTGGCACGGTCCTTACATCGTGAAATGAGTGTTAGAGAAGGGTGCCTATGAGATAGTAGATCATGATGGAACCTCATTGGGAGAACCACAGAATGCGCTCTACTTGAAGAAGTACTATGCTTAGGTTCATCCTACAAGTCTACTTGTACATACTTGTTATATGGTTTCGTATGTTTTGGTATTGTGTAAGTTTTTCCTCGTTTTCTGTGTGAGGGTTGTAGCTAGGTTATTCACACTAGCTGGTGCCAAAATGCACCTATTAAGACTTATGGAAATATTAGTAACAATTCGAAAACTGGTGGTGCATGCATGCGGTAAAAAACAACAAACAACGGTAAATAAAATTGAACTAGATGGTAAGCAAATGCCGAAAATAAAACTAAGCTAATTATTTTTCATTATTTCACATATACGAGAGAGTAAGGAAAGAATATATATATATATATATATATATATATATATATATACATATATACATATGTATGTATGTATGTATGTATGTATGTATGTACATACATACATACATACATACATATGTATAAATGTATATATATATATTGATTTTATTATATAAATGGAAAATAATACAATATGGAGGGTTACCTCAAATAGAGTGAGTAGAGGGCCCTTGCAGAAGGTTGAAGCTGTGATTCCTTGGTCTCCAAGTAGCTTCAGGTTGTTCTCCACACAAGTGTCACTAATGGTGTCCAAAAATCACAATGGGTGAAATTAGAAGTCAAATGGGTGTTTCAAGGGTTTCTGGTGAAATTTCAGTAGAGTGACAGTAAGGTAATGAGTGAATTCTATATAATGAGGTCCTTCACCATTTATTTATAGAAATATTTTCCTAGGTTTCTTTCCCACAGTATTAGGAAAACCATGGTATTGGCTCTTGGTTTTGGGCAGCAGTTTAGGGTTTTCCCTCGTTTTTTGGCTTTTTGAATGTTTTTTTTCCTTTTCCTTTTTTCTTTTTTGCCTTTTTTAGGGAATTTTCCCTGTTTTGGAGGATTTTTTTCCTTTTTGGAGGGAATAAAGTCATTTCCCCCTATTTTGCAGAGGAAAAAATAATTATGAGCCAATTTATGAGTTTTTGAAATAGGCTTTGCTGGTTAGTGAAGGATGTTAATGGGGGAAAATAAGGAATGTGGTTATACCACTAGGGGATGAACATGGTGAGTATTTTTTTGGTGTTAACATATTTCCTCCTGATGTGTGATGGCAGTAGTTGATCGTATGGATGATAGACATCATAGGTGCTTACTTTTCCAGGATAATAGGTGTGACGGTAGTATGGAGAACATTAGCTACATTGAAGGGTAGAACGAGTGTTTCACTAGAACTACAAGGGTCAAATATGTAGAGACAATACTCAATATGGATGAGGTACATATGATATCAAATATATGGATGAGACGGGCATACCTATGCTTGTAATAATGTATCAAGATATAAAAATAATGATGAGGACCAAAGGGGATTTTAACTATACATAGAGAATTGTTGTGTACATCATAACTGTCCAAAGGGTATTCAAATTTGGAATGTAATCATGGCCCAACCATGGATGATTTAAAGAAATGAATTTGGGAACAATGGAATTCAGCCTGAATGTAGTATTACAACAACTAATGCTTTGTTGGATCTGAAGGTGTCCAACAACTGTATGGATTCAATGACTAAGAGTCAGAATCTCATAGATACACTGGACTGCATCTGAACTAGATACACTGGGAAGCATATAACGGAAGGGATTCCAAACATTGTCATCAATGCAACCCAGATATCCATAGGAAAACCTACTGGAGGGGTTCCAAAGGGACTCACCAATGTGCTAGAGTCAGTGTACATCTAAGGTGTTTGACCAATAACTAAAAGGACCAACACCCTGTACAATTCTCAACAATGCGATGATGGAGATGAATTCGAGCACGTGACAAACAACCATGTTAAGGGGCACTAAGGAATCCCATCAGATGGTCCGTAGGAACTCAACATGGATGGTGATGAGGCTAAGGTAAAAGTACCTCTATGCCTATCCTCTGGAATAGATGTGCTGGCGTAGAGAGAGGGAGACCTACAACTACAAACAAAATGAGGTTTCTTTGATAGGAGCACAAGTGATACAACCAAGATGTGATAGAACTGGACATGTGATTGAGATATCGTTGGGGAGATACGAGGGCCATTGAGTAATGGGAATAAAACTTCATTTATTCATAGTACGATGAGAGGGATGACTTGTCAGCATATCAAATCAATCTTGGTGGAAGGGGATCATAGCTAGGAGATCAGGAATTGTGACTGCAATGGGGGATACTCAGAGGGGCAAACTGATAGGTGATATCGAGGGGACTCCAAGGATGACACATTGCAGAATAATCTGAACAAAGGTGACCATAATAGGGAATGTTGCCATAATATGGGACCATATGTGATCTGCAGGAGTGCCAAAAGCACCGATTGGGCCTTCTTCATGGTTTAATTAGCACAAAGAAGGGATAGAAGTGTGCTCGAGATGGTACGGTCTTGTGGATTTTTTCGAGCCCAAGACAGTAGATGCTCATTGGTTCTTTCAATTTTAGAGAGTCTAAAAACAAGAAGAAGACTCTAAGGGTGTTCTTTTTCGTAGGTTAGTCCCCAAATCCTGAAAAAAGCATAAAATTATGCAATGGAGAACTCTTCTAGCCAAAGGGACTAGATTATTCCTTTTTAGTAATTAGTCCATTCGGTCCGAAAAAGTGGTAATAGTAATAATGAATGGATGCCCTTTTAGATACTTTAATGAGCATGAAAGGAAGCAAGTTTGCTTGGCGATATTTTTATTCTTTAAGGAGTTAGAAATAGCTTAAAAGAAACTCCATATCGGGATTTTGTTTACAGGGAATGGCTAATGAGTGACAATGTGATAGAAAGCATGCAACTTTAGTTCTGGGTGTCAAATTATGAGGACTCCCTATACTATGGGGATACGAATGACATGGGTGCCAAATGCAGGGGGTACTAAAATGGTCACCTGTGTAAGGTAGGCTCTATTGCCGAGTAAGGGAAAATGCAATGGTGGATGGGCTGGGCCACTTACTCAAACAAGGGGGGATCCTACATGCATAAATGGTAAACTAGATAAATGCATCAGATACTCTCGGGGAGAAAATGACCTATATTCTAGTTAAGATATTATACCTTTAGGAATCAGTTGTTGACTAAAAGAAGTGGAGTTCAATGCAACTTGGACCTGTACACATGGAAATGATACCAAAGCATCAAATGTGTTTATTGAAATCAAACCAAATATGCAATTGACATGTGACCTCAAGAAATGGTTGAGATCATGAATGCGCAATAGTGAGCAGGGTTAATGCCCTACTCCCATGCTATGGACATGGGGTTTGTGATTATGCATCACCGATGTATTGGATTGAGTGATGGGCTCACTAAAATACTGAGATAGATGTGACAGAGAAGGTTCAAAATGATCGAGCATGCCCCTTATCCCAAGTTCAAGGTAGTCTATTATGTCCCCCATCCTAGAGGTGTCAATGCAGTGTGGATGTTCTCCTAGGGAGGTACTGACAGGACATTGAGAAGTTGCTCGAAGGGGTTTGTACCATGAAGTTACAGGCCATGGTGGCACACTGAATTGGTGATATGATGATGGGGGATGCCCCTTTCAGTGTGGATTCCCCCATTATCACTGAAGAGAATGATGACAATGATGAGTAGGAAACTTTGGGTGTCTGTCGCTATGCTATGGACACAGGATTTCCTCATTGGTATGAAAGGGTCGACTAGGAAGGTCTAGGGGACCCCAGTCTATTGATTTAATTGTAGTAGTATGGGTTGACGATTAAGGTTCGTTAGAGGACTAGATGAGACACATGGTATTCATATCATGGCAAGAAGACTCTGTACAGTGAAATTATTTGATGACGGTGACTTGAGATGCCAATGAGAGCTTACGCAAGTCAACCAACATGTATCGGTAATCTGGTAAATCAGGGAAATGGTGGGAGTAATGGCCGTAAAGGCCACAAAACACACACAAATGATTTGTATGTAAATATTTGTTACATTGTTGAGGGACTGGAATGGGAACTACCGAGAGGCCACACTACTGGAACGGAAACTACCGAGATGGATGGGAAATTGCAGATAATTTTGGGTAGTGTGGCCTAAGACATTGCACAAAGCACAAGGAAAAGGTGGTCGACCTGAGGTAGGAGGAGGAGGATGCACGACTTTGTTCTCAATTTTCAGGATAGTGGTATTCATAGTTTTTTCCCCTTACATCTTAAGAGGAGGGAGAGTGGGCTTAGGGGATGTTGTCGCAGACACCCCGAGAGGTGGATGATTGGTAGTGTCAATTGGTTGGACCAGTTGGAACACGACTTGAGGGGTTGAAGTGGGATTTGGTGCAAATAAGTACCAGACAGGAAGCCTCAATGTCAATCCTGAGAGGTTCAACATCGCGGCCATCACATGCATACTAATGACTCCTAATGGTGGGAACAAGAAGGGGATTGTGTGTATCAGGGTGGATCCCACATGGATGGGTATGTACAGTGGTTTAGGTTGGGTTTGTCGCTGAAGTTGCGACTGGGCTGCTAGTTGAGCGGTGAGCTGTGATTTAGGGACTGTTTTTCTTGAATAAATGGTGCATAAGTCAGATATTTCAATAGCTGAAGGAGGTGGGGGAAAGTTTATAAATGTGCTGGTTATGGGAGCCTCACAATAAGACCCAGCCCCATGGTGGAAATCAATGGAATGGATGCACCAAGGGATGATTCGTTTACCATGGGGAGGACATTATCTGGAGTAGCTAGCCCATTAGGGCCGTAGTAGGTGAGTTGGTTGAGTTTAACAACCCTTCCATCATGGGGGAACATCATAAACTGGAACATGAATGAGGAAATGACCTTCATTGCATACATGTAGCTGTGTCCTAAAAGAAGGTTGTAATTGAGTTGGGAGTTAACAACTTCAACATCAATAAGGATAGTTTTTCTAGCTAACTTGGTAGGGAAATTTGGGAGAAGGCCATGTGGTTTAGTTGCACGACCATCATAAGCATGTAGTGTTGTTGTGGAAGACTACAACAAAGGGGACCCAAGATTATGTCATACAAAGGTGGACATTATGCATGTAGAGGATCCCTCATTGATTATACATCGATTTATTACCAAGTTTCTGATCGAAACTAAGATCTGAAATGCGAAGGATGAAGGCATGCAGGTTTTAGACTGATCCAAGTTGATTTTCATCAAATGTAACATCCCGTAAAATACCGAAAATTTAAAAAAATTTCAAATAACAATAATTATCGAATTTGTTAATGCGGAACATATAAAATAGTTAAATCTCTTAATTAGGATAATTAATAAGATCACATGTCGAATTTCTCAAAATAAAAATATGATGTTAGTTGTGTTTGCTATTGCAGACTTAAATGGATGCTAATCTCTTTAACGGAAGATATTTTATGTTCATAACACAAGAATACAATCTTTAGATCTGCTTAAGTTCTAAATGTAATTACATGTTGTGCATAGGTTTGTATTATTATAATTTTCTTGGTGATGTGCTGACAGTTTGTTTTGAATGGTGACGAAGGGGTCCTATGAGGTACCCTGGGGTTTACTTAGCTACGTTTAGCTAAGGCATTTGAATCCTGTTTCCATGTGTAGAACACAGGTAAGAATTTTTACGATAAACATGAGTTAAGAGTACATATGTATTTCAATTCATCGTCAATGTAATATGAAAAATATTAAGTACTTCCTTGCAAAACAAGTTATTGGAGGTATGGATATTTTGGTTTCAATTCTCGTTTACCAACGTCCAATTGTAACTCTATTTCAAAATGAACTATCATTATATTTTTCAACAACAGAAATTTAGACTATCCTAAAGTCTCACATTCATTATTTCTTTAACAATACATAGCTAATATATGAAATATATAGTGATTATAGTGCTTATGCTATGAACTTAACATTATAGTGTGTATCAATACAACTTAAACTATACCTCTAGTCTCACTTTTATCAATTGACTTGGCAATACATGGCTAACATATGAAATATATAAAATTTACCCTATATGACTATACATAAGCTATAGAATGAAATATATACAATCTAAAGTGACTATGCATTCACGCACATACAATGGAATATATTACTATTATCACGATGCCTAACAATAAACCTTAAGAACTAATATAGAATGTGAACTATGGATCTAACATTGCAATGATTACGATTTTGACAGGGCAATAAAGCTCGGTACTTGGTATGCTTTCAAACTAGCGATGAAAGGTCCTAGCATTAATGTCGCTCAACTGTTAAGTGATGTGGAAATCTTGGTTGGATGGTTATCATGTGATTGAGTTTACAATAAGCACCAAACAATGCTGAGCTGTGCTAAACACTATCCCTTGGTCTGCTGATTTGGCGACTTGGTAGATGCAGTAATCAATGTAGTATTGATTGCAATGATCTCTCGAATCTCTGCGTGCCCGACTGGAAGCTTATCCACTGTTGATCGTTACAAGATATAGGGCTTGGAAGAAACCCTAGTCTTTCATTGGTAAGTAACAAGGAATTGCTTTCCTGGTCTTCATTTCGTGTTTTAGTGGTAAGGTTTGGAGAGCTGACAGTGCTCCTACAATGTAGGGTTTAGAGTTTTACTGTTAGGAGGAATCCTTCCTCAGTTTTGAACCTTAGACCTGTGAGAGAGATTTTATATGTTACAAGCTTATAATCTTGTGTAATAGAGCCACGATACAACCATTGTATTTGTGGGGAGGTTCTTCTATCAGTTTGTTGAATGTAATTCGAATTGGAGTTCAATTCTCCAATTCGTAAAATGGTCTTCTAAGTTTGAACTCGTGTTTGCTGCAAATGCCATCATGCTTCGTCATTTTGTTGGTGTGGTGTGTCTAAGTCTAGGAGCTTCAATGCTAATGGTAAGTTTTCAATGATAGTGACAGTAATATTGTGATAATTATTCTATACCTGCGTTTTTCTTGTTTTTTTAATCCTTTCAAACTTTGACTAGAAGGTACTACTTCGTCGAAGGGTTTCTATGAGTAGAACTTGGAATGGGGATGCTGCAACTACTTCCTGGTAAGCCTCGGTGGTTCTTGAAACCTCGTAGGTACCTTTGGCATGGTTTAGCTGGTGAATGCGGTGTAACAAGAGTTGGAAATACAACCTTGTTCAGAGTAATGGTCGAGTTTTAATGTTTTAATTTGATCAATACTGTAAAGAGGATAAACCCTCAATATTTAGTTGCTATTCGGCTCTGTAATGCCTTGCTACGTCATTTAAAAATGACCTTGAACTTGTTTTTAGTGTTTCCATTTGTTAAGGGAAAGACACTGTGTAAATTTGGAACCTTTAAAGGTTTGCAATGTAAACTCTTTTGAATTTTAACTATAGTTTTCAACATTAAAAACATAGAGCTGAGGGTTCACTCGCTTCTGTAGAACAATGGCTCATTTGTACTGAATGTTATAGTTTTGTTAAAATAATGGTTTGAGAAATCGTTTGTATAAACTGTTGATTTGGTAACGATCATTGTCTCTGGTCGAGAGTAGTAGGTTGTAATTCTATTGGTAGATAGACCATGTACTTCGTATCATTGTTGAATTTTAAATTTGAATAATGATGTTGTGAAACTTGATCTGTCGTATGTTTTTTTTTTTAAATGGCTATGTGCCACAAGGTTCGAATTTGTTTCAATGAATGAAACCCTACCCTATAGGTTTTGTTGGAAACCTTGATTGTACTGAGAATTTGAACCCAAGAACTGGGCCTTAACTTGTGTCTCTAAAGGTTTCAACACTGTGTATAATTCTTGTTAGGGTTTGATAGATGACGATACAAAACAAAATCATGCCTTCTCATAAGTAATGTTATGTGATGTTAAGTGCCTTGTTGATATTCTTAATACGAAATGATAGATAGTAAGTTACAATAATATTGTTTAGGGTTTGGAAAAACATGTCTGCTATAACTTCAAAATATTTACTGTGTTTTCCATGAATGGCTTGATATGTAATTTATTGAACTGTATACTAAATAAATGTTTAGAATCTAGAGTATGTAAAATCCTAGGGTTTGATTCTATAGTGAAAGTATCTATATTTAATGATTGAAATCTATATTAAATCAAACTGTGATAAATAGTGATGAAAAATAATAAGTGTTTACTTATCATTGGTAAGTAACACTCTGTATAGAGAATAATTGTGGCTGCTATAAATTTCTAGAATATAAATGCTTGAAAACATTGAATTTATAATATTGAAATGCATATTGTTACTATTTGAAATAGATGGATTTGAATTAGAAAATATAGATCTGTGCAGAAATAAAAGTGTTCTTCTTTTATTATGAAATAGAGGAATACTATACATCTGTTTACACTATGCTATACTATTTCCTGAGTTTTAGACATGATTGAAATGACGAAATTTAAAAGAAATACTACTGTGTTTATCTATTCATTAAAATGGCATTCTGCCTATCACTCATCTCTATTAATTTTACTTTTTTGTACTAGATTACTATACAGATAACAGTATGGAAAAAATACATAAAAGAATTTAATCATTCATCTAATTTACTTAATCATCTTTAAGTTAGAAAATAACATAGTCTCTTCTGTATAACTGTAATTAATAATTCTACCATGCATAAAATCATTTAACTGTAAACAAGAAGTCAGAAGAGTAGAACCTGGTTGACTGTAGGAGAAACAAACAGCCCAGGGAAACTATTCCACCCAACCTATTCCTGAAGACAGCCAAATTACTTGCCTTAGGACCCCCGAGCATGTTCACTGAACGACTAGGAAGAAGAATAGTCTGTAGAATCTTAGTTCATCAACTTGCAGTAAAATATAGATAATCCAGTCATAAAGACTCAGCAGTCAAAGAGACCTGCACCAGCACCTCTGGTTTCCTTCTCATAATACTAGCAGACTCATAATGCACTCTCACATAACCTCCCTATTCGAATCTCTCAGTGATCACCTGATACACTTGAGGAAATATTTCTGCAGAAAATATTGTGAGAGCTGCATGCTCAATTCGAATTGGCTTATCTAGGCTGCCTAGGCCTTTTAGTGGTTAACCTAGTCATTAATGAGCCATCAGCTCTCTTCCACCCACCTGGGGGATAATGCCACAAATTTAGGGGTAGTTGTCCCATAACCAATAGCTAGTGGTGGAGTGCAAATGCTGCCATCTATCCCATGCCTTCTAACAGCTTCCATTCCTCCTAGTGGGTCAGTGAACACTCATTTAACAATTCCCTTGGGTGTTTGTCTCCTATTTTAATTTATTAAATAATAATAATCAGTAATTACAATCATCCTTGACCAAACTTGGTCATAATTACAAAACTTTGTAATTAAAATTTAACATAAAGTATTTTGCAATTAAAATAAATATTCTCGGAATTTGGGTAGGTGACATCAAACGTGAGTCATATGGGTCGATCGCACCTAAGGTGGATACCAATTATTTTCATTGCATTGGAAAGTTCTTTAGAAATTCCAAGGATGACATGGATATGGGGGATTGGTCCAAATCATCCATGATGTTGTAGTTGGGGACAACGCAGGCGTTGGGATTATTGGTGATGTAACACAAAAGAAATTTGGGGGATTTGGAGTCCCTGTCAATGGGTGGCAGAGGGAGGTGTAAACACTAGTCTAAAAGGGTAGATGCAACAGCCTTATTGGTGTGTATGGTCTTGGTGGACGAACCATATTTATTATGACGAGCCTGGAGTTTGAAATCTCACGAAGGCATTATTAAGAGATGGTGGACTCCTAACTCGGGGACCTGACTCGAGGATGTAGTGTAGGTGATTGGTGGTTGTGTGGTAACAACCCCTTGTGCGGGTAAGGGGTTTTGTAACAACATGGGTTGCATTGTTGGATGCGATGGGTTAGGTTGTACCTATGGTGCACTAGTCCCTTAGCGTTGGTTATCCTCGTTCCAAATTTTTTTGGCTCTAGCCAAGTGTTAGCAATGATGCTTATAGTGGCTATAAACACCATAGAAAGAACACAGGTTGTTTGTTCGTAATTGAGGGTTCTTTCCTTGCTTGGGTGGCTGATTGGGGTTCTGAATGGCAGGAGTTGCACAGTTATTATCTGGAGGATTAGGGTTTTCCACCCCCTCCCTAGATTTGGTTGTTACCACTATTTTTACCTCGTCTCTGATTGGGTTGTCCTTGTAGATTCTTCAGGGCTGGTTGAGTCTGAGCCCGAATTTGATGGGAATAAAATTTCCCTTGTGGAACAGACCTGGATATTGAGTTTGGGTGGGTGTGAGGGCTTCTAGCGGTGGTTCGGGGCAAGGGTAGTAAGTGGTAGGAACTAGAGGGAGAGAATACCCTTGCATATTGTTACTAAAACTAGGTGCCACATAGGTGGGTCGATGGGCATGGGGAGTCGGGCCCAAAGGAATGTACGAGGGTGTCGCTCTGGACTGAGTTGTTGCACGCAATATATCAGGTCCATAACTCATGGAAGATTGTGCAGGACTAGTGGTGGGGTTATATGTGGGAATCAGTGTAGGGGAACATAGGTCCTACCAATAGATGTGACATGACCAATGATGTCGTCGATAGCGTGGGATTCCCCTTCCATATCTCTCCAAGAGGAATCGTTGTGAGGGGCATCCAAAAAAATAGTATATAAATAGCCTAACTGAGCGTAAATAAGTTCAAACTATTGGGCTTTGAGGATGGCCTCTTCTTCAGTTTGGGGATGTTCTGATGCCATATCCTTGGCAATGGCTGGGATAAGAGACTTTAGGAACCAATCTAAAAATATTCGATCATCCAATTTGATCTTTCATAAACTTTGGCATTTACACCACTCATGGATATGGTCCATGATATGAGTGGTTGTAGTATGTCTACAAGAAAGAAATATCTCAGCACTAGCATCATAACAAACTGGTAACTAGAAGAACTAGAGGAAATTCAAGGCTAGGACTGCAAAAGGTGGAATGCATTCCATGGACTGATCGATATACGACTTGGTTGTAGCGCCAATGAAGGTTTGTTGTAACAAATGTAGTCGAATAGAGTTGACTACTATGGAGTTTGAGGAACAACACAGGTGGAATGACATAATATAATTCTGAGGGTCCTCGCCACCCTTCCCCTCACATCTAGGGATGTCTGAAGAGAGCTTGGTGGGAATGGAAGGCGACGTAGGATCATGTTGAATAGGGTTGTTAGTCAATCTAGATAGGTCAGGGAGTTTGAGACTATCCATGAATGGAAAACTAGTAGGAGGATGTGACATGGTGGAATCGACTTGTGTGTTATCCATAACAGTGATAGTGGGGCCACCTACTGTTGGCTTAAACTGACCCAAAGGTTTCCAATTAGACCCAGGTTCTTTGCGGTTCTCCCTTTGACCAACAAAACCCCTTCGCACCAGCCCTTTCGGAAACAACCTGCGAGCAAGTTGAGGTCTCACCAGAGGTGTATCTTATGGGGTACTGCGGAATCAGGTTTCCACAGTAAATGATGAGTTGTTTATAAGAACAAGCTGCACAGCGCAGGACAGAAGGATGGCGCTACGGGCCAAGTGATGCGGTACGCAGCAGGATCTATGCTACGAGCTGTACTGCATAGTGGAGGGAACACTGCGGGCCACACTAAGGGTTTCTTACTACTGCAAATCTTCTACTGGAACTGCGAATCACCCACACTTATCCTCTACTTGGAAGATCTCAGAAACGTTAAGGCACTGAAATGAATATCACTCATCCATTCATTCAGGCACTTACTGGTTATCTTTCTAGCATTCCTTCTAGAACCTGGATTATTACAATGTGAATTGAAATGATAAACATAATTAACTATGCTGCGTTCCTTCACTGTGATTAAGAAAGTATTTAAACTTAAATGACTTATTCACGACCTTAACATAGAATTGAAATGTTTGCCATTCATCTGCTTCTGTGGAACCTAACATATCATTCCAAAACTTCTCCTATTGGTAAATGGATATCAAAGTTCTCATATTACAGCATGCAAGGAAACATTCAAGCATTCATTCTACAGAAAATACAGACAGTCATTCATTCATAAACATCATCACATAACACAGGATTTAACGTGGTTCACTTTCCCGGATGGAAAGCTATGTCCAGAAGAACGGTTGGTAATATATTTCTATCAAAAAGGATGGGGAAACCGTTCTTAGTCTGCGCACTCAGCTGCAGACTCTCCTTTCTCTCGGCTAGGTCTCTGTGCACACAGCTGTAGAGCGTTTACAATATTCTCAACTCAGATAGATTTTACAATACAAAAAGGTTATCTTCTTAAATTCTCACCAACAACAACCCAAAAAGAGAAGAGCCCCCATCCCATACAAAATGTCTTCTTAAATAGATCATGCCCGAAGGTCATGTCTGTACAATGTCAAAGACCTAAAACCCAAAACCCTAAGGGTTTCCAAAACTGCGCTAGTTTTCCAAATCGGCTTGCTGGCTCCTGGTAGCGTCTGCTTGATCATGGTGGATATCCACGTCCTCATTCTGTCACTACTGGCCTTCCTGTCACATGCGTGCCTGCAGGCTGCTTCTTCCGAACCATTTCTCTCTAACGGTTTTCCTTCTAAGCGTGCCAAATGTCGCTTTCCTTAACAACCTACGCGTGGATGCCTTCCTATTTTTCCTACATCCGCTGCTCGGCAATCCTGGAATATCTTTCCAAAAATGGCTACTATTGGTCAAGCCGGTAGCTACACTTGATACTTGTCCAGCACACCGCTTTGCTGGCTCCACGTGGCCTCCTAACTCCGCAGCACTGCTTCAGCGCAGTACTGGTCTTCATATCACGGCCAAAACTTTGATGCTGCGCACAACTCTGCAGTTTGGTCAAAAGTTGGATGCTGCACGCAACTTAGCACCATCCTCAATACTTAGGCAAAATTATGTTTCTGAGCTACGCTCAGCTCAGCTTTCCCTGCTTGCCTCAAAAAGGTGCTTCCAAAACTTCATCTCAAACTGGGCCCAACATGCCCCTAACACTTACATGTGGCTCATCCCCGAGCCACTGATTGTTTCAGCTGTCTCACTCTACGCCGCAACCGGTGGAACAAACTTGGCCGCGAACTCGTCATATGTATCGCACAACTGCACCACTACTTCTCTTGTATTCTCCTCAACCTGTTTAATTGTCTCAAGCCGTGTTGGAGTTATTTCTTATCCAATTTGATCTTGTACCTGCTCCTGGTTATCGCACAGTTCTACTAACTTATCTTCAATTTGCTGCGATACTGCCATGGCATTCTCCAGGAGCTGCTGCAACTGATTATCCATCTCAGTCTCTTTTTGTCATAATTCCGGTACTTCTTTCTTTAAGCTGGATATCTCCTTGTATCTCGGTAGCCTTTCTCTGGGTGGCAGAGCTTTAACCTCTGCTTTAAACTTGTCCAGCGTGGTCTGTTTTTCTTGTACCGCGATCTTGACCTACAGCAACCCTTGATCCTCTTCAAGGGTCAGTTCTTCTTCTCTAAAGGAAGGTTCGGACATTCATTAATGAGTTAGCGGCTAAGGTAGACAGAATACAGATGGCTACTAGCTCAGAGAGGTTAATCACAAGAAAATTCGAAGTGCTTGGTAACGCCTGCGAGTCTCCGAACAGAGTTATTTATAGGCGCAGTAGACCCTCTCCCGCACCCTTCAAAGGCTAGATAAGCAATTAATGTGGTGTCCATTGGCTAATTTGAGCGGATCCTTCAGTATTTTCTGTCGTCAGTGTGCTCAGAACGGCTATCTTCTCTTTAAATGCTGAAGCGGTTGCTGTAACGGTCATCTAACGGCTATTTTTCTAAAAAGCCATGCAACAACTATTTTTCTCTGGGTGTTGTGACGAACTGCGCGACAAGCCATCTGCAACCCTGCCTGGCTACTTCGCAGTGTAAAAAATTTCCAACTGCGCGGCTTCCTCTCTCTCTATATATTTTTCTTCTTCTCTCTTTTTTTTTTCCTTCCGCGCAGCTTCAATAGTGTTGCGCGGTGCATAGGTCATTCTTCTTATCATACCTTCTTCCTTTTATCATACATGTATAGACTCCTTTACATTTCTAGTGTCCACTTTCAACTATACTTGACACTTAGAACTTCCTTCCTTTGTTCGTTATGCAGGATTCTGCGAAGCAGTGCTATCATGGTATAGCTATAGCCTGCTTCCATTTATTAAAGTTGGCAAGGTATCACCAGCTAAATTGGCTAACTGGACTGCACCAGTGTTAGTAACATGTATCACAGTATATGGGCCAAGCCAATGCATCTTAAATTTACCAGGGAATTTCATGAATTTGCTATCATACAGGAGGACTAGATCACCTACCTGAAAAACACTTGCTCTTTATATGGTGATCATGCCATGCTTTCTCGCGGTCCTTTTGAGCTTGCTGGTGGAAGCCTACGATGAAGCGATCTTCCTCCAAGCCTAGTAAGTGTAGTAATCTTTCTTCTAAAGCTTCGCAGTCTGCCATCCCTATAAATGCAGCGATTCTCAAACTAGGGACAATATATTCCATAGGAATTATAGCCTCTTGCCCATAAACCAACCGAAAGGGTGTCTGTCGTGTCAATTTATTGCATGTGGCCCTGTATGCCCATAGCACAGATGAGACGCGCAGGTCCCAATCGTCTCTATTTACATTGCACACCTTAGTGAGTGCATTCTACAATATTTTATTGAAATCCTCTATAGAGCCATTCGCCTGTGGATGATATGGAGTACTGCGTTGATGACGAATGTGGAATTCCTCTGTAATCACCTCAATCATCTTGTTCAGAAAGCGAGTACCTTGGTCACTCATCAAAATCTTCGAACAGCCAAATCTGGTGAGTATTTCTTCAAAAATAAACTGCGCAGCAGTACTGGCGCTGCAATCCTTAACTGGTTTTGCTTCTGCCCATCTAGTGAGGTAATCTGTATCAGTAATAATATACCTTGCATCCGTTCTTTTTCCTGGTGGGTTTATAGGACCCACAAATTCTATTGCCCATTTTTCAAATGGCTGCAGTGTCAACTATAGATTCAATGGCATCTCATCTCGGCGTGATGGTTTTCCTATCCTCTGACAAACATCACAGTTCCTACAATGTTCTTTGGCATCTTTATGGAGTGTAGGCCACCATAGCCCTACGCGCAATATCTTCTGTGTAGTATCCCTTCCTGCATAGTGACCTCCCACGATTCCTGAGTGTGCATCTACTAGAATAAATGGCTTCTCATGATTGAGTATGCACCTATGCAGGACTTAATCCGGCCCAAGTTTATATAACTAACCTACAATTATATTGAAGTTCGCGGTGCACAACACTAACTATTTTTTCTGCTGGACCGAGAATTCCTGGGGTGCCAGTCCTGTGGTTAGGAAGTCAATGATGTCCTTGTAATAATCATCGGCAACCTGTATACTAAATAACTGCGCATCAGGAAGACTGTCTTCAATATTTGTCGGCTCCTCTCCTGACTCGATCCTTGACAGATGATCAGGTCCCAAGTTTAGTCTACCTGGCTTGACAATAATTTCAAAGTCATATTCCTGGAACAGCAATAGCCATCGGCATATGCGTCCCCCTAACACTGGCTTGTTGACCAAATATTTCAACGTAGAATGGTCAGTAAACATAAGGAAGTGTGATCCCAGCATGTAGTGTCTAAATTTCTGTAGGGCATATACCATCGCAAGGCCTTCCCTCTCAGTAGTAGTATAGTTCTTTTATGATGTTTAAAGCTTTCTGCTAGAAAATGCAATAGGGTGGTTAATACCTCCCTCTCCTAGCTGAGCTAACATGATCCCTAGGTTAATACATGATGCGTCAACATGGACATGGAATGGCTTCGTCTAGTCTGGAAAGACTAGAATCGGCGCAGTGACCATATTTTCTTTTAATGTGTCAAAACCCTGTTCGCATTCTGCATTCCAAATGAATAGTGCGTCCTTCTTCAGCAGCTTTTCCATTGCTGCGGTTATCTGTGCATAACCCTTTATAAATTTCCTGTAATATCCAGTATGGCCTAATGTAGATCGCAACATCTTGACTGAATTTGGTGTTGGTAAGTTTGCAATAACTACAATCTTCGCAAGGTCTACCATCAATCCTTGCTTACAGACAATGTGGCCAAGTAAAATTCCATAAGGCACACAGAAAATACACTTTTTCAAATTCAAGGATATTTGATGCTGTCAACACTTCTCGAGCATCATGTGGAGATTCGTGCAATGATTTTTCAATAGACCAAATACAATCCAATCATCAAAATACTCTTCTAAAAACTTGTGCATAAAATCTTTAAATGCTGCGACGATGACTCTGGAGAATATGGCAGGTGCGTTCTTCAACCCAAAAGCCATGACGGTGTACTGGAATGACCCCCATTCTGTAGCAAATGTTGTCTTATGCCTATCCGCAGGATCAATCCTGATCTAATGATAACCAGAGAAACCATCAGTGAAATAATATGCCTCATTTCCTCCAATGTTATCAAGTACTTCGTCTGTGAATGGAGTGGGAAATGGATCGCGCATGGAAGCATCGTTCAGCTTTCTTAGATCCACACAAATCCTGATCTCACCTTTTGCTTTCTTGTCTTGAACAACCATGGGGCTAATCCATTCCGATTCTTCGACTGGTTCAATTATTCCTGCTTCTAGCATCTTATCTAACTCTGCGCGGACCTTTTCCTTATAGCGCGGATTTAATCTATATGGCCTTTGCTTGACAGGCTTAACACCTAGCTTTAAAGGTATTTTCATGACCCCTAGGTCTCCAAAAATTCCTTTCATCTCTGTAAATTTTGTTGGAAACAGTTCCTGATACTCAAGTAAGGTATCTGTGATCTATGCAATAGTCTGATCGTCCCAATAATCCCCTATTGATGCAAACTTCGGCTCTTTGTCTGTGCCAATGTTCACTTTTTATGTTTTTACTAGTCCAGTCATATCTGGGATTTCCAGCAGAGGTCCTTCTACCTCACACGCGCCTTCTGATTATGGTATGTCTATGTTGTGCGGGTCCTCCTCATCATCTTCATTTGTATCATTGGTATCTTTAGCTAAGTTGTAACACTCGATCAAGTGCTCTTCATGTTCCTTCCATTCTGACTGTAGGTGCGCAGGAACGGACTCTGTCCCAAAAAACTCCTGCAATGTTATGTTTTGATGATGACAATCGTCCTGGAATATGTGCTTCTTGATTAGCTATAATGCTTCATGGATTAATGGATTCTCGTCTTCAAAACTGAATTCCTTCTGGAAGTTTGTAGCGAGCAGCTCCCAATCAGTGAGTTCACTGCGCAACTCCAGGTCAAGGTACCATTTCTCTCGGATACCCGCATCCAATGTATGTACAAATAAATGTACCCATTCTGTAAGTGGTATTTCCACCCATTCCTTTGAACAGATTTCAATGTGCTGACTAGGGTCTGTCTGTCCATTATACTTTTGAAAGGGTAAAGTAACATTTTCGGCGAACCGGATCTGCATCTTAGTTCTGCATTGATCCCAAGTGGTCAATGTTTTCTTATGTGCATTCTACCATCTGGCAGGTGTATCATGCAATGCTATATCTAAAGCTGGAAATCTGTGCTCATCTGGTATAACTGCAGTATATTCCCTTATGAAACTGTAAACATTAGCAGAACCATCATATGAGGGAATAGGACTCACCTCTTTTCCGATCCAGCACAGTGATTTCGTAACCTGCGCACATCTTCTTGCTGATACTTCATGCATGCAGCTTTGCCAATTCTCCAATCCTGTATCCAAGTCAGAGATACAAGAAGTGTCACATCGCTAGCTGAGCATACCGTCCACAGTAGGATTAATGTAGTCTTCCTTGTTCGCAGTCAGCTGGTATAGTCGGTCTAAATCTTGAGCTTGGGATTCCTCCTGAATCAGCTCACTGTATCTATCACCATCTTTAGGATCCAATGGTGCAATGACCCTAAGATGCTTCCCTTCAAATATCATCTTCTTTGTCTTCAAGTTTATGATAGCCAAGTTATCCATAGCCCAATCAATTCCCAATATTGCTGGAAAAGGTTGGCTATCATCCACAATTTCAATAACCTCAAAGTCTACATGACTCTGTACTCTGTCAATGTCAACTACTACATTAGCTAAGTGGCCAAAAGGTATGACCTTCTCCTGATTAGCCATTCGTAACTGGATAGGTGACCAGAGCAACTTTGGTCGACCCATCTGCTGCCATGTCTGCTTAGTCAAGACATTCACTTCTGATCCCAGATCAAGGATGACTTCATCCATTTCAAAATCTCCTATCTGTGCAGTAAGCCTCATCTCTCGGCCTGTTCTTTTTTGCTTCCTTATATGATGTACAACGCTATCTAGAGTCTCTGTTGCAATCTAAGGTTCATACTGGCTGATAAACTTCTAGAGCTCTACAATGGCTTTTTCTCTTTTTAGTAACTTCATGCAGCTTCACAAGAACTGCGCAACAGAAGTACGGACATCTATCGCAGTACTTGTTTTATCATACAGGGTCGGCATGTCGTCAACATGCGGTGTTTCACTGCGTAGTGGGATCCTTGATGACTTATCTGTTGGTTCTCTAAAGGTATCCCGTGCGTCAATGAAGATCTCCTTGTTCTTCTGTAGGTTAAGAGGGGGTGCTTTTCCTGGAGCTTTCCTTATCCATACTATTTCAAGGGGATCCTTCTTCGTATGTGCCTCCCCTGATGTTGAAGCTTCCGCTCCTCTGTCCCGGCCTGTATCAGTACCACTGCGCGTGACCACATTAATGCTCGGATCCACTGGTCTATTCTCTACTGCGATCCACTGGACATTTGGATTCGGAGCCTCTGTTCGTCTTCTCTTTTGCATTTCCACCTCTAATACTGGGCAATCTTCAATGACATGCTCAAACAATTTATAATAATTGCATGTAGTGCACGGGTTAACACAATCTCTAGACACGTGCCAGGGTTGGCCACAGTTATAACAAATGACTTGGCTGCGGCCTCTTCCTTGTACCGGACCAGCATTTCTTCCTCTGCCATGGTATCCACCACCACGACCTCTGTATCCTCCTTGGTCATATTGTGCATTTTCTTGTTTCGACTGGGTATCTTCTTATACACGGTACAATCCATCACCTCGCATTGAGTCCATATCCATTTTTCTTTCATTCATTAATTCATATGCACGGCAGTTGGATTCATCATGTCCAACTGATTTACAGAAATTGCAGTATAAATTCTTAGGAGTTTTCACATATTTCTGGATTAGGTAACAGTCTTCAGGTCTAAGTCCTGTGGTTCTGCAAATTTCACACCATGGGGCCTGATTCTGATTTAATGGGTTAGGCGCACCACTGTTAATATAGTCATGGAATAGAGGGAAATGCTCGCAGTCATGACCTTCTCCTTTATAACTTGTACACCAGACCTCCTGTCTAGGTTCATATCTTTTTTCTTTACCCTTTTTCATACTTTGTAGTTCAAGTGTCAGGGTGGTCAGCTAGTTCTGGATCTGAGACATCCCAGAACTAGTATCACCAATCAGCGAAGCTTCCAGCTTCATTGCAATTTCCAAGGCCTCTTCCTGGGATAGAACCTTCTGCTGCATCAATGGTAATGTTATATGAGGTAACAGCGCATGAATGAACCATTCTTTATGTTCTTCTGGTGGTATAACAAAACTTACTTGTTCTAGTAAGGTCTTAAATTTTTGATAAAATTCCGAGACCATATCAGTTGGTCTCTGCTTTAATTCCTTTAGCTCAATTATACACTGAGACTCAGACTTAGTTTTCTTGAACTCTACCACCAGCGCGACTTTAATTTCTGCGAGGGTTCTCGGTTGTACAATAGAGTATTTCATAAACCAATGTAACGCTCTATCCCTGAAAGTGGTGATGAGCTGTGCTTGCTTCACGGCATCGTCCTGGATTTGTCTTACACTCCATACGGCTTCACAAAGGAACCAATGTTGATCAGGGTCTTCTAGTCCAGTTCCTTTGAATATTGGTAGTTTCATATCAGTGTTTGCCATTGTGCTATTAGGTGGTGGGGCGCCGAGATTAGTGTGCGGCTGCTGTAAAGGGATCTGCGCAGTAAATACAAATGGGACTATCGGGAGAGATGGACTAGGCTGAGTCTTCTACGGGGTGGGTTGCATAGTGGGTGGGTTCTGCGATAAGGGTGGCACGGTTTGTGCAGCCAGCGGATTCTCAGGGGTAAATGATTGTGCAACTTCGCTATCAAGATCGCAGGGGATCTCAGTATCTATATGAAGTTTAGGGCCTTCTGGATTCTTATTAATTTTATATATCTTACCACTTCTAAGGGTATGTGTCTCTTCGTTGGAATCAATATATGTACTGTTTATCATGACAAACTTCAAGCATATTACTGCATTCTTAGAACACCTTTCTCAGCTAACAGCATCTTAATGTATAGACTGAGATTGTTCAGAAACTTACCTTGGAATCCTCCGAAAAAATGTGCTTCTGCTTGGCTATAGGATTTGAGTGTGTCTACATCAAATTCTATTACAAAGCCTTCTAGCATATGATCGACCCAATAATCAACTGTGCGTGACAACGGGCTGTCCAAGGTTGTAAGCTCGGGAGTCCATTTTGTAGGAACTCCTCCTTGGAAACAGTTTTTCTTCTCTGCAAGCCGCGAGATCCACGCATGTAGCTCGTTTGGAAATGATGCCCAAAAGATCTCGTGAATGTCGTCCAATAGATATCTATCTGACCACTATGTATCGCTTAGACGTGGATGTCTATTTTCTTGTCTGTTAAAATCGCTTATGGTCTTATCCCACCAAGCTTGGATTTCTGTCTTTTCAGGATGCCAATAGTCAGATCCTTCGGGGAACTGATATTCTTCTTCACACATCGTGATTGCAACTCAATGGAACCATTTCAACTCATCATGGATTCTAGCGTGGCAACAGAACCATTTCAACTCATCATGGATTCTAGCGCGGTAATGGAACCATTTCAACTCATCATGGATTCTAGTGTGGCAACGGAACCATTTGTTGGATTAAACTGACCCAGAGGTTTCGAATTAGAGCCAGGTTCTTTGCGGTTCTCCCTTTGACCAACAAAACCCCTTCACATTGGCCCTTTAGGAAACAACCTGTGAGCAGGTTGAGGTCTCACCCGAGGTGTATCTTATGGGGTACTGCGGAATCAGGTTTCCACAGTAAATGATGAGTTGTTTATAAGAACAAGATGCGCAGCGCAAGACAGAAGGATGGAGCTGCGGGCCAAGTGATGCGGTACGCAGCAGGATCTATGCTGCAAGAGGTACTGCGCAGTGGAGGCAACACTGTGGGCCGCACTAAGGGTTTTTTACTGCTGCGAATCTTCTACTGGAACTGCGAATCACCCACACTTATCCTCTACTTGGAAGATCTCAGAAACGTTAAGGAACTGAAATGAATATCACTCATCCATTCATTCAGGAACTTGCCGGTTATCTTTCTAGCATTCCTTCTAGAACTTGGATTATTACAATGTGAACTGAAATGATAAACATGATTAACTTTGCTGCGTTCCTTCACTGTGCTTAAGAAAGTATTTAAACTTAAATGACTGATTCACGACCTTAACATAGAATTGAAATGTTTTCCATTCATCTGCTTCCGTGGAACCTAACATATCATTCCCAAAATTCTCCTATTGGTAAATGCATATCAAAGTTCTCATATTACAGCATGCAAGGAAACATTCAAGCATTCATTCTACAGAAAATACAAACAGTCATTCATTCATAAACATCATCACATAACATAGGATTTAACGTGGTTCACTTCCCCAGATGGAAAGCTACGTCCACAAGAATGGTTGGTAATATATTTCTTTCAAAAGGGATGGGGCAACCGTTCTTAGTCTGCGCACTCAGCTGCAGACTCTCCTTTCTCTCAGCTAGGTCTCTGCGCATACAGCTGCAGAGCCTTTACAATATTCTCAGCTCAGAGAGATTTTACAATACAAAAAGGTTATCTTCTTAAATTCTCACCAACAACAACCCAAAAAGAGAATAACCCCCATCCCATACAAAATGTCTTCTTAAATAGATCATGCCCGAAGGTCATGTCTATACAATGTTGAAGACCTAAAACCCAAAACCCTAAGGGTTTCCAAAACTGCGTTGGTTTTCCAAACCGGCTTGCTGGCTCCTAGTAGCGTATGCTTGATCATGGCAGATCTCCACATCCTCATTCTGTCACTACCGGCCTTCCTGTTGCACGCATGCCTCTAGGAAGCTTTTGCTGAACCGTTTCTCTCTAATGATTTTTCCTTCTAAGCGTGCCAAACGTCGCTTTCCTTAACAACCCACGCGTGGCCTCCTTCCTGTTTTTCCTACGTCCGCCGCTCGACAATCCTGGAATATATTTCCAAAAATGGCTGCTACCGGTCGAGCCGGTAGCTACACTTGATACTTGTCTAGCACACTGCTTTGCTGGCTCCACGTGGCCTCCTAACTCCGCAGCACTACTTCAGCGCAGTACTGGTCTTCGCATCACGACCAAAACTTTGATGCTGCGCACAACTCCGCAGTTTGGTCAAAAGTTGGATGCTGCACGCAACTTCGCAGGATCCTCAATACTTAGCCAAAATTGTGTTTCTGAGCTGCGCTCAGCTCAGCTTTCCCTGCTTGCCTAAAAAAGGTGCTTCCAAAACTTCATCTCAACCTGGGCCCAACACCTACACCAAAGGGTGGAGGGGTAGTGGTCGTCACGAGGGGTACCATGGAATCAACCGTAGGGTTCGATGTAACCTAAAAGAAGGGGCCAATTCCACTAGGAATAAATCCAGTGACAGGAGTGACCATAGTCATAGGGGTGTGACTATTTCTGGAAGGAGGAGATCCAATGGCTATATGGACCGTGGTCGTGGGAATGATCCCGATACATATGGGAATGGAATTAGTGATTGGATGTACTGTACTGGTGGGGGTAGGTTCAATGGTGTTGGGAATAGTGGCTCCTGTTATCACCAAACTTGTAGGTGCCCCTAGAGATAGATCCACAATAGATGGCAGATGGGAGGGGCAACCAAAGAGGTGCAACCAAGATAGCCTCGACTCCCAATTGATGGTTGTCACACCAATCGAGGCAATCTTCACTTTATGTTATCTATCCCAAGACAACAAAGGGGGAGACCTAGATCTACTCCCGACAGGAAAGATCAGACTAAAACACCAGATCAAATCAAGTATAGGTGAAGTACGTAAGGTGTATGGTAAACCCTAGATCTATGGATAAAGTCACAGAGTAAATGATAAGTTGGATCAAGGGGTTTAAACAGTGTAGATTTGGTCCAACATGTTTATTGAAATGACATATGAAGTTTATAATGAGATCAAGGATTGGGGTACCAGTCAATTGTGAGAAAATACACTACCTTGGGAACTGTGTCCAATGCAGGGTAGTTAAGGTCCAAATTGGGGCTAACCAGTACCAAAGATGAGCTTGATGGATATATGTGATAGTGTTTAGGTGTTCAAGCATCCAAGACAAAGATCAAACCCTAGCTAACCCAACAATCTAATAAAGTCGATTTAGCTTGGAGAAGACTAGTGCCTTGGGAAATGGGCCAAATGGAGTCAAAAAGATGTTAACTTGTAGATCAGGACACCTAGGATGCAAAACAAGTGGGCTACTCAAGATATGATGGTTGGATCTCACTAGATCTAATGTTTCATGATGTGACCCAAGTGGACAACAATCCCCTAAAACAAGGAATGCTACCCCCAAGGCAGAACTTCACAACAAGACACACTAGACATAGGTTTCAAGGTATGCTTGTTCCAAATCCACCGGGATCTCAACTACCCATATCCTACAAGTGGACAAACTCAAACACCCAGGAAGTGCGACTTTTCCCAAGGAGGGCTAAAAGCATGATAAAGGGTGTCAAATAAAGTCCAATGGCAACCAAAATTTAGATCCAAGTAGTTTAGGTAAGTATCAATGTGGATCTAGAAAATCTAAGTGATACAATGGCTAGATCTCAGTAGATCTGAGATTTAAAAGTGCCACAAAGTGACCCAAGTGGGGCTCAACCCTCAAAATGAGGAATGGGGCCCATAAGGTGAAAATCACTAAAGAGACACATTAGGGGTAGGTTATCAAATGTGTAGATCAAGGATCAAGTGGGATCTCACCTACCCAGGTGCTAGATCATACCAAACTCACCTGTCCAAGAAGTGCGACCTCACTTGGAGAGGCTAATTTTATTTGGGAAATGGGCCGGATGAAGGCCAATCCACACCAAACTATAGATCCGAATTGCTTTGGATGCTATAGAGGTGGGTTTTAAATATTATACCCAAAATCCAAGTAGATCTTGCTAGATCTGAAAAATTATAAAATGAGGGTTTGTAAATTAAGGGTTTTATCAATGAAGTAGCTATGTCAATGGATTGGAGCCAAGAAAAGAAAAAAAACCTATGGATCTTACCTAGATAACCTTGTATATGCCTTGATGATGATCATCTATGCAAACCCAATCAATTTGGAGCGATTTGAGGTAGTTTTCTATGAAATCGATAAGACAATAAACGTCAACAATATCAGATTTACTGCAAACAAGAGATAAGACTAATGCCACAAGAGAAGTAATAGAAATATAGCATAGATCACAATGATACTAATGATAAACCCCTGATACAAGCGAATGCCAAGTGGAGCGAGTTGAAGAAGCCTTGCAAAAATGCCCAAGTGAAGTCGCCCTCCTATAGACAAGACAAAAGTTTCCAAAAAGATAGATCTTACCAAAAAAACCCAAATGCTAGGATGCAATAGACTTTCCAATCACCATCTAAGAACACCACATGCAAAGGAGACAACAATAATTTCCACAAGAAAGTTTTCTATAGCAAGATTCCAAGAGCCAAAGACCCCTTACAATGAAAAGCTCTCTCCTTTAAATAGGAGGGAGAGAGTCCACAATCTAACCACTTTTTGAATGAGTGGCTAAGATAAAAAGATCAAAATATCTAATCAATGGTTGAGATGAGCTCAACAATGCAATACATGGATCACTAATAAAATATAACAATAAGTGGACAAAATGGCCCTAAGAGAGGGGATCCCACCAAATCATGATGAAAAAATGGTAGATCTAGATTATAGTGGGTCCAAGGGGTAATTTTAGACACCCTTGGTCAATCCCCATAGCACAATATCAATAAAGTAGTCATCAAAGTACCAAATTGTGCCTCTATGGACAAATCGTGAGCCTTAGGAGGCTCCAAAAATCATCAGAAAATGCCATAAGTGATGGATGTGGGTCTCGATGAAGCTGAAACTGCAGGAGAAGGTGTGGAAGAAATCCCACTCATCATCACTAATCATCCCATGCCAAAACTTTTCCTCAGTATCCCAAATCGAATTCCTTTGTAGCCATTTCTACCATTTCTGGACTGCCTCGGGAAGCGTGAAACTGCCCAAACTGCCTCCTGGAGTTCCTGTGTTGTCAAGGTGATCTCACCACTGTGTCTGGGATAGGGGTAATATGGTAATAAAAAGTGTCTGGACCACCCCCTCCATGCACAGTTCCCTAGGTAAACCAAGTGAATCCCATCACTGCTCTAACAAGGTCTCCGACAGACCAAAACTGCACTAGGATAGCATGTTGAGTCTCCATCATCACTGTAACTGTCTGAAACTAACAAAAGACTATCTCATTGGACTCAGAAGGTCCAAATCCATCTAATATGTGTACTCATACACCATATAAACCTCTACATGGTCCAAAATAAATACTCATCGTATCCGACAGACCAAATAATAATAGTCTGTAAAAGTGCTAAAAAAGCACAAATCATCATCACAAGCCTAAAACCACTGCATAATCCCACCATGGTGAACTATACCAGACCATGTATCATCTATCCGTAACATCTGAGGTCTTCCATCTCATGTCCTTTGGTTGACTTTTGGTCAAACTGAGGTTTGACCAAGTCAACATGACCAAAATATGACTCAAACTGTCATCAAGCTGCTGCAAGGTGTCCAAGGTTAAAACATGCTTTATAATCCATTCAAATAGAAATTATAACAAGAAGTAATCATTACTGGCGATCTAAATCCACATATACTAAGTCATAATCATTATTTATTACTCAGACAAGACTTTCAAGGTCATACTCATTTCATAGTTGTGATCAATTTGCTAGTGAAGGGTGAAGGCTAAGGAATACATGGCTACATCAAAGGATGACTTACTAACTTAACACTGTGACACTTTGGAAATGGAAAAGGGAATACACACCATAGCATATAGTGGACAAGCAATAACATAGGGAATGGCGGTGTCTCACAAATGGATAAGTTGTTCAAAGAGTGTTTATTCACCTTACACAGATGCACACAATCCATAATACAAATCAGGCCAGCAATCTTTTTATATAGCATTTAAAT
The DNA here is from genome assembly GCA_027924585.1 of Larix kaempferi. Lineage (NCBI taxonomy): Eukaryota > Viridiplantae > Streptophyta > Pinopsida > Pinales > Pinaceae > Larix > Larix kaempferi. Next base: position 4,148,422 of record BSBM01000319.1, read on the forward strand.
TCCATTGCTTTTTTGGGCCTAGAGTTTCCATAGCCTTTTATCTATGTGTGTTTACAAACACATTACATAGATTTACATTTATTTAGGCTTCTTGTTGCAGGTGTGTTTTTAAGGCACTTGTTTACCTGAGCACTTCTAGGTGTGTCACAAATAGCTTGTTTACCTAGCTATTTTACATTTCACAAAAGATATAACATTTGATATTTTCATAGCCATTTTCATTTGGCTTGCCTTTCATTCATGTGTGTTAAGAAACACATTGCATGAACGAGCTTTTCATACAAGATATAACATTTCATTTCCATACTTTGCATTAATGGCAGCACTAAAAGTTTCAGGTTTATCCAACAACATCTTTAGTGACTAGGGGGACTCCTCTAGGAAATCCAACTCACCATAGGTAATTTTTGTCACCAACTCAGAGCCGAGACACAATAAACAGGGAAGCTTATCCAATATAGAGGCTACAGTGGGGGATGGTCCTCCATGCCACTAGTCAAGCAGTAAGTTAAGGTAATGAACAAACTGGGCAAGTCATGGATGGATGGAGACAATGAATAATGAAACCAACACTAGCAAGCCAAAGTATGGTGGGAATGATCACCTCTATTCTCCCTAAGGAGGGTAAAACCAATGAGTATAGGCCAAGAACTTCTAAGTCTGAGTATGGACAAGTAAGATATATATATAAGTACAACCAGGTCCACATATCTATATGATCGCCAAATCATGATACTAAATGCTAAGACATGCTGCGAGAATGGAAATAAAAGCAATATAACCACAACCCCATAGTATACCTGCTGAGTCATATACCTGAATGCTCACCATCTGAACCATCATCTATCCTCTGGAACTGATATTGTAACTCTGGGCTCTACTGAAAGCTATGTACAAATGGCTAAATATCTACATCGGTCATCTCTCTGAGTGTCTTGAAACTCAGTCATGGCATGGGGAATATATCTGTTGTCCAAAATCTGATAGTGATCCATGGTAGATGCTCATCTCAGCATCTCAATGTAAGGGAACTGGCTAAATAGTGTACTGGAATCTGACAAAAAATGTATGGTAGCCCGGTTACTATATATGTGATAACATTTCCCATGGATCCAACTGACAAAATGGAGGTCGTAGTGGCTACAGGGACACTACTACACCCACTACCAACTATCCCTCCATAAAATGGGTCAGGATTCGTGTCAGCCATAGGGCTATGTGGGGGTGAAGGGATGCGTGACTCTGACTAAGAGGAGTCAGAAGTGAAATAAGGTGCATTAGGAAAAACTTTCGGAGATGATGAGGTGTGCCTAAGGGGTACACGATGGGCAGGGTCCAGTGGAATCTATTGTGTGAATTCCCCCTGAGTCTACGAGAGTATCTAGGGGAAGCAATGGTGATAGGTGCAAGTGTTAGAGGGGTAGGGTCATAAAAAATCACTAAAAAATACTGATGCAACTGAGTGTGCAAGGGGAGATATCACAATAAAAGGGACACTCAGGCCAAAAAGAAAGCTCAAAAAACCTCTTGCAACCACGTTCTATAGAAAGTGAGTTGCAACAAAGTTGTCATAAAACCAACTGACAAGCATCACTACCTATCAAAATAAAATAACCCACTAACCTAGGGGGTATGGGTGCAAGTATACTCCTAGCTAACAATATGGAAACCTATGCAAATCATATCGTTTGCGGGGTGATGAAATATGTAGTCCGACGATACGAAATGGAAAAACAAAATGGAGAAGGGATATACCTCTACCAAGAGGGATCCTGGGTAAAAGATCCCTAGAAAATACTGGAAACTAAGCTACATTAGTCAAACCACATCCAGAAATGTTTCCCAGGGCTTCATGCCTTTGTTCGTTGCACACTTGGTGTCATGTCCCCTCAACAGTGAACATTGGATCAAGTTCCTATCCCAACCAATCCCTTGGGTTGAGGAGACAACTTCATTATCATGGGGTTAATTTTGAATTCCACGCATTTAATTAATTAGGAGTGTGAATTAATTTTTATCCAAAGTTTATTATGCACTTGGAATATTTATTTTTCATGCATTTAATAGTTTTATCATAAATAAATGAGGATAATGCTCCATTAGGGTGCATTAGTGGATGAGGTTGACTTGGAGATGACTTGAAGAAGAAGTTAAGGAGAAAGCACTCAAATGTATAAAATCGAGAAAAAAGAAAGAAAGATGGAGAAAATCATAAAAGCAACAAAAACTCAGGAAAAGCAGCATAAAGCATAAAGCAGGATAAATCAGAAAAGCCAGAGAAAGCAGAAAAAACTAAAGAAGAAAGTGGAAAATCAAACTGACACGTCCCCTCCCATCGAACCAATGCAATGAAGGGAACATGACTACAGATCTTGGGCTTTCTACCAAATAACTCATCCCCATTCATTAGATTCATACAAATAAAATGCATATGTGTGCAGATGCACAATAAGATAAACATGCACAGCGGAATTTAACTACCCACACACATTTACCAGCTTAATCATAACTCTCTTCAAATAAAAACAATGCATAAGTAAAACACATAAAGAATACTCATCTTGATGTAATGATGTCCCAAGAAACTAGCTACGCAACTGCAACGTTCCACCCAGCCATAGGCCAACTATGCTCATCAATCTCTCAGCATAGTTTCCACCCCCAAGTTGGGCATGATTTCTACAAGGAAAGGGAACCTACATTGATGTACAGTAAGATGACCATCACATCTAAGCCAAGCCAGTCCATAACTGGGGTTATCAGGCTAAATCTAAACCCTCTTCATTTTTGGATGCTTGCACTCAAGCTCAAGCCAAAACAATGGATACCCATAACCCAACATACTCTATACACACACAACAAGCTCAAAATTTTGGCATGGATAAACAATTTTTCTATGCGATATACAAAGACATGCTTCCCATGATTTCTTCCAATTCGTTGCACACCCAAAACGAATTGTGGGGAAGGAAAACCGACCATGGCAAGAAAAAATGAGTTCTTGATAGGTATGTGGACGTTTACAGGGAAAAAATGACCTCTATGGGATGCCAAATCATGGCTCCCTTCTTCCCATACATTTTGCAACACAAAAACGACCTCCCAACTATGAAAAATGAGGGTAAACTCAGGAAAAACGTGAGGGAAAATGCCCAACTAGCCCAAAACTCGTGGGAGAGAAAAAAATCCTCCATGAAGACTGGATTGGGGTGAAATTCCATGGATCCTTTCTTGACAAGGAATCCAAACACATTTTTCCTAAATGGTGGCTTTCCCATACTCGAATTTGGACAGCCATACCTCCCCATTCCCAATGCATTAACTACCTCAACCAACTCTTGGAAGAAATAAATGATTGGGTACAAAAGTCAACATGGGTAGTTGAGGGTTCATGGGTTCTCTCATTGACACTTGGAGTGAATTGATTTGTTCAAGAGTTTGAATATTTCCCTCCCAATTCCTTGTAAAAAACATGCCCCCATACTCTTGTTTCATTGCATAACTAGTTGTGGGTGTTTTTATTAAAATGCATATTTACATAATATTTACGGTTTCGATTGTTCTTGGCTAGCACACAAACCATATGCATAAATTTTAACACTAAATAGATGGTGGGGCCTTGGCATTGATCTCATCACCATGATTTTATAACGATATTTAATCATTTACATTTTTAATGCAATGGAGTCAAAATCGGGATATTACACAAACAAAAAAGGAAAAAGGAGGAAAGCAAAGCAAAAATGAAAAAGGAAGGAAAGCTAGATTTCCTTATCCAATCATGGAGGGTGCATTAGCTAAGGGGACTTGCTCATAAATTCATCATATCTCTATAAATAAACCAGTGCACACCCCCTTCACATATTTTTTCAGTTTGAGTATTGGTATGAAAGCAATTGTGCCTTAGAGACTTAGGAGATGTGCCCCTAGTCCAAGCTATGTGATGTGTCGCTGCTTCCTATGAGACGATGATGGTATTCATCCATTATCATTGAGTTTTATTGTAGTTCAAGTATCTGATCCAAGGCTGGCTCAAAGTTCTGAAAAGTATCATGAGGTCTATGGTTCGAATCTCCAAGCTTCTTGTTGATTTCCAGTGCTAGATTGTTGTGTTGAGAGGAGAGGAGTTTTTGTAATATTTTGAGAATCCTGTTGGCTCACATATGATGTAATTACAGTAATTATGAACCTATGATATCATTAAGTAATTTTAATATTACATAAGTCTAAAATATTCTGAGTTTTCTCCACCCCTTCTAGATTTGCCTAGAATTTGACTAGTTTTCAGAATGTATTTGATAAATGAATGAGAATAGATCCAAATGAGTTTATTTATATTCCTGATATTAATTAATATGTTAAATGACCCAATCCATGTCTGATATAATAAATTCGTGAGCCTTCATTGACTTTTTGGGAGTTCCTGAAATTAACTAGTTGTGCAATCCTGGAATGTCGTTTTGCTTGTATCTTTGTGAATCTTTCTCAGAACTTCCTCAAAATTTTTGGAGAGACCTATGACTGTATATTGAATGATATTTAATGTTTATTATCCTCCCTTATTTATAAACCTTCATCTATAGCTCCCAATACTTGTATAGTTGAAGTACTAGTTTGCATATGTTGGGGTGCCCACGAGCATTGTAGTAGATTTCAACCTTGCTGATTTCGAACCATCAATGTTCCCAATTATTTTTTCAAAGTTAATATCAGCCATCAAAGTCTTCTTTCCATCCAGAGTGTTGATCATGCCAATCCCTAGTAAAACTAGTCTTTTTATTCATTGTTTTTAGCTGAGTCTGGTAGGAATTAGAGTTAGTGTATCATCATCCCTTGTTGGTACATTACAGTCGTATCAGAGCATGGTCCTCTAAAAATTCTCTTAATTTCTTTCTATGAGTAAAATAATATATTCATATTCTAAGAAGGATCCATTGTCAGAAGGAGAAGAGGGAGAAGAAATAGATTCTACTGAAGGGAAACTACAAGGAGAGTCATACATCTCTCACAATGAAGAAAAAGAGGAGTTCAAACTCTTTGTTCAAGGCATGATGAAAGGATTGCAATACATATCCCATAATATTGTTCAATCTAGGAAAGAGACCAAAGAGTTCTTAGCTCGGCAACTAGGAAGCTAGAATGGAGAGGGGAGCAACAATGGTACGCCACATGGAGAAAGAAGAGCAATAGTGGCCATATTTTCTCAAGAATTGGGCCTCACAACCACCCTGATGACTTCAATATGGAATCTCAATCTCACTCCAGGCCTACTATGCCCAAGTTTACTAAAGAACGCAGAGAGGAACCTAAGGTTCAAAATGGAGGTCTTGCTTCATGGGAGGACAAATATGTTGAGTACCTTACATTGATTGAAGAGTGCAGAAGTGATTTACCGTTCAAAGACTTATGTGATCTACAATACAAGACCAACCCAAGAGGAGGATTCCGGATGCAAAATTGGAACTATGAGTTAATAAATGCTATTGGTAAGATTTATTTACCTTATTTTGATGGTTCATAGAAATGTATTGCTAAATCTTGGATTTAGAAGTTTGATACATATTTTAAGTTGAATCCAATGGCTGAGAGAGATTCCATCAAGATGGATACTCTACACTTATATGGAGAATCAAATTACTGGTAGTTTCCTGGCCTAAAAACTCTTGGGCATGATCAAGTGACCACTTATGAAGAGTTCACAAGAAGGTTGAAGATTCGAAAGAAGAGATACTGAGATCACCTTCAGGGAACTAGCGCATGTGAAGCAGACTAGAACACCTGAATCCTACATCTCTGAGTTTCAAAAACTAGCTGTGATGCTCTCTGATATTTTAGAAGCTAGATTGATCTTGTTTTTCATTGAAGGTTTATCAAAACCTTTGAAAGGTTTGGGGAAGGCTTACAGACCCGCTACCTTGCAAGATGCACTAAGTCGAACTAGAGACTTGCAAGACTCTATTTCGAGGACCAGATTTCCTCTTAGTACTGTTGGTCCTACTTAGTTCAAGAATCAAAGGCCACCCATGAATATTCCTTCTATAAATTTCAGAAAGGATAACTATTCAAAGATCAAGATGAATTGAGAAGAAGGAAGTTGTGCTTCAATTGTCAGGAGCCATGGGTTCTAGGACACAGATGTGCTAAAGGAAAATCACACTAGATTGAAGTTTAATCAGAGAACAAAGCTAGGGAAGAAGAAGAAGAGGCCCTAGTAGATGCAGAAGTGGCCTATGACACTACAGAAGAAGAACCTACCCTCGAGGTGAGTAACATTGGAGTACTTTCATGGGTGCCTCGCTTCCATACACTCATATTCAAAGGAGTGGTTCAAGGAAAATAAGTCACTATGTTAGTGGATGGAGGGGAAAAACATAACTTCATTGATTCAAGTTGAAAGGAGGAAGCTACCTACTAAAAATTTTGGAGGCTTCACTATTATCATTCCAGGTAATCATTCTATGAACTGTTGTAGATGGATTTTTAAATTGCAGATTTCTATAGGAGAACATATCATTACAAATATCTTTTATGTTGTGGATGTGGTTGATACTAACATGGTTTTAGGAGTACAATGGTTGTATTCCATTGGGAATCATTCAATAGACACTAAGTTCCTGAGATGATTTTCAAGCGAGAAAATGGAAAGGAGGTGGTTTTGAGAGGGATCAACACCTATCTTAAACAAGTGGTAAGTGCACATAGTATGAGATCCATACTAAGGCATGGAGACATTGAATGGGCTGCATAATGCCTAATCACCACAAAGGGTACCTCATTGGAAGTAGCCCAATATCCAGAAGACATTCATAAGTTTCTCCAAAAACATAAGAAGGTGTTTGGGGACCTTCCTCATGGTAGGGCACCCGATAGAGGAGTGGAGCATAGAATTGAGTTAGAGATAGGCACCTCACCTATCAAAGTACATCCCTACAAGCACCCAAAAATATTCAAGAATGAGATAGAGAGGACCATCAAGGAACTGCTTGACTTGGGATTCATTAGACTAAGTTCAAGTCCTTTTTCCTCATCGATAGTCCTTGTGAAGAAGAAAGATGGGACCATGAGGATGTGCATATACTACAGAGCTCTCAACAAGAAGACTATCAGCAACAGATATCATATTTCAAGGATTGATGAGCTTATGGATGAGCTCCATGGGGCCAAATACTTTTCAAATATTGACCTTCGATCTGCTTACCATCAAATTAGCATGCAGGAAGAATACATCTAGAAGATAGCCATCTGGTGTCATCATGGGAAATTTCATTTTCTGGTTATACCGTTTGGCCTAACCAATGCGCCTACAACTTTTCAACCTTGTATGAACAAAGTGTTTAGCAGGAAGTTCCGTAAGTTTGTACTTGTTTTATTTGATGATATTTTGATCTATAGTAGAACTTGGGAAGAGAATTTGCATCATTTGGATATTGTACTAACAATATTGGAAGATCAATATTTCTATGCAAATCTATCGAAGTCTGAGTTCAAAATGACTGAGATTTTGTATCTTGGTCATGTTATTGGGAAAGATGGAGTTAAGGTTCACATGGAAAAGATACAAGTTATTCTAGATTGACTGATTCCTAAAAATCTAACTGAACTGCGAGGTTTTATTGGGCTATGTACCTACTACCAGAAGTTTGTCAAAGGCTTTTCCAAGTTGACATCTCCTTTGACAGACCTCACTAAGAAAGGAGATTTCCATTGTTTAGAAGAATCTAAGCAAGTATTTAATAGAATGAAGGAGGAAATGAGAAGTTGTCATGTTCTTTCACTTCCATATTGTTATGTCAGGAATTTGTTTTTACCTTTTAACAGCTTGATAACCTTTTTGATTAAGTTTGCTTATTTCTTTGTCTTTATTTTTTCAATTACTATAGGAAATTTTGGTATTTATTTTAATTCTTATGTTATTTGTCTTTAGATTTATTTTGTTTTTTCTCCTTTAGGTGTTGAAGGGTTTTTAAAGTCATATTATTGAATAATGAAGTCACATTTAGCATCATGAGTATGGTTCAGCTTTTAAACCGCATGCAAAATTACCAAAAGTTGAAAAATAGCGCCAAAATGCAGTTAATTTTATTCTTGTAGCGCTGGAGCCCGAAATTAACAAAGAGCGCGCTACAAGAATATCGCCGCTCTCATTTTCTCCAATTTTTTAGCCAAAATTTAGCACGATCTCAGTTCTAGAGTGAATAATTACGTGATTTGAGGATTTTATTACGTGCTATGTCAGTTTCCATCATGTGAACAGGTGATTTTGATTTATGGAAGGAATCGTGGTCATAATTACTCCAAATACAATTCAGCTTGTCAGAACAGAGGAGTATTTTCAGTGAGATATTACAACACAGCAGGCTGTCGTTCCACTTGTCCACCCTGCAGGAATTGGGATTCCAAACTTATAGCAGAGAGAAATAAAAGCACTTGAAAGTGTTTCTGTCAGCTGGCCAAATGCAGTCGCAGATGCTGGTGGCATCATCGAGCTCTCTAAGTTCTTGTGAAGCTGTTACGATCAGGCAGTGAGCAGACAATAAATGATTATATGTGCATTCTTGGTTGTCATATATTAAAGGACTTCATATATAGTCAGACAGATAGGACTTATATGCACAATTTGAATGGACTACTTCCAAAAGTCTGCGGGCTTGCTCGTGAGAATTGGGAACAGAACAAACTCTTTTTTTCTTTCGGCTGGAGCTATTCCTGTAGCTGCCAAGTTGGTCACTACAACTACTCGAAGACAAGCATTACCTACAAAGAAAGCAAATAAGTAGCTTTTAGTTCCATTGCAGCCTGACGATTAAAAGAAAATATTTATTCAATGCCTGGAAGCATCCGAGTATCAGTTCTCGAGTCTGTAAATCTGCCTACTGAGGCAACAGGAGGCACATATGTGTCAATAAAAATTAATGTTGGGAAAAGGGAGTACCAGACAAAGCCCCCCAAGGTAGATGGAGATAGAACAACAGCATGGAATTCAGATTTTACATTTCCTGTACTGAATCTCCGAGACAATTTATTAGTAGCACTTGCTGATAGCAAGGGAAATACAATTTCTCAATCAGACATTGGAACCCCAATTATAATTGAGAAGGGATTCTAGGATGATCTATTTCCCCTTAAAGGTGGTGGGCATGTTCATCTTAGGTTAAACTTTGTTTTAACAGCAGAGGAATGGAAAAGAATTGAAGCTATGAGAGAAGCAACTCTCAACAGGAAAGAACACAGAATTCTTAAGAAAAATGTAGCCATCCAAGTTTTGTGCCCAGTGGCTGAAAATGGGAATAGTGCTTCAATTTCAAGCGCAGGCATTACCAAAACCAACCCAGAAGATGGAACAGGTAAATGAGGAATATTTCTGAATACATATATTCCTGTGATGAATATTCAGTTTTCAAAATTGTAAAGAGGATGCCTAGATCTCAAGAAGGATAGCTGACATAAAAAAAAGGAGGCAGTAGAGACAGAATTCTGCCCTATTTTTCCTGTTTTGTGTTATTGAATTCAAATGCAGACCACGAGCTGATGGAGAGGAATTTTTGAAAACCAAAGGAGGTTTTTGTTCATAAGATACCCATCTACAAAAACCTCTCTCAGTTTTGCAACAGATGTCAAGGATTGAAAGATTCAGTTTAATCTTTGCAGCCTATTTTCCAGGGATTTTAAATATTTAATATTTTCCTGTTTTAGTGTTCATTTTGCGGGGCCAATTCTGATTGATTGGAGATTAATTTTGAAAAAAAAAGAGAGGTTTTTGTCCATCACGGACCCATTAACAAAAAACTCTCTCAGGTTTTACACAGGTGTCACCAATTGAGAGATATGGAAGCTTCTTTGACACCTATTTTCCAGAAATTCGCCACATTTGCCAGGAATCCGATTTGCTATTTTTAGTCAATTAGTTGAGTTAGTTAGTTAATGTAACTGCTGGGTAGTTTCAATTTCGACCTAATGAAGGGGAGATGGAACTACTTCTTTGTAAATATAAAAAAAGGACAAAGGGACTGAAGGGGGGTTCTAATTTTTGGGAGCATCAGGAGGTCTGCAGACTGTGTTGTATCTTCAGACTTGTTCAGAGATAAGTACTGTGACTCTTATAAGCATTTGCTGATGAAATAATGAGATATATGACTTTTTCCCCTTCAGTTTGTCTGTGTTGGCTTTGTTATTGAGCTGGTTTAGCTTCTTAAATGATAATTTCATTGCTAGTTAATGTGTATTTTCTGGTAATGCTTATCCTTTATGTATGAACCTCAACATAGTCTTTCAGTTGGATCTTATGTGATATGTTATGCATCTTTATCAATTTCTGTTTATGATTTAGTTATTAATTTTCTTTTGAATGTATTCCCTGACTGTGCCCAAAGCTTACAACCATTTAAATCATACCAAAAAACCCTAAACTTTGTTTTATTTATTGAGTTTTACTCTTGAGATTGTGTTGGCTTGTTTCTCTGGACTTAGAAACAATTTCTGGCACAAACACATATTTTTTTCAACCTTTTGTTCTTGAGTATGATGCTTAAGGGAATGGAATTGGAGTAGTCCTGATGCAAAATAAGCACCCATTGGACTTTGAGAGCATAAAGTTGCATCCCCATGAAATATTATATTAAGTCTATGACAAAGAGATTCTATCCATCATGCATGCACTAGTCAAGTTCAGATAGTATTTGGTAGGGGGTAAGTTCATTATCAACACTCATCACAATAGTTTGAGGCACTTCTTAACCCAAAAGGAGATGAATGATAAGAAACAAAAGTGGGTAAGAAAGGTCAAGCATTTTAATTTGATATTGGACATAAGAAGGGTAAGATGAACATTGTAGTCGATGCACTTTCTAGAAAACCAACATTTGCATTGCTCAAATTTCATAATGATTGGAAAGTACAACTTGGGGTGGAGTACACAAAGAACAAGTTTTCTTGTGATTTGTTTGATGGATTAATTCATGATGATTCTTACAATATTCTCAATGATATTATCCCTTATAAGGATAGGATATTTTTAGTGCAAGAATCCATACTAAATATAAAGATCCTTGAGGCTTCCCATGATGTGACACTAGCAGGTCATCTGGGGTTTGTGAAGACTTACAAGAAAGTGAAGGAAAGGTTCACATGGAAGGGGTTGAAGAAGGAGGTGATGGAGTATGCTAGATCATGTGTAGCATGTCAGAAAAATAAAGTAGAGAATGCTTATCCAACATGGCTCTTGCAACCACTTCCTATTCCTGAACAGAAATGGGAAAGTGTATCGATGGATTTCATCACCAGGCTTCTAAAATCCCAAGGTAAAGACAATATTTTTTTTGTGGTTGATAGGTTGAATAAATATGCACGTTTATTTGTTGTCACAACTAATATTTCAGCCATCCAAGTGCCTAAAATTTTCATCAAATAAGTATTCAAACTTCATGGCATATCCAAGTCCATCGTCAATGACAGAGATAGAAAATTCACTAGCAATTTTTGGCAAGAATTGTTCAAGTTAGTGGGGACAATTTTGGACATGAGCACTAGATACCATCCACAGAATGATTTCCAAACATAAATATTGAACCAATCGCTGGAAGGGTACTTAAGAAACTATGTTACAGGCCAGCAAAAGTCATGGACTACTTGTCTCCATTTGGGAGTGTTTTGTTACAACACTACTTTTCATCTCTCGATTGGTATGTCTCCCTTCAAATCTCTATATGGATATGATGCACTCAAATTTTATGATCTGATATTTGGTGATTGTAAGACACAGAAGGAAAAGGATTGGATCCAAGAGATTCAATACATACTCAGAACTCTCAAGGACAATTTGTGAGTAGCACAGAACATGCAAAAGATGCATGCATACAAGTATAGAATTGAGCGAGATTTCCAAGTAGGAGATCTGGTATATTTGAGGTTGCATCCCTATAGATAGTCCTCATTGAAGTCTAAGGGGGTTTAGAATTCATATCCAGGGTTATATGGCCCATACCAAGTCTTGAGGATGATTGGGGAAGTGGCTTATGAGCTAGAGTTTCTTCCAGGAAGTTAGATTCACAATGTTTTCCATGTGTCCTATTTGAAGAAGGAAATAGAGAAGCAAGTCAAGGTTTCACAATACTTGCCACCCCTTGATGATTAAGGAAATTTGGTTCTGATCCCTGAGAATATTTTGGAGGTCCAAGAGAAGAAGCTAAGGAGCATAATCCTTAAGGATTTTTTGGTGCAATGGGAAGGACTGCCTAGTGAGGGTGCTACTTGGGAAGGAGAACACATCTTATAACATCCCAGTTTGAAATTGCTTGAGGACAAACAATATTGGGTGGGGAGGACTGTCATGTCCCCTCAACAGTGAACATTGTATCAAGTTCCTAACCAAACCAATCCCTTGGGTTGAGGATACAACTTCATTATCATGGGGTTAATTTTGAATTCCAGGAATCTAATTAATTAGGAGTGTGGATTAATTTTTATCCAAAGTTAATTATGTATTGGAATATTTATTTTTTATGCATTTAATAAATTTATCATAAATAAGTGAGGATAATATCCACTAGGGAGCATTAGTGGATGAGGTTGACTTGGAGATGACTTGAAGAAGAAGTTAAGGAGAAATCACTCAAATCTAGAAAAACAAGAAAAAGGAAAGAAAGATGGAAAAAATCTTAAAATCAACAAAAAATCAGGAAAAACAACATAAAGCAGGATAAATCAGAAAAGAAGGATAAATAAAAAAATCCAGAAAAAGCTAAAGTAGAAAGTGGAAAAGCAAACAGAAAAGGAAAAAGGAGGAAAGCAAAGCAAAAAGGGAAAAGGAAGGTAAGCTAGCTTTCCTTATCCACTCATGGAGGGCGCATTAGTTAAGGATACTTGCTCCTCAATTCATCATCTCTCTATAAATAAACCAGTGAACACCCCTTCACATATTTTTTCAGTTTGAGTATTGGTATGAGAGAAATTGTGCCTCAGATACTTGGGAGATGTGCCCCTAGTCCAAGTTGGGTGATGTGCCCCTGCTTCCTGTGAGAGGATGATGGTATTCGACCATTATAATTGAGTTTTATTGTAGGTCTTGTATCTGATCCAAGGCTGGCTCAAAGTTTAGAAAAGTATCATGAGGTCTATGGTTCGAATATCCAAGCTTCTTGTTGATTTCCAGTGCTAGATTGTTGTGTTGAGAGGAGAGGATTTTTTGTAATATTTTGAGAACCTGCTTGGCTCACATATGATGTAATTACAGTAATTATGAACCTATGATATAATTAAGCAATTTTAATATTACATAAGTCTGAAATATGATGAGTTTTCTCCACCCCTTCTAGATTTTCCTAGAATTTTACTAGTTTTCAGAATGCATTTGATAAATGAATGAGAATAGATCCAAATGAGTTGATTTATGTTCCTGATGTTAATTAATATTTTAAATGACCCAATACATGTCTCATATAATAAATTCGTGAGCCTTCATTGATTGTTTGGGAGTTCCTGAAATTAACTAGTTGTGCAATCCTCGAATGTCATTTTGCTTGTATCTTTGTGAATATTTCCGATAACCTACTAAAACTTGATGGAGAGACCTATGACTCTATATTGACTGATATCTCATGTTTATTATCCTCCATGAGTTATAAAACTTCATCCATATCTCCCAGTCCTTGTATAGTTGAAGTACTAGTTTGCATATGTTGGGGTGCCCAAGAGCATTGTAGTATATTTATGCCTTGCTTATTTCGAGCCATCAATGGTCCTAGTTATTTTTTCAAAGGTAATATCAGCCATCAAATTCTTGTTTCCATCTACAGTGTTGATCTTTCGAATTCCCAGTAAAACTAGGCCTTGAATTCATTGTTTTTAGCTGAGTCTAGTAGGAGTTAGAGTTAGTGTATCACCAACCGTTTTTGGTACATTACACTTGGTATGGTATACAACATGGTCAGTGAGTACAACTATTTGGTTTCCTTCAATATAGAGAGGAGAGCGACATTCCACCCAGACCTCCAGAACCTTCCTAGAGGAGAGGCCCGCCTATGAATCGGTGTCAACCGTGCTAATCAAAGAGGATTTTGGTACCTTAAAGGAAAACCACTATGTCTCAAATGAAAATTGAAAAGGGGTGTTGTTTCGATGCCTAACCCCAACGCCCTACCTAGCTACCAAATTCTTTTAATCCTCAAGTGAGGTTAAATGTATATTTGATTAATGTAAATTTTAAGCTCAGCTTGGGGTTATGGTCCAAGCATTGATAATTAAGGTGTGTGATGTATGCATCGGTGGTGTGCACCCAAGTAGCCAGATATGATGCTGAAAATAAACTAGAATAACAGAAATAAACTTTTCTTTTGATTTTTAATGAAAATAAAGCATCTAAATTATGATGTATCTAAGCAAACTTTTCACCAACCAACTTGATGAAATGTAGAATGTAGATGCACAGGATCAATACAACTGTTCAAAACATGCAACAACCAAAGTAAGACAAAGAGAGATAAAGGAGGCATGCGGGAGAGATCCAAACAAGTGCTACAACAAGCAAATAGACAGAAAATGGCTTTGCAAATAGGATGTTGGATGACTAAGAGATGGCTGCAATGGGAAGAAGAAAAATAGAGGTCGTAGATGTAGGAAAAATAGCTAAGAAAAAAAAAAATAGGTGCAGGGCACATCTGTTAGAGGAACAATTGCGACCTAGGGTGTAGGAGACTGAAAAACAGTCGCACAATGGGCTACAAAACGCTACAGAGATAGACTGTGCTTTTCGAGGAGAAAGGTGCACCTAGAGTGCGCTTTTAGGGGGGAAGATGTACTTGGCACATGCTTTTCGGGGTAAAGGCACACCTGATGCATGCTTTTCAGTGGGAAAGGCGCACCTAGATCATGCCTATTGGAGGGAAAGGCGCACTCTGGCCTAGAAGTAGCTGAGTGTGCTTTCCGGAGAAACAAATGTGCTCTGGAGCACGGAATAGGGTCTAACAAACGTGGATTGGGATGAAAAAACAAAATTTAAAAACAGACTACATTGGTAGGGCCCAAACTTGCAAGTACCAGCCGGTTTCCTATGCCAGAACTTACGAAAAGGGTCAGATGGCTTTAATAAAAAAAGTAAATGCCCATGCAAGTGAAAAAACACAAATGCAAAACTTGGAAAAGCTACTAGCCTAACCAAAGCATAGATCGATGGAGATCAACCCAGCTGGAGTCGCAAAAACTGTAGCTAGGTTATTTACACTAGCTGGTGCAAACATGCACCTACTAAGACTTACGAAAATCTTAGTAACAGTTCGAAAATGGTGGTGCATGCATGTGGTGAAAAACAATAAACAACGATAAATAAAATTGAACTAGATGGTAAGCAAATGCAAAAAATAAAACTAAGCTAAATATTTTTCATTCTTTCGTATATACAAGAGAGTACGGAATTTTTTTTTGAATTATATTAATGGAAAATAATACAATCTGGAGGGTTACCTAAAATAGAGTGAGTAGAGGGCCACTGCAGAAGGTTGAAGCCGTGATTCCTTGGTCTCCAAGCAGTTTCAGGTTGTTCTCCACACAAGTGTCACTAATGGTGACCAAAAATCACAATGGGTGAAACTAGAAGTCAAATGGGGGCTTCAAGGGTTTCTGGTGAAATTTTGACAGTGACAGTAAGGTAATGAGTGAATTCTCTATAATGAGGTAATTCACCATTTATTTATAGAAATATTTTCCCTAGGTTTCCTTCCCATGGTATTAAGCAAACCATGGTATTGGCTCTTGGTTTTGGGCGACAGTTTAGGGTTTTACCTCCTTTTTTGACTTTTTGAATGTTTGTCCCTTTTTTATTTTTTATTTTTTTTCCTTTTTTGGGGAATTTTTCCTATTTTGGAGGATTTTTTATTTTTTGGAGGGAATAAAGCCATTTTTCCCTATTTTGGAGAGGGAAAAATAATTATGAGCCAATTTGTGGATTTTTGACTTAGGCTTTGCTGGTTAGTGAAGGATTTTAATGGGGGGAAATAAGGAATGTGATGATGTTACTAGGGGATGAACATGGTGAGGAATTTTGTGGTGTTAACAAGGGTCTTGTTTCACATATGACTACTTATCCCACTTTGTTCTTGAATGCGCAGATGTCAATGTATTTGAGCTTCACGGACGGTGCTAGTATACATACTCAAAACCTTGCTTTTGCAGCTTGGGTTATTTATCCCCCCAATGACGAGTTAATCAATTCATGGGGAGTTTTCCTACGTTCAGCAACCAATAACATTACTGAATACCACGTTGTGATAGGCCTATTGACCAAAGCTTCCTCCCTTGGCATATTCCATATTTCTGTTTACCTAGACTCCCAACTCATGGTTTCTCAATTGAACTTCATTTATTCCATTTGTGATCATATGTTGCTTCGATTATATCGTAGGATATTCCTTCTTAAGAGATTGTTAAATTTCATACAAAATCAACATATCTCGAGAGAACTAAATACTACTGCTGATTCTTTAGCTAATTTTATTTTAAATTGGCACATCACGCATACATGAACATTTCATCATGAAATGTACATATCAAAAGCATGAAACATAAAATGTAAATAATACATTTACGGAATAATTGAAACAAAGATCCATATATATATATATATATATATATATATATATCATGCTGAAATTTTTATCACATCATATGTTCAAAAATTATACTAGGGGAAAAATTTGGGCTACAAGGCCCATACATCACATAAAAGTCACTAAGTAAGGACCTATATATTTCCTAGACTACTAATCCTCATCATGAGGTACGCGATGCTCACTATAGCACACAACTACCCGAACTACTTGGTGCAGTAGATGCCATATCTACTCTGGTACCCCTATAGTATGCCATTGTAGATGGTAGGGAATGTCATGCAACCTCATTAGATGGAAAACTATAGTCAATCTCTCCAGGCTCTACTCCACATCGCAGAGTCCTCCGGCATAAGCTACTACCGAATGATACTCCTCCTCGCGCCTATGTAGCGGTGATGAGACCACGAGTTGCACTGATCCCTGATCTATGACACAAAAACATATACATATTGGATCCCCTTATACAACAAAAAAATGAGAATATTTCAAAAAATCCAAAAACACATTATGAACCAAGGTCACATTTTCCAAGAGACATACCTGAATCATCCCAATCTACTCCCTCTGGAAGCACTAAGTCCCTATCTCCACAGGATTCCACCCCTACATACAAGTAGTCTTCTATCACCAGGATCTGTTTTATCCACCTTGAGAAGAAACCAATATCATAGTATAGCATATGGGGACCCCCTAGTCGACCAGCATGGCTAATCCACCTTTCCATCCATGGCTCGAATGGAGGCCGAATCGACGCATTGATCTACCAGTGAAGCAATGGTACCCACTCTAGTAATAATGAGACTAAGATGGACCCATACCCAAACTATTTTTTCCTCCCTGTCCTACATCTAGTTATTTGGTCCTTCATGTAGGCCAACACATCTCTACACCAATTAAATATTTTCAGCCGAAGACACTCCACTACAAGGGCCATCTTTTCTTTGGTCACATGATGAGGAACGACACTCTCGTACAATATTGTGATATTAAATAAGATAGTCTGTATAGGATGATCCACCACATCCTTAATCAGAACCTTTCCACTAATGTTTCGAGTCTCGGGCCTGCAATATTTGTCTATGTAGCCATCAGTACTCTCATCATAAGTGTGATGCCCGACCAGATTGGATTGTGCTCCCTACTTGGAGAGACCGGTCAGGAAGTAGATGTATTATATCTCAATCTAAAGAATGTGTGGACCCACATTGAACACTTGATTGTTAGGGTACCACATCTCTATCAATTGACTGAGAAGGATAAGTTGTTTTCTCATGCATTGTGTCTTGAAAAACTTTAGCAAACTGCACTCTTTAAGTGCATCGAAAATGGCTTGGTAATGGAGGGATGCCATATCTTCATTTTCATGTTCTATTCCTTCCACTCAATCATGATGTATCTTGAGGTTAGAAATATACTGCAAACCACCAAAAAGAGTCATGGTTAAAATCTCAAACTTAGATCTTGTCAAACAAAGGAGAAACAACCAAATTTTTTACCTCTTTTGTGCTCTATCGCTCCCCTAAAGTCTCCTGGGGAGCGATGAACCTGAAATTTTCACTCCCATCAACCTTCTGGGGGAGAGATAGTTTACCTATGGCAAAATCAAAGACCCATAGAGGCCCAAAAATTTCCCAAACAAGCATCAAAATGAGAAATAAGACCATGGAAAGAAAGAGCAAGATGAGAACACTAACTTGGTTCATACGACAAGTCGAATGGTGTCTTGGATGTCCCGCAATCAAATTTTCAATTTCTACCTTCAACAAGGGTAAAAACTCTTACAAGGTAAATAACACGTTGAAAATGACTTATTTTTACCATTCATTCGTTTTTACCTCCTTTTAGCTTGTTGATTTATCCATGTTCACACTATTATTGTTTCTTCAAGATATTTTCACCTAGTTGATTATTCCATTATGAGATCCTAACACATATGTGTTTAGAATTGATAACTTTTTTATAGGATTATTCGGAAGGGACACTCCTAAGTCTCAGTGACCTAGAATGTGCGTGCATGATTTAACCTTTTCAATCACTTTAAACCATGAAATAGTCGTTTTTCAAGTGATAATTTACCCTTTTTTTGTCCTCGTCAAACTAATTATGAAAAAGGAACTCCCTCAGAGTCTCCTTTAAGCTCTTTTCAGAATCCCTAAATAGTAAAATATTGTTGAGTGAACTTGTTTGTTTCACGCTCATAAAAGTACTTGAAAGGATGTTCGTTTGGTGATAGTTTACCGCCTTTTCAAACCATTTGGACTATTTATGAAAAATGTATACTCTAGTCAACCGCGGCTAGAAGAGTTCTCTCTCATGTTGTTTTATCCTTTTTTTGGGTGAGGAGACTAATTTTTACATAAAAGAACCATTGTAGTCGTGTTTCAATCATTTTAAAACTATCTAAATGTGTGATCATTGAGTTTACCTTCCTTGGACTCATGAAACATGCATCGAAGGGCCCATATGGGACATAACTCCTTCTTCAGGTTTGTTAAACATATGTTGAGGGAGTCATCTCACATGAACTATATCGAGCATCTATTACTCTCCTCAAGATTGTTAAAAAATAGAGAGGTACTCATTGATCATGATGGGGGGGGATTGGGAAAATGGGTTAAGTCTTGTTGGGAAGTCTTATGGTAGCTTGTTGTCACCCTTGAACATGGTACCTATTTGCATCTTGTCTTATAGTTGGTAAATATACTTTCTTCTGAGTCATACCAATTTCATGAGTCATATTACTCCTTTGGTCTATCTGAAGAATGTCTCAGTCATCATCGCATTATGTTTTGGTCTCTAGCTCATTAAGTCAATCTTGGAAATTCATTTGTCGTTCCATCCAATGTTCAAGGGAATTTAAGCCAAGTCAACCTCTCTATAGTACTATCAACCTTCATCCTTGTGTCAATTTATACTCATTTGATCTACCATTTTACATATATTTCTTGTGTCAATTTCATGTCGATGATGTGGGATACATCATGGCCCTCCTTCAACGAGTTTGTTCCTGTCGAATCCAACACATCATTTGAGAATTAGACTTAGGAACCATTAAGTACCTTGGGTCCTGCATGCCTTAATGGCATGTTTCCTTTCCTCCAACAATAGTCTTACATCATTGACCTCTGATCGGGTGATTCCATGAGTGTTAAACTCGAGCTCATCTACTCACATTCGTTGGAATGTACTATGATACCTTGGGAATCATTATCATCATTGGTGATTTTACCTCGCACTTGTTAATGGTTTATATCGTTCATCAGTAATCAATTGGTTTCTAACATGTTCAACTTCAAGACCTTTATTTGCATGGCTAGAATCGTATCATTTTGGGTTCGGGTTGAAGACCCTGGGGACTCTTGTTATGTACTTTACCCAGGTTGTGATGGAGATTTTTTTTAGTAGGTTCCCACATTAATATCTTGTTGGTAACCTCATCAATGTACTGTCACATAGATCCACTTTCATATTGGTTGTGGTTGTGTTATTATTGTATTATGGATATACCTTGTATTCTTTTAGCCAAGATCTACCTTAGTCATTTGTTGGTGTGGATCCACAATGTATGTCGATGGTCATATCCTTAATCAGTACTATCATGGATTTGAATGTATTCGTCGAAAACCATGTTTTGAGTCAGTTTATTCCAAGCATGGGTCTTCCCACCTCGGGGATGACACAATTGTACTACTTTATCTTTGTTTTCATCTATTTCCTGGCTCTCTTTTAGATACCCTATGCACCTATGTCTTGGTAAAGTATCTTGACCATCAAATCCTTTCTGACCTCATACTTTAGGGGGAACCTGTTGTACCTCAAATGTGCACTTTTGACATGACCTACTTCATTACCATGGGAAGTGAAGGTTATGATGCTCCGTAGGTGTGTTAAATCCCATTTTCTTATGGTTTACCTGGTCCCTAGACAACTTTGGGAAGGTCCCTTGACATTTGAAAGTCGAAGAACCATCTTAACAAACCCTAAATTGAGCCTTTGTTGAGGCTATCGCTCCCTCCCAGTGGCCCAAATGGAGAAAATTCATTGATTTTCACTCCTTGCATGCCTCTAGGAGAGTGAAAATTAAAACATTTTTGCTCCTTGCTTAGTGTTAGGGGAGTGGAAATCCTGTAACAACCTTTTTCCCTTGATTTTTGGAACAAGATTTGAGATTGATCTTGAGTATATCAGCCTATCTATTGAATATCTCTCCATTTCCATTCATGGTAGCCTTAATCTCCCTTGATCCACCTTATTCTCCCTTAATCCAAAACTCTCCCTCAAGTGGTTTGGGTTTCCCATCCTATAAGAAGGACCTCATGCTTTGGCTCATAGACATAAGTAATAGCTTAGAGAGGTGGTCCTTATGGTCTTAGAGTGCTCAAGGGGATTCTGATTGAGAGCTTGGAGGAGATGCTTCCAGTGAAAGATCGGGTATAATCATGCTATGTACTTGTTTCCTTCGGCTTTCTAATGAATAAACTTGGCCTATTCTACAAATTGTGCTTCTTACGTTGAATGCATGTATTTGTTTACTTGTTAGTGGATAGATTTAGTTTAATGCACTTTCTCTTAGAAGGTGTTTGTCTCTTTCTTTTTTTTATAGGCTCATTGACTTGGATTCTCATGCTTGGAGCTGCATTAACAAGGAGCAGTCAGGACAACCTTTGGGACTGAGTTAGGATATATACTCATTCTGTTAAGATCCTAGTGGGCGGCCTTCACTAACACCTCAAGGTTTTGGTGTAACGGTTCGTATCATCTGGTATCAGAGCACTTTCTTGGGCTCGCTGGGTGAAATTTCTACCAATTTTTTTTTCGCATCTGTTGCAGGTTCAGATTTGGGAATAATCCCTATCCACTTAACTATGAGAAGTACTTGGGCATAATCCCTAAAACTCATTGTGAGGAGTACCACAGGAACCCCGAAGTAGCTGACCCATTGAGAGGACCTGCCAGCGAAAAGGGCAACGACCCCTACCTGATTAACTAGTTCCCACCCGTTAGGTAAACCAAGAGCTGTCGTTTGTGGCAAAGCGGTTATCATTTTTACTTGAGCCGTGGAGTGAGGGGTAATTCCCAATACGCAAGCTGTTAGACAGCATTGGTGGCCGAGTGAAAACCCTGAACTGTTAGGAAGCCGCACATACCTGGGGTCCATATCTATTTTCAGCTAAACTGTTGTCGATCATTGCTACGCCATTTTAGATCCAGTCGTTCAGATCCATTTTGCAAGCCGTTCCAGATCCAGCCATTTTCAATCCATTCGGCGCCGTTTCAGATCCCTTCCGAGCTGTAGCCGCTCCAGTCTGGAAAAAAAAAAAAAAAACGAGTATAAAATTCAGTTTTTTCTCCATATCTCCCTTGTTTTCACTCTGTTTTCCTTGAAATTTTCGGGGAACCCCTGTCATCCCATTCTACATATTTCATTCCTGAGGACCCTATCCCCAATTCCCCTTCCCAAAGCTCGAAATACCACATTTGTCTATTTTTAGGGTTTGCCATAACTTCCTCATATTTCACCCAATCACCTTCAAATTTTACCATAGAGTTCCTTTCTGAATTCTGCTTCTTTGTTCCCCTCTGCCAAATTTTCCCATTCTTTCACCCCACTTCTGAAATCCTCATTTTTGCTTCCCTGTCTATTCGACAGTGTGCAAAACCTAGTCAAACCCCAATTACCCTTCAGATTTTTTCCCAAGTCCAGATTTTCCTTTACTGAAGTAGTTTCTATTTTTTTTTTCCTACCCAGTCAACCCAAAAAAAAAAAACTCCTGGTTATGGTTGTCACCCGTGCAGGAGCAAAAACCATGGAGGATGCACTTGTAGCGATCCAAGCCAAACTCCAGGATCTGGATGAAAAATTTCTCGGTCTCCATCTTGAACATTCAGCTATGAACAACAAACGGCAGTCCGAGTCTTCATCAGACAATGGGTTCTCTTCTTCCAGCAATTTTCACGATCCGAAGCTTGATTTTCCTCACTTCAATGGTACCGATCCAACTAGATGGATCTATCATGCAGAATAGTATTTCAGTCTGCATAATACTTTTGATGTCAACAAAGTCCCACTGGCATCCTTTCATTTGGAACAGGAAGCTCTTCAATGGTACCGTTGGTACATCAAGGCTCATGCAGAGCCAAAATGGCTAGACTTTTTTCAGCTCCTTTTGCAACGATTCAAGGTCCTAGTGCTTTTGATGACTTCACAGGAGCCCTCACTAAACTTCGCCAAATTGGCACTATGAGAGAGTATCAAACCGAATTTGAGAAACTAGCCAACCACACCGCAGGATTGTCTGATGACTTTTACCGGAGTTGTTTTATCAGTGGTCTAAAGGATGCCATCCGCTCTGAGGTCAAAATTTTCTATCCCAAGACAATGATGGAAGCCCTAGGGTTGTCTAAGTTGGCAGAAGACAAGATTGCATCCCAACAACGCTCCAAGCCCACTTTTGTTCCCTTCTGAAATATGGGTTCTCAATGACCACCTATACCTTCGGCTCCTCGACCAACTCCTATCAAGCGTTTGTCTGAAACAGAGATGCAAGCACGCAGAGAAAAGGGGCTTTGCTATAATTGTGATGAGAAATTCACTCGGGGACATAGATGTGTTCAGCAAAAGCTCTATCTCTTGGATGTGGATTCTCCGCCTGCCTCTGAAATTGGTGACGAAGATCCAGAAACATTGGATGCTCCGGTCGACATTCAAGAACCGCCTATTGACCCTCCATCTTAGGATGACCAACCAGAGATATCTCTCCATGCTTTAGCTAGAATCACCACCCCCCAAACAATGCGGGTCAGGGGTTACTTCAAGAAGCTTCCTCTTACAATACTCATTGATTCTGGTAGAACTCATAATTTCATTGACCCTCGGATCGCCAAACAAGCTGATTGTTTTATCCATCCTTGCTCCAACTTTGAAGTCATGGTTGCCAATGGGGGCACCTTACCTTGCAAAGGGAAGTGTCGAAATGTGCGTATCTCTATGGGAGATTATACCTTGCACTCTGACATGTTTTCCTTGACCTTAGGCGGATGTGATGTGGTTTTGGGCGCTCAATGGCTACGCACACTTGGCCCTATCTTATGGGATTTTGCTGAACTTTGGATGCAGTTTTCCCTCAATGGACAAAAACACACATTGACAGGATTACAACCAGGTTCTCTCAGAGTCATCAGTTCACATCGCATGGAAAAAATCCTCAAGAAGAATTCACATGGTGTCATCGCTCAGCTCTATTCCATTCAAATGCAACCTTCAGCGGTCTCCACTACTCCTTTGGATCTACAACAAATTCTGGATCGATATACAGGTGTCTTTGTTGAACCAGTGGGATTGCCACCTTCCAGGCCAAAAGACCATCGTATTCAGCTCCTTCCTGGCAGTGTTCCTCCCAACATCAGGCCCTATCGCTACCCATTTCACCAAAAAATGGAGATTGAAATGCTCGTTCGGGACTTATTGAAGCAAGCTATTATTCGCCCAAGCACTAGTTCCTTTTCTTCTCAAGTTATTCTTGTCCGCAAAAAAGATGGGTCATGGAGCCTCTGCATTGACTTCCAAGCACTTAATCTCCTCACCATCAAGGATAATTTTCCAATTCCTATTGTTGATGAGCTTCTTGATGAGCTTCATGGGGCTCACTTTTTCTCCAAGTTGGATCTTCGTTCTGGGTATCATCAAATTTGGGTTCATGAGGATGATATCCCTAAAACAGCTTTTCGCACACATGATGGCCATTATGAGTTTTTGGTCATGCCCTTTGGCCTCACTAATGCTCCTTCCACATTCTAGGCCTTAATGAATAAAATATTTCGACCCTACTTGCGGAAATTCATTCTGGTATTCTTTGATGATATCCTCATCTACAGTAAAACATGGGATGAACATCTCCAGCATCTGGATCTTGTCATGCCACTTTTCTCTGACCATCATCTCCATGCCAAGCAGTCTAAATGTGTTTTTGGATAGAAGGAAGTTGAGTATCTCGGGCACATTATCTTAGCACAAGGGGTTCGCTTGGATCCTGCCAAAATCGATGCCATGAACAATTGGCCGCATCCTCAGACACTCAAGAGCCTTCGTGGTTTTTTGGGGTTGACTGGCTACTACCGCAAGTTTGTCAAGGATTATGGGAATATTGCAGCTCCATTAACTGCTCTATTGAAAAACGATGCTTTTACATGGACACATGCTGCTCAGTGTGCATTTGACAAACTAAAACAAGCTATGTGTACTACACCTGTTCTAGCTATGCCTGATTTTTCCAAGCCCTTCACTATTGAGAGTGATGCTTGCGGCAATGGACTTGGTGTTGTTCTCCTTCAAGATGAACACCCCATAGTGTTCACTAGAAAAGCCCTTTCAGGTAAGAATTTAGCTGCTTCTACCTATGAGAAGGAAATGATGGCTATTTTGCATGCAGTACAGAAGTGTCGCCCATACCTATTAGGGAATCATTTCTACATCAAGACTGATCACCAGAGTCTGAAATATTTCTTGGAACAATGTGTCTCCTCCCCGGCACAATAAAAATGGGTTAGCAAACTCATGGGGTATGACTATGAGATCACTTACAAGAAGGGTAAAGACAATATTGTGGAAATGCTCTTTCTCGCACATTTAATGCCCAAGGTTCTCTTTCAGCTATTTCTATGCTTGTTCCAAATTGGTTGCAATCTGTTCAACAGGGTTATGTCAATGACTCTTCCTTATCTCAAATCATCCAACGCTTGACCAACAACCCTTATGTTGTACCACATTACTCTTGGGATGGTGTTTCTCTGAGATACAAGGGTCGTCTGGTGCTTCCCCAGAGCACAGATCTTCAACAGGCTGTCTTCTATGAACTCCATGCTTCTCCATCGGCAGGGCACTCTGGGTTCCTCAAAACATATGAAAGGGAACGACGTAACTTCTTTTGGTAGGGCATGAAAAGGACAATTCAATAGATGGTGGCCAAATGTGATACCTGCCAGTGCAATAAGGGTGAAACAACACTCCTTCCAGGATTGCTCGAACCCTTGCCCATACCTACACAGATTTGGACAGATATTTTTATGGATTTCATTGAAGGGCTCCCTAACTCTATCGGGAAGACAGTGATTCTCATTGTGGTTGATCGCCTCTCCAAATATAGTCATTTTTGTGCTCTCAGCCATCCCTATACAGCCTCCTCAGTCGCTCAAATTTTCCTGGACCAAATCTTTTGTCTTCATGGCATCCCTTCTTCCATTGTCTCGGATCGTGGTGCGACTTTTACCAGTCATTTTTGGAGAGAACTATTTCGCCATACTGGCACTAAACTGAAGATGAGTTCCGGATATCACCCACAAACATATGGTCAGACTGAAATTATGAATAAATGCTTGGAAACTTATCTTCGTTGCTTCACCTCTAAACAACAACATCAGTGGGCAAAGTGGCTCCCTCTTGCTGAATAGTGGTACAATACCTCTTACCACACTGCCTCTAAAATGACCCCATATGAAGCAGTCTATGGCCAGGCACCTCCATTTCTTCTTCCATACACCCCCACCAATTCACCAGTTCAGGAAGTTGACACGGTCCTTCGAAACCGCGATCAGATTCTTCGCATTTTACGGGACAATCTTCACATGGCAAGAAATCACATGAAGCAACAAGCTGATCAACACCGTTCTGAGCGCACTTTTCAATTCGGCGATATGGTTTTTCTTCGTCTCCAGTCGTACAAGCAATCCTCCCTGAAACTCAAAGGGCGTCATAAGCTCGCTCCAAAGTTCTATGGGCCATATCAGATTCTTCAGAAGATTGGGTCTGTTGCTTATAAATTGGAACTTCCTCCTTCTTCCCGCATTCATCTAGTCTTTCATGTCTCTTGTCTAAAGAAAGTTCTTGGCACCAACATCAGTGGACAAACGATTTTACCCGAACTGGATAATGAAGGATCCATCATTTTGGAGCCGGAGGCCATCCTCAATCGGTGCACTCATCAGCTTCGCTCTCGCTCTATCACAGAGGTCTTAATTCAGTGGCACGGCATGCAACCAGAGGATGCTACATGGGAACCACTCCTTCAGATTCAACAACAATTTCCACATCTAAAGCTTTGAGGACAAAGCTTTTTTTAAGGGGGAGGGGATGTTAGGAACCCATGTCTTTACTTTGTTAGTATATTGTTGTTGGACGCATATGCTTTGTAAGTCGTCCCGTAGTATTTGTTGATCAATAGTTTATGTTATTGTTGTTGGCACATATGCTTTGTAAGTCGCCCGTAGTATTGTTGATCCATAGTTTGTAGCGGCCCATGGTTTTGACCCATAGTATTGGCGCCTAGACTTAGTATATAAGTGTGTGTTGAGACCTATGAAGGCACGGTGAAGTTATTGGTATTGAGCTTGCTCATAGGAGGTTGCCCCCTCGAAGTGGCCTGTGATCAATATAAAAGTGATTCTGAGTTCCGTCATTTCTGCTATTTCGCATATTCTTATTAATTAATTGTTGCAGGTGCATCACAGGTTGAGTTCACTAGCTTAGCAATTCTTCCTTTCCATTTCCTAGCAGCCTGATAAACCCAATTGTAGATTGGCTTGGCTCATCTTGGTGTATGCTTGGCTATGTGTGAATCTGCTGTTCCCTGGTTCCTTGTAGTAATCATGCCCAGCTCGGGGGTGGCAGTTGTATCAAGAGGTTGATAAGCACAACTGGCATATGGTTGGGTGGAACGTTGCAGATGCATAGCTGGTTGCTTGGGACTACTTGTTAAGATAAGTATTCTCTGTTATAAATTCTACAATGTCTTTATTTAATGGTTGTCACAGAAATTTTGAATGTATGTTAGATATTAAACATGATTTTTAATTCCGCTGTGTTTCTATAACATGCACATGAATATGTCTTTTATCAATGAGTTTTTACTTAATGGATATGGGGCTAGATGCCCAGTTTTAGCATCACGATCCTCTCTATCATGCTGGTATGATAGGAGGGGACATTACAAACAGTTTAGCATATAACACTTGGTCGAGCTTGCAAATACAATAATGTCGACGCGCTGTATAAGTTTTGAATGTTTAGTGAATAGTATTTTGATATATGGATATTAGTTTTATATATTTGTAATAAAGTAACCCCACTTAGAATGTTAATAAAGTTTGGCCCTCAATATAAGTTATATTACAAATATTTTTAAATATATATATATATATATATATATATATATATATATTCTTTAACTTTTATATGAATTCTATTTTTAAAAATTATACAAAATGTATTTATATTGTTTGTACTTGCCATTTCCCCGCCGTATACCTATCCCAGCTATCCTGGGTTTAAAAAACATCTCTATCTGAATACTGGTAACTTACGTAAATCTCCATTAGATGTTTTCTTAGATATACTAGTTTACGTTCGGCTACATGCCCTTTATGCATTTTGTCTTTTTGGGTACCCATTAGCTGGAGTTATTTCCTTTGCTTATATTAAACCATATGCTCAACTTGTTATGGACCAAAAATAGAAAATTCTAATCAGTAGACTCTAGGTTATTTATGATGTAGAGAACTAGGGAACTGGATACTGTTGAACTGCTAGAACAATTACCTACTTTGCAGCAATATCTTTATCGCCTAATGGAATGCCAGGTATTTACATCTGAGTCATTATTGTGAAATATATAGTAACTCTGTAATTTTGGAGGCTGGCTACTTGTATTATGTGATTTTGAGTTATATGTCCTTTCAGTGTGATTTTGGATTGAAAGCACTACATACTATTGTGTATGGTTGCTAATTTAATAATCTAAATATGTGCAGCCGGAAGGGGCAGCTATATCCAATCATGTGATACAGTATGCACTCACAGCGGTTTGTGGCATCTTCACTCTTTTGTGGTTAAAATTTATTTGTTGTCTTGCATAAAGAAAGTAGTTTCACTTGCCAAAGTTGATGTCATACTTTATGATGGGTATATTTATTTTCCTTTTGCACAATGTTGCAGGTTTCTAGAGAAAGCATTAAACTTTACACTGCAATTAATGATGCCACCATCAACCTTGTTGACAAAGTAGGAAATGTTATGGTTTAAATGTTTAATTAGCATCTCATCTTAATTATAATTGATCTATAGCTTTGATAACTGCAATTGTCTACTTGCAGTTCTTTGAAATGCAACGCCATGATGCTATTAAGGCACTTGATATCTATAGGCGAGCTGGTAAACATGTATGGTTGGAAATTTCTTGTTCCAAAAGTGTTCTAATTGATGTCTTTAGTTTCAAACCATGTCAAAACAGTCCCATATACCTCCTACTATTTTGTTCTCTAGGATGATTGTGATCCAACATTACCTTTTTTTAAAGCATTTGCTTCAATGGCATTCCCTATGAACATATTTGAAGTGTTTAATTTTATCATCATTACCTTCTCTCGCTCTATACACCTACCATTCCTATTCTTTTCCAGCATGTTTAATTTAAAGAAACAAATTTTCTACCATCATTTCTGAAATATGGAATGAATATCACTTTGTGTCACCCGTGACGAATAAAATAACTTTATTGCAATTATTTGTTCCACTAGCATGGTAGGCTGAAAAATTATCAAAGTTCTACGAAGTTGCAAAGGTCTTGACCTTGGACGTGGATTTAAATTTCCTACACTTGAACAGGTACAGATAATTTGTGAACTTTGTTATCATGGTCAGTGCAATTTTTTAGTGTAATGGCATGTAGATGGTCATTACAGATGTGCATGGTTCTGTGTGATACTTACTTTGGTTCTTGTGAATCAAATTACTGAATGAACAGCCACCAGCATCATTCATTTTTGCAATGGAAGAGTATGTTAAAGATGCCCCAAGATCATCATTCATCCGTAGAGAGTTGGTATGAACATCTATCCTTAAGAGAGTATATAGTATTATAGTGTTTTGAGGATGCCCAAATTGCATTTTGTTTGTTATTTACAAAGTTCTAGTAGGTACAAATGAATAGCAACAAAATAGTAGTAGACCTACTACTGTACAAATGAAAGGGCAGCCTGTTGTTCAAAAAAGTGGTTGTTGCTCATAAGACAATTCCTAAATAATTTTTACTACAACTGGTTTTGAAGAAGTGAAGTTGAAGATAATTGTATGTATTTTGGATCTCAGACATGAAAACGTCTTTAGTTGTTGAGAGATCAACAATTGATAGACAATTAAAACAAATTTATTGCAAGTTGGATCTTGTATTCTTTTCTGTCTGTGAAGGGCAGCAACTTGCTTTTGTTCCTGATAATTTGTATAGCGATGGGTTATTGTACTCATGCGTAGTTTGTAAGATCATTCTTCTTTGAATTTTCATTGTCACAGTTGAACTGCTATATCTTAGAATTCTTTTAGTACTTGAAGCATTTTTCTTGAATATGTTTGACATTCATTTTGTTCCCATGCAAAATTTGTTTGAATATCATCATTGTCAAGCAATAACAACTTCTTAAAGGGTGCTAGCTCAATGGTAGAGCACCTGCCTAATTATAGGCAGGACATTGGTGGTTCGATTCCTCCGTACCCTATCATAAATTAGTGACTAAGAAAATGACTAAATTCGCATATATACGACTATTAGTAGCTAATTTCCAGTATCTTATAGCACGACTAACGTTTAGTCGTATTTAGCTTAGTCATTAATATATTATCATCTAGTAGTTTATTTAGTCGTATATTTGGTCATTAATTGTGACAATCAATGACTAAATCAATGACTAAATCAGTGACTAAATCAGTGAGTATCAATGACTAAATCATTGACTAAATCAGTGAGTATCAATGACTAAATCAATGACTTAACCAGTGACTATCAATGACTAAATCAATGACTTAACCAGTGACTATCAATGACTAAATCAATGACTAATAAGTCAACCAATTAATGACTAGTGAAATACGACTAGAGATAAGATAGTGGAAATCAAATACTATTAGTCACCGACTCAAAAATAGTCGTTTATAGTTGAATTTTAGTCATTTTTTTAGTCATTAATTTCTCATTTTGTGCTAGTGAAAATACCCTTAAAATTGGCGTTTAATCTAAAATTGACCAAGATTTGATTTTTCATATCACCAACAAGTTTAGGTTAGTGCCCTGGATTAGGTTTGGAGAGTTAACACTCCTGGTCTGCAAAACTTTTGAAACTAGTATTGATTACTGAGAGTTTAAATCCATTAGTAGCAAAAAAAACTTGTCGGGAAAGCGCTTCTGAAACATGCGTCAAGCACGAGGTCAATATGGACAAGTAAGGGTGGTTCCCCCCTCTTGCTTGTTTAGTGGGACATGATCTTATCGGGGGATTCTATGTTCAGTGACAATTCCTCGGGGTGACATCATTGTTTCTAGAGTACCTAGTTATGACAGTTGTCCTCAACTTACAACTGTTCCACCCGGCCGTCGATTGTGAAGTGGTAACTTTAGTCTATTCCTAGGATATCACATAGGCTATTGTGAGTGGGGGACACTTGCAGTACCTAAGACAAACTTTGGAACTTTTACTCCTTGGGAGGGTGATTGGTCAGGAACTAACACTTGCACCCCTAGCGATTAAAGTTTATTGTAACTGTTTCTCATACCTTCGCTGCTAGCAATTGTTTGAGGCCTAGTATCCCTCAACAGCTACTAGTTTCGTAAGGCCCTCTAATCCAGCTTTTCACTTAACTTCAGTTCTTTGGAAAAGTAGTTTGCTTGCTTGGATCTATAGGAATTTTTTACTCTGTGGACAGTTTTTATTTTTGTTGAGTCTAGACTGCCTTAGGATTGTTTAATTCAGAATATAATTTTAAACACATCGTTTTTTCAAATTCTTAGAAGTGGCTACTCTCCCGATCCGCTAATCACGGTGGCAGCGAGGTGAGTCACCAGAAATTGAAGGCCTTGCTACATTGCAGAGACAGACAAAAAACCACATCCTAATGACTTGGAAACATAACTAATTTTAATCTCAATTAATATTACTCGAGAAGAACAACATCAAATCAACCCTAAGAATTCATCATCACATCACGAACTGAATATAGACATAGTTGATGATCTTGCTCTAGTTGAAATTGAAACATTGAAAAATCACACACATGCTCATGTAATTCCTCCTTTGATGAGTCTTTCAGAACCAATTATACTTACTATCCGTGAGTCACTGGGTGATATCAAACCTCTTTTTGAAAGTTTGAATGACATGCAAAATTCAACAAGTAACCCTATGGCTTCATCAGGAGCACAAGGGACTACATCGTCGCAACATCAAATAGTTGCTGGAAGTATCAATACTTCCAATTTTTCCTCTACATCAATCCCAACAGTTAGTATATATGTTAGTAGCACAAGTTCAACCAACACTTCAGTGCCAGTTGGTACAGTTTCGGGTTCCAATCTTGGAAGTACATCCACTTCATGTGCAGGAATCCCTACTAAAGGGTGTGCCTTACCAAACATTGGTTTTCCATATGGTTAGGCTAATCAAGATCAAAACACACAAGGAGTAAACCAAAATCCTCTTAGTATGCCTAACACTTGTCCAAATTCTACTTTTGGGGGCAACCCTTCACCATGGAATGGTAATATTCCTGGCGGAAGCAATGAACCATGGAACATTTATGCCAATTGGAGCTATGCTCCTCAAATTAGTGGAAATGCCCTGGGGGGTTATCCTCTGACTTATCCTAGCACAATGCCTAGGGGAACTCTACCTATCAACCCCATTCCACAATGGAGTGGGGAGGTTTCAGGGAGTATCCAATCTTCTTGGGGCCCACCTTCATAAGGAGGAAATCAACCTTAGAACGCCTATATAAACCAAGGAAACAATCAATGGTTTGGTCAAATTCCTGAAAGTAACCAATCTTTTTGGGGCCTACCTCCACAAGGGGGAAATCCATCCATCCATCCCGTTCCACCATGGAATGGACAACATTCAGGAAGTAACCAATCTTTTTGGATGCCACCTCTGCAAGGAGGCAGTCAACCTTGTAATGATTTTCAATACCAAGTTCAACTGCCATGGTGTGGTTGGGATCTAGTAAGTAACCAATCTTCTTGGGCCCCACCTCGGCAAGGAGGAAATCCACCCATTGGTCATGTTCCAGGAAGTACCCAATCTTCTTGGGTTCAGTCTCTGCAAAGGGGAAACCACCTTGGAATTCTTATCACACCCAAGGACCACATCAATGGATTGGTCAAGCTTTAGAAAGTAACCAATCTTTTTCGGGCCTAACCCCGCAAGGGGGAAATCCAACCATTAACCCCATTCCGCAATGGAGTGGTCAGGTTCTAGAAAGTAACCAATCTTTTTCGAACCAACCTGCAAGGCCTGCATTTAATCTAGTTAGGTTTCCACATGGACCTCATGTCAATGGTATGATGGATTCTGTCAACCAACTTGAACAGATTACCCCACATTTTGGACAAGTTTCTATTCATAATTTGCAACCCACAGCTGGCTAGGCAATGCAGCAACTTGCTAATCCTTCCAACACTTCTGACATCTTCACAGTCTCATCGAAAGACCTTATGGGAAAGAAGAAGAAGTACAAGGGTAAGCAAAGTGCTTATCCTTCCCATAATTCTGAAATCCTTATAGTCGAGTCCAAAGACCTTAGGGAAAAGAAGAAGAAATACAAGAGTAAGCAAAATGCTAACTCTGGGAAAAGAGATGCACCAACTATGCTTCAATGCAGGAAACAAAAAACCACTATTTTGACACTGATACCCCCATCAGGGGGCAACCAACAAACCTCCCCGCAAGGGGGAAATGATCCCAATGCCAATGTCTTCATGTGTGATCATGAGATGAACATTCAAACAAGACTTGATTATTTTGATGTCTCTCCTAGTACATCGGATCAATCGGTATCACAGCCAAGTGGTTCTCTCTACATCGAGAAACCATCCATAGACTTAGTACCACACCCCCCCAAAGTTGTTCTATGTAGAACAATGCATAATCCTAACACACGAGCTGCTCAGAATGGTAATGTTCCCTAGGAACTAGCTCAAGAACCATGTGCCATGTCGGCCTGAGAGGTATTGCAATGTTGTTCTACGCAAAGAAAGGAACTCTTGTCTACAATTGGCGCTATTGATCCATTCGATGTGACTTTGATCACATCATACATAGACCATTCAATATGTAGGATCCTTTCCAAATTTGCATTTTAGATTAAAGTAATGACTCATGGTAAGAACATCGGTCTAAGCATAGTGGATGAAAGGACCTCAGCTTGTGTAATGTCATTTAAATGTTGGCAAGCATTTGGATCACCCCTATCTGTCATAGAAGTTTCATACCAAGCTACTCAAATAGCTTCGACAAATTCGGATCAAAATCTTCCCTTGATGGAGGAATATGATTCGGTTACTTGGCCCATTTGGGCTGTAAGATCTCCCATCTCACATGATTTATTGGATTACATTTTATCATCAGATGAAGATACCCCTGAAGTTGTAAACATTTGGTTGCACCCACCCAAGGACATCTTTTGTGGGGCCACTGGGAGCATAATTAGATTAAATCTACCCAAGCATAGGAGCATGATTTGCATGTTCCTCGATCTGATTTAGTATATTTGGAAGCTTGCACATAGGTTTAGGCTATCCCTCTGTAAAGATGCATTTAAACCTTTTGCAACCCAAACTTGCCATAGGGTCGAACCTGCTGGAAATTGGTGGGTCAACCCTCCATATATGTATTTTCCACCATTCCGACAGAAGAGCCTAACGAACATAGGACACCCTAGTCAGCACCCCATTTCCATTTTGGTGCCCATGCTGAGTTATTCTCATAGGCTCGGGAGCCCTATTAGTCCCATCATGACTTGGAGTTTGAGACCAAATATTTCTCTTTCATACATTTCTGACCATATCCTGATGGGCTCCCAATTTTTTGTCATTTTACATAAGCATGTGTTAAAATATCCACTTGAACATCCATGCAAACTGCTTCGTTGCTTATTGCTTATGTTGCGTATTTTCCTTTGCAATCACCTTTTGTTACATGATGCATATAAACCATTTCTTTTGTATATTTGACCCATACCCATGGAGGAAACACCCATAAGAGTGTACATAACTAGCTCAGCTCTTGATTGCAATATGGATCTTTTCCTTGGCCTAACCCATGCCCTTGAAATTTAGGTGCATGCCCTTGAGACACTTGTTTCCTCTAATGTATCATAGCATGCTTTATTCCTTTTTCAAGCTAATAAATGAAAAAGGTTAAAAAAAATTGGAAAACACAAAAATCCAAAAAGAGGGAGAATTGAATCACTTCATATTCTATCATTGAAGAAATGGCAACAGTCACTCCTCGTCGCCCTTGAACATGGCACATAATTTGGTATCCGTCGTCAGTACACCATCTACATTTTCCTTAGGAAACTGTACCAGTATTTTGAACATATTTTCACTGATGGGTTATCTTTCCCATCATCATTGGAGCTTTCATTAATGCATTTGGCATTGGTGGATTTCATTGAGGTCGGTTACTCAAAGTCCTATGTTGCCAAGTGTCCATTCTACGTCATGTTATGTGTTCAAGGGAAGTTCAAACTATGTCGGCCATTCCTCAAATATTCCTGAGCAATCATGTCAGCCTTCCTTGTGTCATTATACAGTGTTGGATCTCGCAGTTCTACCAAACTATATCAAACTATTGATCTTTGTTTCGTATCGATTAATTTGGGATGCATTAATGCCCTCCTTCCAATGGATCTATTCCTATCGACACCAAATCATCATCTAGGTAATGGATCTAGAAACCTAGGAGTACCTTGGATCTTGCAGTCATCAATGGTAGGTTTCCTCGCAAATGACAGTGGGTATACATCAATGACCCCTAATTATTCGATTCTACAAGTTTTCAACTTCAAAACATCTATTCACACTTGCTAGTTTGTACTTAGTACCTTGGAGTCCATCATCATTATTGGTGGGTCTCTTCGCATATGTTAATGATATACATCAATGACCGGTAATCTGATGGTGTTTTATTATGCTCGACATCAGTTCATCTATTCGCATGATATAAACTCGTACTATCGTCGGTTTGTATTGAAGACCTTGGGAAAAATAGTTGTATCACTCATCGATGAACTGCCCGAGTTGCGCAAGATTAGACTACCATGTCAGAAGTTTGATGAAGACCTTGTTCTCGCACTCATCGAAGTGCACGTTTACACTTCTAAAAAATTTACTTTTGACATGGATCCATTGTGTATTGTTCGTGGCCATGCTTGTTTACTACTGATCATTAGTATGCCCACCTCAGGAAGATATTATATAATTGAGAAATTGCTATGTTTGACTTGAAGATGTTATCCTGAATCATGCACCCATGAGCTAATCCTTTATCATCCTTTCTTTGATACATAAAGGGTATTAGTATGAAGAGTATTAGTGTGAAGAATATCATTATAAAAGTAATGTATTTCGGTCCATAGCTTCGCTTCGGACGTCACACATTAGAGGGCATCTGTTAACAATCAAATTAACACCCTTAACCAAGTGAAGGAAGAAGCATATTTTTACTATGTTCCCGCAACATGAAGACGAAAGACAAGTATAGAAGATAACAGTCGTCTCTGATATAATCACTACTTCCATAACTGGAAGGATTGAGTGAAGAAAGAGAAATCCTAAAGAGACAAGGTTCAATGATTGAACTGCTCAATTGAAGGCTCAAATCTAGTCTCCATCAGTCAACAGTGAGAAGAAATGCACAAGATTGCATTAATTGTGCTTGAGAATCCTAAATTTGTGAAAAAATCCTAAAATACTATGGAAAGTGGGTTTTTGAGCAAAAATAATAAAAAAATTTGAAAAGGGACAATCCCACATTGAAAAGAGAAACTTAAGAGCCCATTTCCCAATGCTATAAAACAAAGGCATTTGGGGCATGGTAGAGGACAACAAAGGAAGAGAAAAGGCATGCTGGAGAGATTCTGAAGGTTGGAAAGCTCATCTTCATCAAAATCAAGGATGGAGAAGGATAGCTCAAAGCAATGGATGATGGATGCATCTCAAGCAAGATTGATTGTAAGTATCTTTTCTTCATTGATATTAATGAAATGATTCAAGTTTCCTTCCATTTAAGAGTTTGAATTTTGCTTATCATGTTTAGTTTGAATTCTCTAATGGATAAGAAAATCTTTGGCCTCCTGCTACTACCTCGTGTTCGAGGATGGGGGATGCTCTAATTCCCTCCTTCCAATAGTTCACATCCCATTGAATCTGAAACCTCTATTATGATATTGTCATCTAGATCCCTTTTAGTACCTTGGATTTTGTAGTCATCGGTGGCAAGTTTCCTCGCTAACAACTATGGGAATACATCAATGTCCCCTGATTGTTAGAGTCTGTGAGTGTTTGATGTCAAGACCTTTATTCACACTTTTTAGATTATACTAGGTACCTTGCGACTCATTATCATTATTGGTGAGTTGGCTCGTGTGTGTTAATGGTATACATTAATGACCGATAATCACACAGTGTCTTACTATGTTTGACCTCAAGACACTAATTCACATAGTTTAGACTCGTACCCATTATGGTTAGTTTGAATACCTTGAGTATGTATATAGAATCACATAAATATGCTATGACTTGGACTACGTTGGACTTCCATTTATAATTTGTCACTGATTATGATGAAGATTGCTCTGTTCAGTCATATTTCCAGATATATTCATTCAATGCTGAGACATAGATCCACTTTGTATATTCGTGGCTATGTTATAATTTTGACATGGATCCACTTTGTATCCACGTGGCCATGATCATTATTTCTACATTTGTCGAGTTCGTCGTATACATGATTCAACAACCATGTTTTTGTCTTTTATGAGCATGGCTATGCCTGCCTCCAGAAGAGAGTTCTAATTTGTTCTATTGTTGGTTCACTTCCTATGGCTGATTTTTTATTACTTATATTGGGTCCACCATGCACATACTCTCTATATTTATAATGTATTAATTTATCCATCAGTTTTCCTTCTGACCTCACACATTAGGGGGAATTTGTTATAGCATGATTTACTACATCTCTGCAACATGCCTTTTATTAGTTGATTTGCATCATTGTAGACTCCCTTACACTGTTATGGTTCAAACCCCATTATCCCTTCTCATTCAAACCTTCAAAAATCCTAAATTTATACATGGATGTGACTTGTGTATGGTTATACTGCGTCCACGAGACTCTGTAGTGTCTAGCCCGCATCCATACTATTTTGAAGGTAAAAAATACAATAAGTTTTAGGAAACATGAAAAAACTATTTCACGGTTATTCAAACCATCCATTTCCCATAAATAATTAATGGAACTTCCCAAACTTCTTTTCCAAGAGTATAAAGAAGTAGCAGAAAGCATGAGAAGGGGAGAGAAGAAGAAAAGCACCCTTATGTTTTGTTTTGTGTATTGAAACCATAAACCCTATTCCCAGGTCTGCAATTGAAACCCCCATATCTGCAAATATGCATTTTCAACATTCTTGCCAATAAACTATCATATTGTTTTCTGTGGGCATGTCTTTGGAGTATTGAAGAGGTGTGTATGTGTGTGCCCCAGAACGAACGAAATCATCATCCAGTTTCATAACAGTGCCGCAACCAAGAATAGGTGAAATCTATCTTGTATCTTGCTATTATTTTGATATAAAGAATTATCTTTCTTGTCTAGTGATGTGTTTATATCTTGTTATTTATTATCTTACAAATTCAACATATTAATTTGTGATTAAATCATTATATTTGCAGTAGTCTACTTGTATCTTTGTTCTTTCTTGTGATTGCAAATTGTTAACGATACATTTGGAGCAATGTTGAGAAGAAGGATCTTCTACAAACATTGGACATGAGGCCGTAGGAAATATTTCCATTTTTTTCCAATTTGATCTTGAACTGTAAATTGATTTATTTTTCATTTATTGGTAGGATCATTGTGAATTGTTTGTGGACACCACTCTGTAGTAACTTATCCTAAAATGTTACTAGGGATTAATTCTCTGAATCAATAATGGGTTGTGTGACATCGACAAATTTTGCATTTCTAGTAAATTGTGCTCCTAAAAGTTTTTCAAAACCTACAGGGGCCTTTGGCAAGTATTTCCTCTTTCCCCTCTTTTATTCCTAATCATGGTGGAAGGCTTATGTAGACTGATTGGGAAGGCTAAAAGAGATGGGAGATTGAAAGGGCTAAAGGTCTCTTCTTCGTATTACATCACTAATATGCTTTTTGTATATTAATGGATAGTCTTTCATGAAATTATTCATCTATTTTATGATTCCTTAGGTATGGAAATCAACATCCAAAAATCATGTTTTTAGAAAATAGAATTGATGGGCAAGTGCTAGAGAAAGTCCAATCATTTTTTCATTAAATCATATAGACTCTTTAGAAAATGGTTTTTAGTATTTGAGATATTATTTGAAACCAAATAACTATTTAAAGGAAGATTGGCTTTGGATTTTAATAAAAGTGGAGAAGAAAGTGGAGAACTGGTGCTTTAGGTGGTTGTCCCTTGGAGGCAGGTTGGTACGTGTCAAATATGTTTTGGAAAATATTCCAATGTTCAAGATTTCTTTAGCTAAGATTCCTATGTTTATCCTTAATAAAATTAGATAGAGAATGTTTAGTTTTTTTATGGTTTGGAGGAAAAAACAAAACCTACTTTCATCTTTTGAAATGGGAAAAACTTGTTTTACCTAAGAAATGGGGCATATGAGGTTTGAAAAACATAATTTACTAGTTTGATCAAGCCTTGAGTATGAAGAGTCTTTGGTAGGGTTTGTTTGGTTCTTATCTATGGAATAATTCTCTCCATGATAAATACTTAAAGAATAAGCATGTCATTGATTGGATTAGATATTCTAACAAAATGTTTCTAGTTCTTCAAACATCTAGAGAGGTTTAATGGAATCTTTTCCATAGGTTAGTATTTGGTTAGCATGAAAGGTGGGGAATGGAACTCATGTGATTCTAGGAGAATATGCTTACATTGAAAGTGTTGGTGCTTATAAGATTTCCCTAGGCCTAATTAATTACTTGAGACACTTTGGTTTTGATTGTTTAGCTCATGTAAAAAGAGTGTTTTATGGGAATCCTGAAGCAAATTATTGATATCTTGTGGAAAACCTAGGCCTAGAGGGTGATCTACTAAGCAATTAAATGGAAATTGATTATAGAAATTGTTTGAATAATGCTAGAATTAGATTCACGAACATAGAAGATAAAATTGCTTGGTCTTGGGATGTAGCATCAAGGAAGGTAAGCACAAAATAGGCCTCTGAAGCCATTGTTTCTTCTAATGTGGTTTGTGATGAGAAATGGTAGCATAACTTTATATTTGGAAAATGAACGCTCCTTTAAAATTGAAATTCTTTTGCTATCTTTTCTTGGAGAATAAAATCTTAACTTGGGAAAATATATCGAAGAGAGGTTATATGAGCCCAAACTGTTGTTTCCTATGCAATAATGGAGTTGATTTTGTGGAGCATTTTTTGTACATTGTGACTTTGGTCAAAGAGTATGGGAAGCTATTGGGCACAATCTTCATTTTTTTGGTCAGATGGAGAAAAAAAATCTCTCGAAGACAATCTTTTCCATTGGGCCTCTAACTATAATCATATTAAGTCACTTCCTTTGTTTCTTTTCTGGGGATTTGGAGAGGTAGAAATCTTGTTATACGTGAAAATGAAATAAGAAGTGTATCCTTGTTAAGTTCATAGATAGTAGAGGCCTTTCAAGACTATCATATACTACAAAATGTGAAAGCTTCAAGAAACATTAAATTCCCTTCTTTGTTGAATGAGGTTCATGTTGGTTTTTTTTATGGTGCTTCATAATTGGATCTTTGTGGATGTGGTTTTTGTCTCAGACTTAGTGGTAGACAAAACTTCCATATTTGGATGAGATGTGGAGAATGTACAAATACTAGAGGGGAATTGTTGGCACTTTGGACATTGTTAAAGTTTGTTTCATGAAAGGTATTAATTCTTTACATGTGAGTCTAATTTGTAGGTGGCCATCATGGATCATTGGAAATAGAGGGTCTGTGAGCTCGAGGATGGATTGCATATAATTTCCTATAGTCACATATACACACAACTTAATTATATGTTGTTAATGGTTTATCAAAGAAGGCAATTGGACAAAATGAAGGGAAACTTTTTTATGAATATATTTTGGCTGGTCAAGTGCTATCTAGGGTCACTTTTTAGGCATGTTGAAGCTAATGTTTTTGTTCTTAGTAAATATTTTCTATGAATTTTTGGTTTTTGTATTTTAGGGAAGGATACTATGTATAAGCTCATGTAGAAGTCTCTAGTTTGAGATTTGTTTTTCTCTATTTTGGTCATAGATGATAGACTTTGGTTATTGATCTATACTTTGGTATAGCCTCTATTGATGGCTCATAAAAGATATCCTTAGTTATTTCAGATATGCTAGTATGGGGCTAAGACGACATGTATAGCCATTTTGAACAATTTGATTTATGTATCTTTGATTCACTATGAATAACAAGATGCAGCCCCTTTTCTTATTGAAAAAAAATGATTAATATTTCAAATTGATATCTAAAAATTAAAATTGAGTTTAAAAATAACAAAATCCTAATATAATGTAATAATATTAGTATTTTTTATTGAAAATATATATAATGAAATTAACAAAAAAAATCATAAGCATAATGATAATATTATACAAATATTATTTAAAATTACTTTATAATAAAATCCTATAAAAACGAAATTTTGCTAGATATGATATGGTTGTATTTTTCTTGCACTATTTGTTATTTTATGGTGGTTTTTCAGGTGGTTGGGAGGAATGTTGTTATTCTCCCCACCCAGGATTTGTGACACTTGCTCCTTGGGAGTTGACTTT
This sequence comes from Larix kaempferi, assembly GCA_027924585.1. Classification (NCBI taxonomy): domain Eukaryota; kingdom Viridiplantae; phylum Streptophyta; class Pinopsida; order Pinales; family Pinaceae; genus Larix; species Larix kaempferi. The sequence goes on from BSBM01000319.1 coordinate 4,189,917, forward strand.
GACTATGCAATGCTTGAATGGATGCATTTCTCTACATACAACCTTGCTAAATATGACACACTTTTTATTATTCTTCTTTTTTTTACACAATTTGTTATTTTATGGTGATTTAAGCCATATGCACTTGTTTGTGTGTTTGTGTGTGAGTGATGTTTGGTGTCCATTGAGACACACTTGATTTATCACACCTTAAGAAACTAGAGGGGGATTAATTGGCATCTTGTAAAAAAATTCCTATGACCAAAAAGTTTAGAAATAAGCATTCCCAGGTTGCCATAGCTTTGACATTTTAGAAGATTAGGGGGGCTCGTATTGTAGCAAATATTATGGATCTGCAATCGAATGTGGGTGTACAAGAGCACTCTAAGAGAAAGTGGCTTCCATTGTCAATGTTCATAGTCTCATAAATCTCATAAAAATGACAAATCCTTTCAACCCATAGTATTTTAGGAATTCTCCGGTGCCCTATTTCACTATAAAGCTCATGGGAGTTCGTTCATATCTTGGAGTTAGTTCGACATTATTCAGTTTGTTGTAGGCCATTTAATGTTACGGGCTATTTAATATTGCACGCAACCTCAAAGCTCAAAGTTACTTACAATTGAATTTCAAACAACTTGAAATCCCACTATTAACATTATTCAATTTGTTGTAGACCATTTAAGCCATTTAATATTACAGGCTATTTAATATTTCAAACAACTTGAAATCCAACTACCAATTTAGCTGGAGCATTAAAAGAGGAAGATGATCTATGTAAATTATTTATGAAGTATAATTAAATGACTTATCAAGTTATTCAACCACTCAAAGTTATAAACTGTTTTTAAATATATAAAAATTAGTTAACCTATGTAGCTTATGAACATGTATCATAAATGACTTATCAAGAGAAGTTATTAAACCAGTCAAATTTATAAAGTGTTTTTAACTATATAAAAATCATATAATATAATAATAAATTTTTATTTTTATTATATTATATTAACATTATTCAGTTTGTAAGTCATTTAATGTTACTGTTTTGAATTTTAATTAACAACAGAGCTGATGCAGCAACATTAAAAGATTATAAAACTAAGATAGCCTACATAAATTATTATGAACATATATCGTTATAAAGTGTTTTCAACCATATAAAAATTCTATAATCAAAACTATATAAAATAATAATAAATCTTTATTTTATTATACTCTAATAATATTAATTAGTTTTCTGTAGATCATTTAACTATAAACTATTTAATATTACAAACAACCACAGAGTTGTTTACTTCAATTTCAAGCAACTGGAAATCCAACGACCAGCAAAGTTGCTGCAGCAGCATTAGATGACGTACACCAAGATGAAATTGTGAATTTCGCTTTGCTGCAGCAGCATTAGATAACGTACACCAAGATGAAATTGTGAATTTCGCTATGACGGTCTTACGTGCTCCAAACCTCACGTTTGTTTGGTGATCTAATTTTAGCCTACTCGATTTCGCTATGACGGGCTTACGTGCTCCAAACCTCGCGTTTTGTTTGGTGATAATAAGAGGGAGAACGGGGAATTGACAACTGTTTACATTTCTTAGTTTTGATTGCGATTATAAAGAGGAAGAGGAAGATGACCTTTATAAATTATGAACATCTATCATGAAATGACTTATCAACTACCACAGAAGCTATTTCAACTAATGACTTATCAACTACCTGAGAATCTATTCAACTGCTCAGATTTCTGAAGTGTTTTCAGCGATTTGAGCGATGTTGAGATTATAAAGACGAGGATGACCTTTATAAATTATGAACATGTATCCTTAAATGACTTATCAACTACCTAAGAATCTATTCAACTGCTCAAATTTATAAATTGTTTTCAGCGATGTGAGCTTTCGGCATTGTGTCTCCGTAAACACTTTCTAGTAATTATCAGCTAAATTCTGTCATTAGATTTTATTTTTGTGTGCAGGCCGTCTAGATTCATATGATGGCCATGAAGTTGCCTACGTTGAATCTGCGCGAATATGACCAGGAAGGGGAAGGGCAGGCAGTAAACCCAATGAGCCAGTCTCTCTACGTCTCGCCCATGTCTATGTGCATAAATTCCGTAATCGAATTTGAAGAACCCATAACAGAAATCTCCCGCGCCTGGAAATATATGGCCGATGCCTTGCTGCCAAGAAACCCACTTTTCTCTTGTATAATGGTCGTTTCTCTACTTCTTCTCTTATTATAACTTTCAGGGTAGATAGTCTATTTATTTATATACTAAGTCTAGTTATAGATAGTCTCTTATTATAACTTTTCTCTTGTATAATGGTCGTTTCTCTACTTCTTCTCTTATTATAATGGTCGTTGCTCTACTCCTCCTCTTATTATAACATGCACGATAGATAGTCCATTTATTCATATACTAATAACTCCATTCATTCATGTCTTGTATTGTGCTTCACAGAATGCATACTGTAACATCTCATTCCTTACGATGTTGGATATAACTCTAGTCCTCTCATATATGTCTTTCGTGTGCATGCGTTGCAGAAGAAGGACGATCGGGGAGTGTTGCGGTGGCAGAGAACAACAGTGAACATCGATGACCACATTTATATTCCAGAGTTCCCTCCTGCCCAGGAATCATACGACGCCTGTGTCAATGATTACATCTCTAAATTGGCCCCCATGCCTCTCGATCAGTCGCGACCTCTGTGGGAACTCCACCTCTTGAATTACAAAACGAGCAACGCCGGAGCCACCTTGGTTATTAAGACCCATCATTCCCTCGGAGATGGTATTTCTATCATGTCAACATTTTTTGCTATTATCAAAAGAGTCGACAATCCCGATCTTCCACCGACATTTCCTAGTATGAATCGTAGTATTAGATCCAGTACTATCTCAAAGCAATCCATTGTGGCTAATTTTTTCCACATAATAAGGTATTTCATGCTTTTAGTATGGTACACCATGGTTGATGTAATAAGTTATTCACTTAGAATGACCGGATGGATTGACGATAGCCAGCTGCCTATTCGAGGACCCCCTGGAGTCGAACACATGCCCCCTGCTCTTTCTTCCGCTACGTTTCTCTTGGAGGACATAAGACAAATAAAGAATTCTGTAGGAGGGGTATGTAAACACCATCTATTGCTTGCAGTACTAATTCATATTGCCTGATTGGCATGTATACTTACAGCTCTTTCATTGATTTGTTCTACAGACAGTTAATGATGTGATCACCGCAGTAATTTTCTACGGCATGCAACGTTACTTGCAGATTCGCCTGTCAGCTGGTAATAATTTTCCTATTACTTTTCATAGTTTAGCGGCAATTACCTAGCTGTCTTCATAACAATTCGTTCAATTGTGATGAACTATTAATTACTCTTTGGGTACTGCAGTTGGAGAACAAAACCTGCAAGATGCATATGAAAAGAGATCTGAGGCTCCGAAGGACACTGTTATTAAACAAATAAAGAAATCAAGAGTCACGGCATTATGTTTGTTAAACACGAGAGTCTTAGCTGGAATACAGGTTATGCATTAAACAATTGACCCATAGCTTTTAAATGCGTTTATTTATTTTGTAGGAGTTTTTGTTCCGTTACCTGCAGAGATCTGATGACAATGTAAATTTGTGCAGAGCATAGATGAGATGTTGAAACCAAGCACTGAAGCACCTTGGGGAAACCATATTGCTTTCATCCCTGTGCGGGTTCCTATCATGGGAAAAGTGGAAAATCCTCTGGAGCTCGTGAGAACGACAAAGCGTATCATGGATAGATATAAAATGTCTTTAGGAGTCTTCATCAATGACAGAATTATGACATGTTTAGCCAGTTTAAAAGGACCGCAGGTATGTTTAAATTACTTTCATTCATAAGAAACCTATTCTTAAATTGATTAAAGAATCGCTAATTCTTAATTCTGATCCATGATATAACTCAGGCGACTTCTAAATCTTTATACAATACTATTGCTAATACAACGATGATGATATCAAATATGGTTGGCCCAATGGAAAAGATCGCACTAGATGGGAATGCAATTAAAAACTTTTCCTTCTTTATATCTGGTGCACCTGTGGTGAGTAAATAGATTGTCCCCATTTTTTACTTCTTTGTGTCAAGTTCCTTTCACCATTTTTTCCTTCTTTCCATTAAATCATAGAAATAAATTCACAATATACTGTTTGAATTTCAAATCTTTCAACTATTATTTGATTGATACAAGGAATTTAAACATAGTTTTCTATGCTTATTGTGGAAAATTTTCATGCAGTCCCTTTATTTGTCTCTTCGGGCACTATCAAAATCAATGTGATGAGTCCAAAAGCTTATACCAAGGCAAAATTTATTTGATTGATACAAATAATTTAAACATAATTGTCTCTGCTTTTTGTGGAAACTTTTCGTGGAAATTTTTCATGCAGTCCCTTTATGTGACTATTCTGAATTATTTTCTCTGCTTACTGTGGAAATTTTTCATGCAGTCTCTTTATGTTGGTATTCTGAGTTATATGGGCAGTATAAAAATCAATGCGATGGGTCCAAAAGCTTATACCGATGCAAATATGCTGTCCAAGTGTTTCACGGAGGCCTTCGAGGAGATCCAGGACGCTTCCATCCATTATAAGCGCCTGTGAAATTTAAATGTACCTGAGATACGAGAATGCTAATTCTCTTTAATATTTGTTTTCTCAATGGATCGTAGTAGCTCGATCACTTTGCATTTAACATGAGATTTTCCAATTAAATAATAGTTATACCCCTCTGCTTGCAACTAGGGGTTTTCTTTAAGAAAACAACAGTGATATCATTGGTATTAGTGTTCTTTTATCTGAAATGTAACTACTAGCGTAGTTACTTAACTTGTGGTTACTGATTCTCTATGTTTAATTGTAATCACCTTCTTTATAAAATGCTCATTTGTTTGTCATAAAATTAAAATAAATTTATGTATTACATTCCAAATTACATTTCTAATTTTCAATTAATAACTTAAAAATATTATTTATTTATAATTTAAAATTTAACTAATAAGGCAATAAAAAAATATTAGAAAAGTATAATTTCGTATTCCAAAATAGACTCAAGATTACATAAACAACAATATCTGAGCAATTTCTCTTGTACCAGAAGCCTCTGTCGGTTAAAAAGATCATTAAACAACAATATCTGAGCAATTTCTCTTGTAAAGCTGTGCGTGTCATCTTCATATTACTTCTATGTATTGTACTCTAATATCAACTAATTACTTCTATATATTGCACTTCAATATCAATTAGCAACAACAACATTAATAATATTAATGTGTATTTCTATGTATTGCACTCTAATATCAACTAATTACCTTTATATATTGCACTTCAATATCAATTAGCAACAACAATATTAATAATATTAATGTGTTCGAATAGGTCGATAGGTGTAAATGAGGCTCATACTTTTCATATCGAGTGTGAGCATACACATATCTCCGAAATATTAATAGAATAATATTGTTTAATAATTTTAATGAAATACATAATTTAATTGTTTGATTAATAACATTGTTTAATTAAACAATATTATTATTTTATAATAATTAATTAAACATAATAATTATAAAATAATTTAATTCATATGATAGTTATTTAGTTAATATTAATATTAGTTAATTAATAATGATGTAATTAAAAATGTTAATAGATTAATATTATTTAATGATTTTAATGAAATCCATATTTTAATTGTTTGATTAATAATATTGTTTAATTAAACAATATTATTAATTAAACACTATTAATTAAACACTATTAATTAAACAAAATAATTTAGTGAATGATAATATTAATTAATTAATATTGTTATTTAGTTAATATATAAATATTAATTAATTAAATAATTGATGATATATTAAATAATTATTTGTTATTTAAATAATTAATTATTATATTATAATTATTTAACGTTTTCAATTTATTAATATTGGAGATATGTATAATATTCTCATATATTTTGGAGATATTTATTAACATTATGATATATTTGACATGTTAATAATTTTTTTTTATAATAATTTTTAATAAAATAAAGTAATTTAATTATTTATAGTATAATAATATATTATAAAAACTATTATTTAATTATATTTTAGTAAATAAAATTAATATAAGAATTCAATAATTAATTGTAATTCAATAATTAAAAAATATAATAATTACTTAATTAATTGTAATTCAATAATTAGTTAAATATCCCCGAATGCGTGTGCCACCACAATAATTGGGCGGCATGTGTTGGAGGTTCCTCAACATGGGAACCCACGACGTGGCACCATGCATTACATGCATTAACCTGCTTTGATGCCTTCCCTCTCTCGTCGTTAATGGCACATTCATGAAGCTTCATCTGGACGTCCCCTCACCAGCTGGTTGGACACGCTCACAATGCGACATAAACCTTGATGAACGCCAAATTTCACATTGTGGATATGTCGCATCTAACCCTTGATGAATACCATAATGCAATGTAACCATTGATAAACATCACAATACGACATAAACCTTGATGAACGTCAAATTTCACATTATGAATATGTCACATCTAACCCTTGATGAATGCCACAATGCAACATAACCCTTGATAAACATCACAATGTGACATAAACCTTGATGAACATCAAATTTCACATCTTGGGCACTTTTGCAATGCGACATAATCCTTGATGAACGCCACAATGCAACGTAAGCCTTGATAAACATCACAATGCGACACAAACCTTAATGAACGTCAAATTTCACATTGTGAATATGTCGCATCTTGGGTTGTGTCAGCATTTGTGTCACATATTGGGCATTGTCGCAATGCGACATAACCCTTGATTAAAGCCACAATGCAACGTAACCCTTGATAAACACCACAATCTGACATAAACCTTGATGAACATCAAATTTCACATCTTGGGCATTGTCGCAATGCAACATAACCCTTAATGAACGCCACAATGCAACATAAGCCTTGATAAACATTACAATGTGACACAAACATTAATGAACATCAAATTTCACGTTGTGAATATGTCGCATCTTGGGTTGTGTCGACATATGTGTCACCTATTGGGCATTGTCGCAATGCGATGTATAACCCTTGATGAACGCCACAATGCAACGTAACCCTTGATAAACACCACAATGCGACATAAACCTTGTTGAAATTCAAATTTCACATCTTGGCCATTGTCGCAATGCGACATAACCCTTGATGAATGCCACAATGCAACATAAGCCTTGATAAGCATCACAATGCAACACAAACCTTATTGAACGTCAAATTTCACATTGTGAATATGTCGCATCTTGGGCTGTGTCGCCATATGTGTCACATATTGAGCATTGTCGCAATGCGACATAACCCTTGATGAACACCATAATGTAACGTAACACTTGATAAACACCACAATGTGACATAAACCTTGATGAATGCCAAATTTCACATTGTGAATATGTGGCATCTAACCCTTAATGAACATATAACCCTTGTTCAATGTCGCAATGCAACATAACCCTTGTTGAACGTCGCAATGCAACATAACACTTGATATACCGCCACAATGCAACGTAACCCTTGATAAACATCACAATGCGACATAAACCTTGATGAACGTCAAATTTCACATCTTGGGCATTGTCGCAATGCGACATAACCCTTGATGAATGCCACAATGGAACATAAGCCTTAATAAGCATCACATGTGACACAAACCTTAATGAATGTCAAATTTCACATTGTGAATATGTCGCATCTTGGACTATGTCGCCATATGTGTCACATTTTGAGCATTGTCACAATGCGACATAACCCTTGATGAACGCCACAATGAAGCATAACCCTTGATAAACATCACAATGCGACATAAACCTTGATGAACAAAAAATTTCACATTATGAATATGTCGCATCTAACCCTTGATGAACATATAACACTTCTTCAATGTTGCAATGCGACATAACCCTTGTTGAATGCCACAATGCAACATAACACTTGATATACATCACAATGTGAGATAGCGCTTGACGAATTTCGAATGTCACATTATTAATGTGTCACATCTTGGACATTGTTGGCGTCAAATTTCACATCATGGGCATTATCGCAATGCGACATAACCCTTGATGAACGCCACAATGCAACATAACCCTTGATAAACATCACAATGCGACATAAACCTTGATGAAAGTCAAATTTCACATTGTGAATATGTCGCATCTAACCCTTAATGAATGCCACAATGCAACATAAGCCTTGATAAACATCACAATGCGACATAAACCTTGATGAACATCAAATTTCACATCTTGGGAATTGTCGCAATGCGACATAACTCTTAATGAACGTCAAATTTCACATTGTGAATATGTCGCATCTTGGGTTGTGTTGGCATATGTGTCACATATTCGACATTATCACAATGCGACGTAACCCTTGATGAACACCACAATGCAACGTAACCCTTGATAAACACCACAATACGACATAAACCTTGATGAACGTCAAATTTCACATCTTGGGCATTGTCGCAATGCGAGATAACCCTTGATGAATGCCACAATGCAACATAATCCTTGATAAGCATCACAATGTGGCACAAACCTTAATGAAGGTCAAATTTCACATTGTAACACTACTGAAAGAGAAGAGAAGAAGTCAAGTATCTTTCATTCTTCTAATGTTTCTTGTGATGGTGTATTTGTAAGAAATACAATAGAGAAAGTAAAATATAAATGCTTATTTTAGCAAGCACGATATTTTTAAAATGTTTGACTTTGGTTTTTACCATGGTTGACTTTTATTCTTTATCTGTTCGTTAATCTTGGTCCTTATTATGATAGACTATCGTTTACCATGGTTGACTATGGTTTGACCATAATCGATGAAGGAGGACTATATTTAGCATGTGGTTGACTATGTTGAACCAGGCATAATCATGGATGACTAGTCATAATCATGGATGACTATTGCTTGAACATGGTTAACTTTAATTAACCATGATTGACTTTTTGTGGTCTTTTTTATCAGTTGTTTTATTAGACTGTAATGTTTTTTGAGATACTTTTTGAAGGTTGTATTTTTAAAACTTATAATCATTTACAGACTACACATTTATTAATTCATAATGGGTTTTGTTGGAGTGTGAAATCCAACATGGTTATACAACTTTAAAATTTTATTATGATTTAGCTAATTTTATAGTATAAAATTTCTATTATCTAGGATCGATGGATGTAAAGCAAACTCAAAATTCAATAAGAGATCTAGCAGATTTCTTTTTTCATGGTTTTTATGTTTCCTTTGAATTTGTGACATGAATCAAAACTTAAAATGCAGAATATGAATTTATAAAACTTAAACTTAAAATGTAGAATATGAATTTATACAACTTTCATATTTGAATTTGTGACATGAATCAAAACTTAAAATGAAGAATATGAATTTATAGAACTTCAACTTAAAATGTAAAATATGAATTTATGGATACCTTTTGAAGGTTGTATTGAGCACTGCTCTAGATATGTTCTGAGATACTTATTATGCATTTTTTTTATTTCAATTAGAAATAACAAAAGTACTCCTCAAAAGCATGTATTCTCACTAATACATCTATTATCAAAAGCATGTATTCTCACTAATACATCTATCATCAATAGCATGTATTCTCACTAATACATCTATCATCAAAAGCATGTATTCTCACTAATACATCTATCATCAATACATAGCAACATACCCTGCAACACACACGATCATATTACAGGATGATCAATCCCGCTCTCTTTAGGACATAGGGCCATGGATGATACAATCCAGATCAAGTTCCAGGATGATCAATCCTTATCACTTTAAGACAAGTCTCATGTCTAGGGACGATGCAATCCCATCACGTACATTTTGAACCCAATTCATGGAGGATGCAGTCCTCACACGTACCTTTAAGACAAGTCTCATGTCTAGGGATGATGCAATCCCGATCAAGTTCCAGGATGATCAGTCCTTATCACTTTAAGACAAGTCTCATGTCTAGGGATGATGCAATCCCATCACGTACGTTTTGAACCCAGTTCATGGACGATGCAGTCCTCACACGTACCTTTAAGACAAGTCTCATGTCTAGGGATGATGCAATCCCGATCAAGTTCCAGGATGATCAGTCCTTATCACTTTAAGACAAGTCTCATGTCTAGGGACGATGCAATCCCGATCAAGTTCCAGAATGATCATTCCTTATCACTTTAAGACAAGTCTCATGTCTAGGGACGATGCAATCCCATCACATACATTTTGAACCCAGTTCATGGACGATGCAGTCCTCACACGTACCTTTAAGACAAGTCTCATGTCTAGGGATGATGCAATCCCGATCAAGTTCCATGATGATCAGTCCTTATCACTTTAAGACAAGTCTCATGTCTAGGGACAATGCAATCCCGATCAAGTTCCAGGATGATCAGTCCTTATCACTTTAAGACAAGTCTCATGTCTAGGGACGATGCAATCCCATCACTTACATTTTGAACCGAGGTCCAGGGACGATGCCGTCCTATCTTCTATTCCCAGAGACATCAGTCTACGGATCAATTCTGGGACCTAAGTCCGGGGAAGATACAATCCCCTACCTATTCATTTAGGACTTCATTATCGAAGACATCATGTCTACGACTCTCTTTTAGAACATGTGTTCAAGGATGATACAATCCCTCTTCTTTCTCGGAGACATCTGTCTACGGCTCCTTTTAGAACATGTGTTCAAGGATGATGCAATCCCTCTTCTTTCTCGGAGACACCTGTCTACGGCTCCTTTTAGGACTGAAGTGCAGGGATGATCCAATCCCCTCATGTCCACCAAGGACTTCATTCTCGAAGACATACATCTACGACTCTCTTTAGGACTGAAGTCCAGGGATGATCCAATCCCCCTTCTTTCTCGGAGACACCTGTCTATGGTTCCTTTTAGAACATGTGTTCAAGGATGATGCAATCCCCTTGTCACCTTAGACCCTGTCTAAGGACCATCCACCAACCTCTCTGTCGGCATCACCAATATAGGTATCCACATCATCGACCTCACTGTCGATGCAGGCAATCTCATCATAAGTGATCACATCGCTCCCCCTTTCGAGGAGGGTCCTTCTGAACTATTTTAAGTTTGTCACGAAAAACTTTACTTGAGGTAGAGGTTTGGTTAGTACATCGGATCGGTAGAGGTTTGATTAGTACATTGTCAACTTGTTACAAATTCGAACTTTAATTCTTTTCTGCACCATATCTTGTATATAGAAATGTCAGATCTCTATGTGCTTTGACTTATCATGGAATACTGGATTCTCTCCCATTTTGGTACAACTCTGTTTGTCACATAGGATCACAGTTGGGTCCATTTTTTATGTCAAACAATTTTGAAGCCATACCGCTTCACAACTAGCAGAGCAAGCAGCCATATATTCCACTTGTGCTGAGAGCCACACTAGATTGCTTCCTGCTAAACCACGAGATCATGGTTGATCCCAGAAAATAACATCCTCTCGATGTGCTCTTCCTGTCTGATACAATTTCTGCCCAATCAACATCTGTGTAGCCATCTGAAGTCATGATCTCTAAGATAACATAGATCAAAGTCTATCGTATCCTTTAGGTACCTCATCACATGCTTTGCAACTAACAGGTGAACACATCTAGTTTCCACTAGATACTGACTCAAGGTGTTCACAGCAAAGCATATATCTGACCTAGTATTCATTAGACACATCAATGACTCAATAATTTGTCTGTACAGAGTTATATCCAGTAACTCTGATGAGTCATCTACTAACAACTTCAAGTTGGAATCCATGAGAGTGGCCATTCCAACACATCAAGTCCTTTTAATATTTCTCAGCATACTTTCCCTGATTGAGAAATATTCCTTCTGAGCCTTGCATTACTTCCAGACCTAGGAAGTAATGCATCAATCTAAGATCTTTCATTTTCATTTCTGCAGCCATCTTCTTCTTTCTTTTCATGATCTGTTTATCATTCCTTGTCAGAAAGAGATCATCGTCATACAATAATGGTATGATAGGTTCATCATCCACAACCTTAAGGTAAAGGTTAGGAACAACTTTACTTCTGGTAAAGCCCAAGCTTATCAAGAAACTGTCAATTCTCTCTTTGTGACTGAACATCATTCACACTCTGCATTGAATGATCTTCTGCATATCTATCTGTGCCATCTCTCGTTAGATGGGTCTACTGATATGAGCCTCAATATCATTTGAACTTTGTGGTGAGTTCCTTTTTTTTTTGCATCCATGTCATCTGTGTATAGAAACCATATTCAACCTTGTAGCAAAGGTTGAGATCCACATCACCCATGGTGATCATTAAGCTCATCAATTGATTATCGATCCTGGGAACCCATACAGAACCTGATTCACACTTCTTCTTTAATTACACCATTAAGATAATGGTCTTATCTAGCCACTTGGAGCAAACATCTCATCATGATTCTCTTCCTCTTTCTAAGAGAATCTTCTAGCCACAAGCCTTCTATAGCGTGTTTGATTTGTAAATCTTTTGTTGAACATCTATCGCTTTTTCAGTGTTCATCATTCATCATGATCTTTCCTACAAATCAAAATTAAGTACATGATTAGTAATACTTCATAATCATCAAATGATATTGACATGATAACTTATTATGCATACAGATATCATTTACATAGTTATGCAACTATTTTGACCAATACTTTGGCACAACACTTTCCCATATCTTGTATGCATACAGTGGCTATCTAGATGCCTTCCATCTCTACCAGAACATACTATCGAGAGTGTGCACAGCTCTCAGCATGTCAACAAAGAGGTTTCATTCTAAACAAGCAACAATGGAATGTTTGTCCAACTTACCAATCATATGCATATTAGTAGTATACTGTTCAATGCTCTATGAATGTTTACACTCAACATCATATATTCTAGGAATACAAATATGCATACAACCTATTACAGGCAATATCATTTACTATTTCAAAATAACAACTCAAATACTTATCTTTTATGTTTGTGTGGTTGCCTCCCGCTTGATCTTCTGTATGTCTTTTGAACTTCTATTCATTCTGTACCACTGTACATGCTCAAGTGTCATCCTCATGATCTCATACACAAACATACATTCATTAGTATATTATCAACATTATAGTTCTAAATAATATTGAAAATGTATAGTCATGATTATAGATAATATTCAAGATTTCAGGGAAGTCTTCTTTTACTCATGCATATTCTTGTTTGATATAGTTAGTTAAATCATCAACCAAGATAAGAGACATAATATGCATAAACCCTTGATTACTAACTTTATGAATAAGCATAACCAATCATACCAAGTATACTTATATAAGGGATCCTAACACAAGGTAAGATTCTAACATGACATAGGAAAACATACCTGGATTAGTATACCTGCTTAGTTATGTACAACATACCTAAACAATCTCTTCAATGATTTAGAGATCCTGAGCTAGAACCTGCATGTCTCATAGGTTAAGCATAATATAACAAAGTCATACATACCTCGTAAGTAGAACAAAGATTATGGATAACACATACAGGGCTGACCCCCACTAGGGAAGTCTAATAACCCAAGTTACCACATTCCGACGGAGGAATAAACATCTCCGGATATACAATAAGATCTTCAAGGAGGAATGAAACATCTCCAGAATAATAAAGTACAAATATAATATTCTTTGAAGTTACAATATCTCAACATTAGGAAGCCGAAAATGAGTGTACAATACTAATTGGCCAAGTTGGCCTCAATCCCCCCTTGGTAGGTCCAACTCAATCCTAAGCAACCCAAACAGTCACGAATTTTGGTGTGAACATGGTTGAAGCATGCTGGGTCATAAATGAGTCATAGACATGTGTGGGTGAGCAAATAGAGGTGTGTGGGAGGTCCAAGGAGTCATTAAATGCTCCAAATCTATCCAAAAATAGGCTAAATCCACTCAAGCGCCCAAAGTCAACAGACATTCCCCATTTCAAGGAGAGAGAGCGCTCCAACATTTAATGAGGGTGCACTTGTGGACAAAACTGGAGTTTGGGTGAGTGAGGTTGCTCATAAATAGGTGTGAACACTCTCAAAAGTGGTTATTTGACCAATTAATGTTACCTAGTCCAAACTATAGTGTAATAATGTACACATGGAAATAAAATTGACTAAGGTTATGAACTATGGTACTAAGTATTGGATTACTGTTCTAATACCCCCCCTTAACCAGAACTTAGTACAAATCATGAATTTAAAGTGGGAGTCCTTGGCAACAAAGGCTCAAGTCACCTCATTACAAAACAGAAATTTTATTTGTCCATGTAAATTGAGGACAAGAAGGAAAACCTCATGGGATAAAACCTTCCCTCTAAAATGGACATGGGGCTGAACCTGCAATAAAATTGCAGCAATCACCATCCATCACTCACTCAATCAAATCTCTCAAGTGAGTGAAGGTCTTCTTAGTAAAACACTTGGTGAAAATATCAGCAGTTTGCTCGGTGGATGGGAAATATTGCAAGGAAATCACCTTGTCATGCACCAAGCCCCGAATGTAGTACATATGGATTTCAATGTGCTTTGTTCTCTGCCTCTGAACTGGATCAATAGATATCTTGATATAACTTTGATTGTCCACCCAAATGTTGGTTGGAGAATCAATATCAACACCAAATTCCCGAAGAATACCTTGCAACCAAACACACTGTGTGGCTGCATTCACTGCTGCCCTGTACTCGGCCTCTGATGATGAAAGTGAAATTGTATGTTGTTTCTTACTTGACCAGCAAATGGGACCTTTAGCAAACATGAAAACAAAACCTGAAGTGTACTTTCTATCAATGGGATCTCCAGCCCAATCCAAATCATAAAATCCAGCTAGTTGTAGTGAAGAACCAGATGCATAATGTACCCCAAAATTCTTTGTTCCTTGGACATACTAAAGGATATTTTTGGCTGCGTTCCAATGGATCTCATGTGGCGGCTACATATACCTTGCTACAACACTTATAGCATAAGACAAATAATTTATTGTATGTGTAAGGTACAACAAACTACCAACTAGCTGCCTGTAGAGTGTGCAATCCACCAATGGAGAGTCATCAAATTCACCTAGTTTTATGCCTGAAAGGAAAGGGAACTTGGCTTCCTTACATTCAACCATTTTAAACTTCAATAACAGGTTTGAAGCATACTTTGGTTGAATTAGCATGATGCCTCTTTCAGATTTCTCAATTTCCAAACCCAAAAATTGCCTTAGCAATCCTAGGTCGCTCATGGCAAATTCACTGTGTAGAGATGCCTTAGTTGAGCCAATTTGTTTGTTGCAGCTCCCTGTAATTAAAATATCATCAACATACAGTACAATGACCTGAAAAATATCATCACATTGCTGCAAATACACATTTGGATCAGACTTGCATCGAATGAAACCAATTGAAAGCAAAAAGGAATCCATTTTAGCATACCAAGCCCTTAGGGCTTGCTTGAGTCCATAGAGTGATTTCTTCAACCTACAAACAAGTGAGGGATCCTCTTGGAAACCTTTAAGTTGTTGCATATAAATATCTTCATGTATCTCACCATGTAAGAATGCACTTCTAACATCCATATGGTGCACTTGCCAACCCTTACTAGCTGCCATGGCTAGAGCTAGTCTAATTGAGTCCATCTTTGCAACTGGTGCAAAGGTCTCGGTATAATCCACACCATGGATTTGTGAGTAGCCCTTGGCCACTAAACTATCCTTATACTTTGGATCAGAACCATCATCAATAGGTTTGGTTTGAAAAATCCACTTACATTGCACAAGTTTTCTCTTGGGAGGAAGAGGCACCAAATCCCATGTTTTGTTCTCTTAAAGTGAATGGAATTATTCTTCCATTGTTGATCTCCACCTTGGATCATGGTAAGCTTCCTGATATGATGTTGGATTAGATCCAATCATCATATAATAGTGATCAACAAGTTCACTTTCATTTGCAAAGGAAGCATTGATTGTTTGAGATCTAGTCTTCCTAGGCTCTTGGGGATTGCCTGCCAATTCACCTGCAGCTTGTATGATTTTTTCGGCCCACTTGGGACTTGATGGTGACTCATATACAGAAATTTCATCTTCAGCCATTTCATCTTCAGCAATATCAGAAAAATCAAAACTTGAATCATCACTTACTTCATTAAGGTGTGGAGGAGAAGAGCATTCCCCCAGTGCAAGCTCAAAATCGAGAATTGGTTCTTCTTTGAATTGCACACTTCTCTCAATGAAAGTTTTGAGTGTGGATGTGTCAAAGAGATCATAAAAATTTGTGTATTCACCATAACCAACCATGATACATTCTCTGATCTGTGGCTGCAAAGCCTTCCTCTTTTCGGATGAAATTCGAGCCCATGCTCTAGATCCAAAAATCCTAAAATTTGAGACATTTGGTTTTTGGCCAAACCATGCCTCATAGGGTGTTTTACCTTTGACTGATTTGTGAAATGATTTGTTCTGAATATGTGTAGAACAATTGATGGCTTTAGCCCATAGCTTAGGGATTAGATCCCTAGCTTCAATCGCGCATGTAGCCATCTCTTTGAGAGATCTATTTTTCCTCTCTTCCACACCATTTTTCTATGGTGTGTAGGGGATTGAATGTTGCATTTGGATGCCACATTCCTCACAAAGGTGCTGAATGTTTTTGTTCACATACTCCTTTCCATTATCAATCTTAATGATTTTTATCTTATGACCACTATTATTATCCACTAAGGCCTTCCAAATCTTAAATTGCTCAAACACTTCAGATTTTAATTTAAGGAAGTAAACCCAGCAGAATCGAGAGTAGTCATCTATGAATGTTAGTACATACCTTGATCCACCATAGGATGGAGTGGGTAGAGAACCAATGAGGTCTGAATGTACCAATCCAAGTGGTTGAGTGGCTCTCCTTGCCATTCCCTTCTCATAGCTTCGTTCTGGATGTTTCCCAATCACACAACCAATGCAAGCTCCATTTGAAGATTTGATTTCAGGAAGCCCTTCCACCATCTCATCTTTGTGCAATGTTTGGAGATACTTGTAGTTCATGTGGTCGAATCTTTCATGCCATAGCTTGGAGGTCTCATTGGCATGAGAATGGAGTGCTTGGTCACTAGAACCAGGGAGGAAATTCAAGAACTTGTACATCCTCTCTTGATGGTCTGCATACCCAACTGCCAAGACTTGGTTTGAAGAAATTTCTGAAATCTCTACCAAATCAGGAGTAAATGTTACTCTCTTGGATTCTCCTGTATGGGTCATTTGATACACTGATAACAAATTTGCAGCCAATGAAGGTACATAGAGCACATCATTGAAATATCCATGCTCCAAATCAATCCTACCAATCCCTTTGGTCTGGATCTCAGAGTCATCTACCATTCGAACTGTTGGGCCACTATTCGAATGCATAGAGGAGAAGAGCTCTCTAGATGAAACCATGTGCCTAGAAGCCCCTGAATCAATAATGAAGGATGAGGAATTAGAAGTACCTACTAGCAAAGCATGACATTTCTCCTTATTGTCAGGATTTGAGGTGCCATCTTTCTTCTTTGCACCATCAGGGATAGGAATGTTGTTCTTCTCCAGCAGCTGCCCCATTGTGTCAATGGTTTTCTTCATGCATGACCTCTTTGGATTCCATCCCTTGTGGCAATAGGTGCATTTGGTCTTCTCTTTTCCCTTCTTGTCCTTCTCCTTGGAAGGATTCGAACCCCCATCAGCAGATTTGGATTTTTCAAACTTGCTCTTCTTTGAATGCTTCAAACTCTTGTCCTTCTGCTTTCCCTAGGAGGCATTCAAAACACCCATGGCCAAGGCTTGATCTTTGAATTTGATGGTTCCCATTTGAACTAGCTTGTCTTTCTCCTGAGTAAGACACTCCATGAAGGTTGCTAGTGATGGCATTTGCCAATTTTGAAGGGTCATTTTGGCATAATGGAATGTGCTTACAAACACTGAGAATTCTGGCCCTAGCTTCGAAAGGATGGACAGTATCAATTGTTCTTCTTTCTTAACAATTCCACATTGTTGCAACTGAAGCACTAGTGACTTGAATTTAGTGAAGAACTCCTGGATGGTTTCAAAATGCATTGGGCTCAAGCTAATGAGCTCATTTTCAAGCTGGTGGCCTCTCAGTTCATCAGTTTTCCCAAAGAGTGATTCTAGCTTAACCCACACTTCATTTGGGGTTGCCAAACTATCTGTATGAAACAAGAGTTTCCTCGAAATGCTCAGGCATAGCAATCCATATGCTTCATCAAGTCGATTGTAGTACTTTGCTTTCTCCACATCAAAGTTTGGTTCCACTTTTGTGCCCATGGTTACTCTATAGAGACCCTTAGATCTCGGTTTGATGACCATTTCAGCCTTCCAATCGAAGAAATTGAAGGGAGTGAGCAACATTTGGTTTGGTTCCATTTATGCTTGCGTTGATGGTGAGAAAACTGTTGAAAGTCTTGCAAAAAACACTCAATTTTTATCTGGAAATTCTCTCAAGAATGTAGCTCAAACGCTCAAGATTGATCTACAACTCACTAAACTCCACAAGGATCTGATACCATGTGAGTATTTTGATCCACAGTAAGATCTAGGAGCCTTAGAGAACCTCACAAAATAAAATAATTTGCAATAACCAGTAAAAAAAGATTGAAAAAGAGACAAATTTACACACAATGTGAACTGAAACTTGGCATTATCAGACTATCTAACATGTAAATATGTTTAGAACAGATTTATATTACATCTTGGAGAAATTCAAGAGGCTTAGGAATCTGAAAATGAGTGTACAATGCTAATTGGCCAAGTTGGCCTCAATCCCCCCTTGGTAGGTCCAACTCAATCCTAATCAGCCCAAACAGTCACGAATTTTGGTGTGAACATGGTTGAAGCATGCTGGGTCATAAATTAGTCATAGACATGCGTGGGTGAGCAAATAGAGGTGTGTGGGAGGTACAAGGAGTCATTAAATGCTCCAAATCTATCCAAAAATGGGCTAAATCCACTCAAGCGCCCAAAGTCAACAGATATTCCCCATTTCAAGGAGAGAGAGCGCTCCAACATTTAATGAGGGTGAACTTGTGGACAAAACTAGAGTTTGGGTGAGCTGGTTTGCTCAGAAATAGGTGTGAACACTCTCAAAAGTGTTTATTTGACCAATTAATGTTACCTAGTCCAAACTACAGTGTAATTATGCACACATGGAAATAAAATTGACTAAGGTTATGAACTATGGTACTAAGTATTGGATTACTGTTCTAACAGTCATTTAACTCAGTTTCCAGTTGATTGATGTCGTTTTAGGCGTTCTATGGAATTCATAGGGCTAAGTAGAATCGTTTCGGTTTATTCTTCCCCGCGACCCCTACTTAGAGTCGAGCTCGTCAAGCCACCCACCAGTGCGACGTTTTTCCTTGAATTTTTCTAACACGTCGCCCGTGGCCTGCGCTGGTGCCATCTTTTGTCACTTTGAGTCTCCCTCTATCCCAACCCCACCACTGTCATTGTTTTGTTCCTTTGCACTACCTTTTGCGCTCAGCAGTGGTGTGTTTTTGGGATTTTAGTGCTAAACTTCCTTCCACCCAAGCATTTGGGCCCAAGTGTTCGCATTTTCCCTAACACCACCGTAGCCCTAGACTCTATTTCGCACTAGTTTTGTTGCTTTCTCAAACCAAGGGAAGTCTGTTTTACTTACCTGTTATTTCTCTGAACAGTCGAAATCATGTGAGGATTAAAACGTCCTCATCTCACTCGCGCACATACCCGAGACCTTTCGTTGCTAATTCAAAGTTTGCTTAAAACTGTTTTTCTTTACCGATGCATTGATTGTTTGCTTAAAAGCTTTATTTTCTTGGGAACGAGTTTCATTTACTTACTTGTGGTATTAGTTGTTTCCATCTTGAGAGGCAAGAAAATTGAGTGTTTGTGACACTTACATATTTGTTTAAACCTTGTTCATTTGAAATAGTGGTGTGTCAGTTTGGTTTCCACATTTACTCTTCTCGTGTTTTGACAGGACTGATATGCATAGGCGTTCCGCCAGAAGGAAAGACACATTGTTTGAATCTGACTCAGATGTGGAAATCTTACTAGATACCGCTCTCAATACAATGTTCGCAGACACCAAGTCCATGATGGGAGCCTCCCCAGAGTTCACATGGAATGAGCTGTACCGAGCCATCAGGGATACGGATTTCTCGGATGCTCCTATTGAAGAATTATTGGTTTACGGGAATATTAAGAAGACCAACCTCCACCGAGTAGCTACACGCCCCGAGCTATTTCCATGCTTAGAAGTCATAGGACTGATTCTGCCCTAGACCGATGCAACTTCCAAGATTGTCTCAGACATCAACGGTGAAGGACTCGCATCTTTCCATCCAGACCACATAACCACAGCATACAAGTTGTGTAGCTTGGGTTTTCACCCAAGATTATGCAAATGATCACCTACCAACTTCGTAGTAGCAGTTTAGATCAAACAGTAAAAACTTATGTAAAAAGTAAATATTAATCTAACATGTGCAAGAAAGTAAATCTAGATTAAGAACAATTAAAAAGTAGATCCATGAGAGAAACAATAAAAAACTTGATATTTTATATTAATAAGCAAACAATGGTTTGCAATGATCTACCTCAATGGTGAGGTTGTTGGAATTATTGCAGCAGTACAGGAGTAGTGCTCCAATGCTCCAATAGTCTCTCTCTTCTCCAAGATGCTTCAAGGATGGTCCAAGGGTTTACTCTTGATAAAGAACTTCAAGCTCAAAAAGGATGGGCAAAGCTTAAGAGCAATTTCGGCAGCATGAGGATAAGATGAATGTGGATGAATAGTGAGGAGCCTCTGTCACCTTTTTATATGTTTTGGGTGATGGAGAATACAACTATGGTTTAAGGAAACCAATGGTATTGGTGAAAAATGGTTTAGGTTTTCTTTTCCTCTTTTTCCCTCCTTTTTCCTTTTTTGAATATAGTTTTTACTTTTATTCCCTTTTAATTGACTTTTGGGAATTTTGGACCCCTTTGGAGGGATTTTTTGTATTTTTTGATGAAAATTAAATATTTTGAGGAGAAAAAGATGGATTTTGGCCTTTTTGGTGCCCTTTGAGGGTTTTCGAGGCTAAAATGGAAGGAAAAGTGGACAAATGGGTCATGTGAATAGGGAAATGAGCTAGTGGGCACTTTTTGGGTGTTAACAGATTGCCCCCTAATGTGTGAGGGCGAGAGCTCATCGTATGGCCGATAGATATCATAGTTTCTTTATCTTTTTCCTGGGGTTTGGAGGAGAGAAGAGACCGATTGGAGACTGGAACAACGGTCCCATACAAACTACAAAAAAACTGAAAATACATGGCCTCAAAATGAATGAGGAATAATCTTTGATAATGGACAAGGTGCGCATTCCCATGCTCGTATCAAGACATATAAATAACAATGAGGCCCAAAAAAGGGGACCTAAACAATACATATAAATCTGCTATGTACATCATAATGCTCCAGAGGGGACACAATGCTGGGTCATACCATGACTGATCTGAAGAACTGATACACTGGAAAAACATTCATCACTCTAAACGTGGTGCCAGAATGATTGATAAAATGTTGGATCTGAAGGTGTCCAACAACTATATAGTCAAGGAAGCATACAACTAGGGTAATTCCATATATTGTCGCCAATCACGGCCTGTATATCCACAAGAATATATAATTGGTTGTTTCCTAAAGTAGACTCACAAATGTGCTAGAGTCATGTGACATCCGGGGTTTTCGACTAATGACTGAAAGGACTGATACCCTGTACAAATCTCAACGATGCGATCAAGGTGTTGACGTCGAACATGTGAGAAACAATCATTCAGAGAGGCACTAAGGACTCCTTTCAAAATGATACGTAGGCACTCACCACTTGATGGTGATGAGTCCAAGGCATAGGGACCTCTTGGTCTATCCTCTGGAATAGATTGGTTGGCGTCGACAGAGGGAGACCTGCAACTATCAAGGCAATGATGTTTCCTTAATAGGAGCATGAGGTGTACAACCAAAAGGTGATAGTACTAAAGGTGGGACTGTCATACTGTGGGGATGGGGAACAACTGAGGTCGCAGAGTGGGGGGAACTCAAACTTCCTTTGTTCAAAGCATGATGGCATTGATGACTTGGAAGCATATGAAACTAACTTTAGGTATGGGGATCATAGCTTAAGGGATCAGGGGTTAGTGCTGCTGTGGGAGTGACTCTGGGGGATAAATTAACGGATAATATCGGGAAACTATTAGGGTGACACATTGCAGAATACTCCGAACAAAGGCGATGATAATGGGGAAGCTGCCATGATAGTGTGAATAGACATGATTTGTTTTGGTGCCGAGAGGAATCGTTGGGTCATTTTCATTGTTTAAGGAGCTTCAAGAAGGGATAAAAGTGTGCTCAAAATGGTACTATCTTGTGGATTTGTGCGAGCCCAGTACTGTTCATGCTCGTGCTTACTTTTCGTTTTAGAGAGTCTGAAAGCAGTAAGTAGACTCCAAGGGGGTTATTTTTCGTGTGTTAGTCTCCAAGGCCCGAAAAAAGTATTAAAGGATGTCATGAAGAACTCTTCTATTCGATGTGACTAGAGTATTCCTTTTTCGTAATTAGCCTACAAGGTCCGGAAAAGGGGTAAACTTATACCAGGTAGAATCCCTTTCAGATACATTTAACGAGCATGAAAGGAAGCAAGATTGCTTGCTGATCTTTTCATTGTTTTAGGAGTTATAAAAGAGCTTAACAGAAACTCCTTAAGTGCCTTTTTCGTAAAGGAATTGATCGGCTTGAAAAAGGGGATAAAATTATACCTAACAAGAGTAATGGTGAGGCAAGGAGGAAGTGTTCAATCAAGGGATAAGTATGGGGATCAATCACAACAGTGGGGGGAAACACTAATGGGGCCTCCTTGCGGGTTGATGAAAGGTAGGAAAACAATGCCACAATTGCAGTATGGATGGAGTGGAGGGCTCATGTATAAGTTGTGATGCATAAATTTGTAAAATTCGATAGCAGCCGATGTGGCACGCAAATCAAGGCGGTAAGGTGTGAGGACACAATATCAAAAATGGTTTCTGGTGAGAGTGAGAAATGATCTCAAGCATCATCATGAGCGCGGAAAAATGAATCTAGCGATATGAAATTTGTCAAAAAGGGACAATGGTCGATGTGGCACGCAAAACAAGGAAACGAGGGGCGTGTGAAAAGTTCCCTAAAAATATGGTGGTGAGAGAGAGAAATGATCTCAAACATCATCACGGGCACGGATATCTGAATCCGACGATGAAAAGTGTGCGAAAAACGGAGGTCAAATGACTCCAGAATGGTCAAAGGAAAAAACGAGGTTAAAAAATGGCTATAAATAAAGGTGAGCCCACCAAACCAAGGATGTAGTGGTGGGGAGAAATGATGATCCGCGGGGGACAAATACTAGGTGTGTCAAATCAAATCAAATATACAAGTGACATGTGACCTCAAAAATGGTTGAGATCACGAATGTGAAAAAGTGAGCAAGGTTAATAACCTTCCCCCGTGTTATGTGCATGGGATTTGTGATTGTGGATCACATATGTGTTGGTTTGAACGATGGGCTCATTGAAGTGCTGAGATAGATGTCATGGGGTAGGGTCAAAATGATTGATCATTCCCCCTATCCTAGGTTCAAGGTAATCTATTATGCCCCCGAACTCATAGGTGTCAATGCGGTGCAGATGCTGTCTTAGAGAGGGATCAATATGGCATTGACCAACTACTGGAGGGGGGGGTGTACCATGAGCCTGTGGGCCATGGTGGAATACTGAAGTGATGATATGATGATGGGGAATTCCCCTTGCGGGGTGGATGCCCCCAGTATCATTGACGAGAATTATGATGATAATGAGTAGGAAAGGTTTTGGGCCTACCCCCATGTTGTGGACATGTGGTTTCCTCTTTGATTTGAAAAGGTTGAATATGTGGGTCAGAGGGATCAATGGAAGGGGTCGATCGGATAGAGGGGTCTCCATTGGAAACCATGAAAATTGTGTTAATATCTTCCGAGGAGGAAGATGGTGGGGGATGAATTTCCTCAATAAGAGGAGGGGATGTCTCTAGGTCGGCATTATTTAGTTTGTATAGAGCTGATCTGTAATCTGGTAGATTGAGGCAGTGATGTGAGTAATGGCCATAAATTCATAATATTGCGCAAGGGTGATTGGTACACAGGGATTTATCGCGAGGCTGAGGGGTGATGTTAAGTTTAATATCTGGGATGTTAGCATCGTCATCTAACATTTGCATGTGTTCCTTAAGTGCTGGTAGTTGTGTACATTGATGGGTAGCATGGCCCAAATCAGCGCACAAAGAGAATTTGGGGGGATCACGAAATGTCGTGGGTTTTTTTTCTTGCTTTGGAGTAGGCGGGCGGTGCGGGTTGTAGGTGTAGCGATGTAGGTTTGTGGGCCCCTGCCCACAATGTAGCAGAGTGGACGGGGAGAATTACTAGATGTTGATGCAGTTGCCACTATTGGAGGTGGTCAGTTTTGAATGTTTGCTACACCGGGGGGTGGCCGATTAGAGGTATTGATGGGTTGCACCAGCTGTAAAATGACATTTGGTGTTGGGGGAGGGGTTGGGGCAGGCAGATACCACACAGGAAGTCCTAAAGTTAACCCTGGAAGATTGAGCGTGGCCATTACTGGGGTGTTGACTATTCCTGAAGGGGGATTGGTGTGCCTTCGACATGACTGTGTTGGGATATTCCTATACTCCATCCTAGTCCTAACAACATTATCCCTTTTTTCATTTTCAGCCATGCATGCATTTTCCATGCAGTCATGATTTTGCATGCAATTGCATGCATCCCAGTCATCAGTCCCAGCACCTAGCCCTTAGTTAGATAACCCCAAGAGCTTCTTTCTGATCAGTTTTAGCCCTCCTAGTGCTTAGTGCGCCCTTCATGCAATTGCATGCATCCCAGGTGCCCTCTCTCACCTACCAGCCAGTTGCACTTCAGTTAGTTGATTTATCTTTAGATCTTTCCTTGATTTAAGGCTAGATTGACTCTCAACTGACTGTATCACTCCGATGGACCTCCAGTGAGACTAGACTTCCCATTCTGACTCCAGTTAGCTCCTCATGTGCCCTCGACTGAGCCTCCTTCATTCAATTAGTGCCTCCATGTGCTAGTTACACCTACCACACTCAGTTAGACTCAGTTTGACACCTGGTTGACCGTTACTTGTGCATTGATGACTCCACTGATGATGATTAGGACTCCTAGTTGTGCTTTGATGACACTCTATTGATCTGATGATCACTCCATGAAGGCTAATTCGAATTTCCACCTTGGCATTCGAATCCTCACCATTGTATTATTTATTTGTCCATATTGTGATTAATGAATTAGTGTGTGTGATGTTATTTTGCTTCTATTCGAGTTCTACTGTATCATAACTATGTTGCTCCTTTGCACTAGATGACCACTCTTCTTCTATTTTCCTGCTTAATCTTAATCTTTCTTGTGAGGTATACATCATCTCTTAGATTTGTTGTGAGTATTTTCACATGGTACCAGAGCATGTTGAGAGTTTTTTCTATCTCCATTCCTGAGATTTTTTTGCAGGTTATTATCAAGATTTCGAGTGCAGCAGTTTCTGCACTTTTGCAGCAGTAGTAGTTGCAGACATTTTCTATTGTTTTTGCAGGTCTTCTGAAACAGCTTCCATGTATTCGGAAGGACTTACTCCTCTTTCTCCATTCAACTATGATGAATGGAAACCATAGATGATAGAACATTTGAAGAGAAATGGCCTCTTTGATTATTGTTTTGAAAGAGAGTTTGAATCCTCTGAAGAAGAGAATGACTGGTTAAATGAAGGTGACAGAACATATGCAGCCATGTTGTTTGCTATGTATCATTGCTGGTACACCACTTCCTTTATGCTGAATCTCCAAAAGAGCTATGGGCCCACTTGGATGAAAGATTTGGCAAACAAAATGAAGGGATTGGTCCAAACCATTTTGAGATCAAGCCCACTGTTGCATTCGCCCTCCTTGATGGTATCTCTGATCATGAATCAGTATCAATCATATCTCATATTGAAGTTGTCCACAAAGAATAAGAACTTGCAGATTCTACACTCATGCTCCAAATTTTTTCTGATTTGAAATATGTGCCAGCTCACACTCTAGAAACTGTAGAGATTCTTAAATCCTCTCTTGCACAAGAGTATGTTGGTTTGCATCATGATCTATTTAATGTTTTGGAGGTCAAATCAGCAATTGGAGGTAATGCATTCGCTCTCCTTGATCACTCACCTCTTATGTACTACTATATGATCATTTGTACATGCTCTCAGAAGTTTATTGAAGATGTAGGGAATTGTCGTTCGCTTGGGATAATTTCTCATGCATTTTATGGTTTTGATATCACCTCTACTGGTTCAAAGGAGATCTCAAGAAACCATTCATTAAGTCTTGGAGCTGATTTAAAATCCAAGAAATCACTACTTGGGATAATTTCTCATGCACATCATGGTTTTGATCTCACCTCTAATGGTTCAAAGGAGATCTCAAGAAACCATTCTTCAAGTCTTGGATCTGATTTGGATTCAAAGCATTCACTATCATGTGATGGTTCTTTTGGGCATAATCTCACCTATGATGGTTCGAAGGAGAAAACAAAAGACTATCTACACATTCATATATTTGATCCCACCTCAATTGATTCGAATCACAGGTTCCAGGATCATCCTCATAATTTTGGATTTGTTCTCATCACATTCGATCTGAAGAGCAAGTACAAGCACATGCTTTTTGAGCATGAACCACTTCTTCCCAAGAAGAAGATACCTCCAGACATATGACCAAGCATCACACCTTCTTGAGTTTGGAGCATTAATTTTTGGTGTGCCTTACAGTCTATTTTGAGGGGGGGTATTTTTCCCATGAGGTTTTCCCCATTTCCTCGGTTTATTGACTGTTATTACTATTCATTGTACTGGGTGACCTTTGGTCTCAGTTACCAGGGCCCAGGATGGATTAAGGGGGGGTTTTGGGATATTCTTATACTCCATCCTAGTTCTAACAACATTCTCCATTTTTGCATTTTCAGTCATGCATGCATTTTGCATACAGTCATGATTTTGCATGCATGCATGGAATTGCATGCATCCTAGTCATCAGTGCCAGCACTTAGCCCTCAGTTAGCTAGCCCCAGGAGCTTCTTTCTGATCCGTTTTAGCCCTCCTAGTGCTTAGTGCGCCCTTCATGCAATTGCATGCATCCCAGGCACCCTCTCTCACCTACCAGTCAGTTGCACTTCACTTAGTTGAGTTATCTTTAGATCTTTCCTTTATTTAAGGTTAGATTGACTCTCAACTGACTGTATCACTCCGATGGACCTCCAGTGAGACTAGACTTCCTATTCTGACTCCAGTTATCTCCTCATGCGCCCTCCATTGAGCCTCCTTCATTCAGTTAGTGCCTCCATGTGCCAGTTACACCTACCACACTCAGTTAGACTCAGTTTGACACCTGGTTGACCATTACTTGTGCATTGATGAATCCACTGATGATGATGAGGACTCCTAGTTGTGCTTTGATGACACTCTATTGATCTGATGATCACTCCATGAAGGCTAATTCAATTTTCCACCTTGGAATTCGAATCCTCACCATTGTATTATTTATTTGTCCATATTGTGATTAATGAATTAGTGTGTGTGATGTTATTCTGCTTCTATCTGAGTTCTATTGTATCATAATTATGTTGCTCCTTTACACTGCATGACCACTCTTCTTCTATTTTTCTGCTTAATCTTAATCTTTCTTGTGAGGTATACATCATCTCTTAGATCTGCTGTGAGGATTTTCATAGACTGGGCACTGAGCGTGGTTGCAGAAATAAAGGGGGTTGTTGGTTTGGTGCCTGCGTATGGTGTTAGAGGGTGCACAAATCAGATATTTCGGTTATCCACAAAGGGGGTGGAATGGATTGGAACGTGGAAGTCATGGGTGTATCTAAGTATAACACAGGTCCGATTGTGGAGACAAATGATCAAGGTGCGTTGTGAACGGGTTGTTCAATCATAGGTAGAACATTTTCAGGTACAGCGGGGGCGTTAGGATCGTAGTACGTCAGTTGATCGATTTTGACCACATGTCCCTCATTATAAGCCCTTAAATTTGTGTTGTTTCCCATTGACTGAAAATTGCATCCAAAGTTCAGCAAAATCCCATAATATGGGGCCAAGTGTGTGTAACCATTGAACGCCCAAAACCACATCACATCCGCCTAGGGACAAGGCAAACATGTCAAAGCGTAGGTTATAATCTTCTAGAGAGATACGCACATTGTGACACTTTCCCTTGCAAGGTAAGGTGCCCCCATTGGAAACCATGACTTCAAAGTTGGAGAAAGGATGGACAAAACAATCAGCATGTTTGGCGATCCGAGGGTCAATGAAGTTATGAGTGCTACCCGAATCAATGAGTATTGCAAGAGGAAGCTTCTTGAATTAACACCTAACCCACATTGTTTGGGGGGTGGTGACGCTGGATAAAGCATGAAGAGATATCTATGGTTGTTCATCCTGAGATGGGGGGTCAATAGGTGGCTCCTGAATGTCGACCTAATCATCCATTGTATCTAGAGTTTCTTCACCAATTGTAGAGGCAGGCGGAGGATCCATATCCAAGAGATAGATCTTTTGTTGAACACATCTATGTCCCTGAGTGAATTTCTCATCACAATTATAACAAAGCCCTTTTTCTCTGCATGCCTGCATCTCTGTTTTAGACAAATGCTTGATAGGAGTTGGTCGAGGAGCTGGCGGGATGGGAGGTCGTTGAGAACCCATATTTCGAAAGGGAACAAAAGTGGGTTTGGAGCATTGTTGGGCTGAAATCTTGTATTTTTCCAACTTATCCAACCCTAGGACTTCCATCATTGTGTTGGGATAGAATATTTTAACCTCTGACTAGATTTCATCCTTAAGACCACTGATAAAACAACTCCTATAGAATTCATCAGACAATCTTTCTGTGTGATTGGCTAGTTTCTCAAATTCTGTCTGATACTCTCTCACAGTGCCACTTTGACAAAGCTTAGTGAGTGCTACGGTGAAGTCATCAAAAGCACTAGGACCAAATCGTTGCAAGAGTTGGAAAAAATATGTCCATTTTGGCTCGTCATGAGCCTTGATGTACCAACGGTACCATTGAAGGGCTTCTTGTTCCAAATGAAAGGATGCAAGTGGAACTTTTTGGACATCAAAAGTATTATGCAAACTGAAATACTGTTATGCACGATAGATCCATCTAGTCGGATCAGTACCATTGAAGCAAGGAAATTCAAGCTTTGGACCACGAAAATTGCCGGAAGAAGAGAACCCATTGGCTGTAGAAGATTCTTGCTATCGGTTATTGTTCATGCCTGAATGCTGAAGATGGAGGCTGAGAAATTTTTCATCCAAATCTTGGATTTTGGTTTGGATGGCTACAAGTGCTTCCTCCATGGTTTTTTCTCCTGCGCGAGTGACAACCATAACAAGGAGATTTCTTCTTCTTTTTTAGGGGAGGGGGAATGGATAGAAAAACATAAACAAAATCTTATTTAGTAAAGGGAAATTTAGATTTGGGAAAAACTTGGAGGGGTAATTGGGGTTTGACTAGGTTTTGGACACTTTCTGATGGACAGGGAAGCAAAAAATGGAGATTTCAGAAGCAGGGTGAAAGAATGAGAAAATTTGTCAAAGAGGGCCAAAGAAGCAAAAGAAGGGAATGAACACGGTGGCAAAATTTGGAGGCGAGTGGGTGAAAATTGAAGAAGTTATGGCAAACCCTAAAAATAGACAAATGTGAGATTTCTGGCTTTGGGATAGGGTCCTCGGGAATGAAATATGCAGAATGGGATTGCAAGGATGTCAGTGAAGTTTCAGGGAAAACAGAGTCAAAACAAGGGAGATATGGTGAAAAACAGTTTTTTTTTTTTTTAGAATGGATTTGAAACGGCTTATAATGGATCGGAAACGGCTCATAATGGATCGGAAACGGCTGGATCTGAAATGAATTTTAGAATGGATCTGAACTAGCTTTCAGAATGGATCTGCAACGGTGCAAAAGTGATCGGCAACAGATGGATCTGTAATGGCGTGGAAGTGATCGACAATAGTTCAACTGAAAATAGATATGGACCCCAGTTATGTTCGACTTCGTATCGGTTCAAGGGATTCACTCGGCCACCATTGTTGTCTGACGGATTGCATATTGGGGCAGTACCCCTCACTTCACAGCTCAGGTAAAACTGATAACCGCTTTGCCACAAACGATAGCTCTTGGTTTACCTCACGGGTGGGAACTAGTCAATCAGGTAGGGGTCGTTGCCCTTTTCGCTGGCAGGTCCTCTCAATGGACCCGTTACTTTGGGGTTCATGTCGCACTCCTCACAATGAGTTTTAGGGATTATTCCCAAGTACTTCCCACAGTTAAGCGGATAGGGATTATTCCCAGATCCGAAGCTACAGCAGATGCGAAAAAAAATTTGGCAGAAATTTCACCCATCGAGCCCAAGAAAGTGCTCTGATACCAGATGTGAAGAACCTGCAACAATTAATTAATGAAAATACACGAGATAACAGAAATAACAGAACTCAAAATCATTTTTATTGATCGCAGGCCACTTCGAGGGGGCAACCTTCTTTGGGCAAGCTCAATACAAATAACTTCACGGTACCTTCATTGTTCTCAACACAAACTTATATACTAAGTCTAGGGGCCAATACCATGGGTCAATACCATGTGTCAATACAAACCATGGGCCAATAAAAACTATGGATCAACAATTACTACGGGACGACTTACAAAGCATATGTGTTCAACAACAATAAGACAAACTATGGATCAACAAATACTACAGATGACTTACAAAGCATATGCGTCCAACAACAATATACTAACAAAGTAAATAGAAGGGTTGACATGGGTTCCTAACATTCTAGGGAAGACATAACAATGGGGAACTAGGCTAAGTCTTCCACAATATTATAATTTGAGGCTGCACAAGCATTAGGATTATTGTTGATCTATCGTCGGGGGAAGCGAGGGGTTTTAGGACCCCCGTCCAACGGCATAGTAGGTATGCGTAATGGCTGATCAGTTGGAAGGGTGTTTGTGGTTGGATCCGCAGGCGTGGTTTCAGAGGTTGGGACGTATTGGTTTCAGCGTGTTTGGAGGTGGATATCATTTGATGACATCATTAATAGATGGTGAGTACCTGAATCCATGTGTTTGTAATCAGTTGCAACATAAGTGATTTGTTGTTGTGGTGTTGTGTTCCCTTGGGGGGATCCAATGGACGAGTGTTCAGTACTCCTTGTGTAGGTAAAGGATTATGTAAAACCATGGGTTGCAGTTGAGGAGGTGGCGCTGGCTGTGCCGTGTGCCCTTGGCGTTGGGCATCATCAGTCCAGAGTTGGCGTGCTCGCTCCAAATGGGGGCATGAGTGTGTGTAATGGCCATATACCTCGCATATGGAACACAGATGGTTTGTTCTTAAATTAGAATTTTTACCCTATTTCGGTGGACGATCAGGGTTTTGGTTGGTGAGAGCAACGTTTTTATTATTCGGAGGATTAGGTGGTTCATTGCCTTGGTTTTGAGGTTGATTGTTCTCGCAATTGCGTCCTCTTTTGCGGTTCTATTGACCTCCTTGATTACGTTGGTTGTTCTGGTTTTGGGGCTGGTTCTACTGTGCATACACTTTCCCTTGGGAAGTAGGGATATTTTGAGGTTGCACAGGTACTGGAGCAGGCTGCGGTGGATAGTAAGCGGGAGGGTTTGGAGGTGGTCCAGGTGCTAGGTGCTGCCTGCGGAGGGTAATAAGTTGATGGGGCTTGTGAGTGAACAGGAGCATGAGTGGTTTGTTGGTGATAATATGTAGGAGGTGCATTCCTGTAACATTGTGGTGGACATGAGGGTCCATGAGTGTGGTTGGTGTGTGCCATGGGAGCATACGAAGTTGTAGATCCAGAATGAGATGTAGCCCGTGAAAGGTTGGGGCCAGTATTATTAGGAATAATTGAAAAGGGTTGGTTGTGTGATGCAACATGACCAATGATACCATCGGCGGCATGGGATGCCCCCGACGCGTCATTCCAGGATGGATCGTCGTGGGGGGCGTCAGGTAAGATAGTGTACAAATAGCCATATTGAACGTAGATTAAATCAAATTGTTGGGCTTTGAGAATTGCTTATTCTTCCGACTTGGGTCGTTCAGATGCCACGTCTTTGGCTATGGATGGAAGGAGAGATTTTAGGAACCAATCCAAGAAAATATGATCATCTAGCTTGATCTTGCATAGACTTCAGCGTTTATGCCATTCATGAATGTGATTTTTGATATGGGTAGCTGTGTTCTGTCTACAAGATAATAGGATTTATACTCCCACGTCGTAGTGGACGGGTAGTTGAAAGAACTGTACAAAGATCGAGGAAAGGTATGTAAATGTAAGGTGTGTCCCATGAGGCTTCTCTATATACCACTTGGCTGCCAAACCAGTGAAAGTTCTATGCAACAGACGTAGGCGAATAGAGTCATCTACTATGGAGTTGGAGGAACAACATAGATGAAAAGACATAATATAATTTTGTGGATCCTCACGAGCCTTCCCCTCAAACTTAGGGATGTCTAATGGGAGTTTAGTAGGCATGTGAGGCCAAGTAGGGTCATGTCTAATTGGATCGTTTTTTAATCTTTCCAGGTCTGGTAGGTTGAGACTAGCCATAAATGGAAAACTGACAGAGGAGTGTGACGTGGTCACTAAGGTATATGTTCTAGTGGGAGCATTATTGATCAGGCCACTGCCTCCAAAGGGAGTATGAGCCATGAGGGGGATGTGACCCCCAAATAGAGGTGTGGAGTTGGTGTGGGAGGGTCCTACGCCTCCAAGTGTAACATGGGTTACAGATGGGTTGGGATTAGGTATAGTAACTATTGAGTTTGGTATAGTAGTAGGGATGGTAGTTGTAGGTCCCATCGAGGGCATGCCCAAAGTAGGTGTGGGTCTCATTGAGGGCATACTGAAGGTAGGTGTGGGTCCCATTGAGGGAATACCTAGGGTAGTTGTTGTAGTGGTGGCTAATGTGGTAGCTGGGGTGGTGGTAGATGTTCCGCCAGAAGTCCCTATAAAAAAGGGTTTGGAAGTCATGCCATCCATGGGGCTAGTTGGTGTTGTGTATGTAGGATTTTTTGATTCTTCCTCAGAGTCAAATGTAAAATAAGGGGCGTCCGAATTGGGTGACGAGTCTCTATGCCAATGATGTGTGGAGTCAACTGACAAGGCTCTACGTCTAAGACGAGTGGTGTCAAGTGAACCGTACTACGAGGGTTCTCCTTGGAAGCACCGAGAACATCTCGAGGACTCAATTGTGACAGATGGCTAGTAAAACTAGTAGGTAATGGTGACTGAAAAGCTCAAAAAACCCTAATGCAACCATGTGTGCAAGAGGGGAGCACAAAAAAATATGGCACTCAGGCCAACAACCAAACTCAAAACACTTACGGTAACAGCTGTGCTATGGTAAGTGGAGTGATAAAAAAAAGGTGAAAATACTAACAAGCAAACGGATCCTAAAAATAAAAATGGTGTACTCACTAAACCAAGGGGAGGTAATAGAGCATGAAAACACCTAACTAAAAAGGTATTATGATTCCAACAATACGTATCCTCTGCAAGATGATGAAATCCAAGTCAGACAATACTAAACGTAGAACCAAAGGCTAATGATATCCCCCTACCAGGAGGGACACCATGTCACATACCCCAATTTTATTAAAATAATGTAATTATTTTTAATATTCCTGAGAACATTATGTTAAATTTAATGCTAAGTAGGAATGGATGACTCAGCAGAGTCTCCAGAAATGGAATGTAAATTCTGAATAATTATTATTAATAAATAAATTATGGAGACAACAGCATGGGAGAGCTGTTAAAAGAGGTTACTGGTCTAACTGGTGGATGGAATTAGGTGGAAGGACAAAAGACAAGTGGCAGCATCCTCAAACACTTCCTGAGTTGCAGGTGGCAACTTCCCTATATTTTGGGGTCATGATTCCCCAAGAAAGTGGAATCTGAGCAGGTGGCTCATTAATGACAGTTAGCCCAACTAAGACCTAGGCAATCTTTTAAATACTACTCAATGAACTGAGCTGGGGGTTCAGCATTTGTTCTAGAGGGAGAATACATTCAGGTGAATGCTATTCAGGAGTCCCATTGAGGAAGTGGGAAAACAGTAAGGAAGTGTTTTGAGCAGGAAGTTGCAGTAACTTGGTTCCAGTATAGCTGTTTTGGCTGAGGGAATTATTGGCCGTACTTAGATTCCAGCCAGTTAGACCAGAGCAAGCTCGGGGGTCCTGAGAAGTGCTGTCTGGGCACTCTCCAGGAATTGGTAGGGAGGAACAGCCTCCCATTGCTGTTATTGTCTACCATCTACAGGTTCTGCCACTCTTCCTGTTGTTGGTTTATTTAATTTTCCTATGAGATAGACTAGTACAACTACGGTTTGATTGTATTCAACTTCAGTAAATCATTTTATGTATATTCCTTTGGTATAAATTTCAGAATGCAGATGTTGTAGAAACTTCCTATTTTTATTTATATAAAGTATTTATCTTATACAGAATCTAATTGTTACAGCTACAGTTAACAAATACCATGTTTATGCACATGCTCAAATTTCTGTTAATAGTTTAAATAATATACAGAAATATTAGACAATAGATAATTCAGAATTATAGCTATTAAACAATCATAAGAACAAATCTAGACAAACCTCAGTGTTTACCTTGAGATAATTCCTACCAGAATAAACTATCTGTATATATAAATGTATTGTATATTTTAGTAAACTTTAAGTTACAGGTCTTTCTTATATCAAGTTAACAGATGAACAAAGCTCATCCCAATATATAATATTTATACTCAGAACATGTTTGGTAGTTATCGATTAACTAAAGAAGTGACTGTAACAATATTTTATTGTTACAAGCTTTCACATAGTCTTAATCTTCTACACAGTAGTCAAGTACAAGCATATAGAAACTGTAGATTATTATTTTCTTTCTTCCTAGTATTAGAATACAGTAGCCATGTCATTGTAATAGAATTAACAGAGTTGTTTTCTTTACAAAACAAACATATTAATACAACAGAGAAACTGTCGACGAACACAGTCATCATTGGCTGTTACAACCATCTTAAATTATACGCAGTAATTTTAATTACTCAGAATAAATGTCTCCCTTAAAGTATTTCCAAAACCATACACGGCCGTAGCCTTACATTATCCCTTTCGACAGACTGAAAAACAAATGAAAAGAATGCCTTATATGGCAGCCATAACTTACAGTATCCTTATACTTAGTTCTAAGTATATTTTATTCTACATACAGTTTCATTTAACAACAGTACAAGAAACAAAATAAATATCATTAAAATTCATTCCCAGTCGCTATCGAGTAACAATACCATATTTATGCTTTGAACATAAAACAAAACCCCATATTCGCCAGAATAACCCCAAGTTTTCAACTATTACAGTCACAGTCGAGGAACAGTCATCATCTTTCATTTAACGTTTCAAATTGAAGAAAAACACATAGAGACAAGTTAGGGTTTCATTTATAAACCGAGTTATCCTCCATTACAGGTACCGAAGCACCCTTTTTATCTTCTTTTTCAAATACATTCTATATTTTAACAAAACATGAAAACGAAACACGGTCATAACAGACCCAGTAATATATATTAAAAATATAAATCTTATACAGCGAGGTTTAAATCCTATGCTTAGCCATTATAGAAACCATAGCCGAAACCCTGGCCTCATATGGTCGTGGCCGTGAATGGCTCTCCATACACTTAACAGGGTTTCAAAACCCCTTTCATTTCAAACCAAAACAACTCCATACATATGACTGCAACTATGAACTGCAAGTCGTCAAACGACTTCACTATACAGGAGTTTTCCTCCTTGACACAACCCTAGCCACAAAACCAGCAAAGGAAGAGACAGCCGTGGATAACCAGGCTTACCCGGAGAAGCCTGCATGAGTGATAAAGCCATGTACACCTTCAAGAGCCGCGTGACCTGCACATTGACGAATGCCGAGGATTTTAGTCACCATATTAAATGCAGAGAATAGAAATAAAAACGTAAATCTAATTAATGATTATAACACATAAAAACTGTAAAAATGTGGTTCATCTTACCGAGACAGGGAGGAAAGTAACAGTGGACAACCGGTAGTCACAGGCTGAATAAATAGAGAAACCTCACCATCTTCGTCAGATAGG
Source organism: Larix kaempferi (assembly GCA_027924585.1). Lineage (NCBI taxonomy): Eukaryota > Viridiplantae > Streptophyta > Pinopsida > Pinales > Pinaceae > Larix > Larix kaempferi. The sequence goes on from BSBM01000319.1 coordinate 4,226,346, forward strand.
TGAGCAAACAAAACCTACATAACATTTCTTGACAGCCGAGACAAGGTAACAGTTCCCGACGAAACCCTCACGCTGGGATTGAACCAAACACGAAGCACACCCAAAACCCCAAATGCATCACCTCTTGCATAACTTAAAGACAATAGCAAAAACCCTGTCTCATATCCACACCAGCGAAGTGAAGGACTGTAAGTATCTGGTTTTAAACAATGACGGAGCAACGAGACCACGAAATAAGGAAACCGTAGCCCAATCTATCAGCAGAGCCGAGGATGTATTCTACTTCAGAATGAAACCCACGAGACCAGACCCCAACACGTTGCACTCAGTTACAGTGCTCTCATTACAAAAACTCAGACAGGGAGGGTTTCATTCTCAGGACCCGAGCCCGAAGGCAAATACAACAACCTGGTAGGGTTTTCGAGAAACATTTTATATATATCGCCAACTGCATGGAGGAGAGTCAACCACGTAGCACCAAATATATCAACGTAATATGGGTCGAGACTATATAGTTCAAATTGCAACCCAAATCATTATACACCGATTCCAAAATCATTACATAGGTAAGTCAAACGTAAAAGACAATATATGATATACAATCATTTATCATATAGTGTATGCTTGCAATCGAACCTTCATGAAATACCAAGGTACGTGCTATGTATAATCCCTACAACAGTATAAAGGAGGTATGGTCAACTTCAACCATAGAGTTTTCGTGACCTAGTATGATAATTACAACCTATACACTATATGAAATATAAAGCTTGCCAACGTATGGGAACAATATGATGTGGCACAAACATTATGTTATATGATATTTATATATTAAAATCAATCATAGATTTATGCCATGAGCATAATACATTCCATGATCATGTAAGCAATAAGGTAGTCAACCTCAAATGAAAATACCGTGTTATTTAAAAATCGGGAAATGTTACCAAATCTATCTGACAATTATACACAACTGCTATCATACACTCTTATCGTATTTGCTACCAATACTCTTATTAACAGTAACAATTTGAATAATAAACCTCTATTATTAGAATGTTGAAATAGAGTTTCATCTACAGGATTCACATCGTAAAGGTAGTTAAAATCAAGCACAGTTAAACTCCAAGTAGACATTGGACTTCGATGCATAGGATTATATTGAAACAACGCTAGAGGCGTCACCTTCTACTCGCATTATCAAGGCATGAACAAAACAGTAGTCACCAGTATTAAACTGACAACAGGTCACATGATGCAAAGACACTTTATACAGCCAATAATTATGATATAACAATTGTCTCATTGTTAGTTACAGCAGTAACATAGCATAATAATCATAAAAACATAATTATAACTAAGACAATGTAAATCTTAGTAACACCCGATGATACTAGTTGAAGAAGAAATATCATGACGATCATTAAGTTTTAAAGTACAGAGAGTATTGATGCTCACCTAGTTAACTTACAGTGATCCTTACTTCACTGGCGCACCTGAGAAACAAAAGACGACATATGCATTAGCTCGTAAGCTAAGTAAGCCAGTCAACTACGACTAGCTCTTCCCTTGCGGATCAAAATAAAACAGAATTAATTACAATCACCGAAATCAAGTTTTTTTTTAGAAGACAGAGTCTTTAAACAGATTATGTTAGTTATCTAAATTAAAACAATATCAGAAATACTAACTAGTTAACATTTATTGTTACAAATAAATTTTTTTAAAATTTTTCAGAAATTTCGGGTTCTGACACACCAGGTAGACAATCCTAGAAGAAAGGCCACTAAGATACCCTTTTCATGACACTTCCAGAAAGGGGAACTTGCAACTCCTGTTCTATCACCTTTGTACTCCCATACGGGTAGTACACCAAGAACAACGAGTAGGTATCCTTCGGTGACTGAATCGATTGTGGTATTCCACTCAGGCCTCCGGAACCAGTCTTGCTACTTCGACCCTCCTAAGGGAGAGGCCTTTCCGACAAGTTGATGTATAACCGTGCCAATAAGTACTAAGGGATTTTGGTACCCTAATAGAAAACAACTATTTCCCAAATGAAAGTGAGTGAGGGGTGTTATTTGGATACCTATCCCCTCAATCCTACCTAACTACAATGTTCTTTTGATGTTCCCCAAGTGGGGTTAGAAAATTGGTTGAGTTAAGTACAAAATTTATGGCTCATTTTGATTAATGATGACAGAGTGTATGTAAGTGTGGTTATGTACCAAAATAAAATGTCTTGCTTGGGCGAATTTTTATCAAATTAAAATATTGATTTTAACTTGCAAATATGAAAAATTAACTGTAAATGCTTAACAATTTTCTTTTCAATAAAAATAGTGAAATTTTTTCCAAAATGATATAGTAAAGCAAGCAACAGAAAAAGTAAATGCATATCTAGGGCTTCAAGTAAAAAAGTGGGATGTCAAAGTGCAGGGGAGATGGTAGAAGAATATGGGATGAAATGGGTGACAAAAACTCAAAAGATGAATCGCTGGGTTCGGGTCGAAATCGTGACTATCTAAGGCAAAACTCATGATCTGGATTGCGACTATCTGGGAAAATATCACGATCTGGATCGCGGCAACGGGGATGAAAGTCGCACTATCAGATCGCAGCTATGAGTCAAAAACTCGCGATTTGGATCGCGGTTAACTGGTAAAAAGTCACGATCGGGATCGAAAACTCAGAGTTTTGAAATCGCGACTTTCGGCTTAGCAGCCGCGATTTGGATCCCGCCTGTGGGTTTAAAAGCTCGGGATTTACAAGACAGAAAAAGTCGTCGAAAACAAAAGCCAAAATTTGAAAATCGGGACTGTAGAAGCTGCAGAAAAGGCCAAGGGCTAGGACAGCAAGCTATAGGCTCAGTGGTAAGCCAAATCTACAATAATAAAGCTAAATAACAACAAAAATAAGAAGAAAACTAAATCTAACCAAAGATTCAAAGATTCAAAGTAAAGCAGAGTCACCAAAATTTGTAGCTTGGGTTTTCACCCAAGCTTGTGCAAATGAGCACCTACTAACTTTGTAGTAGCAGTTTAGATCAAATGGTAAAAACTTATGTAAAAAGTAAATATTAATCTAACATGTGCAAGAAAGTAAATCTAGATTAAGAACAATAAAAAAAGTAGATCCATGAGAGAAACAATAAAAAACTTGATATTTTATATTAATAAGCAAACAATGGTTTGCAATGGTTTACCTCAATGGTGAGGTTGCTGAAATTCTTGCAGCAGTACAGGAGTAGTGCTCCAATGCTCCAATAGTCTCTCTCTTCTCCAAGTTGCTTTAAGGATGGGCCAAGGGTTTACTCTTGATAAAGAACTTCAAGCTCAAAAAGGATGGGCAAAGCTCAAGAGCAATTTTGGCAGCATGAAGATAGGATGAATGTGGATGAATAGTGAGGAGCCTCTATCACCTTTTTATATCTTTTGGGTGATGGAGAATACAACTATGGTTTAAGGAAACCAATGGTATTGGTGAAAAATGGTTTTGGTTTTCTTTTCCACTTTTTCCCTCTTTTTCCCCCTTTTTTCATTTTTTGAATATATTCTTTATTGTTATTCCCTTTTAATTGATTTTTGGGAATTTTGGACCCCTTTGGAGGGTTTTTTTTGTATTTTTTGAGGAAAATTAAATATTTTGAGGAGAAAATGATGGATTTTGGCCTTTTTGGTGGCCTTTGAGGGTTTTTGAGGCTAAAATAGTAGGAAAAGTGGACACATGGGTCATGTGAATAGGGAAATGAGCTAGTGAGCACTTTTTAGGTGTTAACAGGTTGCCTCCTCCTGATGTTATGATAAGTGAGGAGTGGGTCAAGGGGACCAAGATAGACCACTTTGAATGTGCAAAGAAGATGACACTCCCTGAAAGACAGATGTGGACAAGACATACTGCAGAGTATGAAACTCTGCACCTAAAAAACCCCTATCGGCTAATGGCTCTGATGTTGAGCCGAATTTTGGACTGGGAAATGGGAACAACTACAAAGTTAGCAGGGTACCAGTAATGTACTATATTTCCATGTATGGCACACTGTTAAATTGGGCTGAGATCATTTCTGATAGCATATCTTCGCGTGTTGCGGCAGCCCAAAGAGGTTTGACTCATAAGAAAGCTGATTTCTTCATGTCCTCTTACCTTCTAGATTGTATTCTTCTCAGACATCATTTTCCCTCTTTGGGATGCATTTGGAATTCCATAGGGCCTCCCTTCCATGTAACCTATCAGATCCTCTAGGCTCACTGATATGTAAGCCACTATAAAAGGATATGTGAGGGATTCATCATGCCTTTGTACAAGCTAATTTTTAAAGAAGAATCGAGTTGCATGTCCGAAAATGTCGTGTCAGTTATTCAAGCACGTGGAGATTATTATTTCTCCATGGAGGGCATGTACATCATAATGTATGGTGGGACCAATCCTCCTTCCCTATTTCCACAATACGCCATAGAATTTTCTGTGCACAAAGAGGTTGTCAGGCAAGTTTATGTAGATGGAGTTGGGAAATTTATTGCAAACAAAAAGAAATTAGTCTATCCACCATTACCATTTACAATCGGGGTGTATAAGCAAGCAAAGGCTGGAGAGGGTGAAGGATTTGTCCAAGATTTAGAAGCTTTTCATTTTGGCACAAAGAGCTTCAGAAGGCACGATCCTGATGGGAAGGTCGTTGCCAAATGCTCTACCTGCAGGATCAACTTCGAATATGCACATCTCTTTTGGAAGGATGAGGAGTTCTATTGGAGTGTAAAGAATATGACTGAACTGAATAAGTGCTACCTCCCCAAAAGCGAAGCAAGTTCTAGTTCCAATCCTGACACTAGCAATAAGGATGAGGCAAAAATCCAACATCAAAAAGCATTGGCTATGCAAGTAGTAGAGGCCAAGAAGAAGAGGTTAGAGGATGAAGCTAGAATGATTGAAAAGGAGCAAGCATAAAAGGAGCAGGCTGAGAAACTCCAAGTAGAGAAAGAAGAAGTAGAGAGACTCCAGAAACAGGAAGCTGAGAGGCTTCGAAAAGAAGAAATTGAAAAGATTAGAAGGGAGGAGGTAGAAAGAATGCGAGAAATACAAGAGAAAGCAGAAAGAGAAGTTGTTGAGTAGCAAAGGAAAAGGATTGAGGAGGACAAGTCCAAGCAAGACGAAGAACCAAAGAGTCCTAATGCATAAGCCATGGACACAGAGCCGCTTGAAGTGATCAGTAGAGGACATATCCTACTTCCAAACCTCGATCTTACTCGTTATACTCCTTCAAGAAAACCAACAGTGGTGAAGCTAGATTCAGTCTTCTTCGACACCCAGAGGAAGGTTGTCATAAAGAATTTAGAGAAAAGTTTGAAATGCCAAGATTACAAGGATGTGGTCACGGTGAAAGAGAATGCGATTTTCAAGGGGACCAACTAGGACCCTCAGTTCGCAGCAGGAGTAAGTGTAGCTATAGCTCAGGTGAGTGCCTTCAACGTGGACCTGTTGGTAGAATAAGTGAGGAAATACAAAGAAAAAATCTTCAAGGTCAAAGAGAATTTGCAGAGTGAAGTAAATAAAGGTAGAGAATTGAAGAGGAAACACAACGACCTCCTATCTGAAAAGGAGGAGATAGTGGAAGACTTCCGTAGGTTGGATGAAGAGAAGGAGGTCTTAGTCATTCAATTATTGGTATTGGAAGGAGAGAAGAATGATCTCGAAGATCAAACCATTTGGTTAGAATCAAGAGAAGCGACTGCCAATCAACAGATCCAAGAATTGAAAATTAAGGTTGAAGAGCTAGAAAAGGAGAAAGGATCTTTAACAGAATAGCTGGAAGCAGCAGACGGTAGAAAGCTAGATATAGTCCCCTTTTATGATCAAACTTGTAAAATCCAAGAGAAAATATATCATTCCCAAATGACTCTTGCAGAGAAGATGTACAAGATGAAGCGGATGATGGCACGAATTGATGAGATATCTGCAGAATCGCAAGCAGTTAGGCAAAGGCAGCTCGAAGTAGCAGAGAAAGTTAAATCCCAAATGGTCTGGAGAGAGACAGGAACCGAATACCTAGAACAACTGTGCCCTAAGACAACGGCAGATTTGAGGCCAGAGAGGAAGCTATTAGAATTTTGTAGAAAGGATTCCATAAAGCTGAGTAACGACACTCTAAGGACTTCTCATACGTGCCTAAATTTCTATAAGAAGATCCATCAAGTTCATGAGAAATGTCATCTTTCTCCACTCCCACCAATAGATGAGTTGCCTCCAGAAGATCTGCATATGGTAGAACTGTAGAGTGGATTGCAAGGGGAATTAGAGTACATCAGAAAATTGGACATCCTCACTGAAGAGGGCATGCATCATTTGGTAGGACAGGCATCTGTGCATGCATTTTTCCCAGAGGAAAGTTGTACATTAGCAGAAGAAGGAAGAGCATACGTGGAGACTCAATTATCATACCATGAAGTTTCTTTGCAAATTTTGGAACCTAAGAGACACTGTCATAGCTGAAGAAGCTAATGCTTGGGAGAAATATTTCTCTAATTCTTCTGGGCCCACATAATTTTGAATTTGTAATTATCTCCCATGGGAAAAATAATTTTGAACATAAAAGGCAAGTTGGAAACTCTTTTATTGTATGGATATTAAAAATAGCTGGAAACTAATTTTGTCTGGTATAAGCACTACAGGACAAACTTTTGTGATTCCCTAGGTTTAGGTTATTGGAAGAGACAATTTTGTAAGGATTATAAATAGAGGAATATAATAGAAGGAAAGGACTTTTGGCAAGTGAAAGGACTGACTTGTTTTGTACGTGAATTACTTTGTTGCATCAATAAAGAAGGACCTATTTTGCCTGGGAAAAGCTAGCACTGCGTTTTGCTTGGGAATGTGTTGAATGTTTGCTGAATTATGTATGCACTGTTCATGCATATACTGTGAGATCGCTCCTAACTATTCTAAATTAATTCTCTGTTATGAATGCTTTCATTTCCTGTGCAAATATTCTGTGTTAGATGAGTAATGGAATGTTTTAATTCTGTCAAAGCTATCTTTGATATCTTTTACTTTCTGTTGTAAATGCATCTATGTTGTTGAACAACTACCTGTGATATTCTTGGGTGTATTTCCAGTGTATTACTAATATTTCAGTTTGCTTCCTGCGGGGATAGATTAATTAGCTTAGATAGTTTAGATCAATTTTTTTTTAATTGCATGCACTTAGTTAAAGCACTTGCATATCATTTTTAAACATAAAATACATAAATGGTGGATCGGGCCGCAACCGGTGAAAGAAAACAAATCATTAAATCTTATATGGTAGTCGGGTCGTTAACTGAATGGATTCCCCAAACCAAACGATGAGCAATCTAATTGGGCTTGCTTACCGGGAGAATCCCTTGCTAATTGGTGCTACGAATTTCGACGCATCAACGGGCTGTGATTAACAAACTCATGTTCAGACATTGATTTTATCTCGTTGTGGTGCACCCTGGTAAACTTGATCTTTTTGCAAGCATCAAATAACTGCTAACCTTTTGGATTGTCAGGGGTGGGAGTGTGAAATCGCACCTTTACCTCATATTTTGATTTTGATTTTTTGGTGGAGTTGAATCTACTAGGTGATTTACCATGATCCACTAACTCAAGTTTCTCTAAAACTTACAACTTAGCGAGTGTCGAACTTTTAACAGCCTGATGTCCCAAGAAGGGAGCTTCATACTTGTTGACATTGTTTATTTCATCAAAATCCAAATTAACAGGCAGATCAGTTTCTCCCCCTGCAGGTGAGGATAGTACTGTATCATCTCCAGACTTAACTTTAGCCGTAGCTTTCTCAAACCTTGTTTTCCTTGCTTCATTCCGGTCATCCCTGGAAATACAGTTGATATCGGGTGATAGTACAACCTTCTCTGCGTATAGGTCTCCTACAAACAACATGTAACAGTTTATGTACTCACCGTCTGAACATATAGGATAATTCATTGGGTTGTCGCGCTTTCTTACTGCATAATCCTGCATAGCTTCTCGGTACAACTTTCTAGTTTTTTTAGCGACCATCGGTATAGTAGCATATTTCATATCCATCTGCATGGTTCCCCCCATCTCTTTCATCCATTTTCTTGATAAGAGCATGCCATACTTTTCCGAGACATCTGCCACTACTACGTCCATCCTTATACTCCTAGTTCATAGTTGAGCAAGAGTGACTTCTAGTTCCGTTATCATTCCTATGCATTTCACCTTTCTTGAATGAAAAATATAGATTTCGTGATAGGGCCTTGTAATCTCCAGTCCCAATTGTTCCATAATTACTTTGGGAATTAAATTGTGACATGCTCCAGAGTCCAGCATATAGTTGTGAAGTAACTTCTTGTGTACGTTAAGGGTAACGTAAAAGGTAGCAGTGGGCCCTTCCTTTGCACCGACGTGAGGGCTATATTGAAAGGTTGTAGGTTCCTCATTTAGATTTATGAAATCCTGCTAGTTGATGCTTCCAACTTTGTGTAACAGCTTGTCAATCTTATTTTGATACATAGGGTCCCTCATCAATTTGATCAAGGGGATATCTATTTTTATTTTGCTCAACTCCTATACCAGGTTAAAAGGGATATACAACTCTTTAGGTTCTGGATCTATTCTCTTACGGGGGCTGATGTCTGGCTTGAATAGGCTATCTGGGATATTTTCTTGTACTGTTTCATCTTGTGGTAGGCTATTTCTTCTTAGTAGGGGTTTTTCTTGATGAAACTTAGCTTGGGATGGCTTCTATGGGGACTTCTTGGGGAGAAATACACTCTGTCTATTTTCCCACTATGGTCTTGGCCCCATGTCATACTTTCCTTGCATCCTATCTGGCTGGGCACTATGAAATACAGGATAATCACCAGGGAGTTGGTCACTTTCTTGGGAGTTAAGAAGGTCTGGGCCGATCAGTTCATATGAGAGTGAACTCTCATAATCTTCTCTAGTGAGGTGCATAAGGTGGGAATCTTCTTCCATCCAATTTAGCTACTCTTCAAACTCTTCATAATCTTCTTCTGTTGTAATTCCGACTAGATTGTTTTCCTTCTCGCAGACAAGTGGCCTTAATGTTTGTTCATCATTCCTCTTTTCTCTATATGCCATTTGTGGATTGTAAGGTCTTCTGAATTGAGTAGGAGGTTGAACAAGTGACTGTTTGTTAGGACTTCTGCTCTCTAATTCCATTCTAGTAACTTTATTTGATAGATTCTTAATATTGTGAGTCACCTCGTCGATCTTTGTGTTGGTATTTAATAACCTCGTTCTATAACTTTCTTATGTTGACCCAGGTTCTGCACAGTTGTGGTCCAACAAAACCCTTCTTCACTGGCCCTTTCGGCAACAACCTACAAACAAGCTGAGGTCTCACCCGAGGCGTAGTTTATGGGGAATTACAGAATTAGGTTTCTACAATCAGGTGATGCGCAGTTAAAATATTGGGAGATTGCACGAAGTTCACCTACTTCACGGCTATCACTTATACTATAGTGCACACAGGGACTGTGCACTTCAAAACGACAACTTAATCAGTAGGATAGCGCAACTCCAGGTTGTACTACTTCTTAATAATCACACACTACACAGGCTTCGATGACTTAGTGTGATTTATGCATTCAACATATTAGACTGTGCACTTCGCGAACTCATGCAATACAGTGAAATACGATGCAACCACGCACTTCCAGTGCTGCGCTTTCAGGAAATCGCACTTACACAAACATTGTTGACTTAGTGTTACCCGATTAACTCAAGCATTCATCATATTCATAACTACTTGCACATTTAACATCAACATATATGTTTGACACTTAACATATTATTCTCATCACTCATTCATGTGGAAAATACATATAAAATCGAAGATAAACACAGCAGTAAGCATGAACTTAACCATAAACAAAAGAAAACACACAGATTCAATCACACAACACGATATTTACGTGGTTCACCCCCAGGATGGGAGCTACGTCCACAAGAACTATTGGAATAGTTCCATCAAGCGCACTCAACAGCAGGTTCTTCTCTCTACAATAGGTCTCTGCGCACACAGCTGCAAAGCCTCTTTCTCTCTTAAGTGGGTCTCTACGCACACAGTTGTAGAGCCTCTTTACAATATTTAGTCTCTCAACAAAGATCAACAAAACAACATCAGAAATCAACCCATTCCCTTAAAAAAATGCTCCTTTATAGATCGTTCCCTTAGGTCATGTCTTTACAATGCATATGGGCCAAAAACTCTAGGGTAACAAAAAATGGTGTGGTTACCCCGCCAACTTGGCCTGTCATAGTCGATAGCTGCTCCACTCTCCTCTCGCCACTCTGCTGGACCACTCCTGGCTCTGACGCCCTTCTGATAGCCGCAGTCCTCCTGGAACGACTCTAACTATATAGTGGCGTGTCACTTTTCTCTCCTCTGGCTTTCCTGTCACTGTCGACCCATGGCTTTGCTTCTAACGGCTTCTGCCACTCTAACTTCTAGGTCACTTTCAACCACTTCCACGCTGCTCCTTACCCAACTCTCGGGAATCATGGAGTCACTTACCCAAAACAGGTCCCTTTCATCTGCTCGACCTTTACTTATATTATTTTCCCGAAATTACCTGTTGCGTTGGCACTACGCATCAGCAAAAGTGTGTTGTTCTTAGGTTTTGGATTCCCAACTGCGCCACTTGGACTTTGCAATTTGAACTACGCCATTGCCAAAAATTTTCCACTTGAACTTCACAATCCGAACTGCACTTCTGCCAAAACTGTGCTTCCTCAAAATTGTGCCAACTTGAGCCACGCCCAACAGGACCCTAACACTTACTCGTGGATCGTCTCTGATCCACTTAGCTCTTTCTACTTTCCCTCTGGAGGGCTCAATTTTTCAGTGAAGCCCTGAAGAGTTGCGCTCAAGTTCGTAACTGCTTCCTTTGTTTCTTGTTATAAGTCCTTAACAGTCTCCAACATGTCCTCGGAGACTTCTTCTTGAGAAAACTCCTAGACTGTCTTCTCCGTGGTGAGGAGTTACTGCATTTTTTCCTCAATTGCATTAGTGAGGGACAAGGCCTCTTCTTGCACTGGTTGTAGCCTGGCTGATGTCTCAGTCTCCTTATCCCTCAAAACTTTCAGTTGTTTTGTTAAGTTCTTGACTTGCACGAACTTTTGTATTTTCTCCCTAGGCATCAAGGTCTTCATGGCTGCATTCACAGCATCTAACCCTGCCTGGTGTTGATGCAAGTCATCTTGAATCTGTTGTAAGGAAGGATCCTCCTGTAGTGAATCCCATAGCTTTGTAGCCTCATCCAACAAATCTTGACACTTTGCTACTTCGGCAGAAATAGTCTCTGCTGAAGCTTTTAGTGCTACGACTCTTCCTTCTCCCAAATCTTGTGATGTAGTAGGTGGTTGCTGGGTTGCGAGGTTATCAACCTCTTCCTCGTGGGCGATCTCCATCTCCACCATCTCTACTTTCATATCGCTTACCACCTTGTCAATCTGTACTATCGTATATTCTAACTCTAGCTGCACTTCGCATTCAGGTATCCATGGGCAGATTGTAGCAATTGTCTCTCCCAACCTTCTTTGCTTTTCCTGTGCCTTGATTATTTCTGTGGTCTTCTGCGCACATTCCTCTGCTAGTTGTTTGTAGCTCTCCTCTAGGTGTGCATTCTCGTTGTAAGAGACGATGTCTCTATCTCTTATTTCCTCAACAACCTGCAAATGTGTTGTAGGTACAACAGATCCCATGTTTTGATAAAACATGGGAGCCCCAAAATTTTATATGCAATGAAAGTGATTAAATTTCTTGGTCATCTTGGGGTTTCTCATCACGCTTTCATTGCCTTGCTTTGTTTTGATTAAGTGAGATTTTTCCTTTCAAAATTTCATCAATTTTGTGTGTTTTGTGAAATTGCGGGATGATAAGATATTCAAAAAAGATCAATAAGTTTTCGCAATTCCGTAACCCGCAATGCGGGTTGCGGAAAAATAGGTTTCAGTTGTAAATAATTTCTTTCCGCAACCCGCAACCCGCAATTTTGGATTGCGGAGAGCGCTTTGTAAATATTTTGCGTGTTATGTTTCCGCTGTTAAGATTCAATATGCTAAGATATATAATATCAGTATTCCATTCAATTTCACAACAATAACATATACAAGATCACTGAAAGAACAGCAAGCATAGCATAAACACAAGAGACACAATTTATTTGGGAAACACTCATGGGGTGGAAAACCCATCAAATATTCCTCAATATAGATTACCAACAAATACAAAGATGTAATCCCCAAACAAGAGCTCCTTCTCCTCCTTTGCATATATCTCTCTCTCCTATGCGAGTTTCACAAGTGAGTGTGTGTATGTTAAATGAGGAACACACCTCCTCTATTTATACTTTGCTTCACTTGACTTTTAACCCTAACTAGGTCGGCCCCAACTTAACCACTCAACATAATGCTGACTGGGCCGAAACCACTAGGGGACTTAAACACCCCATTAAAACTGACTCTGGGCCGACCCCAGTAGGGAAGTCTAATAACCCAAGTTACCACATCCCGACGGAAGAATAAACATCTCCGGATATACAATAAAGTCTTGGCAGAGGAATGAAACATCTATCGATAAAGTACAAATAGAATATTCTTAGAAGTTACAATTTTTCAACACTCCCCCTTAACGAGAAGGATATTCTAACAACATCTGCAGGAGCAAGGAGTCATCAACATCATACCTTATACATCTATAAATCATTGGAATCTTTCTTCAATCATCATCAATAACTCAAATAGTTACTGGAACATCAACATCGTCAATACTGAGTCTTCATCTTCTGCAACACTCAATCAACTATAGCAGCATCGTCATTTGGATCTTCCGATAAACAACATCATCTGGATCTCTCGATCAACAGCATCATCATCTGGATCTTCCAATCAATAGCATCAACATCTGGATATCTCGATCAACAGCATCAACATCAGGATCTCTTGATCAACAACATCAACATCTGGATCTTTCGATCAGCAACCTCATCGTCTGGATCTCTTGATCAATGGAATCAACATCTGGATCTTCCGAACAACAACCTCATCATATGGATCTCCTAATCAACATCTTATGGATCTCTCAATCAACAGAATCATAGCAGCATACCTGCAACACACATGATCCAATTACGGGATGATCAATCCCTCTCACTTTAGGACATAAGTCCAAGGATGATACAATCTTGATCCACTTACAGGATGATCAATCCCTCTCACTTTAGAACATAAGTCGAAGGATGATACAATCTTGATCCACTTACAGGATGATCAATCCCTCTCACTTTAGGACATAAGTCCAAGGATGATACAATCCTGATCCACTTATGGGATGATCAATCCCTATCATTTTAATACACCATATCATGTCTAGGGACGATGCAATCCCAACCACAGTGCCAGTCCTTTTTCATACTGGATGTGACCTAGATTAAATCTAGGGTTTTACAACCTGTGAATGATCACCTGCTGCTGCACTGATCAGTTCAGGAGTGAACATTACATCATTACAGGACCTGCGAATGATCACCTTTTGCTACACTGATCAGTCCAGGAGTGCACATTACATCATTCCATTCAACCACAGAGCCAGTACTATTTCAACTGGGGTGTGACCTAGATAAAATCTAGGATTTAAAACCTATGAATGATCACCTACTGCTGCACTGATTAGTCTAGGAGCGAACATTACATCATTACAGGTTCTGTGAATGATCACCTACTGCTATGTTGAGCAGTCCAGGAGCGCACATTACATCATTCACCAACATCTTTCTCGAAGACAAGAGTCTACAGATTTCTTTAGGACCTGTGTCCAGGGATGATACCATCCACTCATAAACTTAGACTAAGTCTAAGGACCACTCATTGTTGGATATAACTGACCTAGAGGTTTTCTACAAGACCCAGGTTCTTCGCGGTTTCCCTTTGACCAACAAAACCCCTTCGCACCAGCCCTTTCGGCAATAACCTGCGAATAGGTTGAGGTCTCACTCGAGGTGTATCTATGGGGTATTGCGGAATCAAGTTTCCACAGTAAGTGACGAGTTGCGTGGACGGATGTACTGCGCAGTGCAACAGGGGGTAAGCGCTACGAGGTGAGACTGCGCAGCGATGGGCAGCGCTGCGGTCCGCACCACTAAGTCCTTCTACTGCAGGACTTCTATTGAGACTGCGAACAATCTGGTTCAACTTTATACTTGGAGCACACGAAAATGTTCAAGGTGTTGAACTGAGTACCACTCATCCACTCATTCATGCACTGAAAAGACTATTACTCTAACATTCGCTTATACACTTAGAATGTTTACAATTTAAGCATCTACCGCAGATGTAAATCACTTATCATTCATTCGTCTGCTGAGCATAGGAAAGTACTTAAGTAATCTCTTAACACTTAACCAACTAACTGATTCACTGTTCTCAAACACAAGCTAAATGTTCACCATTCATCTATTCATGCAGAACTTAACATATCATCTCCATACCTCTTCTGATGGCAAATGCATACAACAGTTCTCTCATAACAGCATGCAAGGAAACATCTAGACATTCATTTACAGAAAACATAGATAAGCATTCATCCATAAAAAATAATCGCACAACACAATATTTAACGTGGTTCACTCCCTCGGATGGGAAGCTACATCCACAAGAACGGTTGGTAATATATATCTTTAAAAGGGATGCAAACAACCGTTCTTACTCTGCACACTCAGCTGCAGACTCTCCTTCCTCTTGGATAGGTCTCTGCGCACACAACTGCAGAGCCTTTACAATCTTCTCAACTCAAAAGATATTTTACAATACAACATCCAGAACCCAAAAATGTAACAACAAAAAGTAACCCCATCCCATACAAAATTGTCTTCTTAAATAGACCATGCCCGAAGGTCATGTCTTTACAATGCCAAAGACCTAAACCCAACAATCCTTAGGGTTTACCAAACTGCGTCGGTTTCCCTAAACCATCTTGCTGGCATCTGGTAGCGTCTGCTTCATCGTGGCGTTTCTCCACGTCTTCATTCTGTCGCTATCGGCCTTCCTGTCGCATGCGTGCCAACAGGTCACTTTCACTGAACCGTTCATCTCTAACGGTCTCGCCCACTAGGCATGCCAAGCCATCGCTTTCCTTGAGTTGTCCTTTCCTTAAAAAACTCGTGCATTGGCTGACTTCCTAATTTGATCGTGCCCACCGCTCGGCACTCCTAGAGCATCTTTCCAAAATTAGACCACTACTGGTCCATCCGGTACCTATACCTGATCCTTGTCTAGCACTCCACTTTTCTGGCTCCACGTGGCCTGACTGCTTCGTAGCACTGCTTCCTTGCAGCGCTGGTCTTCGCGGTACTTCCAAAATTCGGATGCTGCACACAACTTCGCAGCATGGTCAAAACTTGGATGCTGCGCACAACTTCGCAGCACCCTCAACACTTAGACAAAATTACATCTTTTTCTGAGCTGCGCTCAACTCAGCTTTTCCTGCTTATCAAAAGTGTTACCAAAACATTGTCCCAACATGCCCCTAACACTTACATGTGGATCGTCCCCGAGCCACTTGCTGCTTCGGTCGTCTCGCTCTGCTCCGCAATCGGTGGAACTAATTTGGCCGTGAACTCGTTATATGTGCCGAACAACTTTTCCACTGCTTCTCTGGTATCTTGTTCAACTTTTTTTACTGTCTCAAGCAGTGCTGGAGTTAACTCTTCTCCAATCTTTCCTTGTACCTGCTCCTGGTTGTCGCGCAGTTCCTTTAGCTTGTCTTCTATCTACTTCGACACCCCAATGGCATCCTCGAGGAGTTGTTGCGACTGATTATCCATCTCAATCTCTTTTTCTCTTAATGCTTGGACTTACTTCTTCAAGCCTGATATCTCCTTATACCTCAACAGCCTCTCCCTGGGTGGCAGAGCCTTGACCTCTGCGTCCAACTTTTCTAGCGCAGTCTGCTTTTCTTTTACCGTGGTCTTCACCTGCAGTAGCCCTTGATCCTCTTCAAGGGCAGTGAATGCCTTTGAAACCTTTTCCAAGAGATCTTGGCACTTAGCCATCTCACTCGTTATGCTCTACGCAGTGGCACTCACTTCTTGCTCTCTTAACTGTTGCTCAGTTAATGGTGTCTATGTATTCAGTTTTTCCTTCAAGGCTTCAAGCTCGGCCTCATAGAGGATGCTTTTATCCTGCATCTCCATCTTCAAAGATTTCACCTTTTCTCTGATCCTCAGAACTGTGTCCGCAGGATCATCCTGGATTTCTAGACCTTCAATATCTTGGGCAACAGTAGATATGGTAGTCTCCAATTGTTGCCGGCGGTCCTGTTCATCACGTAGCTGCATTTTTGTGCGCAACTCGAGCTGCCTGTTTCCTGCGTGCAGCTCCACTTGTGACTTCATGGATTCTACTGTTCTTTCATGCATCTCCTCAATGATCTGCGTGAGCAAAAAGTGTAATCCTGGCAAAGGGATTTTGGCCAGGTCGAGCTCTACCCGCTCGACACCCTTTGTGTCTAGGATGATCTGTTCTTCCATTGGTAACGCTATGGTCAATGGGTCCAGATGAACAACCCTGGTCTTTGAAGGCAGTGTTATGGCTAGCTGCGGCGGTGTCTGCTGCGAGGTTCCTACCAACCTCCCTTCAGCTCCTGCTTCGCACGGCAAGGTTATGCTCTTTTGGACATCATCCATTTTCTTCATAAGACCTTGCAGTGCGAGCCTAGTCTTTTGCAGTTCATCCTGGATGACCTTGTCCTTCTTATCTTTTTCTGTCATTAGCTCCCCCATCTGCTCTGAGACCCTTTCTGCAATCATGTCTAAGTCATCTTCGTTCATCACTGTCTCAGATTGAGTCTTTGTGGCCTTCATCTTCTTCCACGCCTTCGGCTTCTGCGAGGTCTCAGGCTCTTTCCGCTTTCCTATTTCTTCAACAATCGGGCATGACAACGGGGTTGGATTGTCTTCTTCAGAGTCTGTCTCAACATTCATGACTTCAACACGGAAGTCGGCTGGCCAGTCCTTCATGAGGATGTCAATGTCCTCCTCATACATATGGTAGTTACCCGTGTACCATTATGGCTTCTTCATTCTCACTTTGGGTGAAATAAAGGTACATTGCATGTCCGCCATGAAATCAAGAATGTGAATGTACTTCGATGTTACCTGCTTTGTGATGCGGGCTGTATGGGTGATCACATCGCACAGCTGAGTTTAATACTGATAGAAAACTTCAGCTGTCGCGTGCTGTCACTCTGTGTTGATGTTTGCCCAGAGGTTGGCATAAAGGAACCATCTAGGATCGTTGCTTTCTGAATGATACCCACATAGTCCTTTGGCTCCTCCCATCCGGAAAAGGCAATGAGGATGATCAGCCATGTAAATTGGAACTATCCGCCATTCTCCTAGGTATCATTGAGTTCATCCAAGAACTCATTAAGAAGATATTGACACCAATTGAATTGGATTCCTTCATCCACTGCGGCACTGAGTAGTATTACGTCCGCAGGCACCTCCAGAGGCCTAGTTGTTCTGAGGATTTTTCCTGCGAGCAGTTGGGTGACAAATCTTATCGCTTTGTCTTCAATTTCTTCTGTGGGAAAACCTCTTTTCCCTTTCACCAATGCATGAGTTTCCTTCAACTTTTCGACCGCCTCTTTTTCCTTATTCTTCCCCTGGAAGAATTGCTTGGGATCCTTACCGCGCTTGCTTAACCTTGTGATGCGGTGGATTAAATCAATGTTTACATCGACATTTCTGTCGAGCCACAAATATCCCTGGTGGATTCGCGTCATCAGCATGCGAACCACCACATTCACTTCTGGTGATCGATCAAAATGTGGCAACCTCAATAAGTTCAGCAGTCCTGACTAAACGATGGGTGTCAGCCAGCTTTCGGAAACCAAGTTAAAATTTCCCTTGCCATCCTTTTTCCAGCACATATATTGGTCAGGCTGGAACTGTGGGTACTTAGGCGTGTGGGGCTCTTCCTTTTGCATGCCTAGGAGGTCAAAGTCTTCCCACTTACCATCTGCGATCTTTTCGAGTAGGTTCTTGGCAAGCTCTACATGTTTTGAAATCAGCGACAATGGGATTTCATATCTAGCATTCTTGGCCAATTTAAAGATTGGGGAATCCAACACCCGTGGTGATATATACTCTGGTGTCAACTTCAAAGGTTCCTTCTGAAAGATCGGTGATCTCGGCACCATCTGGCCCGTTTTTGGAGTCTTGCTTCGTGGTCCAGTTATGTCTTTTTTTTTGTCCTGCATGATTGGATTATGGCAAGGTGATCTTCTAGACGCTTGACCAGGTTCGAGTATAGTCTTCTTGGTAGGGGTTTTCATTAACTCTGCAATTCCCCCATGCTAAAAGATTCGGATTGCTTCTTGAAGTGTAAGCTCTTCTTCTCTATCTACTGATTTGGACATTCACTGGCGAGAGTAGGCTACTGTTTCTGAGATATGACTAAGGATTGCTAACACAGGAGTGAACGCATGAAAATTCTAAGTGTCTGGTAATGCCCACGAGTCCTTATGCGACGTTATTTATAGGTGCAACTGGGTCCTCCCCGCGCCTTCCAATGGCTAGATGGTAATTTAATGTAGTGTCCATTGGCGAATTTGAGCGAATCCTTCAGTCCCTTCCATCGTCAGCGTGTTCAAAACGACTGTCTTTTCGTTAAATGTTGAAGCAGTTCATTGCAACGGTCATATAACGACTATTTTTCTGAAATTTTTTTGTAACGGCTATTTTTTAGAGTCTTGCGCCGAGCTGCGCGGCAAGCCATCTGCGATCCTACGCAGTTACTTTGCAGTGCCAAAATGTTTCAACTACGCAGTTTCAATTTTTTTTTTTTTTCTTGCACAGCTTTAGCAGTGTTGCGCAGGGCATACATCGTCCTTCTTATCATACATGTACAGCCTCCTTTACATTTCTAGTGTCCAATTTCAACTGTACTTGACACTTAGAAATTTCTTCCTCTGCTTGTTATTCAGGATTCTGCGAAGCAGGACTATCGTGATATAGCTTTAGTCTGCTTCCATTTATCAAAGTTGGTAGGGTATTGCCAACTAAATTGGCTATCTAGACTGCACCCGTGTTAGTAACATGTATCACAGTATTTGGGCCAAGCCAATGCATCTTAAATTTACCGGGAAACTTCATGAACTTGCTATCATACAGGAGGACTAGGTCACCTACCTGAAAGCACTTGCTCTTTATATGGCGATCATGCCATGCTTTCTCATGGTCTTTCTGAACTTGTTGGTGGAAGTTGGCAATGAAATGATCTTCCTCCAACCAAATGAGGTGTAGCAACCTTTCTTCTAATGCTGCGTGGTCTGCCATCCCTGTGAACGCAACGATCCGCAAACTAGGGACAATATATTCCATTGGCATTATAGCTTCCTACCCATAAGCCAACTGAAAAGGTGTATGTCCTGTCAATTTCTTGCATGTAGTCCTGTATGCCCATAACACAGAGGAGACGCGCAGATCCCAATCATCCCTATTTACGTTGCAGACCTTAGTGAGTGCATTCTCCAATATTTTATTGAAATCCTCAATAGTGCCATTTGCCTGTGGATGATATGGAGTACTGCACTGATGACGAATGTGGAATTCCTCTGTAAGTGCCTCAATGGTCTTGTTCAAAAAGTGAGTACCTTGGTCACTCATCAAAATCTTCAGACAGCCAAATCTTGACAATATGTCTTCGAAAATGAACTGCGTAGCAGTACTGGCGCTACAGTCCTTTACCGGCTTTGCTTCCGCCCATCTGGTGAGGTAATCAGTAGCAGTAATAATATACCTCGCACCAGTTCTTTTTCCTGGTGGGTTTATAGGATCCACAAAATCAATTGCCCATTTCTCAAACACCTGCAAGGTCAACTGTGGGTTTAACGACATCTCATCCCTTCGCGAAAGTTTCCCTGTCCTTTGTTAGACATCATAGTTCTTGCAGTGTTTTTTGGAATCTTTGTGGATCTTGGGCCACCATAGCCCTGCGCGCAATATCTTCTACATGGTAGCCCTTCTTGCATAGTGACCTCCCGCGATCCCTGAATGCGCGTCTTCTAGAATAAATGGTTTCTCATGATCTAGTATGCATCTGCGAAGGACTTCATCTGGTCTGAGTTTGTATAACTAACCTGTAATTATAGTGAAGTCTGCGGCACGCACAACTAGCTGTTTCTTATGCTGGACAGATAATTCCTGCGGTGCCAGCCCTATTATCAGAAAATTAATGATATCCTTATAATAATCATCGGCAACCTGTATAGAAAATAGATGTGCATCAAGCATACTGTCTTCAATGTTCGTCGACTCTTCTCCTGTCTCAATCCTTGACAGATGATCAGGTCCCAAGTTCAGTCTACCTCGCTTAACAATAATCTCAAAGTCATATTCCTGGAATAGCAGTAGCCATCTGCATATGCATCCCCCTATCACTGGCTTATTGACCAAGTATTTCAATGTAGAATGGTTAGTGAACATAAGGAAGTGCGTACCAAGCAAGTAATGTCTGAATTTCTGTAGGGCATATACCATCGCAAGACCTTCCCTCTTAGTAGTAGTATAGTTTTTTTTTTTCTGTTGTTGAGAGCTTCCTGCTCGAGAATGAAATAGGGTGGTCAATACCTCCTTCTCCTGGATGAGCTAATACGATTCCCAAGGCAATGCATGATGCGTCAACATGGACATGAAATGGCTTCGTCCAATCTGGAAAGATTAGAATCAGTGCAGTCACCATCTTTTCTTTTAGTGTATCAAAACCCTGTTCGCATTCCGCGTTCCAAATGAACGGTGCATCTTTCTTTAGTAGCTTTTCCATTGCTGCGGTTATTTGCACGTAACCCTTTATAAATTTCCTGTAGTATCCAGTATGGCCTAAGGTAGAGTGCAACATCTTGACTGAATTTGGTGTTGGCAAGTTCACAATTATTGCGATCTTCGCAGGATCCACCATCAATCCTTGCTTACAAACAATGTGTCCAGGTAGAATTCCATAAGGAACACAAAAAATACACTTCTTTAGATTTAAAGAGATCTGATGTTGTCGACACTTCTCAAGCATCATTCTGAGGTTCGCACAATGGTTCTTCAATAGACCAAAGATAGTCCAATCATCAAAATAGGCTTCGAGAAACTTATGCATAAACTCTTTGAATGTTGCGACGACCACTCTAGAAAATATGGTAGGTGCGTTCTTTAGGCCAAAAGGCATTACTGTGTACTGGAACGACCCCCATTCTGTAGAAAAAGTCGTCTTATGCCTGTTTGCGGGATCAATACTTATCTGATGATACCCCGAAAAACCATCAGTAAAAGAATAGGCCTCATTCCCTCCAACATTATCAAGCACTCCATCCGTGAAAGGAGTGGGGAATGGGTCGTGCATGGAAGCATCATTCAATTTTCTGAGATCCACACAGATCCTGATCTCACCCTTCTCTTTCTTGTATTGAATGACCATGGGACTAATCCACTCTGATTCCTCGATAGGCTCAATGATTCCTGCTTCAAGCATCTTATCCAACACTGCGCGTACTCTTTCTTTGTAGCGCGGATTTAGTCTGTACGGTCTCTGCTTCATGGGATTTGCACTTGGCTTCAACGGTATTTTCATGATTCCTAGCTCTCCCAGAATTCCTTTCATTTGTGTAAATTTTTTCGGAAACAACTCCTGATACTCATGCACAGTGTCTGCGATCTCTGCAACAATCTGATCATGCCAATAGTCTCCGATTGCTGCGAACTTCGGTTCTTCGCTTGTGCTAATATTCACCTTCTATGTTTTTACTGGTCTGCTCATATCTGGGATTTCTAATGGAGGTCCTTCTACGTCGCGTGCACCCTCCGATTCTGGTATGTTTATGTTGCGCGGGTCGTCCTCATCGTCTTCATTTCTATCATTGATGTCTTCAGCTAGGGTATAACACTCTATGGGATGTTCTTCATGTTCCTTCCATTCTGAGTGTAGGTTTGTAGGAACGCTATCTGCCTCGAAGAATTCTTCCCATGTAGTATCTTCATGAAGACAGTCTCCCCTAAATATGCGTTCCTTAATTAATTGCAATGCTTCATGGATCAGCGGGTTCTCGTCCTCGAAGATGAAGTCCCTCTGGAAGTTCGTAGTCAACATTGCCCAATCAGTGGTTTCCCTATGCAACTCCAGGTCTAGGTACCATTTCTTCGAAATGCCCTCATCGAGCGTATGTACAAATAGATGCACCCATTCTTCATGTGGCATTTCCAGCCATGTCTGCGAACAGACTTCAATGTGCTTACTAGGATTTGTTTGTCCATTAAACTTTTCAAAGGGTAAAGTAACCTGGTCAGCAAACCGAATCTGCATGTTAATTTTGCATTGATCCCACTTAGTCAATGTCTACTTGTGCGCATTCCACCACCTGGCGGGTGTGTCGCGCAGTGCCATATCCAATGCTGGTAATCTGTGCTCATCTGCAATAGCTACAGTGTATTCTTGGATGAAAGTGCAAACATTAGCAGAACCATCATATGTGGGAATAGGACTTACCTCCTTTCCAATCCAGTGGAGTGATTTCGTAACCTGCATACATCTTCTTACTGATACTTCATGCATCCGCCTTTGCCAATTTTCCATCCTTGCCTTCGAATCAGAGATACAGGAGCTATCACATCTCCAGCTGAGTGTACCATCTGTAGCAGGATTAATGTAATCTTCCTGGTTCGCTGTGAGCTGGTATAGTCTGTCCAAGTCTTGAGCCTTAGATTCCTCCTGAATCGGCTCGCTGTATCTGTCACCATCTGCAGGATCCAACGGTGGAATGACCCTAAGATGCTTCCCTTCAAATATCATCTTCTTTGTTTTTAAGTTGATGATATCCAAGTTATCAATAGCCCAGTCAATTCCTAGCAGTGCAGGAAAAGGATGACTATCATCCACAATATCGATAACTTCAAAGTCTACATGACTTTGGACTCCATTGATGTCGACTATCACGTCAGCTAACCGGCCAAAAGGTATGACTTTCTCTTGGTTAGCCATCCTCAACTAGATAGGTGACCATGACAACTTTGGTCGACCCATCTGCTGCCATGTCTGCTTAGTTAAGACATTTGCTTCGAATCCCAGATCAAGGATGACTTCATCCAATTCAAAATATCCTATCTGCGCAGTAAGTCTCATTTCTCATCCTGTTCTTTTATGCTTCCTTATGTGATGTACTGCGCTATCAAAAGTCTCTATTCCAGTTTGTGGCTCATACTGGTTTATGAGCTTCTGTAGCTCTACTATGGCATTTTCACTTTTTAGTAGCTTCATGCAGCTTCACAGGAACTGCGCAACGGAAGTGCTGACATCCATCGCAGTGCTTGTTTTATCATAAGCCACTAGCATGTCTTCAACATGCGGTGCTTCATTGTGCAACGGGATCTGCTGTGACTCTGTTGCTGGTTCTCTGAAGGTATCCCACATGTCGATAAAGACTTCCTTGTTCTTTCGTAGGTCGAGAGCATGTATTTTTCCCAGAGCTTTCCTTATCCATACTGTCTCAAGAGGGGTCTGCCTTGTGTGAGCCTCCCCTGACGTGGAAGCTTATGCTCCCCTATTGTGACCTGTCTGAGCACCACTATACGTGACCACATTGATGCTCGGGTCTATTGGTCTTCTCTCCGCTGCGATCCACTGGACGTTCGTGTTTGGTTTGTCCGTCCGTCTTCTTTTCTGCATTTCAACCTCTAGTACTGGGAAATCTTCAATAACATGCTCAAATGATTTACAATAATTGCACATAGTGCATGGGTTAACACAATCTCTAGATATGTGACCTAGCTGGCCACAATTATAACAAATGACCTGGCAGTGGCCTCTTCCCTGCGCCGGGCCAGCATTTCTTCCTCTTCCATGGTATCCAGCACCACGACCTATGTATCCTCTTTGGTCATATTGTGCATTCTCTTGTTTTGGCTGGTTATCTTCCTGTATGCGGTACAATCCAGTGCCTCTCATTAAGTCCATATCTCATTTTCTCTCATTCATTAGCTCATATGCGCGGCAGTTGGATTCATCATGTCCAACTGATTTACAGAAAGTGCAGTGTAAATTTTTAGGTGTTTTCACATATTTCTGTATAAGATAGCACTCTTCAGGTCTGTGTCCTGTCATTCTACAAATTTCACACCATGGGGCCTGATTTTGATTTATTGGGTTGGGCACACCACTATTAAGATAGTCGCGGAATAAAGGTCAATGCTCCCGGTCATGGCCTTCTCCTTTACAACTTGTACACCAGACCTCATGTCTAGGTTCATACCTTTGTTCTTTTCCATTCTTCATGCTTTGCAGCTCTAGTGTCAGGGTGGTCAGTTGGTTCTGAATCTGAGACATTCCAGAACTAGTCTCACCAATTGGCGAAGCCTCTAGCTTCATTGCGATCTCCAAGGCCTCTACCTGCGACATAACCTTCTGCTGCATCAATGGTAATCTAATATGGGGAAATAACGCAACAATGAACCATTCCTTATGCTATTCCAGGGCTATAACAAAGCTCACTTGGTCTAATAGGGTTTTGAACTTGTGATCAAACTCCCAAACCGTTTCAGTCGATTTCTGCTTTATTTCTTTCAACTCGGTTATACACTGATATTCAGATTTGGGTTTCTTAAACTATGTCACCAGCGCAGCTTTAATTTCTGCAAGGGTTCTCGTCTGTGTGTTAGAGTACTTCATGAACCAATGTAAAGCTCTGTCCCTGAAAGTGGTGATGAGTTTTGCTCTCTTCACGGCATCATCCTGGATTTGTCTTACACACCATACAGCTTCGCAAAGGAACCAATGCTGGTCAAGGTATTCTAGGCCAGTTCCTTTGAATATCGACAGCTTCATATCTATGTTTTCCATTGTTATATTAGGTGGTGGGGTGCCTGGATTAGCGTGCAGCTGTTGTGAGGGGATCTATGCAATGAAAACAAATGGGCTTATTGGGATAGAGGTACTAGGATGAGTATTCTGCGGGGTGGGATGTGTGACGGGTGGGTTTTGAGATAAAGGTGGTGCGGTCTCTATAGCCGGTGGGTTCTTAGGGGTAAATGGTGGTGCAGCTTTGTTGTCAAGGTCACAAGGAATCTCAGTATTGATATGGAGTCCAGGGCCTCCAAGATTCTTATTAAATTTATACCTCTTACCACTTCTAAGATTATGGGTATCTTCGTCAGAGTCACTATATATACTGTTTACCATGACAAACTTAAGAATATTACTGCATTCTTAAAACACCTTTCTCAGCTAATAGCATCTTAATTTATAGACTCAGATTGTTCAACAACTTACCTTGGAATCCTCTGAAAAAGTATGCTTCTGCTTCGCTGTAGGATTTGAGTGTGTCTACAGCAAATTCTGTTACAAAGCCTTCTAGCATATGATCGACCCAAAAAGCAACTGCGTGTGTCAGTGGGCTGTCTATTGCTTTGAGCTGCGCTATGAGCTCAGGAGTCCACTCTGTAGGAACTCCTCCTTGAAAATAGGTTTTCTTTTCTGCGAGCGGCGAGATCCACGTGTGCAACTTGTTTGGAAATGATGCCCAAAAAATATTGTGAATATCTTTCCACATATATCTATCCGACCACTGTGTGTCACATAGATGCGGATGTCTATTCTATTGCCTTGCAAAGTCTCTTATGGTCTTGTTCCACCAAGCTTGGATTTCTGTCTTCTCAGGATGCTAGTTGTCAAAGCCTTCCGGGAACTGGTATTCTTCGTCACACATCAGGAATGCAACTCATCACGGATTCTAGCACGGCAACGAAACCATTTGTTGGCTATAATTGACCCAGAGGTTTTCTTTAAGACCCGGGTTCTTCGTGGTTTCCCTTTGACCAACAAAACCCCTTCGCACCGACCCTTTCGGCAACGACCTGCGAGCAGGTTGAGGTCTCACCCGAGGTGTATCTGGGGTACTGCGAAATCAGGTTTCCACAGTAAGTGACGAGTTACGTGGATGGATGTACTGAGCAACGCAACCGGGGGTAAGCGCTGCGAGGTGAGACTGTGTAGCGATGGGCAGCGCTGCGGTCCGCACCACTAAGTCCTTCTACTGCAAGACTTCTACTGAGACTGCGAACAATCCGGTTCAACTTTATACTTGGAGCACATGAAAACGTTCAAGGTGCTGAACATAGTATCACTCATCCACTCATTCATGCACTGAAAAGACTATTACTCTAACATTCGCTTATACACTTAGAATGTTTACGATTTAATTATCTACCGCAGATGTAAATCACTTATCATTCATTCATCTGCTGGGCATAGGAAAGTACTTAAGTAATCTCTTAACACTTGACCAACTAACTGATTCACTTTTCTCAAACATAAGCTAAATGTTCACCATTCATCTATTCATGCAGAACTTAACATATCATCTCCGTACCTCTTTTGATGGCAAATGCATACAATAGTTCTCTCATAACATCATGCAAGGAAACATCTAGACATTTATTTACAGAAAACATAGATAAGCATTCATCCATAAAACATAATCGCACAACACAACATTTAACGTGGTTCACTCCCTCGGATGGGAAGCTACGTCCACAAGAATGGTTGGTAATATATATCTTTAAAAGGGATGGGGACAACCATTCTTAGTCTGCGCACTCAGTTGTGGACTCTCCTTCTTCTTAGATAGTTCTCTGCACACACAGCTGCAGAGCCTTTACAATCTTCTCAACTCAAAAGAGATTTTACAATACAACATCCAGAACCCAAAAATGTAACAACAAAAAGTAACCCCATCCCATACAAAATTGTCTTCTTAAATAGACCATGCCCGAAGGTCATGTCTTTACAATGCTGAAGGCCTAAACCCAACAACCCTTAGGGCTTACAAAACTGTGTCGGTTTCCCTAAACCGGTTTGCTGGCATCTGGTAGCGTCTGCTTCATCGTGGCATTTCTCCACGTCTTCATTCGGTCGCTATCGGCCTTCCTATCGCACGCGTGCCAACAGGTCACTTTCACTGAACCGTTCATCTCTAAGGGTCTCTCCCACTAGGCATGCCAAGCCATCACTTTCCCTGAGATGTCCTTTCCTTAACAAACTCGTGCATTGGCCACCTTCCTGATTTACTCATGCCCGCCTCTCGGCACTCCTGGAGCATCTTTCCAAAATTAGACCACTACTGGTCCATCCGGTACTTGTACCTGATCCTTGTCCAGCACTCAGCTTTGCTAGCTCCACCTGGCCTGACTGCTTCGTAGCACTGCTTCCTCGCAGCGCTGGTTTTCGCGGCACTTCCAAAATTCGGATACAGTGCACAACTTCACAGCATGGTCAAAACTTGGATGCTGTGCACAACTTCACAGCACCCTCAACACTTAGACAAAATTACATCTTTTTCTAAGTTGCGCTCAGCTCAGCTTTTCCTGCTTATCAAAAGTGTTACCAAAACTTTGTCCCAACTTGGGCCCAACACTCATCGACCTCATCGTCGGGACAAGTAATCTCATCATCGACCTCATTTTCAGAACAGGTAACCTCATCATCGACCTCATCATCGAAATAGGTAACCTCATCATCGACCTTATCGTCAGAACAGGTAACCTCATCATCGATACAAGTATCCTCATCATCGATACAGGTATCCACATCATCAATACAAGTATCCTCATCATCAATACAATTATCCTCATCATCGTTACAAGTATCCTCATCATTGATACAAGTATCCTCATCATCAATACAAGTATCCTCATCATCAATACAAGTATCCTCATCATCAATACATTATCCTCATCATCGATACAAGTATCCTCATCATCGATACAAGTATCCATATCAAACTAGGTACCCTCATCATTGATACAGTATCCTCATCATCGATACAAGTATCCACATATCATCATCATCCATATCGCTCCCCCTTTTGAGGAGGGTCCTTTTGAACTATACCAAGCTTGTCTCAGAAATACTCAAACTTTACTTGAGACAGGGGTTTGGTCAATATATCAACAACTTGTTCGTTAGTGCTCACATATTCGAGCCTTATCGCTCCTTTCTGCACCATATCCAATATATAAAAATATCGGATCTCTATGTACTTTGACTTATAATGGAACACTGGATTCTCAGTCATCTTGATACAACCTGTTTGTCACACAAGATCACAGTGGGGTCCATATCAGGGTCAAACAATCCTGATAACAATTTCCAAAACCATATCGCTTCACAACTAGCAGAGAAAGCAGCTATATATTCCGCTTCAACTATGCTGAAAGCCATAGTAGATTGCTTCCTTCTAAACCACGATATCATGGCATATCCCAGACAATAACATCCACCCGATGTGCTCTTCCTGTCTGATACACTTCCTACCCAATCAACATCTATGTAGCCATACAATCTGAAGTCATGATCTCCAAGATAATATAGACCAAAGTCTATCGTACCCTTTAGGTACCTCATCGCATGCTTTACAGCTATCAGGTGAACATGCCTAGGTTCCACTAGATACTGACTCAAGGTGTTCACATCAAAGCATATATTTGGCCTGGTATTCGTCAGATACATCAATGACCCAATAATCTGTCTGTACAAAGTCACATCCACTAACTCTAATGAGTTATCAGCTAACAACTTCAAGTTGGAATCCATGGAAGTGGCCATGGATTTTCATTCCAACATATCAAATCTTTTCAAGATTTCCACAACATACTTTCCTTGGTTGAGAAATATTCCTTCTGGCCCTTGCTATACTTCCAGACCTAGGAAGTAATCCATCAATCTGAGATCTTTCATCTCAAATTCTATAGCTATCTTCTTCTTGCTTTTCATGATTTGTTTCTCATTCCCTGTTAGAAAGAGATCATCCTCATATAGTAATAGTATGACAGGTTCATCATCCATAACCTTAAGGTAAAGGTTAGGATCAGATTTGCTTTTGGTAAATCCTAGGTTTGTCAATAAGCTATCAATTCTGTGACTGAACATCATTCACACTCTGCATTTGAGTGATCTACATATCTATTCGTGCCATCTCCCGTCAGATGGGTCTACTGATATGAGCCTCAAGATCATTCGAACTCTATGGTGAGTTCCTTCTTGCATCCATCTAAGAGAATAATGTCATCTGTATATAGAAACCATCTTCAACCTTGTAGCAAAGGTTGAAATCCGCATCACACATGGTGATCATTAAGCTCATCAAATGACTATTGATCTTGGGTACCCGTATAGAGATTTCTTCAATCGTGTGATTCTCTATCGAATCCTGGGAGTTTGCTCGATTTGCACTTCTTCTTCAATTACACCATTAAGAGAACGGTCTTGTCTATCCACTTGGAGCAAACATCTCATCATGATTCGCTCTCTTTCTAAGAGAATTCTCTAGCCATGAGCCTTCTATATTACATTTGATTTGTAAGTCTTCTTGTTGAAAATCCATCATTTGTTCGGTGTTCATCATCCTTCTTTTGTAGATCATAGCGCATGATCTTTCCTACAAATCAAATTTAATTACATGATTAGTAATACTTCATAATCATCAAATCATGCTGACATGATAACCTATTATGCATAATGATATGATTCACATAGTTATGCAACTATCTTGACCAATACGTTGGCACAACACTTTTCGATATCCTGTATGCATACAATGGTTATCTAGATGCCTTCCATCTCTACCAGAACATACTATCAAGAGCGTACACCACTCTCAGCATGTCAGCAAAGAGGTTTCATTCTAGATAAGCAACAATGGAATGTGTGTCCAACTTACCCATCATATGCATATTAGTAGTATACTTGTTCAATGTTATATGAATGCTTACACTATGCATGATGTATTCTAGGAATACAAATATGCATACAACTATTACGAGCAATATCAATAACTATTCAGAGAAAATAACAACTCAAATACTTATCTTTTATGTTTTTGTGCTTGATCTCAATTTTCCCTTTATGATAGCATCATTATATGTCTTTGAACTTCTACCCATTATGTACCACTATGCATGCTTAAGTGTGTACTAGTTTCATCATTGTGTCTTTCCTCAATATCTCATACATAATCATACATTCATTAGTATAATCTTAATACTATCAAAAAATTATGATTCTAAATAATCTTAAGCATGTATGGTCATGATCATTTCATACACAGGTATACATACCTAAGATCCTAATACAAAGTAGGATTCTAACTTGATATAGGAAAACATACCTGGATTATCATGGTTGGTTATGTCTAACATACCCAAACAATATCTTCTTTGTTCTATTCAATGATTTAGAGACCTTGTGCTAGTAACCTGCATATCTCATAAGTTACTCATAGTAGAACAAAATCATACATACCTCGTAAGTAGGGCTTCTATGTGATCAAAGACTATGGATGAGTCTTTGTCTTCATGTCATCATGGTCATAGAACTTGATTTGTCTTTCTTGATGTACCTTTCAAGTTAGCAGACAACATCATCCTTATACAATACCACAAGTGCATTAGTACAATCATAAGTGTCATAACCCTAATCAATGAATGTCCTCTATAATTCACATGCATTCATAATTTTACTAAGGTGATCAGACAATCTAAAATTAATCATGATTGTACTAACCTAAATAATATGAAGACAAACATATTATGAACTTAATCATGAAACATATTTCAAAACATACATGTATCTTCTCAAGTCATACCTGTTGAGTAGTCTCCTCTATAAGGGTAAAACCCTAACCATCCAAGGTAGATCACTTGTAAACATATTATATATGTTCATGGTTATATGATGGTAGAATATCGGTGCCATTTAAATCTCCTTCATTGCTGCCCTATGAGTCTCCCAACTTTGCTAGGGTTTCTTCTTACTTGGAAACCCTAATCTTCAATCTCCTTCCTCCCACAACATTTTGATGGAGGATTAATATCTATGATGAATGGATTCCAAATCCATTATCAAAGTTTCCAATGTTACATCACGTGTCTCCAACATTGTATTAGGTCCGTCCATACCTAAAAACTGAAAACCCTAAGTGAGAGATTCTCCCTCTTTTTTGATTTCCTCCGTTGAGTCATTTCAGATGTGCCGTATTATTTCTGGTGCATTTCTGAAATTTAGGATCTGCAGAGTCTGAAACTTTGGCCTATGGTATCCTGACCTCTCATCTTTCCAACCCCATATTTTTTAGCTTTATTGGATTCTCCATCAGAGAGATATGCTCATTTTCCCAACATGACTTGTTAAAGGGATGAAACAGCATAGCGAACTTGTACGGAGTGCCACGTGTCACTATTTCAACTTTAGCCTCTAAAAATCGTACCTATGAAACTAAAGTCTATGCCCTAACTGCAAATTTTTATGGAATTCCATTCGAAGCTTCCAATCCTAATATATGACCTGTTTCCCTAGGTCACCTATTTAGGACTGCATTTTGGAAGAGGCAGAAAGCCTAACTTGTACGGATCATATCTCAGAAATTACAACGAATCGAAGGCTGAAATTTGGACACAAGGTATAGGAAAATTTTATCTTCAACTTGTCCAATTTCCAGATCCTGAACTTGCGCCAAAACGGATTTATAGAGAAAGTTCCGCGATGACTTGGTTTTTCTATACAAAACCCTGACTTTCAAATTGTCGCAAGTGAGGCAAGTGTTGTAAGTGCCATACATTGCCTTCTTTCAGGCTAGATCTGATACCATGTTAAGATTCAATATGCTAAGATATATAATATCAATATTCCATTCAATTTCACAACAATAGCATATACAGGATCACTGAAAGAACAACAAGCACAACATAAACACAAGAGACAAAATTTATCCAGGGAAACCCTCATGGGGTGGAAAACCCTTCAAAGCTTCCTCAATATAGATGACCAACAAATACAAAGATGTAATCCCCAAAGAAGAGTTCCTTCTCCTCCCTTGCAGATCTCTCTCTCTCCTATGCAAGTTTCACAAGTGAGTGTGTGTATGTTAAATGAGGAACACACCTCCTCATTTATACTTTACTTCACTTGAATTTTAACCCTAACTAGGTCGGCCCCAACTTGAACACTCAACATAATGATGACTGTGCCGACCCCACTAGGGAAGTCTAATAACCCAAGTTACCATATCTCGACGGAGGAATAAACATCTTCGGATATACAATAAAGTCCCGGTGGAGGAATGAAACATCTCCGGATAAAGTACAAATAGAATATTCTTAGAAGTTACAATATTTCAACATCCGCAACCCGCAACCCGCAACTGCAGATTGTGGATTGCGAAAAAGGTCATTTGTTAGATAGAGTTGATCGTGATCCCGCAACCCGCAATGCGGATTGCAGACTGCGGGATGAAGGTATATGTTTAAAAAATAAACTTTCCGCATTTGTCTCCTGCTGCTTGCATGTTTTAATCTTGACCATTGATGTGTGTTGATCCTGCGGTTGTTATTGAATTGTCTTTATTTTGAATAATCATCTTTTCTTTGTCTTCTCTACCATTTTCGATTTTCAATCAGATTTTTTAACTATGACTTTCACCTGCGACCACGTGAACTGATAATCATTGATTCAACTAATTCATAGCTGATCAAGTGTTAAGATTTGACATGAATCATACGTGAATTATTGAAAAATTATCACGTCTTAATTCAATCCCTATCGACGCATGCTAGGTGTTATTTCAATACAAACGTGATAATTGCAAGTTCCAGATAGTGAGGTTATAGTTATACCAATTCATTACGTTCATCCATTCCTGGAATCTTAATTGTTTTCCTTGGGATTTGAACGTCAATGTGGATAGTTTGTTGGTCGTTATACTGCAATTGAAAGGTCTTCTTGGTTAAATTTTCACAAGTTTTCCTTCTGACAATTATGTTGTGAGCAATATGCAGGTAAATCATAAATCTGTGGTCAAATTTTTGTAAAATTAGTCACAGCAGATCTAATGAACAAGTAAATCAATCACAATAGATGAAACTCAGAAAAATGGTGTAAAACTGTGCAAAACATGTATCAGTGCTCAATATCCCAATGAGGGTGAATAATTACAATACAATACAGTAACAATGACTGAGCAATTCAAATTTCCTAAGGAGGTCATTCGAATCACTGAATGGAGTAGCTTGACTCCAACTAGGAGTCATCATCATCAATCAGTGATGGTCATTAATGCACAAGAACCAGTCATCCAGGTGTCAATCTGA
The DNA here is from genome assembly GCA_027924585.1 of Larix kaempferi. NCBI lineage: Eukaryota > Viridiplantae > Streptophyta > Pinopsida > Pinales > Pinaceae > Larix > Larix kaempferi. The sequence goes on from BSBM01000319.1 coordinate 4,259,552, forward strand.
GTCTAACAGAGTGTAACATGTGTAACTGAAGTGTGTAGCACTGATATAGGGAAGTGGGCTTAGTGGAGGGCACATGGGAGGCTAACTGAAGTCAGAACAAGTCATCTAGTCAATCTGGAGGTCCAACAGAGTGAAACAGTCAATCGGGAGTGAAACTAGCCTCAAATCAGGGAGAATCAGAGCTAACTGATTGTAACTGAAGTGGTAGGTGAAGAAGTGTGCCCTTCTCTGGAAGTAGGTGAGAAGTGGGCGCCTTCCTGACTAGGAGGGCTAATGAACTGATGTAAGAAGCTCCCGGGTGCTAGAATAAGGTGGCTAAGGTGCTGGAGGAATCAACCTGGTGACTGGGATGCATGCAAAGTGCATGCAAACCCTAATTGCATGCAAGATCCTGAAAAAGATGATGTGGATATCCGAACACCCCCCCTCAAGATAGACTATGATGTGCAAAAAATAATGTGGGGCCCTGATAACTAAGACCAAAGGTCACCCCAATACAATAATCCAAAAAATGTTGAAAATAAACTAAGTGAGGAAAGAGGGAAAACCCAGTGGGAAGAAATCCCCCCCTCAAGCTAAAGCATAATAATGGATCAATCTGTCTCCACCATGATGGAACTCACCCCCAACAGTGAACGGAGGTAAGAGAACTTCTTCTCAGTGAAGCTCTTGGTGAAGATGTCTGCAATTTTCTCATCTGTAGGGCAATATTGCAGAATGATGGTGCGATCATGCACCAACTGTCGAATGTAATGCATATGGATCTCAATGTGTTTGGTCCTCTGCCACTGAACTGGATCTATGGAGATCTTGATAGCACTTTGATTGTCACAAAATAGGACAGTCGAAGTAGTGCCACCAAAACCAAACTCGGAAATAATACCCTGCAACCAAACTGCCTGAATGCAGGCATTGACTGCTCCTCGATACTCTGCCTGTGCTGAAGAAAGTGCAATGGCTGCCTTATTTTTGCTGGACCAGCAAATAGCACCATGAACAATCATGAAAACATAACCGGAAGTGGACTTCCGATCAATGCTATCACCTGCCCAATCTGAATCAGTAAAACCAATGAAATCAAGCTCAGAATCTGCAGCATAATGTATGCCAAAATGTTTCGTACCTTGCACATACTGCAACATCCGCTTGGCTGCTCACCAATGAATCTCATGGGGCTGCTACATATACCTTGACATGACACTCACGGCATATGAAATATCAGGACTTGAGTGTGTCAAATAAAGTAGTGAACCATTCAACTGTCGATACATACTGCAATCTGCAAGCGGTGTAGAATCTCCCTCCTCAAGACTGATTCCTGAGAGGAATGGGAATGGGGCTTCCTTACATTCAGCAATATTAAACTTCAATAACAGGTTGGAAGCATATTTTTGCTAATATATAGTGATCCCATCAAAATTTTGAGCTATCTCGAAGCCCAAAAAGTGACTCAGCAAGCCCAAATCGCTCATGTCAAAAGCTAGATTTAAGGCAGTTTTTAGCTTGTTTATTGAAGTAAGAGTGCTACCAGTAATGAGAAGATCATCAACATAAAGTAAAATAACCAACAAATTACCTTTAACTCACTGAAGATACACATTCGGATCAGATTTGCATCTTTGGAAATTCTGAGAAAGAAGGAAGGAGTCCATCTTTGCGTACCAAGCTCTTGGGGCCTGTTTTAACCCATACAAACATTTCTTCAATCTGCAAACTAATGATGGATCTGATGTGTAGCCCTATGGCTGCTGCATATATACCTCTTCAGCGAGGTCTCCATGTAGAAATGCACTCTTCACATCCATGTGGTGCACTTCCCAGTGCTTGGATGCGGAAATAGCCAAAACAAGGCGGATGGAATCCATTTTTGCAACCGGTGCAAAGGTCTCAATGTAGTCCACTCCTTGGACTTGGGAGAAACCTTTTTCCACCAAAATTTCTTTGTATTTGCTGATAGATTCATCAGCAGCAAGTTTCGTGCGGTAGACCCATTTACACTTCACTAATTTTCTTCCAGGTGGAAGAGAAACTAGCTCCCATGTATTGTTCTTTTGAAGAGAACTGTACTCTTCATCCATGGCACTTTGCCATCTCGGATCTCGGTGGGCAGAATAGTATGATGTGGGATCTTAACCAGTCATCAAATAACAAATCTCAGGAAGTAATGGATCAGAAATTGAAAGAGCCATACCTGCTCTTTGAAAGTCTGCTCTTGTTCGTCTTGGATCAGCAGGATTTCCAAGGTTCGAACCAGCAGATTGAAGAGTGTTTTGGGCCCACTTTGGTAAATGAGGAGGATCATAATGGTCGGATTCCGAACCTGATATGTCATGATCATCATTTTCTTCTAAAATATCAGAAATATCAGAACTCATACCTTCATTATCGCTGCACGGATCTTATTCTGGTGAAGGCGGTGAAACAGCAGTTTCTTCCTCAACTAGTTGCAATTCTTGAAGTGGTTCTTCAAATTGCACACTACTCTCTATGAATATATTTTTAGATCTGATATCCATGAGTTTATATACTTTTTATTCTTCCCCATATCCTATCATTATGCACTCAATACTTTGTGGATCAAAAGCTCGTCTCTTCTTGGAAGGAATTCTAGCCCATGCAGTAGAGCCAAAACTCTCAAATTTGACACATCTGGTTTGTGACCAAAGAATGCTTCGAAAGGAGTCATACCTTTCACGGATGAATGTGGAACACGGTTCTATATGTATGAAGCAACATTGATTTCTTCAGCCCAAAGATTTGCAGCCAAACCTTTTGATTCAATCATGCATGTAGCCATCTCTTTCAGTGACCGATTTTTCCTTTCCGCTACACCGTTCTGCTGGGGTGTGTAGGGAACTGTATGTTGGATCTGAATTCCGCTTTGGGCACAAATTTGTAGCAACATGGCCTTAATATATTCTCCACCATTATTAGATCTAAGAGCTTTGATCTTGCTCTCAGTGGCGGTCTCAACAGAAGCCTTAAAATCCTTGAATTTTCCAAGCACTTCTGACTTGTTTTTGAGAAAAAATACCCATGTAAAGCGGGAAAAATCATCAATAAATGTCAAAACATACCTTGAACCATTTAATGACGTATGGGGCAGCGGACCACTGATATCAGAATGTATCAGCCCCAAAACTGTAGAAGCTCTGATAGCTTTGCCGCGGTCGAATCTGTGCTCGGGGTGCTTCCCAATAATGCAACCAGTGCATATTCCCTTCGAGGAACGGAGTTGTGGAAGACCATCTACCATGGAATTGTTTGATAACAGCAGCAAATACTTATAATTAATATGTCCAAATATTTCATGCCAAATCCTACTAACCTCATTACCATGTGTGCGAAGAGCAGTGGGCTTTGCAAGCGGAATAAAGTGTGAAAACTCATAGCATTTTGCAGTGTGGTTCGCCTTTCCGACTACAACAGGTCTTCCACTTTTGATATCAGAAATTTCAACTGTATTAGGGATGAATGTAACTTGATTCGGTTCACCAGTGTGTGTAATTTGATACACATAAAGAATATTTGAAGCCAAGGAAGGCACATAGAGAACATTCTGAAAGCTTCCATGATCTTCATGAATCATACCTTTGCCCTTTGAAGAAATTTTTGAGTCATCTCCCAAATGGATGGGGATGGAGCTGTTTGGATCGAATGAAGAAAAAGAATCAATATTTTCAGCCATATGATTTGATGCACTCGAATCTATCAAGAGAGTAGTGGGCTTCGAAACAGTTGTCATGAGTGCTTGTCCTCTTTCATGATCATCATTCCTATCCTTCTTCCTTGCACCGTCAGGAAGAGTTATGTTGTTCTTTTCCAAAAGGAGGGCCATTTGATCTATAGTCTTCTTCATACATGAAATTTTGGGATGAAATCCATGGTTGCAATAAGTACATTTAGATTTTTGGTTACCTTCTTTGCCCTTTTGCTTGAACTTCGAACTGGATGGTGCATCCGTCTGTTTTCCTTTCTCTCTTTGCTTGTGAGGTTCGAATTTGGGCTTCTCCTTCTTTTGCTTTCCTTTACTATTCGAGATCTTGGGTCCTTGAACATATAGGGCTGAATCTTTGGAGCTTATGGACCCCATTTGAATCAACTTATCATGCTCTTCCGTGACAGACTCAATGAAGGCATTCAAGGTAGGCATCTTCCAATTCGGGGTAGTTAGCCGACCGGAATTTAAAGTAGAGACAAATACCGAATAATCTTTACCAAGCTTGCTGAGAATGGAGAGGATCAATTTCTTATCCTCTTTGATAACTCCACTATTCTTCAACTGCATGTTCAAGTTCTTGAATTTTGTGAAGAATTCATTAATGGTCTCGAAATTCTCAGGACTAAGGGAAATCAATTCATTCTCTAATTGAAAAGCCCTAAGCTCGTCCTCCTTGCAAAATAGTGTTTCAAGCTGCTCCCATATAGATTTTGGAGTCTTCAATCCGCTGAGATGGAAGTGAAGATCTTTGGAGATGGAGAGACAAAGAAGACCACAAGCTTCATCAAGCTTGTTGTAGTGTTTGGTTCTATCTGACAAGGTGTTTGGCTCCAATTCAAGACCAAGAGTGACTCGGTAGTAACCTTTTGAACGTAATATGATCTCCATATCTTCTTTCCAATCAAAATAATTGAATGGGGTGAGGATAGGATTTGAAGAAGAGTATTCCATTGCTAGGAGCGAGTGCACATTGATCTCGAAATGTTTGTAAGGGAAAAGTAGCGAATGCAATTGATGGAGACAATAACCTGCAAATCACAATAAAACCAAGAACAATGAGGTCGAACAATCCACCCTTTTAGAGTCGCATCACACCTGGGATTGGATATCAAGCAATGTTGAATAGGTCCAATGTATCAGATCCAGGATTTATGTGGAAACTCAAGCTTCTGGAGTGGTATTGGAAGTATTTTTAAGCTTTGCATGCACAGGAGCGAATCCCCTTGAGATCTTTCATGCCAAAACTTTTTGTAATTTTTGAGCAAATTCACTCAAATCCTCTTGTAGAAACACCTGTAGAAAAGAGATCTTGTCCCTACAATGGCTCTGATACCATGTAAAATTAGTCACAGCAGATCTAATGAACAAGTAAATCAATCACAATAGATGAAACTCAGAAAAATGGTGTAAAACTATGCAAAACATGCATCAGTGCTCAATATCCCAATGAGGGTGAATAATTACAATACAATACAGTAACAATAACTGAGCAATTCGAATTTCCTAAGGAGGTCATTCAAATCAGTGAATGGAGTAGCTTGACTGCAACTAGGAGTCCTCATCATCAATCAGTAGTGGTCATCAATGCACAAGAACCAGTCATCCAGGTGTCAATCTAAGTCTAACTGAGTGTAACATGTATAACTGAAGTGTGTAGCACTGATATAGGGAAGTGGGCTTAGTGGAGGGCGCATGGGAGGCTAACTGAAGTCAAAACAAGTCATCTATTCAATCTGGAGGTCCAACGGAGTGAAACAGTCAATCGGGAGTGAAACTAGCCTCAAATAAGGGAGAATCGGAGCTAACTGATTGTAACTGAAGTGGAACTGTAGTGGTAGGTGAAGAAGTGCACCCTTCTCTGGCAGTAGGTGAGAAGTGGGTGCCTTCCTGACTAGGAGAGCTAATGAACTGATGTAAGAAGCTCCCGGGTGCTAGAATAAGGTGGCTAAGGTGCTGGAGGGATCAACTTAGTGACTAGGATGCATGCAAAGTGCATGCAAACCCTAGAATTTGCATGCAAACCCTAATTGCATGCAAGATCCTGAAAAAGATGACGTGGATATCCGAATAGTTTTGTCAAAACAAAGAGCTGCATCCTCTTCTATATCAAGAACCTGTGTCGCCACCTTTTGATGCAGGTGTTCCCGATGAAAGCGACAGAAGTGAAGAAGAACCTGCGATTAGATCCATCTAAATACAATTCCCTCAGAAGAAGAGAAGGAACATCACTGAAAATCAAGATGATCAAGACAATACCATTATCCAGGATTTTATAATCAATGAAGTACCTATTGCTCCATTAATTCCTTTGAAGGAGGAACAAGTGGCCGACTTTTCAGTTTTTAACGACGTTGTTGAAAATCATAAATCTCCTAAAAGATATTTTTCAGCCCACTTACTATCCGTCACAGATAGCTAGTAGACTGTAGTTAACTCCCACAGTTTGTTACGGGATGTTCCTCGAAATCATGTGATGAATATTTTCTGAAATCTTTGTGAAATATTCTCTATGAACCACCCTATATGATGATATGATTAGAATAGTCTAATTTTGTAAATCCATGTTTTCATGGGAAATTTATCCTTTGTAATTATCTTCTAATTATTATTTAAAGGGATAGAAGTCTCATGGGGAAAGAGGGGGGAGATAATCACCAGAGAAGGACTGGAGAAACGTTATTTCACTTGTGATCTTGTAATTTCTTACAGACCAATGAATCAAAGTTAGTTTCTTTTGCCATCTTCTTTGTGTAAGTTATCAAATTTATTTAATGATGTTTGATTTCTTCACCTTAATTATCAATTAAGACTCTTGATTTTGTAGCTAATCATTAATGCATTGATCTATGGTTCGGATTTGTCTTAATTCATGATCTTTGCATATTTATGTTTTAATTGAATTTATTTAATTAAAATCTTTATCTATTTCTGCAAATGATTCACAGAAACTATATATGTTAATTTTTCAATTGACATTCAAGTTACAGGGTAAATTTGTATGTGCTTAACCCTCAGATTGTTATCAATTGATTTTCATTATCTGATTATGCTTTGAGTTAATGAGTGTTGATCCTTTTTCACATTTATGTCAAAACTGCTGATAAGGCTTATTAAATATTGAAAACAAGTTATCCTGCACACAAACAAGACACTCTTCTTTAGATTAGATCTAACTTAACCTAGATTTCCTTTTAGTTAGCTTAGATTTCTTTCTAGGTTCTTTCTAGGTAGATCCTTGTCTAGAGTTAGCACATTTTCTTCTTCCCTCACAGGAAGAACAGATCCTTTTGGATTGAAACCCATAAGTGCCAGCGGAGGCCTTTGTATCCATGGGAGATTACTATTCCAAATAGGCTGGGGATAGAACTGTCCTTGCGTAGGACCTTTTGGAGCTTTTCGGTCTGGATTTTCACCCACTGTTGTTATCCTTAGAACCCATTCCAGCAACCTACACATCTGAGGCTTCAACAAATGGAACTAGAAGGAGGGATTGAAGTAATATATGCCTAAACAAAACACCAATAAACCTCCTCCATCAAGAATACCGGTTGTCACCCGTAGTCACAAGCAGGCATCAACCTCTGCAGAACAACCGATACAAGACCCAACCGTCATTCCTGCCACCCCTATAATAGAGTAGGAAACTAGAAGGGGCGATATTATTTTTCGTATCACCCACTAGGGGACCCCTTACACTCAAGAAAATACTTAAAGGTTATTCTGATAGTGTTGCTAGGTTACAACGAAGGATCGTTGAAAAGTGTAACCAAGGGTTAGCAACAATTCATCACCAGAACACCGACCCACAAGCTAATAACTTGAATAATCAAAATTCAGATCACTCAAACCCTGAACAACATAATTCACCTTGCCATGATCTGCTTCCTGATTTCGATCTTGATATATTATTCATCGAAAGAGAGAAATATCAACCAAACGTTTCCACAGGTGGACCACCACCAACGCCTCCTTCATCTTCATCTTCCTCATCCCACGAATCATCTGGTAGTGATTCGTCATCTAGTTCAGATTCAGAAGACATACCCATGGCTGAAGGTGCAAACAGGCCCTGGCTGGACCAAGATGCTGTATTCGTTGTTGGTGAACAACATAGACTGCCCAAAAACCCTGAGAAATGGCTCCCCAAGTTTAATCATGATGACAAATCACCTGCCCTTGATCACATCAAAACCTTCATGCAGGCTATTAGGATTAGGAATGTCATTCACGAGGATGTAGTTTGTAGATTGTTCGCATACAATTTCGAGGGAAAAGCATCCACATGGTACTTTTCCCTATAAGCCCGTTCCATTCCTTCATGGGATGACTTCAAAAAACTCTTTATCCAGAAATTTGGAGATGATAATGTTGATGTATTTGTAACTTCGGAAGATATTCACTTGTATATTACATTTGTACTTTATTGTATCCCCAACGGAGATGTATTATTCCTCCGATTGGAAGTGTCATCATTTGTATTTGCAAGTGTCACAAGTTACATTGTAAGTGTTGTAACTTATATTTGATGGGTTATTAGACCACCAGAGTGGGGTTGTCCCTATATGATTCATGTGGGTTAAAGGGTTATTAGACCACCTTGGTGGGGTCGACCCTGTATGAGTCATGTGGGTTAAAGGGTTATTAGAACACCCTATTGGGGTCGGCCTAGTGACATGTGGTAATGGTTTATTAGACTCTCCTAAGGGAGTTCGGCCCAGTTAGGGTAAAAGACAGGTCAAGGTAAAGTATAAATAGAGAGTGTGACTCTCTCATTCTATTCATTCACTCACTCACTCGCTTCGCATTAGCGAGAGAGAGGAGGAGTGTGAACAAGTGGAGGAGGAGTAGCTGCTGCAGACATTTATATTTTGGGGATTCATATTGTTGATCTTTGTATTGGTGCTCATTCTATCTCTGAGGAAGTTGCGGGGTTTTTCACCTTCTTGGTTTTCCCTGGTGAAATGCTTTGTGTCTCTTGTCTCTTGTCTCTTATGTTTGATATGTTGTAATGTTGTTCTCTTAGTTAAGATCCTAGATCATATTGAATTAAATGATGAAAAACTAACATGGTATCAGAGCTAGCCTGAAGGAAGGAATTGTATGGAATTTACGACACTTGTTGCACTTGCGACAAATTGGAAGCTAGGGATTGATATAGTAAAAACTAGTCATTGTGGCACTTTCACTATAAGTACATTTTGGAGAAGGTTAAGGTTCTGAAAATTTTACAGGATGAAGATGAAATGATCAGGTACCTTGTGTCTGAATATCAGCCCCATATTCATTGTACTTTGTGAGATGTGATTCGTACAAGTTAGGGTTTATGCCTATTCCAGAATGCATCCCTAAACAGGTGACCTAGGAAAAGAGGTCATATCTCGGGCTAGGAAAATCCAAATGGAATTCTGTAAAAATTGGAAGTTAGGGAATGGAATGTGGTTTCACAGGTCAGGGTTTTAGAGGCCGAAGTTGAAACAGTGACACGTGGCACTCCGTACAAGTTTGCTATGTTGTTTCATCCCATAAACAGGTCATGTTATGACACTTAGAATATCTCTCTCATTGAGAATCAATTTGAGGTCATATCTATGGGGTTGGAAATATGATAGGTCATTCTACTACAGGACTAAGTTTCAAACCCTAAGGATCCAAAATTTCAGAGTTGCATCAGAAACAATATGGCATATATTTCTGTCAAAACATAATTGGATTCTGAGCACTTTCATTCTTGGCTTGTCACTACTGCGGGAAATTTGGGTTTCTATAAATGTTGAAATTTTTGGAATCTAAGACCACAGATGGATGCTCTTCATCAAAATCAAAATTTAGAGACCAAGATTGAATTTTTTGTTTGGGTAGAACCCTGGGCTCTATCAAACCCTAGTTCGGGATTTTAACCAAAAAACCAGAATTTGACAGAAGCTGCAGATCTGAAACTTTCAAAGTCAATTTTGAGGGGTCAATTTTTGGAGATTTCAAAATTAAAGTATACCATCTTGATCATCTCAACAAGGCGCATCTTTTCATCCAATCAGAAATTTGAAATTCAAATTTTAAATTTTTAGGGTTTCTCTAACAAACCCTAATCCAGCTCCAAATCCAGTTTCAGCAAATCAAAGTGGATTGGGTTAATCCTAGAAGAGAATGAATTGGACACCTGCATAAGTGAAGAAGTTCCAGTTCCAGAGGGAGATGAGGCTAATGTCTTACATACGAAGACTACAAGAAATCCCGATATGGATGACTTGAGGAGATACAGGTATGTTTTGAAATCTGTTCATGATTAAGTTTATGATATGTTTGTCTTCATATTATTGAGGTTAGGACAATCTTGATTAATTTTAGACTTTTCTTATCACCCTAGTAAAAGTATGAATGCATGTGAATGATAGAAGACATTCATTGATATGGGTTATGACACTTATGATTGTACTAATGCACTGTGGTGTTGTATGAGGATGATGTTGTCCACTAACATGAAAGGTACATCAAGAAAGACAAATCAAGTTCTAGATCAAGAACATATGACCATGGTGACATGAAGACAAAGACTCATCCATAGTCATGGATCACATAGAATCTCTACTTACGAGGTATGTATAATTTGGTTCTACAATGCTTAACTTATGAGATATGCAGGTTACTACTACAAGTCATTGAAGAGAACAAGAAGACATTATGTGGGTATGTTAGACATAAATCACAAACATGATAATCCAAGTATGTTTTTCCTATATAAAGTTAGAATCCTACCTTGTGTTAGGATCTTATATAAGTATACTTGGTATGATTGATAATGATTATTCATGAAGTTATAAGTTTGGGAAATCATGGGGTTATTCATATTATGCTTCTTATTTTGATTAATGATATGACAAACTAGAAGAGTCCTATGGTCAAATAAGAATATGCATGAGTAAAAGAAGTCCTCCCTAAAACCTTGAATACTAACGCTTGTATGAAATGACCATGACCATACATGTTTAAGATGATTTAGAATCATAATATTTTGATAGTATTGAGATTATACTAATGAATGTATGATTAAGTATGAGATCTTGAGGATGACACAATGATGACACTAGTGCACACTTAAGCTTGCATAATGGTCCAGGATGGATATAAGTTCAAGGACAAATAATCCAGGAAGCAAAGATCAAGAGGGAGCACACTCTAGTTGTTCTTGCAAGGAAGCAAAGATCAAGAGGGAGCACACTCCAGTAGTTCCTGCAAGGAAGCAAAGATTGAGAGGGAGTCCACCCAACAACCAAACAAAGATAAGTATTTGAATTGTCATTTATTATATATATGATTACTTAAATGATGGTGTCCAGTCATGTACATACTTATGTTCCTAGATTTAGGATGTATATTATGTATATTAGAAAAGTTTCATTAATGAACAAGATACTACTAATATGAAAGTAATGGTTAAGTGGCCTATGGTATTGTACAACATTCCATTTCTACTTATCTAGAACGAAACCTCCTTGCTGACATGTTGGGAGTTGTGCACACTCTTAACAAATGTTCTGGTAGAGATGGAAGGCATCTAGAAAGTTAGCGTATGAATACAGGATATGGATGAATGTTGCATTGAAGCATTGGCTAAGATAATTGCATGACTATATGACATATGTCATTATGTGTAAGATTTGTTCTGAAGACTATGAGATATTTCTAATCATGCAATTGAATTTGACTTGTAGGAAAGATCGTGTACAATCACCTACAAAAGAAGGGAAACTACATTTGTTCCAGCAACGAAGTTCAAGAAAACTACCTATTGAAGATATTGAAGAATCAGAAGCTCCCACGATCAGGGAAGTAGTAATGGAAGGATGCCATGATCAAGGAGTACTAGTTGATCATGAAGAATGATGTCTAGGATGTGGTCCCGAGACCAAAAGGGAAGTCTGTTGTGACTTCCAAGTGGATCTACAAGATCAAAGCATGCTACAGATGGTAGCATAGAGAAATACAAGGCAAGGTTTGTGGCTCGTGGCTTCTCACAGAAAGAAGGGATAGATTAAGAAGAAACTTTTGCGCCTGTAGCCAGATACACTTCCATCAGAACAATACTTTCTCTGGCTGCAGTGATGAAGTGGAAGATACACCATATGGATGTCAAGACAACTTTCTTGAATGGTGTAGTTGAAGAGGAAGTGTATGTGGAGCAACCACTCGGATTTGAGACACATGATAGGGAGTCACATGAGTGCAAATTGAAGAAAGCCTTGTATGGTTTGAAACAAGTACCCAGGACATGGTACGGCAGGATAGACAGCTTCCTATCTAGTTTGGGATTTACCAAGAGTAAAGCTGATTCCAACCTTTACTGCAAGGTTGATGAAGGCAATCCAATGATACTCCTATTGTATGTGGATGACCTGTTTGTGACAGGTGAGGATAGGTTGATTTCCGACACGAAGAGGAACCTTGTTGTCGAGTTCAAGATGAAGGACTTGGGTATGATGCATTATTTTCTAGGTATGGAGGTGTGGCAGAGTGCAGATGGAATCTTCCTTGGACAAGGGAAGTATGCAGTAGAGATCCTGAAGCAGTTCAAGATAATGGACTTCAAGGCCATGGCCACACCTATGGAATCGAACCTGAAGCTATTGAGTTATGCTTCATTAGAATCGGTTGATTCCATGATGTATCGTCAGATGATTGGGTCCTTGATGTACCTGACAAACACAAGGCCAGATATTTGCTTTGCGGTGAACACATTGATCCAGTTCATGACATATCCTAGACATGTTCACCTGATTGCTGCAAAGCATATTCTGAGCTACCTGAAGGGTACGGTTGATTATGGGATCAAGTATGATGCGAATCAAAAGTTTAACCTGTAGGGTTATGTTGATTCAGATTGGGCAGACAATGTTGCATATAGGAAGAGCACTTCGGGGTGTTGCTTCAGTATGGGATTATGTGTCATCTCTTGGTTTAGCAGGAAGCAATCCTGCGTAGCACTGAGTACAACTGAAGTAGAGTATGTCGCAGCTTGTTTGGCTAGTTGTGAGGTAGTATGGCTAAGGAAGCTACTGTCAGATTTATGTGATCTCCATTTGGATGCCACTTGTATCTTCTGTGACAACCAGAGTTGTGTGAAGTTGTCTAAGAACCCGGTGTTCCATGACAGGTCGAAGCACATCAAGATCAAGTATCACTATATCAGGGATATGGTGCAGAGAGGAGAAATGAAGCTCCAGTATGTTGCGACGGAGGAGAATATTGCAGATGTGTTGACCAAAACCACTAGCCATAGTGAAGTTCGATTACTTCAGAGAGAGGCTTGGTGTTCTTCAGATAGAAGATACTTCGAGGAGGAAGTGATGGGACACATTTGCAGAAGCCATTCCAAGCATGGTGGTAGGAGGATCCTTCCCATGGCTGTGGATATAAGTGTTGTGTGATGAGCATCAGGACGATGCCCTAGATGATGATGATTAGGATTATCATGTGATGATGATATGCATCAGGATGGTGCTGTGATGATGATCATGTGATGATGATGTGCATCAGGTCGATGCTATGATGATGATCAGGATGATCATGTGATGATGATATGCATTAGGAGGATGCTATGATGATGATCAGGATGATCATGCGATGATGATATGCATCAAGACGATGCTATGATGATGAACAGGATGATCAGGTGTGGTGAGCATCAGGTCGATGCTCCAGATGATGTACATCAGGATGATGTATTGTATGATGATGATTAGGACGATCATGTGTGATGAGAATCAGGTCGATGCTCTAGATGATGTGCATCAGGATGATGTACTATATGATGATGATCAGTACGATCATGAGCATCAGGATGATGCTCCATGCAAAGAAGATGACCAGTGGGATCATGAGTATTAGGATGATACTCCGTGGCCGTGGACAGGTTGTTCAGAAGCATGTAATCATCCCTAGAGATCCAGACAGGTTGTGCTAGTCACGTAAAATATCCTGGGATGCTCTTTCAAGATCTTGCAATTGCAAGACACTCTTTTAAGGTTTTGCTAGACCACATGTTATCAGTCCTGGAGATCTGGACAGGTTATACTAGTCACGTAAAATATCCTGGGATGCTCTTTAGAGATCTTGCAATTGCAAGACACTCTTTTAAGGTTTTCTGGAGACCACATGTAATCAGTCCTGGAGATATGGACAGGTTGTGCTAGTCACGTAAAAGGTCTTGGGATGCCCTTTAGAGATCTTGCAAGTAGCAAGACACTCTTTTAAGGTTTTGTGGAGGTCACATGTAAAAGATCCTCCGAGATCCGATAGGTTGAGAAGTAAGCTCGTAAAAGTCCTGGGATGCTCTTTTGAGGTTTTGTTGATGCACGTAATCAGCCCTGGGAATTCCATAGGATGGCACGCTCACAAAGATGATGAAGACCTGCAGGAGGCTAGGCCTACATCCAGCATGAAAAAGGGCTAGCTATGTAGAACTTCCTATGACAAGAAGAATTGAGATATATCCCAGTGATCGAGATGAAGAGTACAACAGCATTGATGATGATGCTCTGTGATCCAGTGACGATGATCGAGCTCCAAAATTGAAGACTTGTGCTTATATGTATTGATGACCTGTGTCAAGAGAATACCTTCCTAGTTAAGAGGGAGTGTTGATGTATTTGTAACTTCGAAATATATTCACTTGTATATTACATTTGTACTTTATTGTATCCCCAACGGAGATGTATTATTCCTCCAATTGGAAGTGTCATCATTTGTATTTGCAAGTGTCACAAGTTACATTTTAAGTGTCGTAACTTATATTTGATGGGTTATTAGACCACCAGTGTGGGGTCGGCCCTGTATGAGTCATGTGGGTTAAAGTATTGTTAGACCACCTTGGTGGGGTCGACCCTGTATGAGTCATGTGGGTTAAAGGGTTAATAGACCACCCTAGTGGGGTTGGCCCAGTGACATGTGATAATGGGTTATTAGACTCTCCTAAGGGAGGTCGGCCTAGTTAGGGTAAAAGATAGGTCAAGGTTAAGTATAAATAGAGAGTGTGACTCTCTCATTCTATTCATTCACTCACTAGCTCACTTCGCATTAGTGAGAGAGAGGAGGAGTGCACACAAGTGGAGGAGGAGTAGCTGCTGCAGACATTTATCTTTTGGGGATTCATCTTGGTGATCTTTGTATTGGTGATCATTCTATCTTTGAGGAAGTTGCAGGGTTTTTCACCTTCTTGATTTTCCCCAGTGAAATTCTTTGTGTCTCTTGTCTCTTGTCTCTTATGTTTGATATGTTGTACATGTTGTTCTCTCAATTAAGATCCTAGATCTTATTCAATTAAATGATGAAAAACTAACAGATAAGACTCCATAAGACTTGGTTTTAGATTTATCCTCAATGAAAATTATAGGTAAAGAGAGGGTAAAAGATTATAATCAAAAGTTTTCATATTTGAAAAATAGAATCCCTGTTACTCTTCTCCCTGCAGAAGAATTGCTAGTTGCTTATTATGTTAAGGGTTTACCTATTCCCATTGCTATGTGCGTTAAAAGAGCACGAAAATACAATTTGCAAGAAGACTTTGCAGAGGCTATCCAGGTTGAGAAGGACATATACTGTCTAAAGGATAATCCTGATGCTGCATCAAATCAACCTTCAACCTCTAAAAGAAAGCAAGAGAACGCCCCAAATCCCACAGTGCAAAACAAAGACCCATTTGAGATGACTAACATGAGGAAGTTCCTCCAAAATATCTCAAATTAGATGGTAGACCTGAAGAAAAGCAACACGAAAAACCAAAATAATAACAGGGGGTTCAACAGACAACCTTTTAGAAGACCTTACCAACCCCCACAAAACCAAGTTCCACTGAACCCTGATGAAGGATTGAACGCCGATGAAATTTTTTCTATCTTTAAAGATTTCGTTTCAGAATCACAGAACTCTCCCGATCAGCAAGATCAAAATCTACAAGAGAATCAAGATCCTGAAACCCCAGATGAAGTAGAAGATCAACAGATAAACACAATTAGCTTATTTTCATAACTTCTTATGGCTGATGAGGAAGATGAGCCTAAGGCTGTCTTCAATGTACAACATTCCTACAATACCAGGAGTAAAAGACAACCCACACAAGAAGCTTCCACTTCAACACCCACACCAAACAGAGGTAAAACACTAGCACATAAGGACACTTTAATTCCTGAAATAGAATACAATCTAATTGATGACTTAAAAAGAATGAAAGCTAATATTTCCCTTTTCGAACTTCTGAAAATCCCTAGAATGAGAGATAGTCTTCCCAAGAGTATGATTTTAAACAAGCCTAGAGGAACTCAGAACCACAATTTGCAAATATACTCTAAAAATGGAAATCATAAGCCAGGTAACAAGAAGACACCTACTTTCTTGCTTACTTTTGAAGTCTTCAATAGAAATGTCCATAATTGTATGATTGATTCAGGGGATTCATCAAATGTGATGCCTCTATCTATCTATAGAAAGTTAAATTCCTCTTGGGAACCATGCCCTACACAAATTGTACAATTGGACAGATCCAAAGTTGTTGAAACAAACCCAGTCGATAGAGGTTCCTCACACTGTCGACACCCGAACCACCACGATCTCCCTGAACACCGGCCTAGACAGGTTTTACCCTATCCAGCAACACTTGTGGAGCAGATGAGGTCTTGTGATGCACCTGCAACAATTAATTAATAAGAATATACGAAATAGCAGAAATGACAGAACTCAGAATCACTTTTATATTGATCACAGGCCACTTCGAGGGGGCAACCTCCTATGAGCAAGATCAATACAAATAACTTCACGGTGCCTTCATAGGTCTCAACACACACTTATATACTAAGTCTAGGCGCCAATACTATGGGTCAAAACCATGGGCCACTACAAACTATGGATCAACAATACTACGGGCGACTTACAAAGCATATGCGCCAACAACAATAACATAAACTATTGATCAACAAATACAACGAGACGACTTACAAAGCATATGCGTCCAACAACAATATACTAACAAAGTAAATACATGGGTTCCTAACATCCCCTCCCCCTTAAAAAAATCTTTGTCCTCAAAGCTTTAGATGTGGAAATTGTTGTTGAATCTGAAGGAGTGGTTCCCATGTAGCATCCTCTGGTTGCATGCCGTGCCACTGAATTAAGACCTCTGTGATAGAGCGAGAGTGAAGCTGACGAGTGCACCGATTCAGGATGGCCTACGGATCCAAAAGGATGGATCCTTCATTATCCAGTTCAGGTAAAATCGTTTGTCCACTGATGTTGGTGCCAAGAACTTTCTTCAGACAAGAGACATGAAAGACTGGATGAATGTGGGAAGAAGGAGGAAGTTCCAATTTATAAGCAACGGACCCAATCTTCTGAAGAATCCGATATGGCCCATAGAACTTTGGAGCGAGCTTATGATGCCCTTTGCGTTTCAGGGAGGATTGCTTGTACGAATGGAGACAAAGAAAAACCATATCGCCGACTTGAAAAGTGCGCTCAGAACGGTGCTGATCAGCTTGTTGCTTCATGCGATTTCTTGCCATGTGAAGATTGTCCCACAAAATGCGAAGAATTTAATCACAGTTTCGAAGGACCGTGTCAACTTCTTGAACTGGTGAATTGGTGGGGGTGTATGGAAGAAGAAATGGAGGTGCCTGACCATAGACTGCTTCATATGGGGTCATTTTAGAGGCAGTGTGGTAAGAGGTATTGTACCACCATTCAGCGAGAGGGAGCCACTTTTCCCACTGATGTTGTTGTTCAGAGGTGAAGCAACAAAGATAAGTTTCCAAGCATTTATTGATAATTTCAGTCTGACCATCTGTTTGTGGGTGATACCCTGAACTAATCTTCAGTTTGGTGCTAGTGTGGCGAAATAGTTCAGTCCAAAAATGACTGGTGAAAGTCGCATCATGATCCGAGACAATGGAAGAAGGGATGCCATGAAGACAAAAGATTTGGTCCAGGAAAATTTGAGCGACTGAAGAGGTTGTATAGGGATGGCTGAGAGCACAAAAATGACTATATTTGGAGAGGCGATCAACCACAACGAGAATCACTTCCTTCCCGCCAGATTTAGGGAGCCCTTCAATGAAATCCATAGAAATATCTATCCAAATCCGTGTAGGTATGGGCAAGGGTTCGAGCAATCCTGGAAGGAGTGTTGTTTCACCCTTATTGCGCTGGCAGGTATCACATTCGGCCACCATCTATTGAATTGTCCTTTTCATGCCCTGCCAAAAGAAGTTACGCCGTGCCCGTTCATACGTTTTGAGGAACCCAGAGTGCCCTGCCGATGGAGAAGCATGGAGTTCATAGAAGACAGCCTGTTGAAGATCTGTGCTTTGGGGAAGCACCAGACGACCCTTGTATCTCAGAGAAGCACCATCCCAAGAGTAATGTGGTACAGTAGAAGGGTTGTTGGTCAAGCATTGGATGATTTTAGATAAGGAAGAGTCATTGATATAACCCTGTTGAATAGATTGCAACCAATTTGGAACAGGCATAGAAATAGCTAAAAGAGAACCTTGGGCATCAAATGTGCGAGAAAGAGCATCTGCCACAATATTGTCTTTACCCTTCTTGTAAGTGATCTCATAGTCATAACCCATGAGTTTGCTAACCCATTTTTGTTGTGTCAGGGAGGAGACACGCTGCTCCAAGAAATATTTTAGACTCTGGTGATCAGTCTTGATGCAAAAATGATTCCCTAATAGGTATGGGCACCACTTCTGTACTTCATGCAAAATAGCCATCATTTCCTTCTCATAGGTAGAGGCAGCTAAATTATTACCTGAAAGGGCTTTGCTGGTGAACGCAATGGGGTGTTCATCTTAAAGGAGAACATCACCAAGTCCATTGCCGCAAGCATCACTCTCAATAGTGAAGGGGTTAGAAAAATCAGGCATAGCTAGAACAGGTGTAGTACACATAGCTTGTTTTAGTTTGTCAAATGCACACTGAGCAGCATGTGTCCATGTAAAAGCATCCTTTTTCAATAGAGCAGTTAATGGAGCTGCAATCTTCCCATAATCCTTGACAAACTTGCGGTAGTATCCAGTCAACCCCAAAAAACCACGAAGGCTCGTGAGTGTCTGAGGATGCGGCCAATTGTTCATGGCATCAATTTTGGCAAGATCCACGCGAAACGCTTATGCTGAGATAATGTGCCCGAGATACTCAACTTCCTTCTATCCAAAAACACATTTAGACTGCTTGGAATGGAGATGATGGTCAAATAAAAGTTGCATGACAAGATCCAGATGCTGGAGATGTTCATCCCATGTTTTACTGTAGATGAGGATATCATCAAAGAATACCAGAATGAATTTCTGCAAGTAGGGTCCAAATATTTTATTCATTAATGCCTGGAATGTGGAAGGAGCATTAGTGAGGCCAAAGGGCATGACCAAAAACTCATAATGGCCATTATGTGTGCGGAAAGCTATTTTAGGGATATCATCCTCATGAACCCGAATTTGATGATACCCAGAACGAAGATCCAACTTGGAGAAAAAGTGAGCCCCATGAAGCTCATCAAGAAGCTCATCAACAATAGGAATTGGAAACTTATCCTTGATGGTGAGGTGATTAAGTGCTCGAAAGTCAATGCAGAGCTTCCATGACCCATCTTTTTTGTGGACAAGAATAACTGGAGAAGAAAAGGAACTAGTGCTTGGGCGATTAATACCTTGCTTTAATAAGTCCCGAACGAGCATTTCAATCTCTGTTTTTTGGTGAAATGGGTAGCGATAGGGCCTGATGTTTGGAGGAACACTGCCAGGAAGGAGCTGAATACGATGGTCTTCTGGCCTGGAAGGTGGCAATCCTACTGGTTCAGCAAAAACACATGTATATCGATCCAGAATTTGTTGTAGATCCAAAGGAGTAGTGGAGACCGCTGAAGGTTGCATCTTAATGAAATGGATCTGAGCGATGACACCATGTGAATTCTTCTTGAGGAGTTTTTCCATGCGATGTGAACTGATGATGCTGAGAGAACCAGGTTGTAATCCTGTCAAGGTGTGTTTTTTCCATTGAGGGAAAACTGCATCCAAAGTTTAGCAAAATCCCATAAGATAGGGCCAAGTGTGCGTAGCCATTGAGCGCCCAAAACCACATCACATCCGCCTAAGGTCAAGGAAAACATGTCAGAGCGCAAGGTATAATATCCCATAGAGATACACACATTTCGACACTTCCCTTTGCAAGGTAAGGTGCCCCCATTGGCAACCATGACTTCAAAGTTGGAGCAAGGATGGATAAAACAATCAGCTTGTTTGGCGATCCGAGTGTCAATGAAATTATGAGTGCTACCAGAATCAATGAGTATTGTAAGAGGAAGCTTCTTGAAGTAACCCCTGACCCGCATTGTTTGGGGGGTGGTGATTCCAGCTAAATCATGGAGAGATATCTCTGGCTGGTCATCCTGAGACGGAGGGTCAATAGGCGGTTCCTGAATGTCGACCGAAGCATCCAGTGTTTCTGGATCTTCGTCACCAATTTCAGAGGCAGGCGGAGAATCCACATCCAAGAGATTGAGATTTTGCTGAACAAATCTATGTCCCTGAGTGAATTTATCATCACAATTATAGCAAAGCCCCTTTTCTCTGCGTGCTTTCATCTCTGTTTCAAACAAACGCTTGATAGGAGTTGGTCGAGGAGCCTGCGGTATAGGTGGTCGTTGAGAACCCATATTTCGGAAGGGAACAAAAGTGGGCTTGGAGTGTTGTTGGGATGCAATCTTGTCTTCTTCCAACTTAGCCAACCCTAGGGCTTCCATCATTGTGTTGGGACAAAAAATTTTGACCTCAGAGCGGATGGCATCCTTTAGACCACTGACAAAACAACTCCAGTAAAAGTCATCAGACAATCCTTCAGTGTGGTTGGCTAGATTCTCAAATTCGGTTTGATACTCTCTCACAGTGCCAATTTGGCGAAGTTTAGTGAGGGCTCCTGTGAAGCATCAAAAGCACTAGGACCAAATCATTGCAAAAGGAGCTGGCAAAAGTCTGGCCATTTGGGCTCTGGATGAGCCTTGATGTACCAATGGTACCATTGAAGAGCTTCCTATTCCAAATGAAAGGATGCCAGCGGAACTTTATTGACATCAAAAGTATTATGCAGACTGAAATACTGTTCTGCACGATAGATCCATCCAGTTGGATCGGTACCATTGAAGCAAGGAAAATCAAGCTTCGGACCACGGAAATTGCTGGAAGAAGAGAACCCATTGTCTGATGAAGACTCGGACTGCCGTTTGTTGTTCATAGCTGAATGTTCAAGATGGAGGCCGAGAAATTTTTCATCCAGATCCTGGAGTTTGGCTTGGATGGTTGCAAGGGCGTCCTCCATGGTTTTTGCTCCTGCACAGGTGACAACCATAACCAGAAGTTTTTTTTTTTTTAAATTTTCGGTTGACTGGGTAGGAAAACAAAAACAGAAACTACTTCAGTAAAGGAAAATCTGGACTTGGGAAAAAATCTGAAGGGTAATTGGGGTTTGACTAGGTTTTGGACACTGTCGAATAGACAGGGAAGCAAAAATGAGGATTTCAGAAGCGGGGTGAAAGAATGGGAAAATTTGGCAGAGGGGAACAAAGAAGCAGAATTCAGAAAGGAACTCTGTGGTAAAATTTGAAGGTGATTCGGTGAAATCTGAGGAAGTTATGGCAAACCCTAAAAATAGACAAATGTGGGATTTCAGGATTTGGGAAGGGGAATTGGGGATAGGGTCCTCAAGAATGAAATATGCAGAATGGGATGACAGGGGTTCCCCGAAAATTTCAAGGGAAACAGAGTGAAAACAAGGGAGATATGGAGAAAAAACTGGTTTTTTTTTTTTTTTTTCCAGACTGGAGCGGCTACGGCTCGGAAGGGATCTGAAATGGCGCCGAATGGATTGAAAATGGCTGGATCTGGAATGGCTTGCAAAATGGATCTAAACGACTGGATCTAAAACGACGCAGTAATGATCGACAACAATTCAGCTGAAAATAGATATGGACCCCAGGTATGTGCGTCTTCCTAACAGTTCAAGGGTTTCACTCGGCCACCAATGCTGTCTGACGGCTTGTGTATTGGGGCAGTACCCCTCACTCCACGGCTCAGGTAAAACTGATAACCGCTTTGCCACAAACAACAGCTCTTGGTTTACCTCACGGGTGGGAACTAGTCAATCAGGTAGGGGTCGTTGCCCTTTTCGCTGGTAGGTCCTCTCAATGGGCCAGCTACTTTGGGATTCCTATGGTACTCCTCACAATGAGGTTTAGGGCTTATGCCAAAGTACTTCCCATAGTTAAGCGGATAGGGATTATTCCCAACTTCGAACCTGCAACAGATGCGAAAAAAAATTTGGCAGAAATTTCCCCCAGCGAGCCCAAGAAAGTGCTCTGATACCAGATGTGATGCACCTGCAACAATTAATTAATAAGAATATGCGAAATAGCAGAAATGACAGAACTTAGAATCACTTTTATATTGATCACAGGCCACTTCGAGGGAGCAACCTCCTATCAGAAAGCTCAATACAAATAACTTCATGATGCCTTCATAGGTCTCAACACACACTTATATACTAAGTCTAGGCGCCAATACTATGGGTCAAAACCATGGGCCACTACAAACAATGGATCAACAATACTACGGGCGACTTACAAAGCATATGCGCCAACAACAATAACATAAACTATTGATCAACAAATACTATGGGACGACTTACAAAGCATATGCGTCCAACAACAATATACTAACAAAGTAAAGACATGGGTTCCTAACAGGTCTCACCCGAGAAGTTCAAGGGAGAGTTGACGGAACCATCTTTCCGTCGAATGAAGGAGGACTTTGTGCATCAATACTTTAACTTATCGTGGCATTGCATAACATATTTAAGCATTAAACATAATCGCAGCATCATTCAACAGATCTCATCATAGATAGAACCATAAATGTGAAACAAATATAGCAACAAAACATTAATCGCAGCAAGGAAATATCACATCATTCACAGATTCATATCACATAATGCATTCATTACAAGGGAACAGGAAAGATAGAGTAATTCTGCTCAACATCATATCATATTAACCTTTGCAACAACCCATAGATACAACAATAATTCCTCTCTCACATACCCATATTAACAGACAAGAAAAATCATTTGTGCTCTTTTGTCTCTTCAATTCATCAGGTTATGGATCTCCCGCTCGGTATATCAACACTTACAATCCTATGTCTATTTATAGGCTCGCGCCTTTACATTTACGGTCCACTTAGGCAACCACCTAACTACCTCTTAACAAACTCTACAAAAATATGACCCACAAACCCACATAATGCGGTTCAAATGACCCAAAACCCACATAATGCAGTCCAAATGACCCAAAACTACATAAACTAATCGACTTGCGCATTGATTTCCTTTTTGCGGGGTATCTTTGACCCTTCACAGCATCTGTGATGTTGCGATGTTAACTCATCCAAACCACCTCCCAACAGGCCCCCAACACAATCTTGTGGCTCGCCCTCAAGCCACGTCAACTAGACATGGTGTACTCAATGGTATTCATCCTGAAGTCCTCGTACTGCTAATCGACCTCCTTGACTTGCTCCTTTACTGCCGCAGCCACCACCTAACTCTCTGTCACATCTTGCGTGGATGGATGCTCACTCATCTTCTCAGCAACTTGTCAGTCACCCTCCTACACAGCCTGTAGTGCGGAACTTGCCTTGAGCAAAAACTCTCCTCCAACCTCTTGGAATTCCTCTAGCCGTGTGCTGCGCTTCTTCTAACGCTCTTCTGCCTTTGCAACATGCTGCTGCAATTCTTTAAGTTCTGTCGATTTGGGGACCTGAGCGAATGGTGGCAGTGTTCTCATCGACACCTTCAATGTTTCCAGTTGTCTTTCTGCCTCTTGCCACTGCTTGGTTAGCTGTTCTAACTGCTCGTCCTGAACGATGCTGCCCCGAAACTATGCAGTCGCGACAGTGATCTTTGTCGCTGCCTGTTCCAACTCACCCATCTATGTTGCCAACTCCTCGAGGGTGCACTTCCATTCATATACTTTCTCTTATGGTGTACCGGGGTCTATTAGAGCTGTTAAATCCGCATTGTCACGCTGTAATTGGGTGATGATAGCCCCAAGTCGCTGCGCTCTTTCAACCGGATCCAATTGTGCGGTGGGATCTGGTACGTGCTGACAGGATTCGGAGACTGCTGCCTCCAACCGCACACTATTATCCCATAGGGTGGATTTCTCTACTATCAACCGATCCTACTCCTTCTTCAATTCCTCAATCGCCTGAGATTTCTCAGCAATCATCTTCTCTATCCTGTGTTCCAGTTCATCTACTACCTCTCTCGCTGCTACCGCCTTCACCGTTAACTCTTCCACCTCCTTTCGAGCCGCTGCTTTGTTTTCCTGCGACCACAAGATGTCACCACTAACATCCTGCTCTCGGTCTGCCATCTCTTGGCTGGAAATCGCCTGTATCTGCACCAACATCTTTGACGAAAGCGCGTTGATGTTGATGTACAAGCCATGTAGCTGCTGCAGCGAAGCCTGGAGAGCCTCATTGTCGGTCGCAACCGCAGTCGGGGGAATTTACACATTCTGAACCCGCAGCATAGTGTTGAGTGCGCCAACTACCTGCACAAGTGCCTTCTGCGAAACAATATTAGCTAATGAATCAAGGTGAGAGTTTACCTCCTTGAAACCTACTTCCTCCTGTATCATCATTGCTCGAGCTGCCACATTTGTTGCATTTGTTACGACCGTGATAAGTCATCCCTACTATGCTTCCGTCCTTGGGGAGGCACCACTGATCGTACTATACTCATAGCGCACCTTCGTTCTACCCTCCTCAAGCTTGCGGTCTATCTCATCATCCGTAGGCGTCTGCGTTGATTCGTGATCGGATTCATGGTGACTCTACTGGTCCTGCACAAGTGGTGGATAAACTGGGCTCGCCGGGATCTCCACCAAACTAACTGGTTCCCGCCATTCAACAGGCCAATCATTAATGATGTCGTCCAACTCCTCATTGGATGATTTGTAATGTGTCAGCAACCATTACTTCCCAGGGTCACGTCGTGCTAGGACATGAATAGCATGAGGCCCAATCGCAAAGTGAGTTATCTGTTTGTATTTTTCCATGACTTCTTCAGATAAGCAAGGCACTTTTATCGCTGCTACCTGAAGGGTCTCCCAATACACCCAAAAATGTGTTGCACAATCCCTAAGGTGCTCAGGTTCTTGTACCCACCACAAATTCTGATAACGTGCACCCTTATTATCTCTTGTGGCATCAACTTCCATTCCTTGGTAATTGTCGGTCTCCTTCCACGCTACAAGCGCGATCAAGTCAACAGCCAGCTATATGTGAATGCTCCCTTCCCCTAATGGACAGCTACTGCATCCTCTGTTAACTGGTTCAACAGGAAGAGGGACCAATTCATCTGTATGCCTTCCGCGCACTACTCCGCACACTCCATGACCCCTGAATTGCACTGGTTGGGTTGATTCTTCCGGACCACTTTGCAACACAATATGCCATTTTGGACAGTATCACTAGCATCTTCACTTGATACCGCTAGTTCTTAGTAGGATTTATGGTCGGCACACCAGGCCAAAAGGGGGGGTACATACCCATGGATATCTGCAGCAGATACCCCTTCCTAGGTGGTTGAATCTTCAATTTCGTGGCTCGACTATCCCACCTCCACTTGTACCGCCTCTAGAGCGGTCGTGGAGGATCTTAGTTGTCGTTTGCTCTGCGAGGAGTCATATTGCTGGCCCCCCCTCCGCTTCTTTGGGATATATGTGAACACCGATCCACCCGGTATGCTGGCGATTTATTCTTCAATGCTTACTGGCCTAGCTGGGGACTCTACACTACTAGAAATTTTGACCACGGGTGCACAAGGCATGCCGCACTAGGGCCCCTTGCATCTCAATAGTTCCTCGCCCTCCAGCGCTAAGCAATGTGCACAACTCACTGCTAGCAAACACACTACTCGGAAACTTGACTCAACAATGCCATAATGGTTCCTTCTGACCAGGGTCAGCCTCTTCTTATAGTGCCAAATCGGTTCCGTAATCATCATTACCAAATAAAACCACTCATCATGACCAAATCATGCCTTAATTACCCATATCCATCATCGATCCTATCAATCCAACGATCGGATCCACCATTAATTCCGATCATTTCATCACGCGCCGCTAATTAACTGTCTTTAACTTCCTACATTTATTATTGATTTGACAGGTTCGCGACCCTGCAACTATCGCAGACCAGCTCCCAAAATGTGATACAATCACTCCTACTTGCGCATTCTGTCCCTGCTGGTGTGCCATCCTGCCACCCAGCATCTTGCCCTTTTTTTTCCCGCAATGCTATTTAGGCATCGCACTGCTCCAAGCCTGTCCTGTAGGGCTTCAACCTACTACCATTCACCAACGTTCGGAGCATCGCTCCATCTAACTGCTGTAGTTGGACTACGCCTCCACAATTTATGCTACTGATGCGATATGGACCAAGCCAATGCATCTATAACTTCCCTGGATGCTTCATGAACTTGCTGTCATACAACAGCACCAAATCCCCTTGCTGAAACTCTATGTTCTTGATATGGCGATCATGCCAAGATTTTTGCCGATCCTTCTCCACGTGCTGGTGAAAACCTACGATAAAGAGGTCTTTCTCAAGCTGTACCAGCTTCTCCAGTCGCTCTGCCAATGCTGCTTCATTATTCAGACCTATCGCTGCCGCTATACGTAGACTCAGAACAATGTACTGCATAGGAATAACCGCCTCTTTCCCATATACCAATTTGAACGGTGTCTGTCCCATAAACCTTTTACAAGTGGTGCGATATTCCCACAAGACTGTTGGAATCTTCAAATCCCAGTCATCGCGGTTCACATTACAAACCTTGGTAAGCGCGTGATCCAATACCTTGTCGAAGGCCTCCACCGTGCCATTTTCCTGCGGATGATATGGTGTACTCTTCTTATGTTGTATCTGAAGCTCTACTGTCAATGTGCTGACTGTGAGATTGATGAAGTGACTCCCCTGATCACTCATCAATATCTTCGGGCAACCAAACCGAGTGACAATGTTTTCGAACAAGAAACACGCTGTTGTTGTAGCGGTGCAATCTACAATTGGTGCAGCCTTTGCCCATCTTGTCAAATAATCTGTCACTGTGATTATGTATCGCGCACCAGTGTGCTTCCCAAGTGGGTTGATAGGTCCCACGAAATCCACTACCCAATTATCAAATGGATGCAGTGTCACTTGAGGTATGAGCGACATCTCATCCCTCCTAGAGGGTTTTCCAGTCCATTGACAAACATCGCAAGTTTACACATAATATGTCGCATCATTGTGAAGAGTGGGCCACCAAATCCCTACACGAAGCATCTTCCTGGAAGTCACACGACCGCCATAGTGTCCACCAACCACTCCCGCATGTGCTTCCAAAAATATCTGACCTTGCTCATGAGGTAGGACATAGGGCCTCAAGATTTCGTCTGATCCTAGCTTGTACAACTGTCTTGCAATCAACTGGAAATCTGTAGACTTAACCACCAGCTGCTTCTTCTGACTGGTGGTGAACCCCTTTGGTGTGGTTCCTGTCACCAAAAACTGAATGATTTCCTCATAGTAGTTATCAGCCACTTCGACCCTGAATAGTTGCGCATCTGGAAACCCATCTTCAATGTTGGTTGGTTCCACCCCTGTCTCAATCCACGATAGATGATCTAGCCCCGCATTCAATTGACTGGGATTCACAATTACCTAAAAATCAAACTCTTGAAATAATAGTAGCCAACGGCATATATTCCCCCCCAACACAAGCTTATTGACCAAGTACTTCAAATCATAATGGTCTGTGAACATCTTGAAGTGACCTCCTAACAAGTAGTGTCGAAACTTCTGCAAAGCAAATACCATCACCAAGCCTTCCCACTCCATAGTGGTATAATTCCTCTCTGCAAACGACAAATTCTGACTCGCAAAAGCAATTAGGTGATCCAGATCCCCTTCCCCTGGTTGCACGAGCACTACTCCTAGTGCAATCGATGAGGCATCCACATGAACATGGAAATCCTTGCTCCAGTTAGGAAATACCAATATCGGTGTAGAATCCATCTTAGCCTTCAGCGTCTTGAAACTGACTTGACATTCGGGACTCCACAAAAATACCGCGTCCTTCTTTAACAACTTTTCCATAGGGGCCGTGATCGCTGCATAATCCCAGATAAACTTGTGATAGTACCTGGTGTGTCCCAACATCGCTCTCAACTGCTTGACATTGGTAGGTGGTGTTAGGCTCAGAATGAGCGCAATATTTGCTGGGTCAACCAACAATCCCTCCTTTCAAACAATGTGACCCAACAATATCCCAATTGGTGCACAGAAAATGCACTTCTTCAAGTTCAGTGATATTTGATGCTGTCGACAACACTCCAACATCAGCCGCAGGTTTTCCGGATGATCGTTGATCAATTCATACACTGTCCAGTCATCCATATACACTTGTAGAAACTTCTAAATAAAATCCCTGAAGGCAGCAACAACAACTCGAGAAGATATCACAGGTGCATTCTTCATCCCAAACGGCATCAACGTGTACTGGAAACAACCCCATTCAGTTACAAATGTTGTCTTGTGGCCGTCTTCTTTTGCAATCCTGATCTGATGATAACCAGAAAAATCGTCCATGAAAGAATACATCTCTTGGCCAACCATGCCCTCTAGTACTTCATAAATGAATGGTGTCATAAATGGATCATGTATGCACGCATCATTCAATTTCCTCAGCTCGACAAAAATCCGGTGTCATGTCCCAAATTTGGAATTGGGTCACAATGGCCTAATCACATTAGCCATATTCATTAGAGTTTGTAAAATTGATGTTAAGGGTCAAATAATTGCCAAGGAGGAAAATTACTAGTTTCCTAGGTTTGGGGTGGAAGCTTTGGGATTTGGAATAAGGGGGATAATAAATGATGTTTAGACATTAGAAGGGTTCAAGTATTTAATAAATAGAGTGAATAAAAAAATTGAAGAGAAATCCTAGGTGACAAATGGTTTTGGAGACATATGGAGGATGTGGGACCCACACTAGCTTGATTTTTCATAATACATGGTATCTCTCTTTTGAAAATTCGAATTAATGGGAATGTGAACACTCTTGGGTGAGTTGGTAAGTAATAAAACATGTCATTGAGCATCTTAGGTCGAATTGGGAAGGATTGGTAACCTCCATGGAAGATAAAGAGTCAAAGTGGAAGTTTGTGGACACTTGGGCTAGATTCCCTAGCCCCTATGACACCAATGATGGAGCATCTATGACAAATATGACAAATTGCAGACCTGACCTCTGACATCTGACAAATATGACATGTCATCCCCAAAAATAGGCTCAAGGAAGTCGAATTTGGGAGTTGGAGAAGCCAAAGAGACTCAAAATTGAATTTGGGAGAAGATGGAAGGTTGGAACTAGGAGACAAGTGGCAAATGTGGAATATTTCCTAAATGGAAATCTATTGAATCTATTGAGAGGATTTCGACCCTTAGAATGCTAATGTTGGTTATAAAATGTAGAAATGAAGTATGAGAATAGCTTTTGATCATTTGTAGAATTTGCAATTGCATTTGTGAAGAGGGAGAGCTAGTGGATGACTAGTTTCTTGCCTTAGCCAATTTCGAGGGTGAAAGATTCCCATCCAAGTTGGTAATTGGAAAGTCCATTCAGAACTTTCATTTGGATCTTTAATGGAGTCTTTATTTGCAGGTGTAAGCTATAGGTCAGCTCATGGTTTCTTCTATTGCAGCTCACTCCTTCAACCATTTCCAGTTTTGATGGCATATTCTTGATCCTTGAGGGAGGGCGTTTTTGGTGAGCTATTGTACTCTATGGGGAAGCTCTTAATGCCCCATTTCTTTTGTAATATTAATTAAATACTCTTTTATTCATCTCCAAAAATTTTCAGGTCGAAATTCCAAGTAGAAATGTATAAATCTCATTTTTAATGGAAGAACAATGCCATTTCCCCACTACCTTGTTGTGAGCCAATGTATTGATGATGATTTCGAATGAATGGATGATTATATGATATATTTGTGATAAATATACTTCCATGGATGTCTTCTACAAGTTTCATGTACTGTACTTGAGCATTTGAAGCATTTTTACTGAGTTTAGTTGTATTGGGAGGTGAAATAGTGCCATTTCCCCAAGGGTCGAATTGGGGATTTTTGCAGTTGAATGGGAGAGGGTGAGAACAGTTGTAATAATCCATTAATGGTGCATATGAGACTTTAATAAAATAATTAACACATTACATACCTCTTTTCATAAATTTGAGTGGGTTTGGAGGCATTTGGGAAGTCATTTTCAGTACTTACCCCAGGGGGATTTGAACCCCAAATTACTAGTAAAATTGCATAATTGGTTTAGAATCTTAAGAGAGTTTGTAGAGGTCTTTTGGTGGACATATGTCATACATAAACATCATATTCAAGTTCTAATATCATTCATACACCTTCCTTGAAGATTTGAAGGCATTTGGAGTCAATTTGAGACCTAAAGACCAATACTAGTCAAAGGAAAATCACTAGTAAAGTTACCTACATTGATCAGAATTGAAAGAGGATTTGCAAAAGTATTTTAAAGGTCCAAAGGCATCCCTAAAACACATATTTATGTTCTAATATCATTCATATACCTTATCAGAATATTTGGGATCATTTGGGGCAAATTTGGGACCTAGAGATCAAAACTAGTCAAAGGTCTAACTAGGGAAAAAAGTGAAAAATTGTCATTTTAATAAAATTCCTAACAAGGGACATTACAGTGGTATCAGAGCATGGTCCTTGCAGCTATGTATTAGGTACATACATTCAAGAATAATTGGCATCCATGTCTTACTATTATGATGAATCCTATGAGTACAATTCTTATGAGGAATATGCAGATGCTTATGAGCAATATGAAGCAGAATGTGAGTGGTATGAGGAAGAGGTGCCATCATGCAACACTTCTTACAATTTCAAGAGAAATGAAGATTATTCTTATGACTTTAAATCTGATGAATATGAGTGTGTCACACCAACCAAGGATAATTCTATGAGTGAGTTCCAAAGATGGAGAGCAAAATATAAAACCTTGCCCCAACAATATCAAAAATATCAAGAATATCTTGCTTTTATCAAAAATACACAAAATTCCATGTCTTTTGAGTACTATGTTGAACATGTTTTTGAAAATAGGCCCAAAAATGAAGATGTGGAGTTAGTGAAGAAAGGTTTATGCCCTTATTGTAAAAACCCTTGGAGCGAGTATCATATATGTGTGCATGAAATGATGTCCTCCTTGAGGAGAGCTTTTGAGATTTATTCAAGAAGAGATTCCAAATATATTGATCCTAAGGAAAACAAGGGGAAAAATGCATCAGCTTGCTTTAAGGAGCAAAAGGAAGAGACATCACAAGAGCATGAAGAAGATTCTATTGAAAATATGGAAGATCATTTCGAGACACCTTCTAGCTTAGACATGAACCAAAGAGCATCTACTGATGGATGCTTAAACTATGAAGGAGTACCTACTGATGGGTGCTCACACCTCTATGTTGGTGACATAGAGATCACTTTTGAAAGTGTTTCTACAAGTACAAGTTTCATTAAGCATTATAATGAAGACCTTGTAGCAGTTGAAGAAGAACCAAGATCAGCTTCCCCATCACCACTTGAGCTTCATGAAGTTGGTCCAAGAAAAATTGAAGAAGATGAGGAGGTTCATTTGCAAGAGCCTCATTTTCTTGAAGGGTCCTTAAAGATGAATGAAAATAAGATCCAAGAGTCCCTCAGCATTCTCCATGACACTCAAGCATTGGTGTCAAATTCTTGTTGGAGAGTTACTTCATTGGAGGAAACATCCTTCCTTGAAGACATGGAGAAGATTCAAAGAGCAATGTGTCACATCAAAGGTAATTTCATGTCTTTTCTTTTTGATAGAAACCATTTGTTTGAGCTTAATGAATTGTTACATGATGCATACTTGAAGAATAATGAGGATATTCATAAGCTCACAATTCAAAATGAGCAACTTCTTGAAAAGTTGCAAGATACTTGTTTTTCCTCCTATGTTTCAGATTGTCAAATGGTAGATTGTTTGGAGGATTCTCATGACATGGTGGATCATGAGAAATGTGAAAATTTGAATTTTCTTGATGTGTTTGAAGATGAACTTGAAGAGATCCAAACACTTGATGTTGTAGAAGAGGAATTTGAATTGCCTCTTGATGAAGGTTATGCAATTTTTAAAGAAGAGCATGATTCCTCTACATTGGAACCAAACTATGACAAAGAGTTCACACTTTTGAAGGAGCTGCATGATACTACCCATATGGATCCTTCCCATGATGAAAATTCTATACTTTTTTATCATTTGGGTGATTTGGTTCATTCTCTTACATCCTACAATTCCATGTTTTGCAACATTAGTCTCAATGAAGTATGGGTGAAAGGGTTCTTTTTTATGGTGCCACATGAGGAGTATGGAACTCCTAGATTTACTTTTTATGATGATATGGTTGGAGCACATTCTTATTCACATTTGCAACAACATTATTTGTCACTTTATGATGATGCAAATCTACATGGATGCACCTATGATATGCATTTGAGTCACTTGAAGACTCATGGTTTTTCTTGCTCAACATTTGATTCATTTGATGTTGGAGGAAATTCATCCAACAATTGGGAGAATAGATTTATGATTGGAGAACATTTTTGTTGGAAACCACATACTTTGTTATATTTTTATGATTATCACATTCATGGATGTATGGGTGAGACTTCTTTGAGTCATTTGAAGTCTCCTTGTTTTTTCTGCTCATTATTTGGTTCAGATTTTAGTGGAGATTCTTCATTTACTTCTTGGATGAAAGAATACATGGCTTAATATTTTTATGCATATCACATACTTTTGGAGCAGCATTATAGGACATGGGATCCTCACCTATGTCATTGGAGCAGATTTGATTGGTCACTTGAAGCTTGTATGCACTTGAAAAATGGTGGTCTACTTGCTTGGAGGTATAAGCACTTTCATGACTCTTTGATGAAGCATATCCGTGATGTACATTTTCATTATGTTGTTATGTACTTTGATGATATATATTTGGTACTCATGATGTTTGGAAGAATGCATACAAGAAAATGGGATCCAGGAATTCTCTTATCTAATGGTGTAGGTTGGAGAGCACTCTTAATTGTTGGGGTGCAATACAAGCAATGGGACCCTGGAATAATTTTTGTCTCATTGGTTTCATTTTTTTGGGGGAAGCAAGTAGTATGGGAGATGGATTCCCCACTTAATAAAGTGATTTAATCAGAGTAGTGCAGCAGCAAGCATGGTGGTTCCTCTCTAAAATATTCATGGAAACTCAAAGACTCAAGGTTTGGCAATTTAATGGCAACTTCAAAGAATTATACAGAAAGCAGGTTCTTCAACACCCATGTTTGAAATTGCTTGAGGACAAGCAATATTGGGAAGGGAGGATTTGTCATGTCCCAAATTTGGAATTAGGTCACAATGGCCTAATCACATTATCCATATTCATTAGAGTTTGTAAAATTGATGTTAAGGGTCAAATAATTGCCAAGGAGGAAAATTACTACTTTCCTAGGTTTGGGGTGGAAGCTTTGGGATTTGGAATAAGGGGGATAATAAATGATGTTTAGACATTAGAAGGGTTCAAGTATTTAATAAATAGAGTGAATAAATAAATTGAAGAGAAATCCTAGGTGACAAATGGTTTTGGAGACATATGGAGGATGTGGGACCCACATTAGCTTGATTTTTCATAATACATGGTATCTCTCTTTTGCAAATTCGAATTAATGGGAATGTGAACACTCTTGGGTGAGTTGGTAAGTCATAAAAAATGTCATTGAGCATCTTAGGTCTAATTGGGAAGGATTGGTAACCTCCATGGAAGATAAAGAGTCAAAGTGGAAGTTTGTGGACACTTGGGCTATATTCCCTAGCCCCTGTGACACCAATGATGGAGCATCTATGACAACTATGACAAATTGCAGACCTGACCTCTGAAATATGACCACTATGACATGTCATCCCCAAAAATAGGCTCAAGGAAGTCAAATTTGGGAGTTGGAGAAGCCAAAGAGACTCAAAATCGAATTTGGGAGAAGATGGAAGGTTGGAACTAGGAGACAAGTGGCAAATGTGGAATATTTCCTAAATGGAAATCTATTGAATCTATTGAGAGGATTTCGACCCTTAGAATGCTAATGTTGGTTATAAAATGTAGAAATAAAGTATGAGAATAGCTTTTGATCATTTGTAGAATTTGCAATTGCATTTGTGAAGAGGGAGAGCTAGTGGATGAAAGATTCCCATCCAAGTTGGTAATTGGAAAGGCCATTCAGACCTTTCATTTGGAGATTTAATGGAGTCTTTATTTGCAAGTGTAAGCTACAGGGCAGCTCATGGTTTCTTCTATTGCAGTTCACTCCTTCAACCATTTCCAGTTTTAATGGCATATTCTTGATCCTTGAGGGAGGGTGTTTTTGGTGAGCTATTGTACTCTTTGGGGAAGCTCTTAATGCCCCATTTCTTTTGTAATATGAATTAAATTCTCTGTTATGCATCTCCAAAAAGTTTCAGGTCGAAATTCCAAGTAGAAATGTATAAATCTCATTTTAATGGAAGAACAATGCCATTTCCCCACTACTTTGTTGTGAGCCAATGTATTGATGATGATTTCGAATGAATGGATGATTATCTGATATATTTGTGATAAATATACTTCCATGTATGTATTCTACAAGTTTCATGTACTGTACTTGATCATTTGAAGAATTTTTACTCAGTTTAGTTGTATTGGGAGGTGAAATAGTGCCATTTCCCCAAGGGTCAAATTGGGGATTTTTGCAGTTGAATGGGAGAGGGTGAGAACAGTTGTAATAATCCATTAATGGTGCATATGAGACTTTAATAAAATACTTAACACATTACATACCTCTTTTCATAAATTTGAGTGGGTTTGGAGGCATTTGGGAAGCCATTTTCAGTACTTACCCCAGGGGGATTTGAACCCCAAATTACTAGTAAAATTGCATAATTGGTTCAGAATCTTAAGAGAGTTTGCAGAGGTCTTTTGGTGGACATATTTCATCCATAAACATCATATTAAAGTTCTAAGATCATTCATACACCTTCCCTGAAGATTTGAAGGCATTTGGAGTCAATTTGAGACCTAAAGACCAATACTAGTCAAAGGAAAATCACTAGTAAAGTTACCTACATTGATCATAATTGAAAGTGGATTTGCAGAAGTATTTTAAAGGTCCAAAGGCATCCCTAAAAAACATATTTATGTTCTAATATCATTCATATACCTTCTCAGAATATTTGGGATCATTTGGGGCAAATTTGGGACCTAGAGATCAAAACTAGTCAAAGGTCTAACTAGGGAAAAAAGTGAAAAATTGTCATTTTAATAAAATTCCTAACAAGGGACATTACATCCGAACCTCACCTGTCTTCTTGTCTTGCACCACCATGGGACTAATCCACTCTAATTCTTCAACTGGTTCAATGATGCTAGCATCCAGCATGTGATCAAGCTCAACTTTGACTCTTTCCTTATGTCACGGATTCCGTCGATATGGACGCTGCCTAATTGGTTTGGCATCTAGCTTCATCAGAATCTTCATCTCCCCTAAGTCCCCCAAGATTCCCTTCATCTCAGAAAAATTCATCGAGAACAAATATGGGAACTCATGCAACAAGTCTATAACCTTTTACAACATCTCTTCATCTCAATAGTCACCAACATTTGCATACTTTGGATTCTCCTCCATCCCAATGTTGACCTTCCTGAGCTCCAATGACTGACTGATAAGATCTATTGGTGCATCCGGTGCTACAACATCGCAACTTCGTTATGATTCCAGAATATTGACATTCTGCGGATCATCCCCATCCTTTAGTCCTCCAGTTATATTATAACATTCCATCATCGACTGCATCTTACAGTGCATATGCGAATCTACAGGATATGCCACTGGAACAACCTTCAGAACAACATCGTGGATGAGTTGCAGGGCATTGTGAACATCTGGGTTAATATCCGCAAAGCTGAAGGTATGGGTAAAACAAACTGTCAACACTAACAAAGTGGTGATCTCCCCTCGCAACTTAGTTGAAGCATACCAGGAGCGCGACATTTCATCCAAAGTATGGATAAAAGCATGAACCCATTCATCCCTTGGTCGCGAGGCCCATAGAGTCTAACATTCCATCAAATGAATTCCAAGGTCATTCTTCCCATCATACCCTCTGGTGTGGTAGATTTATGTGTCTCCAAAGAAAACCGTCATCATCTTATGGGTCTGCCACCACCTTGCTGGAGTAGCCTTCAGTGCTTCCTCCAATGCCAGCAATCACTACGGTTCTGACACCTTAGCTTCAAATGCAACTAGAAACTAATACAATCTAGGCATGCCCTCGTATACCGGCAACTCAACAGTTTCAGCCACAACACACCACAGCAATTGTGTGATCAACCCACACTTCCAGAACGATACCTCATGTAGGCGATTCTGGAAATTCTCTAAAGCATCATCTAAGTCAGAAGACGCAGAGTTGGAACTGCACCAACCAAGTTCTCCACCAATAGTCGGATGGATGTAATCCTCTGAAATATTATATGCATGATCCCATCCTCTTCCAAATTTATCCTTGACAGGTTCAACATATTGTCGCCCTTCAGTCGGATCCAACAGAGCGATGACACAAAGATCCTATATTTCGAACGTCATCACCCACTTCTTAAAATTGATGACTGCTGCACTGTCATTAGCCCATCCAATCCCCAGCAATGCGAGATAGGAGCTTCCACCTTAGACAACCTCAATGACATCAAAATACACATATGTCTTCATCCCCTCCATATCCACCATAAGGCGTGGAACTCTCCCAATTGGTGTCACCTTGGCCTGATTAGCCAAACGCAGCTGAACATGATACCAGCTAAACATTGGGCTCCCCATCTTCTGCCATGCCTGCTTTTTCAATATGTTAACATCAGAACCTAGATCTAGAATAACTGAATCTACCTCATAATCCCCGATTTGGACGTTCATGCGCATTTCTTTTCCCGTCTTCTTCCTTTGCAAGGAATTCACCGTGGACTCCCTCCGTCCCTGATTCGGTTGACGCAATAGACTCTCGATCTCATCCAGAGCACCGGGATCTCTTGCCAACAATAAAAAACTTTCCAAGAAGTGTTGCAATGTACCATACTGACGTGACGGTCCTTCTTTCGACGTTGATTCAAAAGCCGAAGGCATGTCATAAACAATTGACTTACCGCAATCTTTTTCCATCGCACTACGCACTTGAAAGAATGCATCACACTCGGCATCAATATCAAACTGCACCTTTTTCTTCCCAGCTAGCTGGATCAGAGCATGCGAACCATCTTCTCCTATCGTCACACCTCCGTGAGTGATAACAGCAACAGCATCATCTTACGTCCTCGGCTCTGCTGAAATTTACACAACAATGGGTCCTTGATTCTGGTTCAGTGGTAGGTTCGCAGGTTGGCTCACATTATGATTTGTATTGCCCAGCGGATGTTGATTATGGTTCTGTGGTTGATTCTAATTGGGAAATTGGTTCTGATTCTATAATTGCGGTATATTTCCTGCCTGCCATCGCATAATCAACTGTGGATAGGTTTCAACAGTGTGATCATTAACAAAACAAAACGTACACTGTGTCTGTAATTGTGGGAAATCTCTTTGGTAGTGTCCCAACACTCCACAATTATAACATTGGACAGGCCCGCAACCTCGTCCTCCTCCATGACCAAAGCCTCCACCGCGTCCTCCCCAGAATCCTCCATGAAATTCCCCTTGCTGCTGGTATTGTGGTTGAGGAAACTACTGCTGCATGGGATTCGGTTTCAGCTACACACACTGTCCTGGTTGAACACACTGCCCTGGCTGAGCATACTATGGCTACTGAACGTACTGTGGTTGTTGAACGTACTGTGGCTGCTGAACGTACTGTGGCTGTTGCACAAATTGTATTTGCGGTTTTGGTGCAAACTGCATTTGTGGTTGGGGTGGCGGTTGTGCCACCTGTGGCTATGGATTTTGTACTGCACGTTGGTCGTCCTTCACATAGTAGGCATCGTACGTTCTTTCTTGAAGTAATCCATATGCACAGTAGTCCTTATCATCATTTCTCACGGACTTACAGAATGTGCAATACAAATTCATCGGCTTTGTGACCATCTTCTGCATGTATTCACACTCCTCATGGCGATGCCCATATACCTGACAGATGTGGCACCATGGCATACCTCCACCACTCAATGGGTCCGACGCTTCAGATACCAAATAGTTGCAAAACATCTGGGCATCTATCCTTAGTATGCCCTTATGGACGACATCACGTACACCAAGCCTCTTCACGATGTTCCTTACCCTTCTTAAGGTCTTGCAACTATATTGTCAGGTTTTCCAACTGTGTTTGAATATGCGACATGCCAGCTGCATTCTCACCAATTGGAAAAGCTTATAACCGCATCGCAATCTCCAGAGCTTCACTCGGTGTTGTAATGTTCTGTTGCATCAACGGAAGGCGAATGTGAGGTAGCAATGTCGCGATGAACCATTCTTTGTGTTGGACATCGCTCATGTCAAAGCTAACCCTCACCATCAGCGTTTGAATCGTTGTTCAAAATCCCACAAAGTTTCATTGGGATACTGCTTAATCGCTTTTAGTTCTGTAATATACTGTGCTTCAGACTTGGGCTTTCTGAACGCTATAATCAATCATTTTCTAATTCCATCCAGTGTCTTCTCTGGAGTGCCTGTGGGAACTTGAACAAACTTCATAAACCAGTCCAATGCGCGACCCCGAAGATTCGTCGCCAATTGTCGTTTCTTAGCATCATCATCAGTAATTTGCTTAAAAATCCATACTACTTCACATAAGAACCAGTATTGCTCGGGATTATCTGTTCCATTTCCATGGAATAGCGGCAACTTTGCATCTTCGCCCGTCATCCTGGGATTCCTTCCTACAGTTGTTGAGTTACTAGTAATCAAGTTCTGTTGACATGATGAACACGGCAATGTTGAAGTTGTATTTCTTCCTGGTTCAGAGATAGTGAGTGGAGGTGTGGGTATGTGACTATCGGGGGTTGGTCCTGCCTCTATACTCGACGTAGCCTGGTTTTCCTTGTTGGCACTGTGAGGTCGCTTCATCCCATGTGGTCTTCCTTCGCAGCTTTGCGTTTCGATCATAGTAGGACCTTCTCATGTCCTCTTCCTCTTTTCCTGTCCAAACCTTGCTCCCCCCCTCGTAAAACCACTCTCTTCCTCGACTTACTTCACAGTCTCGTCTTAACTTTCACCCATCTACCCTGTATCATTCCATGCACCACCCCCCCTTCTGTTGTGGTATCCACAGCCTCCTCCCACTAGGGTTCTACTGATCAAGGTGCATCTTCAGTATGCCCTTTTCGCAGATGAGCATCTTAATGGACAACTGTAGCAACAACAGAAACCTACCTCGTGGTCTGCTAAAAAATTCCCTCTCTGCTTCAATATAATACTTCGTTGTATCCACCGCAAACTCGGTGATGTAGCCTTCCAATATGTGGTCGAGCCAGACTTCGACAGCCCATGATGCCTTGTTGTCTACTTCTTGTAGCTCCTGGATCAGTGCTGGGGTCCAAGACGTCAGCTCACCACCCTGGAAATTTCGCTTCTGAAAGGTCAATTTCGCTAACCATTCATACAAGATGATTGGGAATTCGCAGAAAAAATATTCATGCGGACCATCATGTATATTATTTTCTAGCCAACAGTCTGTCATTAGCCCAGGGTCCGGTTCTCTTTCTCAACAAATTCTTGCAACTTTAGGCCGAACCAATATTGAATTTCCGGTTTCGTCGGATGCCACAACATGTCCTCCTGTCACTTCGCGCTACGGTCCTGACAACAGAAACATTTGTTGACACAACCTAGTCGATAGGGATTCCTCACACTGTCAACACCCGAATCACCATGAACTCCCTGAGCACCGACCCAGACATGTTTTACCCTGTCCAGCAACACCTATGGAGTAGATGAGGTCTCACCTGAGATGTTCAAGTGAGAGTTGACGGAACCACATTTCCTCCGAATGAAGGAGGACTTTGTGCATCAATACTTTAACTTATCGTGGCATTGCATAACATATTTAAGCATTCAACTTAAGCATTAAACATAATCGCAACATCATTCAACAAATCTCATCATAGATAGAACCATAAATGTGCAACAGATATAGCAGCAAAACATTAATCGCAGCAAGGAAACATCGCATCATTCACAGATTCATATCACATAATGCATTCATTACAAGGGAATAGGAAAGACATAGTAATTCTACTCAACATCATGTCATACTAACCTTTGCAACAACCCATAGATACAACAATAATTCCTCTATCGCATACCTATATTAACAGACAAGCAAAATCATCCATGCTCTTCTGTCTCTTCAATTCATCAGCTTATGGATCTCCCGCTCAGTATATAAACACTTACAATCCTATGTCTATTTATAGGATCATGCCTTTACATTTACGGTCCACTTAGGCAACTGCCTAACTACTTCTTAACAAACTCTACAAAAAGATGACCCACAAACCCACATAATGCGGTCCAAATGAACCAAAACCCACATAATGCGGTCCAAACAACCCAAAACTACATAAACTAAAAAATGTCTTGTTAACATTATCTACTGACCCTAGAATCCACCAGACAGTGGATATTATTGTGGCTGACATTCCAGAAATGTATGGTATGTGGCTGAGAAGAGATTGGTCAGAGAAGCTTAAAGGCTACTTTGCTA
The DNA here is from genome assembly GCA_027924585.1 of Larix kaempferi. Taxonomy (NCBI): domain Eukaryota; kingdom Viridiplantae; phylum Streptophyta; class Pinopsida; order Pinales; family Pinaceae; genus Larix; species Larix kaempferi. The sequence continues at coordinate 4,300,239 of BSBM01000319.1, forward strand.
CTGACTGGTCTCACCTCTGGCTTCCTTACAATGGGAGGCCAAATAAAATTAAAATTAGCAGGGAGCCTTATATGAAGTAAATTGTCATAGACTTGAATGATCCCAGTGAGCCTGCTGCATACTTTAGCTCACATGTGGAGCATTACACTTTTGATACTTTCTTTGGAGATATGCCTGTGGATTTGTCACTAGTTGAGAATGTACAGAACCAGTCTCAGATTGTCAATCTCACTTCTGTTCCATTCTCAGGTACTGTTTTCCATAATGTATATAATGTGAATACCAATTTTAGAATAGATTTAAATTCATGGACTTTATTTTTTTATGGCTCCAGATCTAAAGATGGATCTGTTGTAGGTTATGTTCTAATTGATCCAAAAGGGACCAAAACCATAATTCTAGGTTGTGTGCGGATTGCGGATTGCAGAAAAGGTCATTTGTTAGATAGAGTCGATCGTGATCCCGCAATGCGGATTGCGGATTGCGGGATGAAGGTATATGTTTTCAAAATAAACTTTCCGCATTTCTCTCCCGCAGCTTGCATGTTTTAATCTTGACTGTTGATGTGTGTTGATCCGGTGGTTGTTATTGAATTGTCTTTATTTTGAATAATCATCTGTTCTTCGTCTTCTCTACCATTTTTCAATTTTCAATCAGATTTTTTAACTATGACTTTCACCTGCGACCACGTGAACTGATAATCATTGATTCAACTAATTCATAGCTGATCAAGTGTTAAGATTTGACATGAATCATACGTGAATTATTGCAAACTTATCTTGTCTTAATTCAATCCATGTCGACGCATGCTAGTCATTATTTCAATACAGACGTGATAATTGCAAGTTCCAGACAGTGAGGTTATAGTTTTACCAATTCATTACATTCAGCCATTCCTAGAATCTTAATTGTTTTCCTTGGGATTTGAACTTCAATGTGGACAGTTTTTTGGTCGTTATACTGCAATTGAAAGGTCTTCTTGGTTAATTTTTCACAAGTTTTCCTTCTGACAATTATATTGTGAGCAATATGCAGGGAAATCATAAATCTTTGGTCGATTTTTGTCAAAAGAAAGAGCTACAGCCTCTTCTATATCAAGAACCTGTGTCGCCACCTTTTGATGCAAGTGTTCCTGATGAAAGCAGCGGAAGTGAAGAAGAACCTGAGATTCGATCCATTTGCATACGATTCCCTCAGAAGAAGAGAAGGAAGATCACTGAAAAGCAAGATGTTCAAGACAATACCATTATCCAGGATTTTATAATCAATGAAGTACCTATTGCTCCATTAATTCCTTTGAAGGAGGAACAAGTGGCCGACTTTTCAGTTTTTAACGATGTTGTTGATAATCATAAATCTCCTAAAATATATTTTTCAGCCCACTTACTATCTGTCACAAACAGCTAGTAGACTGTAGTTAACTCCCACAGTTTGTTGCGGGATGTTCCTCGAAATAATGTGATGAATATTTTCTGAAATTTTTTTGAAATATTCTCTATGAACCACCCTATATGATGATATGATTAGAATAGTCTAATTTTGTAAATCCCTATTTTCATGGGAAAGTTATCCTTTCTAATTATCTTCTAATTATTAGTTAAAGGGATAGAAGTCTCATGAGGAAAGAGGGGGGAGCTAATCACCAGAGAATGACTGGAGAAACGTTGTTTCACTTGTGATCTTGTAATTTCTTGCAGACAAATGAATCAAAGTTAGTTTCTTTTGCAATCTTCTTTGTGTAAGTTATCACATTTTTTTATGATGTCTGATTTCTTCACCATAATTATCAATTAATACTGTTGATTTTGCAGCTAATCATTAATGCATTGATCTATGGTTCGGATTTTAATTCTTGATCATTGTATATTTATGTTTTAATTGAATTTATTTAATTAAAATCTTTATCTGTTTCTGCAAATGATTCACATAAACTATATATGTTAATTTTTCAATTGGCATTCAAGTTACAGGGTAAATTTGTATGTGCTTAAACCTCATATTGTTATCAGTTGATTTTCATTATCTGATTATGATTTGAGTTAATGAGTGTTGATCCTTTTTCACATTTCTGTCAAAATTGGTGATAAGGCTTATTAAACATTCAAAACAAGTTATCCTGCACACAAACAAGACACTTTTCTTTAGATTAGATCTAACTTAACCTAGATTTCCTTTTAGTTAGCTTAGATTTCTTTCTAGGTTCTTTCTAGGTAGATCCTTGTCCAGAGTTAGCACATTTTATTCTTCCCTCACAGGAAGAACAGATCCTTTTGGATCGAAACCCATAAGTGCTAGCGGAGGCCTTTGTATCCGTGGGAGATTACTATTCCAAACAGGATGGGGATAGAACTCTCCTTGCGAATGACCTTTTGAAGCCTTTCAGTCTGGGTTTTCACCCTCTATTGTTAGCCTTAGAACCCATTCCAACAACCTACACATCCGAGGCTTCAACAAGATGCAGATCGTGTAACCCGTCAAGAGGTAGCATGCCTATGTTAAGGTCAATGTTCTCTACCCACTTCACACCTTCAACCATATCCTCGTTCAGGAAAACAATGTTGAGTGGCTGCATTCTGACTAGGTGGGGCTTCATTGTCTCGACCGACGGCCTTCTCTTTTGTTTACTAGATTCCCCCGCCTTACCTTCTGAATCATATTCTTGAACGAAGTCCTGCTGGACTTGTTCAATCTTCACAACCATAATCTTGAGATGTGAGAGGTTATGGCTCAACTGCGCTTGTGCCTCTTCATCCTTACTGTCTTTTGTAGCGAGCGCATCCTCTAGATACTCGCCTACGCGCAGAGTGATGCGGTCAAAATCGTCATCGTGCAACTGCGCTTTTGGCTTGGTCTTGGTTGCCTTCATGTTCTTCCTTGGTTCTTTTTCTGGCCCCGCACCTTCAGGATCCTTTGTCTTTTCTCCTTTCTGCACTTTAGTGGTGTCTAATTATATCTCCTCAACAACTGTTGTAGGTTTCTGTGATCTTTCTTCTAATGAAGATTGGATTTCTAATGGCGCATCCACCTTCCACTCTAGTGGCCATTCTTCTATGGCTAGCTCAATCCTTGGCGCATCCAACTGGTAATCCATAGGGAACAATATTGGGTTCTACTTTTCGGCCTTTGGCTGAATGTAAACAGAGTGCAAGTCAACCTTAAACAACATCTTCGGAAGAAACAATATTATTGTAGTATATTTTGAAATGTGTAGAGTGCACAATATTACATCGCACAATTGGCCAACGTAAGTGTGGAATTGCTCATTATTTACACATTGTCGGTCCGACTGGGCATTTTCCCACATATTGGCATACTTCGTGGCTTGGCAATCTCTCGTTGTCATTGGAAGGTTGTGTTGATATAGTGGTTCCTTCTACCATATAAGAGCAATCAATATCATCAACCATGTGTAGTGGAATGCGCTTCCCGTCTCTTGGGTTTCCCGGACATCCTCCAAAAATTCATTCAACAGATACCTAGCCCAATTGTATGGGTGCCCATCTTTGTCCTTCGCAGCGAGAAGAACTGCTGCGGGTGGCACTTCCGCCAATCTACACTTTTGTAAAATCCTTCTTGCGAGCAGCTGGACGGTGAACTTTGTGGCTTTGTCTTCAATTCCATCTATGACAAAGCCTCGTTTCCCCTTTACCAATTTGTATTCATCTTTCATTTGCTTTGCAATTTATTTATCCTTTGTTTTCCCTACAAACTCATCTTAGGGTCATCGCCTCGCTTGTTGAGGTGAGTTATGTTGTATATTAGATCAACATTAATGTCAATCCTATGGTCAAGCCATATGAATCCCTAGTTCGTGCACGATATCAAGGTGCGCACCACCTCGGTACATTTGGGACTTCGCTCAAAGTGTGGTATACGTAGGAGATGTAGAAATCTAGACGGCGCTAACTACTTAGCTCAATCTTGCAGAACGACTAGAGGTTTTCCTGATTTTGCATCCTCCCTTCGGCACATGTACTAGTCAGCTTGAAACTGAGGAAACTTTGGCTCTCTTGGGTCTTTTGCTTCTAGCATATTATGGTCTGTGAACTTGCATCCATATACTTTGCCAAGTAGGTTCCCCTAGATTTCCACATCTCTAGAAATCGCTGGTACCGAAATGTCGTACTGCACGTTCTTGAACAGGGTAACTGCAATCACGTCGATATTTCTTGGTGGGATATATACATGTGTCAGGTAAATGGGGCTATCCCCTGGTGGAATTGGCGGTCCAGGATTCGGCTTTCCTAGTGCCTTCGGATTCTCAGTTTCTTGAAGGGGTCCCTTATCCTTTCATTGCATATTGGTTATGTTTCGGGGTGATCTTCTTGATGCGGAACCTTTCTCTGAAACATACTTTTTAACGGGCGTTTTCATCAACCCCTCCAACTCAGAGTGTTTAAAGTCCCTCACAGACTACTCAAATGATGATTCCTCAGACATTCACCTGGAAATTTCTTTGTATGCCCTCGAGATTGCTTGGCACTCACTGTTAAACACTGAAATTGTTCTTTGTGGGAAAATTTGAAACTTACAGTAAAACCCACGAGTCTGGTCTTAGCGGTATTTATAGGTGCAGTTAGGCTTGAGATGCACCACTAAACGGCTAGATTAACATTAAATGTTATGGCCATTGGCCAAATCCGCCGAGGAACTTGGTCATTTCCTTTATTGAATGCTTCAGAACGACTAAATTTGTGTTAAATGCACAAGCGGTCGTCTACAAAATCACTGTATAACGGCTATTTTCTGACTAACATTTTAACGGCTAGTTGCTTCGACGGCGCTCATGGATCAGACAAAATATTTTTGCGTGGTTCCTCTTCGTACTTGTGTTGCTTCATTTTTAACTTTCTAGCTGCGCTTCTTCTTGGCACTTCGCATTGTAGTTTTTGGTGTACACTTTGCATATGCGCTTCCAACGTGCACTGCGCATCCAACTTCCTCCATGCACTGCACATCCAACTTCGTATTTTGCCAAAATTGTGTGCAGACTCTTTATGTTGTCATTCTTAGTGTCCAATTTCAACTGCACTTGATACTTAGAAATTCTTCGCTTCTAATCACTGAGGGCTTTGTAAAGTAGGACTATCCCTATAGGGTTTTAGTCTACTTCCATTAATGAGACCTGGTAGGTTTTCTCACATCAATGTGGCTAACTGAACTGCGCCACTGATAGTAACATGCATAACAATATATGGCCCTAGCCAATTCATTGTAAAGTTTCCAGGAAAATTCATAAATTTACTATCATAGAGGAGGACAAGGTCTCCTACCTGAAAGAATTTGTGCTTGATGTGGCGATCATGCCATGCTTTTTCTCTGTCTTGCTGCACTTGCTAGTGAAAGCCTGCAATGAAGCGATCTTTCTCCAATCCAACCAATTGTAGTAGCCTTTCTTCTATTATTTCTTCATCTACCATGCCTGTAAATGCTACAATTCTCAAACTTGGTACTATGTATTCCATTGGCATCATAACTTCCTGTCCATATGTTAACCTGAAAGGTGTATGTCATGTCAACTTCTTGCAAGTTGTCTTGTATGCCCATAACACAGCTAGTATTCAGAGATGCCAATCATCCCTGTTTACATTACATACCTTAGTCAACGCATTTTCCAATACCTTGTTGAATGCTTCAACAGTGCCATTAGCTTATGGATGATATGGTGTGCTCCTCTAATGGTAAATATGGAATTCTTTAGTCAGGGCTTCAATAGTTATATTCAAGAAGTGTGAAGTGTGTTCCTTGATCACTCATTAGGATCTTTGGACATCCAAACCTTGTGAGGATGTTTTCAAAAATGAACTGTGCGGCAGTAACTGTGCTACAGTCCTTCACGGGTTTTTCCTCTGCCCATCTGGTTTGATAATCTGTAGCTGTGATAATGTATCTTAAACCAGTTTGCTTTCGTGGTGGGTTGATAGGTCCCACAAAATCAATAGCCCATTTATCAAAGGCTTGCAATGTTAATTGTGGCCTCAATGGCATCTCATCTTTGTGAGATGGATTTCCTATTCTCTGGAAAACATTGCAACTGCGGCAAAGTTCCTTTGAATCCTTATGGAGTGTAGGAAACCATAGTTCTGCTCTTAAGTTTTTCTGCGCAATATCTCTCCTTGCGTAGTGGCCTCCTGACACTCCTGAATGTGCTTCAGCTAGTATCAATGCTTTCTCATGTTCTAGCACACATCTGCTCAATACTTCATCCGAACCTAGCTTGTATAATTGCCCTGTAATTATGGTGAAGTTTGTTTCTTTTACTACCAGTTGCCTCTTCTGCTGAGTAGAAAATTCTATAGGTGCCAAACCTGTGGTTAGAAATTCTAGAATTTCTTTATAATAGTTATCTGCTATATGGATAGCAAACAACTGTGCATTTGGTAGATTATCTTCTAGGTTTGTAGGTTCTTCTCCTGACTCAATTTTGGAAAGATGGTCAGGTCCTGAGCTCAGCCTTCCTGTCTTAACAACAATTTCAAAGTCATACTCCTGAAAAAGTAGAAACCATCTACAGATTCTTCCCCTAACACTGGTTTATTGACCAGGTATTTCAAAGTTGAATGGTTAGTAAACATACAAAAGTGTGCACCCAACAAATAGTGTCTGAACTTCTGAAGTGCGTACACCATAGCTATACCTTCTCTTTCTATTGTAGGGTAATTCTTTTCGACTGAGGACAGCTTCCTGCTTTAAAATGAAATAGGATGGTCAATACCTCCCTCACCTGGATTCGCTAGCACCACACCAAGTGCAATGGATGAAGCATCTACATGTACGTGGAATTGTTTGCTCAAATCCAAAAAGACTAAGATAGGCATAGTTACCATCCTTTCCTTCAGTGTGTCCAGTCCTTTCTGGCAATATTCAGTCCATATGAAGTTTTCTTCTTTCTTCAACAATTTTTCCATGGGATCACTTATCTGTGCATATCCTTTGATGAACTTCCTGTAATATCATGTATGTCCCAATGTGGTGCGTAGTTGCTTTACTGAATTAGGTGTTGGAAAATTCACAATAATAGCGATTTTAGCTGGATCAACCATCAACCCCTGTTTACAAACAATGTGTCCCAGTAGAATTCCATAAGGAACACAGAAGATGCTTTTCTTCAAGTTTATGGAAATATGATGTTGTCTACACTTTTCTAACATCAGTATTAAGCTTGCAAAATGGTTCTTCAGAAACCCAAATACAGTCCAATCATCAAAATATACTTCTAGGAATTTATGGATGAAATCTTTGAATGCAGCAACAACTACTCTGGAAAAAATGGCAGGTGCATTATTCATACCAAAGGGCATCACTGTGTACTGAAACGAGCCCCATTCTGTGGAAAAACTGGTATTGTACCTATCTGCTTCTTCAATTCCGATCTGATGGTATCCAGAAAATCCATCAGTGAAAGAGTATGCCTCATTTCCTCCAACATTGTCTACTACTTCATCTGTGAATGGAGTAGGAAATGGGTCGTGCAGTCATGCATCATTTAACTTTCGTAGGTCTACGCAGATCCTGATTTCTCCTTTAGTCTTTTTGTCCTGGATAACCATGGGACTTATCCATTCTGATTCTTCTACAGGTTCAATTATTCCTGCATCGAGCATCTTATCGAGCTCTGTTTTTACTCTTTCTTTGTATCTTGGATTGAGTCGGTAAAGTCTCTGCTTAATGGGCTTCACATTTGGCTTGAGAGGTATTTTCATAACTTAATGGGCTTCGCCCAAATGCCTTTCATTTCAGAAAACTTTGTCGGGAATAAGTCTTCATATTCATGTATTAAATCTGCTATCTATGCAACTGTTTCTTCGTCCCAATAATCTCCTATAGAGGCGAACTTTGGTTCTTCAGTGGTTCAATGTTCACTTTCCAAGTTTTCACAGGATCACTCAGATCCAGAATTTCTAATGGAGGTCCTTCGGCTTCGCGCTTTCCTTATGACTCAGGTATGTTTACATTACATGGGTCGTCATCAACGCTTAACTCTTCTTCCTCATCTAGAGCGAAGCTATAACATTCTAGGGCATGTTCTCTCTTTCTTTCCCATTCTGGTTGTTGATATACATGTTCTGGTATGTCACTGAATACCTTCTTTTTGATGACCTATAATGCCTCATTTATACTTGAACATTCATCTACGAAGTTGAAAGTTGCTTGGAAGTTCTTAATCATGACATACCATTCCATTGTTTCTGTACGTAGTTCTGCATCTTTGTACCAGTTCTTCAGAATCTGCTCTAGTGTGTGTATAAATAGGTGAACCCATTATGTCTGTGGTCTATGTGTCCATGCTTTCTTGCAACTTTCTATGTGATCCCTAGGATCAGTTTGTCCATTATATTTCACTTGCACCAACTCATTTTCTGCCAGAAATCTAATTTCCATCATATGCTTACATTTCTCCCATGTGGTCAGATTCTACTTATGCGCGGCCCACCATCTGGAAGGTGTAGTGCACAGTGCTATAGCCAATGTTGTTATCTTATGTTCAACTGAAACTGATATAAGATATTCTTGAAAAAATGTATGGATGTTAGTCAAGCCATCAAATGTAGGGACTGGGCTTACCTCTGTTCCAATCCAAATGTAGTGATCTGGTGAGTTGCGCACATCTTCTTGCTGATACTTCATGCATTATGCTTTTCCATTTCTCGAGTCCTGCATCTGAGTCTGATATGCAAGATTTGTCACCACACCAACTCAATGTTCCATCATCCATTGGGTTGACATAGTCTACCTTATTCGCTGTCATCTTGTAGATATGATCTAGATCCTGAGCTCGGAATTCTTCTCTGATTGGCTCAGTGTATCTGGGTCCTTGTGCTAGGTCTAATGGTGCGCTGACCCTGATATCCTTTCCTTCGAATATCATCTGCTTCTTTTTCAGGTTGATGATTGCAAGGTTATCCATGGCCCAATATATCCCCAATAGTGCAGGATAAGTTTGGATATCATCTACGATCCCAATCACTTCGAAGTATTCTCTACTTCTTACTCCATGAATGTCAACAAGGACATTTGATAATCTTCCAAAGGGTATAACCTTCTGCTGGTTGGCTATCCTCAACTGTATTGGTGACCATGATAACTTTGGCTTGCCCATTTGTTTCCATGTCTGCTTTGTCAAGACATTTACTTCTGAGCCTAAGTCAAGGATGATCTCATCCATTTCAAAGTCTCTAATTTGTGCATTCAGTCTCATCTCTCTTCCAGTTATTTTATGGCTCTCGATATGATGAACCACTATGTGTGCTTCATTTACCATATTGCGCTTCTCATAATTACTCAGCAGGATCTGTAACTCTGCTAAGGCATTCTCATGCTTTAACAAATTCATGCAACTTTGTAACAACTGCGCAAAAGGACTCATCGGGTCTGTTGCATTGTGTGATCGATCATATGGAGTTGGCATATCCTTCACAGGTGCGGTTTCACTTCACAACTGGATCCTTGGAGTTATAGGTGCCAGTTCCTTGAAAGTTTCTCTTGCTTCCATGAAGACTCGTTTTTGTTTGTTCATCTCGAAAGCAGGTGTCTTTCCAGTTGCTTTCCTTATCCAAGTTCCTTCAATATGCTTTTTCTTAGCCTAATGATTCTCAGAAGTCGAAGCTTTCGCTCTTTGATCTGCACCGATCGTAGCTCCACTTCGTGTCACAGCATGAATGTTGTAATATGTGTTGTGCAGGAAAATACCTTATAGTGGGGGAGATGACACAACCAACTTACACGGGATGATATGTAAATACATTCATGTTTTACATTGATTATTACGAAAGGAAAGAGATTGAGGTTCTGAAAGTTGTACCTTTTTAACGATGGTTAGTCCTAGCTTTCACCTGCACTTCCACAGTGATGAACCTGCAAAACAAGTTAACCTTCCTTAGCATATCTTGACTATAATAAATATGATGAAATTGAAAGCAACTTAACATCAATTATAATCAGATATTCAATCCAACAAACATTCAATCAAATAGACATTCAATTGGGACGGGAAGGGTATTTCCACCTTTTATTGTCAAAGAAATGTAGATAAGTACAGATATACCTGATCTGTCCAGACACTTCTGCAACCGAGTCCTCAGCTCCTGCTCCTCACAAAGACTTAAGAATTTCTCCAGCGTAACAACAATTTCTTCTTCCTTCTAGGTCCCCTCTCTCATGGCTTCCCCTTGTATTTATGGGACAAGGTTGGTAGTTAAATTCGAGAGGTGGCTGAATTGGGAGGTTGGGGAAGTTACAGAATCAAATTCAACTAATCCCAATTCATAATCTTAATATATTTTTTCATTTCATCTTAAGATGTGTGCGGGTTTCATACTAGAAGACTAGTGCACAATATGCAACTTTTGCATCTGAAAACCAACGTTTGCAACATTTTGGAAGATGTGCGCGGGTTGAGTTCAATAAGACCAGCGTTCAGAACACAGGATGGTTGTGGCAATAGTAGCGCACACATGGTGAAAACTATAGAAAAAATATGTTTTTCAGCTGAATATTGTGATCTCAGCAATAACTAATCCAAGGTCAATCCAAATATTCCATCCATAGTGTCCTTTTGTGTGATCTACAGAGCAATGTGATAATGGACGGAGAAGTGCAGATTTGACCTATAACAGATGCCCCCTAATGTGTTAGTTCATAGGGAAATGATGGCCGAAATACATTACAATTCCAAGTCAGAGGAGGAGCAAGAAACTGTAGGACGAAATCACAAAAGTACTTGAAACAAGAATCAAGGTCAGCGAGCAATTACAATCTGGACATCATATAAATGTGCGGTGTGATACAATATGATCTTCGATACATAACTGGTAAATGTATATATAGCATGGCCACTGAAATACAAGCGTGGATCCATGTCAAAGATATCATAGCCATAACAACAAGCTGGATCTATGTCTCATAAAGAGCCAAAAAATGAGTGTGGCTCAGTCTTGCACAGCTTGGGTCATAACATGAACATGATGATGCTATCAGGGTCCCAAGGTCTTCATCCAAAACATCCCAAGGTACCAACCCTATCCATGTGAATAAATGAGCTGAATTCGAACATGGGGGTATTGTTTGATTACCAGTCATTGATGTATATTGTTAACAAATGCAAGGGCTTCCATCGATAATGATAATGGGGCCCAAGGTACCTAGTACATTCCAACAAGCGTGAATAAATGGACTTGAAGTCGAACACCTGAGGAACCTGTCGAATAAGAGACATTGATGTATTCCCATTATTCAATGGTGAGGGAAACAACCACTGATGACGGCAATTCCCAAGGTACTAACCAAAACTCTAAACTTCGTTCCTAGAGCATAATGAGTTGAAGTCGATGGGAAGAAGTCCGTTGGAAGGGAGGCCTTAATGCATCCTCCATCATCCAACATGAGGAACACTCACTAGTTTGAGTTGATTTGGAGTAGGACTTGATACAATATGAAACAAACTGACATCAGGATGGTCGACACATGAAGTCAAGGTAACTGCAGAATGGCCGACACAGGTTGTATCCTTGAACAGTGAGCACGACACAAAGTGACTCAGGCAGTTTTTAACATGAGGGGGGTATGATATAGACCTCCAATGTAGGAGACACTAGCATATTCTCCATATGATTGGAAGAATAACCAACTACAGGAGTAACAAAATCGGAGATCAAGATCACCCAAAGGTTAAAAACTGAAACCCAACTGAATGATGGACTCAAATAGGTGTTGTGTTTAAGGACATGACTGACTTAACTGCCTTTGAAACTGAAAAGATGTGGATACCCTTCTCATCCCTTATTATTTTTGGTAAAAGAATGTCCTTCTTGTTGTTTTAATGAGTCCAAGAAAGCAAACTCAATAAGTCCAACCATAAAAAAAATTTAACGATCCCATGGGAGGAAGACTCATGACCTTCTTCATTATTTACAGAGTTTGAAAAAGAGATAGAAGAATAATCTATAGTACTGATCTTTGGATTTTAATATCGAGCCGAGACTTGTTCTTGCTCGATGGTTTTTTCTTGTTTAAGCAGTCAGAAAAACTTATATAACCATCCATGCACTTACTCGTGGATTTTAGTATCGATCCCGATTTAGTATGTGCTCGCTAGTGTTTTCTTGTTTATAGAGTCAGAAAAACTTAAACCATCCTCTATACACCCTCTCGTGGATTTCATGTCGAGCCCGAGTAGGTGAATGCTCGTTGGTGTTTTCATGTTTCGAGAGTCTGAAAACCCTAAAGAAGACTCCAAAAGGTCATTTTCATACAGTTAGTCTCCTCACCTGAAAAAGTGTAAAACAATGAGAGAAGAACTCTTCTAGCCACGTATGACTAGAGTATACATTTTTCGTAGCTAATCCACAAAAGTCTGGAAAAGGGGTAAAATTATACTTAAGTGGATGTCACTTCAAAATCCTTTAACGAGTCTGAAATAACAACTATACTCAGCAATCTTGTCATATTCAAAGACTCTAACAAGAGCATGAAAGAACTCTATAAGAATCTTTTTCGTAAAGTTTTAACGAGCCCGAAAAAAGTAAACTCGCGACCTCCTTACTGTTTTTAACGAGCTCAAAGGAGAGATGGAAGAATGCTCGTAGCATCCTTAATGTTTTTAACGAGCTCGAAGAAAACGTGGAAGAATGCTCGTTGGTGGATCAATGTCCAAATGAATGGCAGACTGCATTATAGACTCTAGGAAAACTTCATCAGAAGGAAGTATATCATCCCAGATAGAACACATATCTAAACATTCAAATGGAGTCATCACCTGGTCAATTGCCGGGACCCATTCCCGAGAAGGTAAGCATGAATTCATAGGCTTCTTTTGAGTAGCAATTGTACTCAAGGAACAATATGCCACATAATTTGATTGTGACATGGTAGTGCCTAACGATGAGGAATATACTTGGTCTACAGCTGGGTAATAAGGAGGATCAACAGATGTAAGCCGATATATAGTGACAATACTTTTGTTGTGAGGAAAATGCATCACATGAAAGAGCGTAGACACTACAGCCTGCATATCATATACGTAATCACACCCTAGGATCATATCAAAGTCCATAGGGTCCTTTAAAACCATAAAATCAACTAAGACTATTTTTCCACCCAAAGTAACAGGTACTTGAGGGAGGAATCCCAATGGTTCACTAGGTCTTTTATCGAAAGTTAACGGCCAATTAACAACTGGAACAAGGTTAGGAAAACCTAAATCTCTCCAAGCATAAGGGGATAAGATACTAACAGAGGCTCCTTCATCTACAATACATCGATGAACCGCATGGTTTCCGATATCAACCTTTATTTGAAAAGGTGTAGAAGAAGAAAGGCGAGGCCCAGTTAGACTATTCCAATCAAAGGAAATGATCCCAGAGCTTGGTAGGGTTTCAGTCAGCACAGATGAAGTGCCCCCCATTTCAGAAACATCCAAACTGGTAATGCAGAAGACTTCAGGGACAGGTGCATCAGTCTCCGAAGGACTAATGGGATCGATCGAAGATTGCATCAATTCAATCACTTCACTCTCCAAAGGAAGAGTGGGGTTGACCAAAGATTGCATTGGTTCAACCACTTCATCAACCAAAGGTTGATCAGGCTGTTGGGAATCTATAGACAAATTAGGAGCATATGATCCTTCAGACATGGTCCACACTCTCCGCACCTCCAGAATAGAAAAGCACAGGTGAGTAAGGTGATCTCCCTTACAAAGTTTACAAGGGAACTTTGGCTTGCGTCCTATAAGCTTACACTCCTTGACAACAATAGTACTCTCAGCATGGCTAACATTGGCTGACAGTTTTCCCCCAGCATGACTTGCAATGGTTGGTTGCTCAGAAGAAAAATACTTTTGAACTACGGACCACACATTTTGCACTTCTAGAACTACAAGGCACAAATAGGTCAAGTAGTCTCCCTCGCAAAACTTACAAGGGAACTTAAACTTTTGTTTATTAGGTTTGTCGATAATGTCAACTTTCTCAACATGACTTGCAGTGGCTGATTCAGTGTCTCCAATATGACTCATAGTAAATGGTGACTTGTCATTAATATGACCAGCATTGATCATGATGTGTCCTCAACATGAGCAACAATGTTTGAAAACATGCTTTCAGTATGATTTGCAGTGATTGAAATTTTGCTCCTAGCATGACCTCTAGAGGCTGGGTAGGTTCCCCTAGCATGACTTCTAGAGGCTGGGTGGTTGTGTTCAGTATGATTTACAGTGACAGTGATTTCTCCCAACATGACCACCAGAGGTTGGGTAGATGCCCCAGCATGACTTTCATAGGATGGGTGGCTACCCCCTTGCTTTGGCATCTTCTTCCTATTCTTCCTCCGTCTATTCCTTTTAGACTGTTGGTTACTAGAATTACTACTTTCACCACATGAGGTAGAAGGAGGAGGAGAAGATGTTACTGGTGAAACAGGCATAGGGTTCTGATGCTCTTGATGTGAGGTGCTTACTTGAGAAGCATCAGGATCATGCAAGGCGTTCAGAGTGGAAAACAACCAAACTGGTATCCCTATAGTGAATCCCAGAAGATTCAAGGTAGCCATTAATGGAGTACCAATGTTCCCAATGAATGGAAAAGCACAAGGAGCCCCTTGAAAAAGGGTCCCTTGATTGGTGCCCACCGGGATGCTATCCATAGTTTCTGACTCAATGGGCCAGAAATCTCTAAGGCCAACTAAAAACAAGCAGCACAAAGAGCACACCACTAAAAATGTCCTACAGTGATCAAAACCAAGTAAACACAGTTGATACTCTCAGAAGTTAGTCTGGGATGATGAGAGCCCAGAACAAACCAATAGAGTATAGACGGTCAGTTACACAGCGTCCAATGGAGGTCCTCTGGGTGCAAGCATTTGAATCACCAAACCACCCTCCCAGGATTACTGCCAAAGGGTTACCTTCTGTGTCTCTCCAAGGTGAAGTGGAAATAGCCTTCCACTCTACCTATGAAGAGTCCTAAATGGTCAAGATACTAAGGCTACCACAAATACGAGAATACCTGGGGGAATAGTCATCAACCTAGCTGAGATGCATGGGTAGGGTAACAAAGCCCAAAATCCAAAAGCACTTAAAAGTACTAGAGGATCCCCATACGCGAAACAACTTTGGTTTATGCTCAAAAGGAAAGTGAGGGGGTATCCTCAACAGTTCCAGTCTCACACGGCCTCATACTTAACTCTGGTTTAAGTAGAGCGTTCACGGGATACTTTGATATTGGTGGATTTACCTAAGAGATTGTTGTAGCTAGGGTTTTCACCCTACCTTGTGCAAATGAGCACCTACTAAGGAGAAGGGACTCCTTAGTAGCAGTTCAATAAAACAATAAAATACGACAATAAAGCAAAGTGAACTTAAACTAGCATGTGCATCAACAAGAAATAAAAAGACAGTAATATGATAATAATTTTCTTTGGTATTAACTTTACCTCAAATCTCGAGGTTGGTGAAGCTCTTGCAGTAGTCCAGGAGGGATGCTTCCAAGCTCCAATGGGTTCCTTCTCCTTCTCCAAAGTGTTTTGGATATGGGCCAAAGGGGCACTCAAATGTGAAATTAGCTCAAAGTGGTGAGCTAGGGTTTCAGGGGTGATTTTGGCAGAGTGAGGATAGGGAAGATTGTGGATATGAAATGGGGAGCCTCCATCACCTATTTATAGGTTTTTAGTGGTGGAGTGTTGACCCATGGTTTTGGGTACCATATGGTTTAGGTCAATTGTATAGGGTTTTTGCTTCCTTTTTTCCCTCTTTTTCCTCTTTTTTTGTATTTTGTATTTCCTTTTTAGAGGGTTTTTACTATTTTTGGAGGAAATTTAAATTATTTTGGGGGGAAAAAGGGGCTTTTTGGCCTTTTGGTGGCTTTTTAATGGTTTTTTAAGGTTTTGGAGGCAAATATGGTAGGAAATATGGACAAATGAGTCATGTAATGAGGGAGATGAGGTAGTGAGCACTTTTTGGGTGTTAACAGATTGCCCCCTGATGTGTGAGGGCATGAGCTCATTGTATGGCCGATAGACATCATAGGTCTTTTATGGTTTTCCTGGGATGTGGAGAGGAGAAGAAACGAACTAGAGCCCAGAACAATGGTCCCAAACCAACTGCAAAAACTGAAAATACATGACCTCAATAATGAATGAGGAATAATCTCAACATATGGACGAGGTGGGCATACCCATTCTCGTATCAAGATACATAACAATAACAATGAGGTCAAAAAAATGGGGACCTAAAAGATACATGGCCTCAAATAATGAATGAGGAAGAATCTCAATATATGGATGAGGCAGGCATACCCATGCTCGTATCAAGATATATATACAAAAAATAACAGTGAGGCCAAAAAATGGGGACCTGAAAGATACATGGAGAACCACTGTGTACATCATAAGGGTCCAAAGGGGACACAAATTGGGGATATACTGTCGGGATGACCATGTCTGAGCTGAATAACTGATACACTGGAATAACAATAGTGTTGTTGAGTATGGTACCAGAGGAACTGATGAGCTGCTGGATCATAATAATGGGGAGTCATACCCTCAATGGTACACTGGGCTGGAGCTTAACTGGGTACTCAAGGAAGCATATAAGTGGATGGCTTCTGAATACAATCACCAACGCAACCTGGACATCCATGGGAACATATAACTGGGTGTTCCGAAGTGACTCACCAATGTGCTAGAGTCGGGGGAAATTCGGGGTCTTCGACCAATAACTGAAGGGATATATACCCTGCGCGATTCTCAACGATGCGATCAAGGTGTTGAAGTCGAGAATGTGAGAAACAACCACTCGGAGAGGCACTGAGGACTCCTCTCAAAATGGTCTGTAGGCACTCACCATAGATGGTAATGAGTCCAAGGCATAGGGACCTCTAGGTCTATCCTCTGGAATATATGGGAGGGCGTCGATAGAGGGAGACCTGCAACTACCAAGGTAATGATGTTTCCTTGATAGGAGCACGAGGTGGAGAACCGAAGTGTGAGAGTACTGATGGTAGGACTGACATACGGTGGGGGTGGGGAATAACTGGGAAAATAGAGTGGATGGACTCAAACTTCCTTTGTTCAGAGTATGATGGCGGGGTTGATCGGGAAGCATATGAAACTGGCTGGTGGAAAGGGGATCATAGCTTTAATGGATCAGGGATGGTGAATGGGATGAGTGATACTCAAGTTGGTGTAAGATGGCAAGAGACTGCAGAATACTCTGAACAAAGGGGATGTTATTGGGGGTGCTGCCGAGAGGATTGATCATAGTGCCGAGGGGTATTGGTGGGGGCTTCTTCATGGTTTACGGAGCTGGAAGAAGTGTGCTCAAAATGGTAATTTCATGTGGATTTATACGAGCCCAGGACAGTTCATGCTCGTGATTGCTTTCAATTTTAAGGAGTCTGAAAGCGATAAGAAGACTCTGAAATAATGGAATGATACCATCGTGTGGATTTATCCAAGCCTAGGACAGTGCATGCTCATGGTTGCTTTCAATTTTAGAGAGTCTGAAAGCAATAAGAAGACTCCAAGGGGGTTCTTTTTCGTGTGTTAGTCTCCAAGGCCCGAAAAAGCATAAAAGGATGCAATGAAGAACTCTTCTAGCCGGTGTGACTAGAGTATTCCTTTTTCGTAATTAGTCTACCAGGTCCAGAAAATGGTTAAACTTATACCATATAGACGCCCTTTCAGGTACTTTAATGAGCATGAAAGGAAGCAAGATTGCTCGGCGATCTTTTCATTCTTTTAGGAGTCAGAAAAGAGCTTAACAGAAACTCCCTAAGTGCCTTTTTTGTAAAGGACTTGTCTGGCCCGAAAAAGGGATAAAATTATACCGAACAAAAGGAATGGCCAAGCAAGAAGAGAGTGTTCAATCAAGGGACATCGATGAGAACCAAGAACGAGGGTTAGGGGGGAACACTGGTGGGCCTCCTTGCGGGATGATGAATGGCAGCAAAATAACGAAATAATTGCAGTATGAATGGAGTGAATGGCTCATGTATAAATGTGTTACAATTCGATGGCAGCCGATGTGGCACGCAAATCGAGGCAGCAAGGTGTCAGGACACGATGTTGGAACTGTAACGGGTGAGAGCGAAAAATGATCTCAAGTGTCATCACTAGCTCGGAAAACTGAATCTGGCGATATAAAAAGTGTCAAAAATGGATAACAGCCAAGGTGGCACGCAAACCGAGATGACTAGGGGCTGGTAAAAAATGCTTGAAAAATATGGGGGTGAGAGCGAGAAATGATCTCAAGCATCATCACGGGCTCGAAAAACTGAATTTGATGGTATAAGGAATGCTAAAAACTGATAACAGCCGATGTGGCGCGCAAATCAAGATGGCGACATGGGGCATGGGAAAAATTCCCTAAAGTTTTTGGTGAGAGCGAGAAATGATATCAAGCATCATCACGGGCACGGAAATATGAATTTGGCAATGCAAATGGTGCGAAAAATGAAGGTCATACGGACTCCAGAATGGTCAAAGAAAATAACTAGGTTAAAAAATGGTTACAAATAAAGGTGAGCCCACCAAGCGAAGGATGCAGTGGTGGGGAGAAATGATGGCCCATGGGGGCAAAATACTAAGCGTATCAAATCAAATAAAATATACAAGTGACACGTGACCTAAAAAATGGTTAAGATCACAAATGTGAAAAAGTGAGCAGGTTTAATGACCTGCCCCCATGCTATGTGCATGGGGCTTGTGATTGTGGATCACATATGTGTTGGTTTGAATGATGGGCTTATGGACCTGTTGAGATAGATGTGATGGGGTAGGGTCAAAATGATTGATCATGCCCCCTATCCCAGGTTCGAGGTAATCTATTATTCCCTCGAACTCAAAGGTGTCAATGCGGTGCTCTATGATAGTGGGGTCAAGACCAGGCATTTCGGTGTAGGACCAGGCAAAGACATCACGGAACTCTTGGAAACATTTTTTGTACTGTCCGACCTCATACTCAGTGCAGGAGGCTCGTAACGTAATGAGTTTAGAAGCACCAGCTGGGGCAGAGATATCAATGTGGATTGTGGGTGAGATATTGGCCATGTTACCTTCCTCGAAGGCATTGGGGGCGGGAATGGGATCTTTAAACCAATCGGCTTTGGTGGGGAGGAAATCTTTGGACTCAACTGAAAATTGAGTGGCTGTGGTGGGGGAGGGCTCTTCCAGGAGGAAATAGGAACGATGGTGCATATCCTCCCAGGGGTAATCAGGTGCAGTAAGAGCATCGAGAATCTCCTCATCATTGTGGAAACTTTGAGTTGTCAAATCGGATGATGAGGGAGTGCCAGTAGAAGAGATCATCTAAATGGTATTAATCTCTCTGGTTGGCGGGGATGCTGGGGGGTGGATCTCTTCAATGGTGGGGGGAGCCGTTGCGAGGTCCAAGTTATTCATCTCATAGAGGGAGGCTCTGTAATCTGGGAGATCAGGGCAGTGATGTGAGTAATGGCCGTAAATACCGCAGATTGCACAAGGGTGGTTGGTACGCAGTGATTTATCACGAGGCTTAGGGGTAGGGTCGAGTTGGACAACTGGGATGTTGGGGTCATCGTCAAGCATTTGCATGTGCTCTTATAATGCGGGTAATTGTGGACATTGATGGGTAGGATGGCCCAATTCATCACACAATGAGCATTTGGGAGGAGCATGAAACACGGGGGGGGGGTTTAACCGTTTTGGGCGGGGGTAAAGCAGTGTATGGTTGTGGGCCTCTGCCCCCAGTGTGCTTGATAAGAGGGGATGAATTGGTGGATGAGGAAGGAGTGGTGACACCAGGAGGTGGTTGACTAGTAGTGGTGATGGGTTGCACCGGTTGTAGGATGACATTTGGTATCGGAGGGGAAACAGGAGGCATGATGTACCATACAGGTAATCCTAAAGTTAAACCGGGGAGGGTGAGATTAGCCATAACCGGGGTGCTTACTACTCCCGAAGGGGGGAATAGGAAGGGGATTGTATGGATGGGTGTAACACCAACATGACTAGGTACCAATGGTGGTTGGGGTAGCAAGGGCGGTTGATGGTTAGGTGTTGGTGTATTGTGGGAAAGGGTACATAAGTCAGATATTTCGGTCGTTGGTGACAGGGGTGGAATGGATTGGAATGTTGAGGTCATCGGCATATCTGAGTAAACTCCGGGTCCCACTGAGGAAACCAACGAGGTAGATGCACCAAAAATAGGTTTTTCAACCATGGGGAGAACATTTTCGGGTGTAGCGGGGGCATTGGGATCGTAATAGGTGAGTTGATCAACCTTGACCACGCGTCCGTCATGGGGGAACATCATGGTACGAAAAATGGATGAGGCAATCGCCCGCATGTCATACATGTAGCTGCATCCAAGTAAGAGGTTATAATCAAGTTGGGCGTTGATGACCTCTATGTCAATAAGCACTGTTTTACCATCCAACTGGATGGGGACATTAGCTAAGAGACCTTGGGGTTGAGCCGAACAATCGTCGTAGGCTCGCAATGCAGTGGTGGACTACTGGAGAGTAGGATCCCAACTTCTGCCAAATGAATGTGGATATAACACATGTAGAGGCACCCTCATCGATGATGCACCGATGGATAACAAGATTCCGAATGGATACAGAAACGTGGAATGATAATGTGGAAGGCAGGCATGGTTTGGATTGGTCCAAATTCAAGGCCATCATTCGTGAATCAGTTGGGTCAATAGCACCAATGGCTGAAAGCAAATTCTTGCACTGTGAAGGACATTTTTTTAAGACCTCTAACGCAGACATGGTTGCAGGGGACTGAGCTAAATCATCTACGATGTTGTAATTAGACGCAGAGCGAGCATTCGGGTTATTGTTGATGCAGCGAAGTGGGAAGCGAGGGGCTTTGGAGGCACCATCTAGTGGAGCCGAAGGTATTCGTAACGACTGATCAGTGGGAAGAGAATTGGTGTTTTTGTTGGCAGGAGGGGCTTCAAGGGTGGAGCCATATTGGTTCCGACGGGTTTGAAGGTTGACATCGGTGGATGACATCATTAACAAGTGATGGGTACCTGAGTCTATCATGGGTTGATCAGGAGCATCATAAGTGATTTTCTATTTTGGTGGTGTGTTTCCTTGAGGGGGAGCCAACGATTGAGTGTTCACTACACCTTGGGTTGGTAAAGGGTTCTGTAACACCAAGGGTTGAGTCTGAGGTGGTGGGGGGTTAGGTGGTGCCTGAGGAGCCATTTGCCCTTGGCGGTGGGAATCATCAGTCCAAAGTTGTTGAGCCCGCTCCAAATGTGGGAAAGCGTGTGTGTAATGGCCATAGACCCCGCAAATAGAACAAGGATGGTTTGTTCACAAATTAGGATTTTTGGCTTGCTTGGGCTTCCTGTTAGCGTTTTGGTTGGCAGGTGCCGCGTCATTATTTTTTGGGGGATTAGGAGGTTGGCCGCCTTGGTCTAGAGGGGGGTTGTTCCCGCGGTTACATCATTTGCCGCGGTTTTGCTGGCCTTGTTGGCATTGGTTATTTTGGTTCTACTGCAGATTTTGTTGGGCATACACTTGCCCTTGGGTGGCAGGTGGGTTCTGCGGTTGGGCAGGTGTGGGAGTAGACTGTGGTGGATAATAAGTGGGTGGAGGCGGTGCAAGTGTTGAACCTTGTGTGGGTTGCTGATATGTCTGTGTGGCGGGTTGTGGGTTTTCCGCAGGTGTTGCCTGTGGCGGATAATAAGCAGGGGGGGCTTGAGAGGATACAGGAGCTTGCGCGGCCTGCAGGTGGTAATATGGCTGAGGTGCGACCGGGGGGGCATAGGTGGGGGATGCATGGCCAAAGCACTGAGGTGGACATGAGGGTCCATGGGAATGGTGATTATGTGCCATGGGAGCATATGAATTGGTTGCTCCAGAGTGCGATGTAGCCCGCGAAAAGTCGAGGCCATGGCTAGTGCGTGCTATGGAAAAGGGCTGGTTATGCGATGCGATAAGGCCAATGATGGCATCGGCGGCATGGGATGCCCCCGGTGCATCATTCCGGGAGGAATCGTCGCAGGGGGCATCAGGTATAATGGTATATAGATAACCAGACTGGGCGTAGATAAGGTCAAACTACTGGGCTTTTAGGATGGCCTCTTCCTCGGACTGGGGTCGCTCATATGCCACATCCTTGGCAATGACAGGAAGGAGAGATTTTAGAAACCAATCTAAGAAGATACAATCATCTAACTTGATTTTGCATAGGCTTCGGTGTCAACGCCACTCATGAATGTGGTCACTGATGTGGGTGGCCATATTCTGTCTGCAAGACAGTAGGATCTCAACTCCCGCATCATAGTGAACAGGTAACTGAAAGAACTGCAAGAAGGTCGAGGCAAGGGAAGTAAAGGTGGCATGGGTCCCATGTGGCTGCTCGATGTACCATTTGGTTGCAGAGCCAGTGAGGGTGCATTGTAATAGACGGAGTCGGACTGAGTCGTCCACTATGGAGTTAGAGGAACACCATAGATGGAAGGACATAATGTGGTTATGGGGGTCTTCACCTACCTTGCCCTCAAACTTAGGGATGTCTGATGGGAGCTTGGTGGGCATGTGAGGCCACGCAGGGTCGTGTCTGATGGGATCATTGGTTAGTCTGGCCAGGTCAGGAAGGTTGAGACTAGCCATGAATGGAAAACTAGTAGAAGGATGTGACATGCTGGTGGGGGCGGATATGGTGGGGCCATTGCCCCCAAGTGTGAGGGTTGGATTCAGGTTGGGGGTGTTGCCCCCATGCAGAGGAATGACGGTGGTATGGGAGGGTCCTGCGCCTCCTAGTGTAGTGCGAGTCACTAGCGGGGGTGGGTTGGGTATGCTAGCCACTGGAATTGGAACAGTGATCGGAATGGTGGGAGTGGGTCCCATCGAGGGCATCCCCAAAGCGGGTGTGGTAGCTGGGGTGGTGGTGGATGCTCCACCAGTGGTTCCTCCAAAGAAAGGGTTGGAAGTCATGCCAGCCATGGGGCTGGTTGGTGCAGTGTAAGTGGGGTTTTCATACTCTACCTCAGAATCAGATGTGAAATAAGGGATGTCCGAGTCGGGTGACAGAGCTCTATGTCATCGACAACTAGAGTCAAGTGACAAAGCTCGAGGTCTATGACGAGTGGGATCAAATGATGAAGTTCTACGTCTATGATGGGTGATTTCAAGTCTATGATGGGTGATGTCAAGTGAGTTGTGCTGTAGGGGCTCGCTCCGGAGGTGCCAGGAATGTCTCGGGGACTCAATGGTGACAGATGGTGTCAAGTATCTGGGGGTTGTGTCGAGTGAAAAACAGCTCAAAAACCCTAATGCATCCGAGTGTACAGAAGGAGAGCGCAAAAAATACAGCACTCAGGCCAATAACCAACTCAAAACACTCATTGTAACAGCTATGCTACAATAAGTCGAGCGTCAACAACAATGATCAAAATACCAACAAGCAGCAGGTTTCCTAAAAAATAAAAATAGTGGACTCGCTAGACCAAAGGGAGGTAAGGGAGCATGCAAACACCTAGATAAATAGTATTCTGACTCAACCAGACATATCCTCTGCAAGGTGATGAAATCCAAGTCAGAAAATATGGATACTAGAGCCAAGTGGCTAAAGATATCACCCTACCGAGAGGGACACCAGGTAAGGCAATCCTAGAAGAAAGGAAACTAAGATACCTCGTTCATGACACATCCAGAAAGGTGAATCTACAACTCTGGTCCTATCACTGTGTGGGCCTAAAGAGAACACCACACACAGACCAACGAGTACGTAGCCTTCGGTTACTGAATGGATTGCAGTATTCCACTCAGGCCTCCGGAACCAGTCTGGCTACTTCAACCCTCCTAAGGGAGAGGCCCTCTGATAAACTGGTTGTGACCGTGCCAAAAAATACTAGGGGATTTTGGTTCCCTAATGGACAACAACTATGTCTCAAGTGTAAGTGACCGAGGGGTGTTATTTGGATGCCTATCCCCCCTGTCCTACCTAACTACAATATTCTTATGTGTTCCCCAAGTGGGGTTAGAATGTTGGTTTTGTTAAGTAGTATTTTAGGGGTCACTTTAATTAGGTGACAGAATTGTGCGTGTGAGGTAATGAACCCAATCAAAAGTGCCATGGGGTGGGCAACTTTCTAACTAATAATTAGAAAGCAGAAATTAAACTTGTAATGCAAAATTTTCTTTTTTCAATTGAAATGCTTTAAACTTAAAAAACTCTGTAAGTGGAACAGAAAGCAAACTGCAGAAAAAGGCTGTAGGTAAGTATGGCTATAGATAGAACAGGTGGCTGTGCAGGTGCAGAAAATATTGCAGCAAAGTGTTGGGTTCAAAACAGGGTTCAAAAGTGCAGAAAATAGATCGCGGGTCTGTGGCGAAACTATGCAGTCGAATCGCGGGAAACAGGGTGAAAGCCGAGGGGAGATCGCGAGAACCAGGCTGAAAGCTGTGGGGGGATCGCAGGAAACAGGCTGAAAGCCGCGGGGAGATCGCAGGAAACAGGCTGAAAGCCATGGGGAGATCGCAGGAAACAGGATGAAAGTCGCGGGGAGATCGCAGGAAACAGGCTGAAAGCCGCGGGGAGATCGCAGGAAACAGGATGAAAGCCACGGTCGGATCGCAGGAAACAGACTGAAAGACACAGGGAGATCGCAGGAAACAGGCTGAAAGCCGTAGTGGGATCGCAGCTGTGGGGAAAAAATATGCCATTTTTGACAGCAAACCCAACTACCGAAAGGGACGGCCGAAAGGAGAAAACAGAACAAATATTTGCAGAAAATAAAACTTTTTAAAAAAATTATAACTAGAAACTCAAAGGAACACTAGGGGAGTCTCCAAAACTGTAGCTAGGGTTTTCACCCTATCTTGTGCAAATGAGCACCTACTAAGGAGAAAGGGACTCCTTAGTAGCAGTTCAATAAAATAGTAAAATATGACAATAAAGCAAAGTAAACTTAAACTAGCATGTGCATCAACAAGAAATAAAAAGACAGTAATATGATAAGAATTTTCTTTGGTATTAACTTTACCTCAAATCTCGAGGTTGGTGAAGCTCTTGCAGTAGTCTAGGAGGGCTGCTTCCAAGCTCCAATGGGCTCCTTCTCCTTCTCCAAAGTGTTTTGGATATGGTCCAAAGGGGCACCCAAATGTGAAATTAGCTCAAAGTGGTGAGCTAGGGTTTCAAGGGTGATTTTGGGAGAGTGAGGATAGGGAAGATTGTGGATATGAAATGGGGATCCTCCATCACCTACTTATAGGTTTTTAGTGGTGGAGTGTTGACCCATGGTTTTGGGCACCATATGGTTTAGGTCAATTGTATAGGGTTTTTGCTTCCTTTTTTCCCTCTTTTTCCTCTTTTTTGTATTTTTTCTTTCCTTTTTAGAGGGTTTTTACTATTTTTGGAGGAAATTTAAATTATTTTGGGGGAAAATAGGGGTTTTTTGGCCTTTTGGTGGCTTTTTAATGGTTTTTTAAGGTTTTGGAGGCAAATATGGTAGGAAATATGGACAAATGAGTCATGTAATGAGGGAGATGAGGTAGTGAGCACTTTTTGGGTGTTAACAATTGTCCTACTACGATTGTTGAGTAATGAAACCGATTTCGGGTAGTTTAAGGTGATTTACCCTGAAACCCTAGCCTAAGCTAGTTGATGATGTATATACCTAAAAAGAAAAAGTTGCTAGTTAATTTTATTAAAATTTCTTTTTAGAGAAGACTTTTTACTCAATAAGGGTAGTGAAGTGTGTGGAATGGTTTCGACAGAAAGCAAAGTGCATATAAATAATGCATAAAACTTTCACAAAAACTCACTTTGCGTTTAAGTTCTTTCAAAGCAAAAATAGGTAATCGTAAGCAAAAAAAAAAAAATTATTTTAATTTTTCAAAGCAAAAAAATCTATGCTACTTCGAAAAAAGATGATAAATCTTACTACTAAGCTACCAATTTCAGTTTTGATCTTTTCTTCTACTTTGCAAAAGAAAAATGAATCTGAAAAATGAACAAGTAATACCTAACGCAAAGTGTGGGTAAAGAAAAACAACCTAATGGCTTAAAACAATCAAATAAAAAAGACTTGAGAAAGACTCTACCTACAGAGTTGTTTCAATGAACGAACTCAACGTTTGGAACAAGATGTAAAAGAAAATAAGGTAAAGCGGATGCGCGAAACGGAAACAAACCAAGAGGCTGCTCCTAAGCACCAAAACCTAAGAAAACATCTTCCAAACAAGTAGGGTATGCAAGCAAACCAAGGTGACTTCACCACCACATAAACTCAAAGGAGAAGTAAACAAGAAGGCTTCAACTAACTCAGATTGAACTGAAAAGAAACTCAGGAGGCATCTAAACCAACAAAATTTTCAAAAACCACCGTAAAAAATCAAACTGTGATCAAACCCTAAAAATAAGTTAAATCTCAGTAAAAGTGTGCAGGTTTGCAAACAGACAACAGTCATTGTGTGCACAGGTCTGCAGAAGTGCAACAAGCGTCTAGGGAAAAAAGTGCGCTACTGTGGCCAACAGAAAGCCGCGCATGAGTTCAAAAGGTATGAAAAATAGGGAAGACACCTAACAACCAGTACTAAAGTAGGCAAAGCAAATCAAAGGACCTTCAAGAGGTAGACAAGACTCATAAACAAATAAAGATGTCTCAAAAATCAGTCAGAAAAGAAAGATAAATTCCAACAGTAGACCCCAAAAGCCTGGAAACCAAACCCTAATGCAAGGTTCAAAGCTACAGGAAAAAATGGTTCTGCCTGGTATAGGAACCAACGCCTGCAACAAGAAGTGCACGGGTATGCCTCAAAGGGACTAGCGCACAAGGCAGAAAGTGTGCTTCTTTATGCACAAAAGACTAGCGCATGGAGACTGAAAAAAAATAAAAAAGGGGTTGCTTAGACAGACTGAGATGAACCAAGTCCAAAAGAACCAGAAAAGAAACTTATAAACCTCTCAAAAATCAACAAACTACAAAAAGTGAAAGGAAAACCTAGCAAGGTCCCCGGAGCAGAAAAAAACCGGTTACTCCCCAGCAGAGTCGCCAGTTCTGTTGTGTAGGAAAATACCTTATAGTGGGGGAGATGACACTACCAACTTACATGGGGTGACAGGTAAATACATTCATGTTTTGCATTGATTATTACGAAAGGAAAGAGATTAGGGTTCTGAAAGTTGTACCTTTTTAACGATGGTTGGTCCTAGCTTTCGCCCACTCTTCCACATTGATGAACCTGCAAAACAAGTTAACCTTCCTCAGCATATCTTGACTATAATAAATATGATGAAATTGAAAGAAACTTAACATCAATTATAATCAGATATTCAATCCAACAAACATTCAATTGGGACAGGAAGGGTATTTCCACTTTTTATTGTCAAAGAAATGTAGATAAGTATAGATATACCTGATCTGTCCAGACACTTGTGCAACCGAGTCTTGGGATCTTGCTCCTCACAAAGACTTAAGACTTCCTCCAGCGTAACAATAGTTTCTTCTTCCTTCTAGGTCCCCTCTCTCATGGCTTCCCCTTGTATTTATGGGACAAGGTTGGCAGTTGAATTCGAGAGGTGGTTGAATTGGGAGGTTGGGGAAGTTGCAGAACCAACTTGAACTAATCCCAATTCGTAATCTTAATGTATTTTTTCATTTCATCTTAAGATGTGCACTGGTTTCATACAAGCAGACTAGCGCACAATATGCAACTTTTGCATCTGACAACCAGCGTTTGCAACATTTTGGAGGATGTGCATGGGTTGTCTTCAATAAGACCAGCATTCATAACGTAGAATGAATGTGGCAATAGTAGCGCACAAATGGTGAAAACTATAGAAAAAATATGTTTTCAGCTGAAGAATGTGATCTCAGCAATAACTCATCCAAGGTCAATCCAGATCTTCCATCCATAGTGTCCTTATGTGTGATCTACAGATCAATGTGATCACGGACGGAGAAGTGCAGATTTGACCTAGAACAATATGTATTCCTCTTTTCTGCTATGGTCATTTGTACATTCTGATTTTGTCCCTCTTTCCTTCTTTCTTGAATTTTTGCTTGCAAAATAGCGCATGCCTCAATGACATGATCAAAAGACTTACAATATTTATAGGTAGTACAAGCATTCGTGCAGTCTCTGGATAAATGTCATGGTTGAGCGTAGTTATAACATACTATATGACCTCTTCCTCTTCCTTGGCTACTGTTTCTTCCTCTTCCTATGAATCCACCACGTCCTCTATATGCACCTTGATCATACTGCACATTTTCATTGTTATGCGATGTTTCTTCTTGAACTCGGTAAACATAATGCTTTCTTTCCATCATTAGTTCATAGGCTCTACCATTGGAATCATCATGGCCAACTGATTTACAGAATGTGCAGTATAAGTTCTTGGGTGTTTGCACATATTTCTGAATTAAATAACAATCTTATGGGCGATGTCCTCTACATCGGAAAATTTCACACCATGGTCCTTGTTTTTGATTCAGTGGGTTTGGTGCTCCACTATCGATGTAATATTTAAATACCAGACAGTGTTCTTTTAGGTGTCCT
The DNA here is from genome assembly GCA_027924585.1 of Larix kaempferi. Classification (NCBI taxonomy): domain Eukaryota; kingdom Viridiplantae; phylum Streptophyta; class Pinopsida; order Pinales; family Pinaceae; genus Larix; species Larix kaempferi. The sequence goes on from BSBM01000319.1 coordinate 4,328,741, forward strand.
TCTCCTTTACACTTTGTACACTAGAATTCTTCTCTGGTTTCTTTTCCTTTCTTCATGTCTTGTAGTTGTAGTGTTAGGTTTGCTAGATGGTTCTGTATCTGAATAATTCCTACGTTAGTCTCTTCTATTGGTGAAGCCTCTAGTTTCATTGCAATCTCTAGGGCCTCTGTCTGCGAAGCAACCTTTTGTTGCATCAATAGCAGTCTTATGTGTGGCAACAACGTAGCTAGAAACCATTCCTGGTGTTGTTGCGGTGCTATGTCAAAGCTCACTTGATCTAACAATGCTTTGAAATTCTAATCAAATTCCCATACTAACTCACTGGGTTTTTGCTTAATTTTTTTGAGCTCTGTGATACATTGTGACTCAGACTTAGGTTTTTTAAATTCTCTTAGGAGGGCATCCTTGATATCCACTAGGTTCCTATTCTGTTCGACAAAATACTTCATACACCAATTCAAGGCTCTGTCCCTGAATGTTGTGACTAGCTGTGCTTTCTTAACAACATCATCATGGACTTGCTTAACATTTCACATGGCTCCACAAAGAAACCAATGTTGCTCAGGGTCTTCTAAACTTGTTCCTTTGAATATCGGCAACTTGATGTCATCTGCCATTCTTCTTCTAGGAGGCACATTGTTCTGTGACGTGGTAGGTATACTACTACTCGGAATGTTCTGAGTACTTGATCCTACAATGTTACTACTATTGTTGTGTTGTGGGTTACCAATATTGTCAGCTGGAGAATTTTGCGGAGTGATGGGATGATAGGTAGCTACTCGAGGTTTTGTTCCACTATCAGTCTCAGCTTGTAACTCAGTTTCTATAGAGATGTGAATTTAATGTTCCTTAGGTCTCTTCTCAATACTACACTTGTATATTTTACCACTTCTTAATGTGTGAATGTTTTCCTCGGTATCACTGTCTAAATTACCGAACATTACAGACTCAAAACTTGTAGGGATATTATTGCATTCTTAAGATACCTTTCTCTACTAACAACATTTAAATGTATAGACTAATATTGTTCAGGTACTTACCTTTGAATCCTTTGAAGAAGTCGGCCTCAGCTGCGCTGTAACACTTCAACGTGTCCACAACAAATTCTGTAATGTAGCCTTCTAATATGTTGTCTAGCCAGAAGTCTATTGCTCTTGATATTGGGATATCCACCGCTTTAAGTATCTGAACTAGATCTAGAGTCCATGTCATAGGTTCTCCTCCCTGATAACAATATTTTTGTTCTGCTAGTCTTGACAACCACTCGTATAGATCGTTTTTGAAGGCTGCGAAGAAAATTTCATAAATATTAGAATATAGGTATCTTTGCAACCATTCTTCATTAGAGATACGCGGATGTTTGTTCTCCTTTCTTGAAAACTCCTTTTCTGTATTATCCACCTAGTTCTGTATTTTTTGTCCTCTCAAGATTCCAATATTCAAAACACATCACCGGTTCAAGCACGGAAAAGAACCATTTTTTAGGCTTTAATAACCTCGTTCTTTAAATTTATGATGTTGACCCAGGTTCTGTGCAGTTGTGGTTTAACAAAACCCTTCTTCACCGGCCCTTTCGGCAGCAACCTGCGAACACGCTGAGGTCTCACCCGAGGTGAAGATTATGGGGGATTATAGAATCAGGTTTATGGAATCAAGTGATGCGCGAATAACAGATTGGGGGATTGCGTGAAGTTTCACCTACTTCACGGCTATCACTTATACTATAGCGCACATAGGGACTGCGCACTTCAAAACGAACACTTAATCAATAGGACAATGTAACTCCAGGTTGCGCTACTTCTTAATAATCATACACTACACATGCTTCGTTGACTTAGTGTGATTTATGCATTCAACGTATTAGACTATGCAATTTGCAAACTCATGCAATATGGTGAAATACGATGCAAACGCGCACTTCCAGTGTTGCACTTTCAGGAAATCGCACTTATAAAGACTTTGTTGACTTAGTGTTACTATAATACCCCTACTTTGCCTTACTAATTATTGTCCTCAATGTAAATATTGTGTTTATGCAATGTATGTCGATCCTAGTGTGGATCTCAAGGCCAAGGTGTAATGTCCCCCATTTTCACCCTTGTAATATTTTGGGCTATAATGTAAATAATGTATGCATATTATGTATGATTCCTAGCGTGGAGCTCAAGGCCAAGGCCCCGCTAGTGAACACTCGATCTAGAAGAGACAAGTATTTGATATTATGCTACCCATGTGTTAGTGAACCATGGTAATTGTAAATATGCATTTTAATATAAAATCCCACAACTAGCTATGCAATGCAACAAGAGATGGGGGCATGATGTTACAAGGAAATTGGGAGGGAAATATTCGAACCATTGAGCCAATGAAGTCAAGCCAAGTGTCAATGAGAAAACCCATCAGCCATCAACTACCCATGTTGACTTTGGTTCCCAATCATTCATTTCTCCCAAGAGTTGGGTGAAATAGTTAATGCCTTGGGGATTGGGGAGGTATGGCTGTCCAAATTCGAGTATGGGAAAGCCACCCTCATGGAAATTTGTATTTTTCCTTCTTGGACAAGAAAACACCAATGAATTGCCCTCCCAAGCCATTATGCAAGATCAGACTTCACTCTCTCACGTTTTTGGAACTGCCTGGGCATTTTCCAGCCACGTTTTTTCTGGTTTCTCTGGGCCTTCTAGCTAGGAAGAGGGCGTTTTCGTGTTACAGACCTATTGGGAGCTACCTGGGCATTTTTCTCCACTGATTTCCAGTGTTTTCCTCCCTTTTGGCATTGCTAGGAACTCGTTTTTGTATTACATACCTGTTGGGAAGGAGAGAGCACGATTTGGGGGATGGTAGAGACCATTGCGGCTCTTTGAATGCCCATGGATGTTTTCTAAAAATGAAATTGCCTTCCCTAGGTTTTTTTCCCCATTTCTCACTTCGTTTTTGGTTGCCCACGTTTTCCATTCATAACCAACACTTGGGATTTTGCTGTTATGTGTATCCATGCCTAGTTTATGAGTTTTCTGTGTGTGGGAGATTGTTGGGGTTGAAATGGGTTTCCATTGTTTTGGCTTGAGCTTGAGTGGAAGCATCCACAAATGAAGAGGGTTCATATTTAGCCTGATAAACCCAGCTGTGGACTGGCTTGGCTTAAATACAAATGATTATTTGGTTGTGTATGAGCTTGAGAGTCCCCTTTTCTTTGTAGATATCATGCCCAATTCGGGGGTGGTCTCTGAGTGCTGAAATAATACAGGCTGAGAAGAGACCTACAGTTGGGAGGAACGTTGCAGCAACATAGCTAGTTGTTTGGGGCCATTTCACCATAAAGATAAGTGTCTTCTTGTCTATGCATTTCCTTCTGCAATGTTTAGATTGATGATTGTTTTTGATATATTGAATGCATATGAAATTATGTGTGTGGTTGAGTTTATCTCCGCTGTGCATGTTTGTTGAATTTACATTTGCACACATGGGTTTTTAATTGTATGAATCAAATGAATGGGCTGAGTTTGCTTAAAAACCCCCATAGATTGGCATCATGTTCCCTTCCTGAAATTGGATAGATGGATGGGGACGTTACAGATGGTATCAGAGTTTATGGTTCAACACTACGGCTGTTGGGCCCTTCATAGAGATATAATTCATTACATGTATATGTATGTAGTATTTGAAGTTAAAATGAATTGAAGAAACCTGAAGATCTCATAGCTTCTCTTTGATTAAGATGGGAAATCATTCCAATGACTCTTTTGGGGATTATTGCAAAATTGCTTGCATTGATTTTATCTTATGAAAGTGAGGAAGGAGGGAGAAAATCCCTTTTCAGGCCGAATGCTTACTTACATTGTTTCTAATGCAGTAGCATTCTGTTTTTGTATTTGTTGATTGCCTCCATGGAGGAGAGAAGGAGGCGCAACCTCTTGCCATCTTATATTATTTTTTGTTTTGTTGTTTCATGCTTGACATGGAAGAGGTGCAATATTTCTTGAAACACTTTTATTGTTTTATGTGAGTTTGATCTGTAAGTAGCTTACCTCTGTAAAGAAATGAGGGACATATTTCAAGAAAAATTCTAACTGTTTTGAAAATTTGAAAATTTTCTAAGTGTTTGATGCTAAGGCTGTGGCGGCGAAATTAACGTTAAGTTTTATGACACGCGACGGTAGAATTAACATTAATTTTTGCGACGCGCGGCGGTGGCAATCTTAACGCTAAAATCTGCGATGCGTGCGGCGAAAGTAATGTTAAAAGTTGCGATGGAGGCTTGAGCGCGGCGGCGAAAGTTAAGCTAACTTTCAGCGCGTGCGGCGGCGAAAGTTAGGCTAACTTTCTGCGCGCTAGGAGGTGAAAGTTAGGCTTACTCTTGTGACTCTGTCGGCAAAGAAAATCCCAAAAGTGCCTCAACGGTCGGCGAAATTTACGTTAATTTTTGCGCGCACAGCGGAAAAATTAGCGATAAGAGTCGCGCTACCAGCGGAAATTATAATCTTAACATCCGCACCAACCGCGGAAATTTTAACCTCAATATCTACGCTGAAGGGAAGCGGTCGGCGGTCGTAGGGTTAGCGGTCGGAGATTTTAACCTTATCTCTTGCGACATGGTCGGCGCAGAAGTTGGTAATTCTACGCCAAAAGGAAGAGAAGATCTCAAAAATTTCTAAGTGTTTTCAAATTTTGCCCAAGGCTATAATGGCGAAATTAATGTTAAATATCTGCGACAAGGGCGGCGGAAGTTATACTAATTTCTGCGGTGCGCGGTGGCGAAAACTAGGCTAACTTTTTGCACGCACAGCGGCGAAAACTAGGCTAACTTTCTGCGTGCACGGCGGCAAAAGTTAAAGTTAATTTTGCGACGCCCGCAGCAAAGTTAAGAATAATTTTGTGATGCACGGCGGCAAAATTAGCGTTAAATCTGTGACGTGCTGTGGCAAAATGAGCATTCAATCTACGACACGCGCGGAGGCAAAATTAGCGATAGGAGCCGCGCCACCCGCGGCAATTTTAAGGATAAAGTCTACGACGTGCGCGGTGGCAAAAATAATCTTAACATCCGCAACAAGGGTGGCGACAAGGGCGGCGAATTTTAGCTTAAAATTCCGTGACACGGGCGGCGCTTTTTAAGCTAAATATTCGCGATACTGGCGGCAAAAATAACGGTAAGATCTGTGACAATGGTGGCCATTTTAGCCTTAATAATTGCGCCAAACGGGGAAAAGCAATGGGAGCAGTAAGGCAACACAGATGAAAGGGAAATATCTCACCTTAAACCATTTATGTGTATAACATAATAATTGTATGCTTGGAAAATATCATGAATGAATGTTATACACGTGGATACATATATTGAATTTCTACTTTGTGAGAAGATCATAGCTAATAATTGCCTGTGTGCATGGTAGAGAGCCCATGAAATTGGATCAGCTATGATGTGGAAGAGGGAATTCCATGCTGCAATGAGGAATTGGAAGGGAGAATTCCTCCACTACCCTCTTGATATTGAATTTATAATTCTAAAGTGGTCGTGCATATACATTATGGCATAGGAATGCTGAAATGCAAGAGATTAGATAGATGATATGACTATGCACTAGTAGGCATATTAAGAAACATTGCACAGTGCATGTGAAATGTTTGTGCATGAATAGGACATTGCATATTGGTAAAATAGTGAGGTTTCACATATGCAATGAGCCAATTGAGATAATTATGGTGGTTGCTAATAACTAGTTGTGTCCGCATTGGTTGTAGGACAAATACAATCAAAACATGGATAAAGAAGTTGATGACGTTGTTGCATGTGACCAACGACCTTATGAAGAAAGGATGGTGCAACAAACTTGTGATCATGAGGTTGGAAAAAGGACTGTAAATCCTTGGTAAGAGGCCAACTGATCAGGTAACATCAAGCGATGTTAATAACATCCATGCAGGTAATGGTTATTGGTGCTTAATTGCATGAGTGTTGAAAGAGGATTTGGTAAGATCCCTTCAACTATGTTTAAACTATGTTGATTTAGTTTGCATATGGTATTGAGTGCCGAATGGGAATGTTAACCTACCAAGTATGGTGAGGTGTGGGTAAGTGAAGGCAATAATCCTTACACCCTATGATTGGTTAGAAATCTCAATGCATTCATATGAAATTATATCATGCCATTTGTGTATGTCGGTTGAGAGTTTAACAACCAAAGCAAGTGAGGACTTATGGCCCTGTCATGGTAGTACATGGTTAGGCCATAATATGTTTGAATGCATAGTACTCATAAATTAATGCAGGGTTGCATTGAGGAGATGTGCATTAAAATATTATGTATAATCTTGTGGTTATACATTGAATGATTGCATAAAATGATGTAATTAAACCATGCAACTCTAGTATGGTAATGATTCACATGAAGTAGATGTTTTTGGTGATATTAAAATGCTTCAGTGACTGTGGCAGCAATGAAATATTATATGCATAGAGACTTACAAAGCGTTTGGCTGATGGAAGTTTCAGATTTCAGGTAGATTGTTTTGGGCATGGAAAATATGGGTAAGTCCATGATGAAGATGGGAATCTACCTGTCACGTCCCCTCCCATCATACCAGTGTGATGGAGAGGACGTGGTGCTAAACTGGGCAATTAGCCCCATGAACTTCTATCTAAGCATTCACATAAAAGACATATGGAAGTGTACAATTATAAGAATATACAGTGGAATTGATTTCAATTACACATCCATCATTCATTCAAGATATTCATCAAATAACAATTGCAAGATTAACACAAGAGAATACTTATCTTGAATAAAGTAGTCCCAAGCAACTGGCTATGCAACTGCAACGTTCCACCCAACCATAGGCCAGTTGTGCTTATCAACCTCTTGATACAACTGCCACCCCTGAGTAGGGCATGATCTCTACAAGGAACCAGGGAATAGCAGACTCACACATAGCCAAACATACACCAAGATGAGCCAAGCCAATCTGAAATTGGGTTTATCGGGCTGCTAGGACATGGAAGGGAAGAATTGCTAAGCTAGTACGCTCAACCACAGAGCTATGGATACCCCTCCCAGATCTATTCAGCTTGGCACTCACAATGCCTACACACCCAACACAAGGAAGTATTCTCTTCACTGCCACACAGTCCCTCAAGCCATACCTTCCTTTCTAGTGCTCTCAGGGTGTACATAGAAAAGTAGCCAAAGCCCTCTTGATCTTCTTGAGAGGTTACTCCCTCTACTAGGTTTATCAAGCCAATTCTGTCCACTACCAGTCCAAGGTTCTTGCTTACAGGTTCAAACAAACAAGGATGCACATAACAGCAAAAACTACACTTGCTGAGCATGAGAAAAACGTTTCAACAGTGGGATGCATGAGGTGGGGTTTCCTGAGCTTCAGAAAAAATGTGGGAAGACCCAAAATGTATTGGAAACTGGGAAAATTCGATTGGGAGAGCAAACCCATTCCAGAAAAATGCCCCCAGGGCAAAAACGACCTCTCCCTCAGTCCCAAGTCGCGTCCCTCCTTCCCTAGTTGCTGCACACTACCAAAAACGAGTTCCTGGGCATGGAAAATGCAGGGTTTTGGTGAAAAACGTGAGGATAAATTCCAGTGAGCTCAGTCTGCATGAGAGATGAAAGACTAACTGTTCAGAATGGCTTTGGGCACCATTTTGTGGGTGTTTTCTTTCCCAAGGAGACAAAAAACGAATTCCCAGGTTGATGGCTTGCCCATACACGAAATTGGCTGCCATACCTCTTCATTCCCAAGGCATTAACTGCCTCAACCAATTCTTGGAAGAATTAAATGATTGGGTCCATAACCCAAAATGGGTAGTTGGTGGTTTATGGGTTTTCTCATTGACACATGGATTAACACCATTGGCTCAAGGGTTTGAATAATTTCCCTCCCTTTTCCTTGTAGAATCATGCCCCCCATCTCTTTGTTGCATTGCATAGCTAGTTGTGGGTATTTTTTCATTAAAATTTGTATTTACATGATGTCTTATTTACATCGTGCCCATCTAGCACAAGAACCATAGGCATCTATTTCTTTAATTGCTGATACATAAAACGCTAAATCAATGGTGGGGCCTTGGCCTTGAGCTCCTCACCATGATTAAGTAACAATATTTACATCATTTACGATTTAATGTGAAGGGGGGTCAAAATGGGGACGTGACACTACCGTGAGCAAGATCCAAACAATATGAGAACAGACTCATGGCTAAGCAAATCAATTTCCGTAGAGGACAGAATTGAAATTCATACTTGAATTTAATTATCAATGCCATCAACTGATTAGAGAAATCAGATTTGAATTTTATTGTTAAATGCTGCTAACTATTTGGCTATTTGATAAATGTGCTAGGAAGACACATTGCAGGAAGACCAGGAGTGATGTCTTGCAAAAGCCAAACTAAATGGGAAAGACCCCATGCTTTGGAAATGGGTTTCGGGTGAAACGCCATTGATAATATCTCATCCAAACCGCATGTCGGTAAACCATTAGAGTGAGATGGTAAAGCTATGCCTAGAAGGCATGTGAGATACATCTGCAAAATGAATGAGTATTCTATGACCCTAGACAAGAACATGCATGTCTAAATTATTAGGGTTAATATGCAGAGCATGCTCTATCTTATTTATATCATTGCAGATTGCTTGAGTATGATTAGGGCCTACATGGCGCACATCGGAAAGGGGGTGCACACCTTTTCTGGTGCTGGGTCATGATAGGGTTTTCAATATTTACTACAGCCTAAGGGAATGGACGCATTCCTGGTGTTTCAATACTTGATAGTGAATGATATGGATTACGGTTACAAAATTGAACAACAATACTGATGAGCTTGCTTATCCTTCTTGTGTTGTCAGCCTACATAGATGCAGATTGATACTGCACATTAAGAGGCAAAGTGAAGAAGGGTACACAAAAGGACTGTATAGGAATTGGTAACCTTTCTATGCTTACACGAAATATTACTAGAAGGGATGGACAGGCCCGAAGAGCTATTTAATAAGAAGAGGTATCATCCTTGTGTGAGTGGGGTCATGCTAACCTGCAGTCAAGAAAGTCACCTATAAAGTTCCTAAAAGGAACCACCGATTTGCACCAGAGAAGGAGTGACGTCCTTGTATGAATGAAGAGTTGTGTGTGTGAAGGGTTGTGGTGCAAGAAGGTGTGGTGACATTGGTGAAGGCATAAAATCTCTATTGGGACAGCAGTAGGAGGGTGGGTGCCAAGACTGACTGAAAACCCTAAGAAGCCTATGGCTCCATAGTAGAGCCTTGACCTATAATGGTCAGGTGGCACAATTTCCTTCCATTGGTCGATGACCCAGACGAATGTACTGGCTCGGCAATGGAAAGGGCCAACCAAGTATGGGATTGGTTGGGCACCACCAAATGCTTGGTAAATCCAATCGGCGTGAAGGTGTACTAGTGAAGCATTAACTACATCCAAGTCCATAGGTGATCCCAAGGCTTGCAAAGGGATGCAGGATCCTATGGACCAGAGGGGAAACGCACAATACAGATAAGTATTCGTTTTCATTTATGTCTTGTTTGGAATAATGAAGATTTCAGGTATAAGTCTTCTAACAGCTAAGCTGATACACTATTGTTTCTTTGTTGGAAACCTTGGTCATTGTAGGGAAGCAAGACCTTGAAAGAACTATAAGTTACTAGTAAATCTAGAGAGTAAATGAGTGGGCGATATAAATTATGGAGAAATCTAGGGAGTAACTGGTTGAACGCTATAAAGTTCTTGATAAGTCCAGAGAGTGACTAGTTGGGCATTAACTACTTGATATTGTAAAGCAACGTGTATGCTGGCCCAACATTCCTTAATTAATTAATAAAACCAGTTGGAGCATTGGCCTAGCATATTACTAAAGAAAATGATTGATAAACCTAGTCGACGTACTAGCTTGGCATTTCCTATTCGAATGATTGTGGAGTAGCCTACTTGCTAGCCCAACATTCATAATTGTATCTACAGGAAATCCAAGGCTCGTAAAGCAAAGAAGGATCTCGTGGAATAAAGTGAAGACATCCAATACAGATAAGTATTTGGTTATCTTGCAACTTCTTGCTTATGAATATGCGTGTGTATATGATTTGGTTATGATTTCCTAAACTCTTGTTTAGATATAAACCCTATGAAAATAAACTAAACATGTGAATTGATTCAATGTTTGAGTGTAGGTATTGTTGGAAGCAAGGACTAGGAAGGCATCATAGGGATGCAGATGGACATGTGACCATCTTAAAGAGCTCAGTATGAGCAGTAATAAAATATGGTGCTAGTGAACATGAGTGGGTCCTAGAAACCAGAGGTTCTGTAAGAAGAATGGGAAGGGATACCCAAGTTGAAAAGCATTAGACAGACCTTAGACAATAAGTGTCATAGCCAATAAAAGGCAATTCAAGCATTCACATTAAAGTGAAAGAGACTAAGGAGCATGAAACCACAATGATGGCATAGCTCCGTAATAAAACAAGACTAAGAGGGAGAAACTCTTACTCTTCTCTTTCCTTTTTATTGATGCGTTTATAAAACAAAGAATTGTTGAATGCATGTCATGACTGTTGATGTATATGTAACTTCGGAATGTATTTCATCTATGTATTTCATATATATTTATTGTACCCTTATAAGAGATGTGTTATTCCTCTATAAGGAAGTGTCGTCATGTGTATTGACAAGTGTTGCAAGTGTGTGTACTTGGCGATGGGTTATTAGACCACCATGTGTGGGGTCGGCCCTAAAATATATATTATATTGTGGATGTATCTAGATAGACAAGTCGGCCCCATAGTGTAACTGGGAAAACAGGTTAGTATAAATAGAGATCGGGAGATCTCTATTTTGATCATTCGAAAAGTCACACTTCTCTCAATCAGAAAGTGGCGCACTAGTGAGGAGGAGGATCATCTGATACTAGGAGACTATCTCAAGTGTATTTTGGTTGTACTTTGGTTGAGCCATTTCTCTCTCTATCTCTGAGGAAGTTGTGGGGTTTTTCACCTTAGGGTTTTCCCCACGGAAACTCTGTGTCCCTTGTCTCTCATGCTTTTGATTCTTGTGATGCTTGTCATGCTTATTGTGATTGTTATGCATTGATATATTGTATATGTTATTCTCTTAGTAAAGATCCAAGAGTATTGTGAATTAATGCTCAAAATTTAACATGGTATCAGAGCTAACCTGAGAAGAAGACATTGTGTAGTGACAAAAACTTGGGTTTCTCTCCATAGTTTTTGGAAAAGCAGTATAGTAGATTGACTCTACTCATCAAGGAGAATCTATCTGTCCTATCAGAATTCAATTCTGAGCATTTTCAGATTTGGCCCTAAAAATTAGGGTTTCCACAAAAATAGGAATTTATGCAATCTGAAGACATAGCTAGAAGCTCCTTGCAAAACTCGAAGTTTAGAGATTTGGATCGAGATTTTTGGCTGGGTATATTTCCAGGAAACGCAAACCCTAATTCAGGGCTCTCCCTAGTGAACCTGGGAGGACAAAAGGAAAATTTGAAGGGTAAAGCTTTGCTGATCTCAAATTCTGAATACACCAAGCTGATAAGCTCATCAAGGCGCATCTTTCTATCCTTTCAGAAAGTTGAAATTCACATTTTGAATTTTTAGGGTTTTTCCAACAAACCCTAATCCGGGACCAAATCCAGTTTTCATCATTTCAAGTGGTAAGACCTAAATCTTTTCTATTTCCATTTGAAGTACTCTTTAAGATGTCTCACCACACCAAGCTTGAGGATAACCTTGAAGGGGCTGATAACTTCCGAGCTTGGAAGTATAGGATTGGGTTAATCCTGGAAGAGAATGAGTTGGACTCATATATAAAAGAAGACATCCCTATCCCAGAGGATGAAGATGCTAAAGTATTGCATAAGAAGAACTTGGTCAAGGCAAAGAGAATCATTGCTGATTCTATCAAAGACCGTCTCATACCCCATGTGTCTTCTCTAAAGACACCCAAAGAGATGTTTGACTCTTTAAACAAGTTATTTGAAGGGAAGAACATAAATCGGAAGATGACCCTGTGGAACCAATTGAAAGGAGTAAAGTTTCAGAATGGAGAAACCATTCAATCTTATTTTTCAAGGGTCTCCCAGATCAAGGAACAACTAGAAGCAGTGGATGAAATGGTGGAGAATGGTGAAGTTGTCATGACCACTTTGAATGGCCTACCTAGGTCATGGGACTCCTTCTTTCAAGGAATCTGTGCAAGAAAGAAGTTGATATCCTTCAGCAGACTATGGGAAGAATGCTCACAAGAAGAAGCAAGGCTTGTGGAACGAGAAGAAAAGATGGGGAATGAAGATCAATCTCTCACAGCTCACACCAAGAAAGGGAAGTCCAAGAGAGAGCCATCTCACTCCAATAAATCTTCACATCACTTCAAAGAAAGAAGAATATGCTTCACCTGTAATGAAAAAGGACATATTGCCATAAATTGTCCCAAGAACAAGAAGGACAACAACAACTTCAACAAGAAGAAGAAGGGCAGCAAAAGAAGGTTTCATGCTCATGCTGCCGAGGATGATGAACCTCCCAAGAAGAAGGCTAGAACAGAAAGTGATGATGATAAATCATCAAGCGAAAAAGAGTATGTTCTAATATCTGCTCTCACAGGTACTATCTCCAATGGTTGTAATGATTGGTTAATTGACAGTGGGGCTTCAAAACACATGACTGGGTTTAAAGAATCCTTTGCTAACCTATTTGAACATGAGTCACCCCATAAGGTGAAACTTGGGGATGACTACCAATACCCTATCAAAGGAAGTGGTGAGGCCTCCTACAATCTAGACTCTGGAAAATCTTTGAAGATGAAAGAAGTCCTTTATGTACCTGGGCTCAAGAAGAATCTTCTCTCCATCTCTGCATTGGATGCAAAAGACATGAGGGTTGCATTTGTAGATGGCCAAGTCCTAATGTGGCCAAAGGGTAAAACTATTGATGATTCAATAGTGATTGGAGAGCAAGAGGGAGGATTGTACAAATTGAAGGGACAACCTGAACATGCCATGGCGACATAAAGACAAAGATTCATCCATAGTCATGGATCACATAGAGGTATGTATAATTTGTTTTTTCAAAAGTTAACTAATGAGTTATGCAGGTCATTGAAGAGAACAAGAACACATTGCTAGACATAACTAGCAAATATGGTGACCAGGTATGTGTTTCTTATATCATAGGATCTATTATATAAGTATGCATGACATGATTGATGATGTTTATTCATGAAGTCATAGGTTTGAATAATCATGGGTATATGCATATTATGTGTCTTACCTTATTTAATGTTATGACTAACCAGAAGTGTCATAGGTTTGAGTAATCACAGGTTTAGACATGTTATGACTAACCAGAAGTGTCATAGGTTTGAGTAATCACAGGTTTAGACATGTTATGACTAACCATAAGAGTCCTATATAAACCTTGAATGCTAATGCTTATTATTTCTGTTTGAAATGATCATGACTATACTTGCTTGAGATTACTGTGTTTTGATAATATTAATATTATACTAATGAATGTTTGATTATGTATGAGACCTCGAAGATAACACAATGATGATACTAACAAGAATGCATAGGGATCGAGAATGAATATAAGTTCAAGAACAAGTAATCCAGGAAGCAAAGATCAAGAGGGAGTACACTCCAGTGGTTTCTGCAAGGATGAAGATATTCAGAGGGAGTTTACCATTTCTCTACATTCCACAACAGAAAGGGGTAGAAGAAGCTACTTCAGATTAGGACTCTGGCAGCTCCTGCAAGGAAGCAAAGTCCCAAAGGGAGTCCACCCAACAAACAAACAAAGATAAGTATTTTAATTATCATTTATTGCATATTTGTTTGTTTAAATAAAATTGCTCAATGATGTATATGCTCATATTTCTAGACTTAGGATATGTATTGTGCATATTAGAATGATTGCATTAATGAACAGTATACTACTAATATGCATGTGATGGGTAAGTGGCCTAGGGTACTATACAACATTCCAGTTCTACTTATCTAGAATGAAACCTCTTTGTTGACATGTTGGGAGTAGTGCAAACTCTTAACAATGTTCTGGTAGAGACTGGAATGCATCTAGAAAGTTGTGGAACATGGATAAATGTTGTATTGAAGCATTGGCTAAGATAATTGCATGACTGTATGACATATTTCTTTATGTGTAAGAATTTGTCTGAAAATTATGAGGTGTTTCTAATCATGCAATTTAATTTGTTTTGTAGGAAAGACCGTATATCTTCACCTACAAAAGAAGGACTACAACATTTGTTCAAGCAACAAAATTATCTATTGAAGATATTGAAGTTCCCAAGATACGGGAAGAATACCATGATCCGTCGATCATGAAGAATGATGTTTGGGATGTAGTCCCAAGACCTAAAGGGAAATTTGTTATGACTTCCATATGGATCTATCAGATCAAGCATGCTGCAGATGGCAGCATAGAGAAATTTAAAAGTAATGAAATGGAAGATACACCGGATGGATTTCAAGACAGCTTTCTTGAATGGTGTAGTTGAAGAAGAAGTGTATGTGGAGCAGCTACTTGGTTCTGAGGCACATGACAAGGAATCATATATGTGTAGAACTTGGTAACCAGTTTGGTCTTTACCAAGAGTAAACCGGATTCCAACCCTTACTACTAAGTTGAGGAAGGGAATCCTATGATTCTACTCCTGTATGTGGATGACCTGTTTGTAACAGAAGATGACAGATTGATTGCAGATACTAAGAGGAAGCTTGCTGTCGAGTTCGATATGAAAGACTTAGGAATGATGCACTATTTCCTAGGTATGGAGGTGTGGCAGAGTGCAGATGGGATCTTCCTTGGTCAAGGGAAGTACACAGTATCCTAAAGAGATTTGGGATGATGGATTGCAAGTCCATAGCCACACCTATGGCATCAAACCTGAAGCTTCTATGTGATGCTTCATCTGAGCCAGTTGATATCTCTATGTATCGTCAGATGATTGGGTCCTTGATGTACCTGACAAACACGAGACCAGATATTTTCTCTGATGTGAACACATTGAGTCAGTTCCTGACAGATCCAAGGAGTGTTCATTTGATTGCTGTAAGCATGTTCTAAGGTACCTGAAGGGTACAGTGGATTATGGGCTCAAGTATGAAGCGAATCAAAAGTTTAACCTGTAGGGTTATGTTGATTCAGATTGGGCTGACAGTGCTACAGATAGGAAGAGCATGTCTGGATGCTACTTCAGTATGGGATCAGGTGTGATCTCTTGCTTTAGCAAGAAGCAGTCCTGCATAGCACTGAGTACAGCTGAGGCAGAGTATGTTGCAGCTTGTTCAGCTAGTTGTGAGGCAATATGGCTACGGAAGCTACTGTCTGAGTTATTTGATCTCCCATTGGATGCTACTGGTATATTTTGTGATAACCAGAGTTGTGTGAACCTGTCTGAGAACCCAGTGTTTCATGATAGGTCGAAACACATAGAGATCAAATATCACTATATCAGGGATATGGTGCAGAGAGGAGCTGTGAAGCTCCTGTATGTTGTGACGGACGAGCAGATTGCAGATGTGCTGACGAAGCCACTAACCAGGGTGAAGTTCGAGTACTTCAGGGAGAGGCTTGGTGTTCTTCAGAATGAGGACACTTCGAGGAAGAAGTGATGGACACATTTGCTGAAGCCATTCCAAGCATGTTGGAAGGAGGATCCTTCACATGGCTGTGGATGTAAGCACTGGATGATGAGCATCAGGATGATGTTCCAGTTTCTGCTTGGATATGATCAGTTGGATCATTTATATGTATGTACGCATCATGTTGGATGTTGGATATGATCAGTTGGATCATTTATATGTATGTACGCATCATGTTGGATGCTGGATATGATCAGTTGGATCATTTATATGTATGTACGCATCATGTTGGATGCTGGATATGATCGGTTGGATCATTTGTATGTATTTTGTATATGCATCACATTTGATGCTTGGACCATGTATCTGTATATGTATCAGGTGGATACATTGTATGATCAGGTAGATCATGTATGTTGATATGTATCAGGTATTATCAGGTAGATCATGTATGTTGGTGGATACATTGTGTGGATCATGTATCTATGTATCAGGTGGATGCATTATATGATCAGGATGATCGTGGATGACGAGCTTCTCCAGATGACATGCATCAGGACGATGCAGTGATGATGATCAGGATGATCATGTGTACATCAGGATGATGTATGCTGAGTATTAGGACGATACTTTGTGGCCGTGGATCAGGTTGTGCAAATCAGCATGTCTGGGAGATCTTATAGGTCGGAGTTGTGTACCTGTAACAGCTTGGGATGCTCTTTTGAGACATTGCTCTGGGAGGACATGTAATTTGTGCCCTGGGAGATCTTCAGGTTGGAGTTGTGTACCCGTAACATCCTGAGATTCTCTTGCCAGTTTTTGTCCTATGGCATGTAATTTGCTCCTGGGAGATCTGGACAGGATGAAAAAGGCCTCAAATGCTTCAGCCAGGATTTGCCATGACCACATGTAATTTGCTCCTGGGAGATCTGGACAGGATGAAAAAGGCCTCAGATGCTTCAGCCAAGTTTTGTGGTGGACCGCATGTAATGTGCTCCTGGGAGATCCGACATGTAGAGGTGTGTGCTCGTAACATCCTGGGATGCTTCAGCCAGGTTTTGTGGTGAGATCACATGTAATTTGCTTCTGGGAGATCCGACAGGTGGAGCTGTGTGCTCATAACAGCGTGGGATGCTTCAGCCAGGTTTTGTGATGGGTCACATTGTAATGTGCTCCTGGGAGATCCGACAGGTAGAGCTGTGTGCTCGTAATAGCCTGGGATGTTGCAGCCAGGTTTTGTGATGCATGTAATAAGTCCTAAGGATTCCATAGTATGGCCAATGATGATGAAGACCTGCAGGTGGTGGGCCTACATCCAGTATGAAAAAGGACTGGCTCTGTAGAACTTCCTATGACAAGTAGAGTCAGAGATTGGTTGAGATAGCAGCAGCAGTGATGATGATGATGACGATGATCCCAAGAAGAAGACTTGTCTAGCATAACTGTGTCGAGAAATACCTTCCTAGTTAAGAGGGAGTGTTGATGTATATGTAACTTCGGAATGTATTTCATCTATGTATTTCATATATATTTATTGTACCCTTATAAGATATGTGTTATTCCTCTATAAGGAAGTGTCGTCATGTGTATTGACAAGTGTCGCAAGTGTGTGTACTTGGCGATGGGTTATTAGACCACCATGTGTGGGGTCGGCCCTGAAATATATATTATATTCTGGATGTATCTAGATAGACAATTCGGCCCCATAGTGTAACTGGGCAAACACGTTAGTATAAATAGAGATCGGGAGATCTCTATTTTGATCATTCGGAAAGTCACACTTCTCTCACTCAGAAAGTGGCACACTAGTGAGGAGGAGGATCATCTGCTACTAGGAGACTATCTCAAGTGTATTTTGGTTGTACTTTGGTTGAGTCATTTCTCTCTCTATCTCTGAGGAAGTTGTGGGGTTTTTCACCTTAGGGTTTTCCCCACGGAAACTCTATGTCCCTTGTCTCTCATGCTTTTGATTCTTGTGATGCTTGTCAAGCTTATTGTGATTGTTATGCATTGATATACTGTATATGTTATTCTCTTAGTAAAGATCCAAGAGTATTGTGAATTAATGCTCAAAATTTAACAATGACTAGAAGAAGACTGCGTTTATTTGCTTGAATTAAATTGTGAATGCTAAAATAGTAAATTTCCTGTGAAAGGATGAACATGAATGAGTTCATGTGTATGTTGGGAAAGCATGAAAAGTGTGGAAGTCCCATGAATAAAGCATGGACATTCCATGTCAATTGGGAAAATAATTGACTAATTTTAATGTTTATGTTATGCTTGTCCTAACAAAGGATTTCCATGATGAATTTTACAGGTAAGAAGGTGAAACACTTGGTTGCAGCTAGCACAAGAAAGTGTTGCTAGTAAGCAAAGTGCGGTCAGTTGTTTCCATTGACCATGGCAGCAGACCGGGGGCTATTAGAGTTGGCTGAAAGTCTTCTTCAAACAATTTCCAAGACCCAAGAAAATCTTGGAGAAATGCTCAAGCTACAAAGGAAACAAAATGAGATGAACCACAAGGTTTTGCAGGACTCTATTCACCTGCAAAAAGATGTAAAAAGCATTATGGGAGCAATTAGTAAGGGAAAGGAAAGTGGATCCATGAAGAAGCATTCATCCAATCGGTCGATTAAGAAACGTTCTAGATGGGAAGACTCAAAAGAAACTGAGCAGGAAAAGGTAAAGCCGCCAATGAAATGTTGGGAATGTGGAGGAAATCATTGCCTCCGTGACTGCCCAACAATGGAGCATCCAGAGGGTAGCCGCCATAAAGTTTCTAGACTTGTAGACCAGCAGGAAGGTAAAGAAAGGGAAGGGATTGTTTTGGAACAATGCCCTCATGTAGAGCTAGAAGGTCCCAACCAGCAGGAATAGATTGTGAAGGCCAAACGACTTGATCTCGAAAACCCAAGAAAAGGGTGAAATGCAGGACAGACCTGCCATATTTTGTGAATTTTGGACATGTATATAGCGTGTACGTATTCCTAGGTATTGGAACACCGAGGACGGTGTTATTCCAAGGGGAGGGGAATGTAATGTCACCCATTTTGACCCTTGTAATATTTTGGGCTATAATGTAAATAATATATGCATATTATGTATGATTCCTAGCGTGGAGCTCAAGGCCAAGGACCCTCTAGTGAATGCTCGATCTAGAAGAGGCAAGTATTTGATATTATGCTACCCATGTGCTAGTGAACCATGGGAATTGTAAATATGCATTTTAATATTAAATCCCACAACTAGCTATGCAATGCAACAAGAGATGGGGCCATGATGTTACAAGGAAATTGGGAGGAAAATATTCGAACCCTTGAGCCAATGAAGTCAAGCCAAGTGTCAATGAGAAAACCCATCAACCATCAACTACCCATGTTGACTTTGGTGCCCAATCATTCATTTCTCCCAAGATTTGGGTGAAATAGTTAATGCCTTGGGGATTGGGGAGCTATGGCTGTCCCAATTCGAGTATGGGCAAGCCACCCTCATGGAAATTCATATTTTTCCTTCTTGGGCAAGAAAACACCAATGAATTGCCCTCCCAAGCCATTATGCAGGATCAAACTTCACACTCTCACATTTTTGGAACTGCCTGGGCGTTTTCCAGCCACGTTTTTCTGGTTTCTCTAGGTCTTCTAGCTGGGAAAAGGGCATTTCTGTGTTAAAGACCTGTTGGAAGCTGCCTGGGCATTTTTATCCATTGATTTCCAGTGTTTTCCTCCCTTTTGGCATTGCTGGGAACTCATTTTTGTATTACATACCTGTTGGGAAGGAGAGACCACGATTTGGGGGTTTGTAGAGACCATTGCGGCTCTTTGAATGCCCATGGACGTTTTCTGAAAACAAAATTTCTTCCCAGGGTTGTTTTCCCTATTTCTCACTTCGTTTTTGGTTGCCCACATTTTCCATTCATACCCAACACTTGGGATTTTGTTGTTATGTGTATCCATGCCTAGTTTATGAGTTTTCTGTGTGTAGAAAATTGTTGGGGTTGAAATGGGTTTCCATTGTTTTGGCTTGAGCTTGAGTGGAAGCATCCACAAATGAAGAGGGTTCAGATTTAGCCTGATAAACCTAGCTGTGGACTGGCTTGGCTTAAATGCAAATGATTATTTGGTTTTGTATGAGCTTGAGAGTCCCCTTTTCTTTGTAGATATCATGCCCAGTTCGGGGGTGGTCTCTGAGTGCTGAAATAATACAAGTTGGGCAGAGACCTACGGTTGGGAGGAACGTTGCAGCAACATAGCTAGTTGTTTGGGGCCATTTCACCATAAAGATAAGTGTCTTGTTGTCTATGCATTTACTTCTGCAATGTTTAGATTGATGATTGTTTTTGATATATTGAATGCATATGAAATTATGTGTGTGGATGAGTTTATCTCCGTTGTGCATGTTTGTTGAATTTACATCTGCACACATGGGTTTTTAATTGTATGAATCAAATGAATGGGCTGAGTTTGCTTAAAAAGCCCCATAGATTGGCATCATGTTCCCTTCCTAAAATTGGATATATGGATGGGGACGTTACACAAGGCCCCACTAGTGGATGTTTAAGGTTTGCTTCATAGGAAAATATTGGTTAGTGAAAATATGCATGTGTTGTTAAGCCATGAAATTTTGTAATAGATGTAAATTTTTAATATTGCAATGAAAATACCCTGAACTTGCTAAGTGAGGAAGCTAATGAGAAGGGGGCAAACGTATCCACTGGGGAGAGGTGAGGGGGTTGTGGGATGGTGACCCATCCTACCACTTGGGCAAGAGTAACCAATTTGATTCCCTGTACGGTTATGGATTCGGTTACAGAACGCAGAGAAGGTAATCCTGCGGGGATATTCGCAGTAGGGTAAAAAAGGCACAGATATCTGAGTCAGGGGGTTTGGACATTTCAGGATTTTGCTGGCTCGTCGCTCTTCTGGGGGAAAGGAGGATCAATTCTCCACGGGGGTTTTCTTCCTGGAGTTGGATGCGTTATGTTGGGGAGAGACCCTGAGATGCAGGGAGAGCTGAAGAAGTAGAGCCGACCAAAGGGATCCCATGTGTATCTGTGATCCTTGAGTAGAAACCTGAAGATGAGTTTGAAGGCGGACTGCAGGACGTGAATAGCTCGAGGAAGCTGTGCGCAGTCCTGAATCCGCGAGCAGAGAGTCGAGTTGCGGGACAGAGTCTAGTCCGCAACCTTGGAATGAACTAACTTGTTAAGTGGGCATAAGATATAGAGTTAAGGATTGGGAATGCGCTATAAACTCAATGAAGACTAGGATCTCATAGAACTAGCAATAGGACCTTCTTATTCCTACCTTGAATAGCACTGGAATGGAATGGGCCTTGAGGGATGGTGTAGCAGAGAAGAGGGTCTTCCTTGTGTTGGGTGAAGTTGATAATGTGGGTTCCTGAACTTCTGAGTGATTGAGATGTCTGTGGTTGAGCTCATTGACTTGGAAATAACCTCCATGTTGCCTCGTATGCTTGATAAACCCATCTGTAGGTTGGCTTAGCAGGTGTATGCTTGATAAACCCAACTACAGGGTGGCTTAGCATGAGTATGTTTCCTGGATTGCTTGATAACCCATCTAGAAGTTGGTTTAGCATTGGAGTGGATCTTGACTGTTAGAGAGCCTACCTATCCCTCCTTAGTGGATACATAGCCCATATCGGGGGTGGTCTCTCAGCTGAAAGAGTATAGGCTAGACAGAGACCTAAGGTTGGGTGGAACGTTTCTCTCAATTAGCCAGCTGCTGGGGCAACTTCAAGATACAAAGATAAGTGTTCTATGGAAGAAATGGTGTTCTTTATGTGTTATTATTATGTTGTTTTGCTTAAGCTGTTAAATGAATGTTATATGAATGTGAATAATAAGTAGACCATGTGTAAACCTAAGTAGAAGGTTGAGTGTTGGTTGAAATACCTCATACAATTGCATCAATTAAGGTGTTGTTAATATTACATGTGCTAGATGTATGGATAGACTTAACTTATTGTATTATGTGCATTTTGTATGAGATGTTTGTTCGGATATCCACATCATCTTTTTCAGGATCTTGCATGCAATTAGGGTTTGCATGCAAATTCTAGGGTTTGCATGCATCCCAGTCACCAGGTTGATGCCTCCAGCACCTTAGCCACCTTATTCTAGCACCCGGGAGCCACTTACTTCAGAGTTTTATCCCTCCTAGTCTGGAAGGCGCCCACTTCTCACCTACTACCAGAGAAGGGTGCACTTCTTCACCTACCACTGCAGTTCCACTTCAGTTACATTCAGTTAGCTCCGATTCTCCCTGATTTGAGGCTAGTTTCACTCCCGACTGACTGTTTCACTTCCGTTGGACCTCCAGATTGACTAGATGACTTGTTCTGAATTCAGTTAGCCTCCCATATGCCCCCCACTAAGCGTCCTTCCCTTAATCAGTGCTACACACTTCAGTTACACTTGTTACATTTAGTTAGACTCAGATTGACACCTGGATGACTGGTTCTTGTGCATTGATGAGCACCACCGATTGATGATGAGGACTCCTAGTTGGAGTCAAGCTAATCCATTCAGTGATTCGAATGGCCTACTTAGTCAATTCTAATTGCTCACTCACATTGTTAGATTGTATTGTAATTATTCACCCTTATTGGGATATTGAGCATTGCTGCATGTTTTGCACAGTTTTACACCATATTTTCTATGTTCATCTGTTGTGATTGATTTACTTGTTCATTAGATCTGCTGTGACTAATTTTACATGGTATCAGAGCCATGGCAGGGACAAGATTTCTTTGCTGCAGGTGTTCTACATGAAGATTGAGTGAATTGCTCACCAATATATTTCAGCAGTGCCATGCAAAAATCTCATGTGCATTCGCTCATGTGCGTACAAGGCTGAAAACATAGTGTTTGATTGTGTGTGATTTGCAGGTTTCTTACTTCCTCCATGTGCATTCGCTAATGCAAATATGGAGACTTCTTCTTCACAAAATATTCTTACTCCATTCAACTATGATGAATGGAAACCAAAGATGATTGCATTCTTGAAGAGACAATGTCTTTTTGATATGTGCATTGGTAATACAAGAGATTTTGATTCCGATGAAGAGGAGAATGATTGGCTCAATCATTGTGACAGAGCTTTTGGAGCAATGTGTCTTGCTATGTCTGCTTGTATGCGCTACCTCAGTAATACTGCTGAAAATCCAAGTGATCTATGGGTCCAACTAGACAGAGAATTTGGAAAGCAAGAAGAAGAGGATCATGGTAGCCTTTTGGAGAACAAGCCCAGTGAAATCTCCTTATGTGTTCTTTCCGATCATGTGTTGGCCTCAACAATTGTTCAAGATGAAGAAGAAACTATAGATTCAAAACTCACTCTCTCAAAGTCTTCTATTTCGAATTCTGAGGAAGATAAACCAGCTCATACTCTAGATTCCAAAGAGGTTCTTGAATCCTCTCTTTCACATGAGTTTGCCAACATGCAGAATAATGATCTACTTGAAGTTTTGGAAGTAAAATCTGATTTTGGAGGTGAAGCATTCGCCCTCCTTGATTGCATGCCTCCTATAGACTTATGTTCTATCATTTACAAAGTTTCTCACATTTTTAATGAAGATGAAGAGCACTACCATTCGCTTGAGTTTAATTCTTATGCACTTTTTGTTGATTTTGGTTTTGATCTCACCCTTGTTGATTCAAAGGAGATCTCAAGAAACCATTCATCTATTTTTGGAGCTGATTTAACTTCTATTGATAAGAAGTTCAAGTTTCAAGATCTATTTGATCCTATTGGAGCTATTCCTACCTCACTTGGTTCGAATCACAGGTTCCAGGATCATCCTCATATTTTCAGATTTGTTCTCACCTTTTGCGGTATGAAGAGCAAGTTCTTAAAGTATCCACATTCGCTTGCATCCACTGATGGAAAATTCAAGCACATGTTTTTGGAGCATGATCCATTTACTCCCAAGAGTAAGATACCTCCAGACATATCTACTTGATTTTGGAGCAGTTAAATCTTTTGGTGTACTACAGTCTATTTTGAGGGGGGTATTTTTCCCATGAGGTTTTCCCCATTTCCTCGGTTTATTTACTGTTGTTAGTTTGGATTATTATTGTATTGGGGTGACCTTTGGTCTTAGTTACTAGGGCCCCACATTATTTTTTGCACATCATAGTCTAGCTTGAGGGGGGTGTTCGGATATCCACATCATCTTTTTCAGGATCTTGCATGCAATTAGGGTTTGCATGCAAATTCTAGGGTTTGCATGCATCCCAGTCACCAGGTTGATGCCTCCAGCACCTTAGCCACCTTATTCTAGCACCCGGGAGCCACTTACTTCAGAGTTTTAGCCCTCCTAGTCTGGAAGGCGCCCACTTCTCACCTACTGCCAGAGAAGGGCGCACTTCTTCACCTGCCACTGCAGTTCCACTTCAGTTACATTCAGTTAGCTCCGATTCTCCCTGATTTGAGGCTAGTTTCACTCCCGACTGACTATTTCACTTCCGTTGGACCTCCAGATTGACTAGATGACTTGTTCTGACTTCAGTTAGCCTCCCATGCGCCCCCCACTAAGCCTCCTTCCCTTAATCATTGCTACACACTTCAGTTACACTTGTTACATTTAGTTAGACTCAGATTGACACCTGGATGACTGGTTCTTGTACATTGATGAGCACCACCGATTGATGATGAGGACTCCTAGTTGGAGTCAAGCTACTCCATTCTGTGATTCGAATGGCCTACTTAGTCAATTCTAATTGCTCACTCACATTGTCAGATTGTATTGTAATTATTCACCCTTATTGGGATATTGAGCACTGCTGCATGTTTTGCACAGTTTTACACCATATTTTCTATGTTCATCTGTTGTGATTGATTTACTTGTTCATTAGATCTATTGTGACTAATTTTACAATGTTAACCCTATAATGGATTGCTAACCTAATTGAACCATGGAATGGTTAGGGGGCTTGTGGCATCCTTAAACTACTCTATGATTCAGAAAGAGATTATTCCAAGAGACAAGTAGAGACCTGTTAAAGGTTGGAAGGTACCTTAGAATGGTTACAGACTTAAACTTCAAAGAATAAAATGAAGAGGTTGGACACCTCAGTTGGGCAGGGGATTGCACCAACTGATAGAGCTCTTCAAGAGATTTCAAACAGTACCAACCTTGACTCATTTGGACTAAGGACGAGGAAGTTATGACCCTTGGAAGTTACTTGAAATATTGTTGGGATGAGGGTCTTGAGCATGGCCATTTCTGCATCCGCAATGCGGATTGCAAATTGCGGAGGGTCATATTAGCGGAAAGGAAAGTTAGGTTTATGCACATGCAATTGTGTATTGCAGATTGCGGAAAGTCATTTGGCGGAAAGGTTAAATTTCCGCATTCCCCCACCCATAATTGCAAATTGCATCTTGCAAAAAGTCATTTGGAGGAAAGGTTAGGTTTCCACATTTCCGTACCCGCAATTGCAAAATGCAGATTGCAAAAAGTCATTTGGAGGGAAAATTAGATCTTTGCATTTTCGCACCCAAAATTGCAGATTTTCGATTGTGGACTAGGGAAGGTCACATAAAGGAAAATTTATATTCCACATTTCCACACCCGCAATGCAGATTGCGGATTGCGGAAAGGTGCAGTTGCGGACTACGGATCGCAAGGGTGAGATGCGGACCCGATCCCAGTGTGACTGTGGTTAATTTTGGAAGCAAAAGAAGAAGAAAAAAAGTAACTGAGGGTTTCACGTGGTCTAAGAAGTCCATGGGGACATTACAGAGTGGTGCCAGAGCTTCAGTTGCAACACTGGGGATGTTAGGGCCGAACCGGGGAAGAAATCACACTCAAAGAAATTCCCAGGGCACTGTTTAATCTAACAGAACTTTTATAATTTACTGATTAATGAATAATTGTTGTTAACACCCAAAAAGTGTTCACTACCTCATCTACCACATTATATGGCTCATTTGTCCATTTTCCTACCATATTTCCCTTAAAATCCCAAAAAAATCCCGTTAAAAAGCCTCCAAAAGGCCTAAAATGCCTCCAAAAGGCCACAAAACCCTCAAAATAGCCTAAAAAAGGCTAAAAAACCCCTTTTTCCTCCAAAAATAGCAAAAATCCCCTAAAAAGGGAAGAAAAAATATAAAATAATGAGGAAAAGGAGGAAAAAACCCTATACAGCTGCCCAAAACCATGTGTTTCCCAAAACCATGGGTCGGCACTCCACCACCAAAAAACTATAAATAGGTGATGGAGATCCCTTATTCCATATCCACAATCACAAGCACCCTTACTCTGCCAAAATCTCTCTCGAAACCCTAGTTCACCATTGAACTATTTTCACCTTGAGAGCCACCTTTGGCCCATTCCCACCATTGGAGAAAGAGAAGGAGCATATTGGAGCTTGGAGCATCCTCTTGGACCTTGCAAGGAGCTTCATCAACCTCCACATTGGAGGTAATATCAATACAAAAAGCCATTCTTTAAATTTGTTGTTTATGTTTCATGCATGTTTTAGAATTAATTTAATTTCTGTTTTAGCTTAATTATTTACATTTACTGAACTGCTACTAAGGAGTCCATTCTCCTTAGTAGGTGCTCATTTGCACAAGATAGGGGTAAAACCCTAGCTACAGTTTTGGCGACTCCCCTAGATTTTGAATTTCTGGTTTCGTTTATAATTTTTTCTTTTCGGCTGTCCCTTTCGGCCGCCGCATACCGCGCTTTTTCCCTCTGCAGTCGCGTCCCGACCGCGTCTTTCAGGCCTTTACCTGCGACCCGATCGCGGCTCTCAGACGGTTTCCGACGCCCTGCCGGTGGATTCAAGTCTGTTACCTGCGATCCGGCCGCGGCTAATCCGCCTATTTGCTGCGATCTGACTGCGCCTGTCGGCCATTTTCTCGCGTCCCGACTGCGGCTCTTTGCCTCTTTCGGGCGTCTCGACTACGTCTGTTAGCCCTTTTGCCGCGACCCGACTGCATTTTTTTCCCTATTTTCTGCATCCCGACTGCGTCTGCTGGCCCGAAAGCCGCGACTTGACCGCCACTGTTGCCCTCAAACCCGCGGTCTGCCTGTTCTGTTTCGCCACAGACCCGCGGTCTGATTTCTGCATTTTTCCTGTTTTGAGCCCAGCCCCTTTTGCTGCAATATTTTCTGCATCTGAACAGCCCCCTGTCCTACCTGCAGCTCACTTCCTTACAGCCTTTCTGCAACATAATTTATGTTCCCTTTACAGAATCGTTTTAAAATTTCAGTATTTTTAATTCAGAAAATTTTGCAAGTTAAAGTTTCAATTCCGGCATTATTGATAGTTAGAAGTTGCCCCCCTTGTGGCACTTCTATTTTGGGTTCATAACCTCACGAGCACACACTCTGTCACATAAATCAAGTGAGCCTTAAAAAGTACCTAACTGAACCAACATTCTAACCCCACTTGGGGAACACAAAAGAATCATTGTAGTTAGGTATGATCGGGGGGATAGGCTTCCAACAACACCCCTTGGTTATTTCACTTGAGACATAGTTGTTGTCCAAATAGGGAACCAAAATCCCCTAGTACTTTTTGGCACGGTCACGACCAGTTTATCAGAGGGCATCTCCCTTAGGAGGGGTGAAGTCGGGAGACTGGTTCCGGAGGCCTGAGTGGAATACCGCACTCCATTCAGTAACCGAAGGGCTACCTTTCGCGGTTCGCGGGATATCCTTGTATAGGGGTATTGCGGTCAACGAACTAAACGGTAGATTCACCTTTCTGGACGTGTCATGAACGGGGTATCTTAGTTGCCATTCTTCTAGGATTGACTACCCGGTGTCCCTCCCGGTAGGGGGATATCATAGCCACTTGGCTTTCCTACTCATATTGTCTGACTTGGATTTCATCACCTTGCAGAGGATATGTTTAGTTGAGTCAGAATACTTTTAGTTAGGTGTTTGCATGCTCCTTTACCTCCCTTTGGTCTAGTGAGTCCACCATTTTTTCTTTTTAGGAAACCTGCTGCTTGTTGGTATTCTGACCATCTTTGTTGATACTCCACCTATTGTAGCACAGCTGTTGCAGTGGGTGTTTTGAGTTGGTTTTTGGCCTGAGTGCCTTGTTTTTGAGCTCTCCTTCTGCACACTCGGTTGCATTAGGCTTTTTTGAGCTGTTTTTCTACTCACCTCAACCCACAGAGATTTGACACCATCCGTCACCATTGAGTCCCCGAGACATTCTCGGCGCCTCAGGGGCGAGCCCCCACAACACGGTTCTCTTGACACCACACGTCATAGATTCCGATCATTATCCGTTGATCTTACTCATCACAGATCTAGAGCCTTGTCACTTGACTCCACTCGTCAGCGACATAGGACTCCGTCACCAGATATTGACACTCCTTACTTTACCTCTGATTCTGAAGAAGAGTCTGAGAACCCTATTTACACTGCCCCTAC
The DNA here is from genome assembly GCA_027924585.1 of Larix kaempferi. Classification (NCBI taxonomy): domain Eukaryota; kingdom Viridiplantae; phylum Streptophyta; class Pinopsida; order Pinales; family Pinaceae; genus Larix; species Larix kaempferi. The sequence continues at coordinate 4,356,804 of BSBM01000319.1, forward strand.
TAGTCCCATGGCTGGCGCGACTTCCACTCCTTTCGCTATAGGGACCATTGGTGGCACATCCACCACTACACCAGTTACCACACCTGCTCTAGGAATGCCCTCGATGGGGGCCACATCCACCATCCCGGTTACCATTCCTATTCCCGTACCTGGCCTACATACCACCACTACATCAGTGGCTCACACAACCCATGGTGGTGCTGGACCATCCTCCACCACCTTAGTCCCCCCACTTGGGGGCACCATCCCAAATCCTGTCCCTCCACTTGGGGGCATTGGCCCCAACTTGGTCCAACCCACTACTGTGTCACATCCTTCTTCCAGTTTTCCATTCATGGCTAGCCTCAACCTTCCTGACCTGGCCAGATTGACCAACGACCCTATTCGACACGACCCTACGTGGCCTCATATGCCTACCAAGCTCCCCTCTGACATCCCTAAGTTCGAGGGCAAGGCCGGTGAGGACCCACAAAACCATATCATGTCATTCCACCTATGGTGTTCCTCTAACTCCATAGTGGATGACTCTGTTCGCCTCCGTCTCTTACAGCGCACCTTCACTGGCTCTGCAGCCAAATGGTATATCGAGCAACCTCATGGGACCCATGCCACCTTTGCTTCCCTTGCCTCGACATTCCTGCAGTTCTTCCAGTTGCCTGTCCGCTATGACGCGAGCGTTGAGATCCTCCTATCTTGTAGACAAAACACGGCTACCCATATCACGGACCACATCCATGAGTGGCGTCGACGCCGTAGCTTATGCAAGATCAAACTAGACGACCGTATCTTCCTAGATTGGTTCCTCAAATCCCTTCTCCCTGTTATTACTAAGGATGTGGCATCAGAAAGACCCCAGTCTGAAGAAGAGGCCATCCTTAAGGCCCAACAGTTCGACCTCATTTACGCCCAGTCGGGTTACCTCTATACCATTATACCTCACGCCCCTCGCGGTGAGTCCTCCCATCACGATGCGCCGGGGGCATCCCACGCCGCAGACGGCATCATCGGTCGTGTTTCTTCGCATCCTCAACCATTTTCTATTGCACGTCCTACCTCTGGCCCCGACCTTTCGCGGGCCACCTCACAGTCTGGAGCCACCAACTCATATGCTCCCATGACACATCACCATCATTCCCATGGACCCAGCGGTCCACCTCAGTGCTTCGGGCATGCACCCCCTGCTTATGCCCCCCCATTCGCACCTCAGCCTTACTACTATCAGCAAGCTGCCCCAGCTCCTGCACCTTCACAGGCCCAACCAGCTTATTACCCGCCACAGGCAGCCCCTGCGGAAAATCCACAACCTGCTCCGCAGACATATCAGCAACCTCCTCCAGGTGTCGCACCTGCGCATCCTCCACCTACATACCATCCACCGCAACCTGCTCCCGCTCCTGCACAACCTCAAAACCCACCTGCTGCTCAAGGGCAAGTCTACGCCCAACAAAATCCGTAGCAGAACCAGAACAACCAACGCAACCAGGGCCAACAGAACCGCGGCAAAGGCCGTAATCGCGGGAACAACCAACCTGCAGACCAAGCTGGTCAACCAGCTAATCCCCCCGACAACAACAACGCGGCCCCCGCTAACAAAAACCCTGATCGCCCGCCCAAGTAGGCTAAAAACCCTAATTTGAGAACAAACCATCCTTGTTCTATCTGCGGGGTCTATGGCCACTACACACATACTTGCCCACATTTGGAGCGAGCTCGACAACTTTGGGTTGATGATTCCCATCGCCAAGGGCATGCGGCTCCTCAAGCACCGCCCAACCCCCCACAACCTCAGCAGCAACCTTTGGTGCTGCAAAACCCCTTACCAACCCAAGGCGTGGTGAACACTCAGCCGTTGGCCCCTCAAGCTAACGCGCAACCCCTACAACAACAGATCACATACGTCGCTCCTGATCAACCCATGTTTGACTCAGGTACCCATCACTTGTTGATGATGTCTTCCAATGATGTCAACCTACAGACCCGTCGGAACCAATATGGCTCCACCTCTGAAGCCCTTCCCGCTGATAAAACCGCTAACGCTCATCCCACTGATCAAGCGTTACGTATCCCTCCCCCGCCAGTCGATGGCGCTCCCAAAGCAGCTCGTTTCCCACTTCACCGTATCAACAACACCCCCAATGCGCGTGCTGCGTCAAACTACAACATTGTAGACGACCTAGCCCAATCTCCCGCAGCCATGTCTGCGTTAGAAGTCTTGAAGAACTGCCCTTCCCAGCGCAAGAATTTACTCTCCGCCATTGGGGGGATTGACCCAAATGATTCAAATTTGATGGCATTTTATTTGGACCAGTCCGAACCACGCCTGCCTTCCACCTTAGCATTCCAATTTTCTGTTTCCGTTCGGAATCTTGTCATCCATCGATGCATCATCGATGAGGGTGCCTCCACATGCGTTATGTCTACACTCGTATGGCAGAAGTTGGGATCCCCTACACTCCAGCAGTCAACCACTGCGTTACGCGCCTACGACGGACGTTCGGCTCAGCCCCAAGGTCTCCTAGCCAATGTCCCTATCCAGTTAGGTGGTAAAACCGTCCTCATCGATATCGAGGTCATCAATGCCCAGCTTGATTACAACCTCTTACTCGGTCGCAGCTACATGTATGCTATGCGGGCGGTCGCTTCCTCGGTCTTTCGTACCATGATGTTCCCCCATGATGGACGCGTGGTCAAGATCGACCAACTTACTTACTATGATCCCAGTGCTCCCGTGGCACCTAAAAATGTTCTCCCCATGGTTTAACAACCTGTTTCTCGTGCCACCACCTCGTTTATTTCCTCTACGGGGCCTGGAGTCTACTCAGACGCGCCGATGACTTCCACCTTCCAATCTATTCCGCCTCCCTCGGCCCCCACGGACGTGTCTGACTTATGTACCTTGTCCCACGACAACCAACCACCTAACAATCAACCACCCTTGTTGCCTAAACCACCATTGGTACCTAGCCACATTGGTGTTACACCTATCCATACGATCCCCTTCCTAGTTCCTCCATCGGGAGTAGTAAGCGCCCCGGTCATGGCTACCCTTAGCCTCCCTGGGTTAACTTTGGGATTACCCGTATGGTATCTTTCGCCTCACGTTCGCCCGCCGACACCAGATGTCGTCCTCCAACCGGTGCAACCCATGGCTACTACCTCTCAGCCACCTTCAGGTGTCTTTACCCCTTCGTCCTCCACGACTCCTCCTCCTACTCCCAAACCCACTGGGGGCAGAGGTCCACAACCTTACACTGCTGTACCACCTCCCAAGACAGTAAAAAACCCTCCAGTGTTTCGTGCTCCTCCCAAATGCTCGCTGTGTGACAAGCTGGGCCATGCAACCCACCAATGCCCACAGTTACCAGCATTGCAAGAGCACATGCAGATGCTAGATGATGACCCCAACATCCCAACTGTCGAACTCAACCCCACTCCCAAGCCTAAAGACAAGTCCCTACGTACTAACCACTCCTGTGCCATATGCGGTATTTACGGGCATTACTCCCATCATTGTCCCGATCTCCCGGATTACAGAGCGGCTCTCTATGAGATGAACAATTTGGATCTTGAGACGGCCCCAACCACCATTGAGGAGATCCACCCCCCGGCCTCTTCCCCTTCTGGAGAGATTAATACCATCTATATGATCTCCACTACCCCCTCGTCAACCGATTTGACGATGCAAACTTTCCGTACCGATGAGGAGATTCTTGAGGCCCTTACCGCTCCAGATTATCCCTGGGATGATATGCACCACCGTTCCTATTTCATCCCAGAAGAATCCTCCTCTAGCACAGCTACCCAATTCACAGTTGAGTCCAAAGACTTCCTTCCCACTAAGGTCGACTGGTTCAAGGACCCTATTCCGGCTCCTGATGCCTTCGAGGAAGGTAACATGGCCAACATCTCACCTGTTATCCAAGTTGATATCGCTGCCCCAGGACGTGCCCCTGAACTCATCACTTTAGCAGCATTCTGCAGTAAACAAGAGATTGCGGACTATATAAACCTTTTCAGAGAATTCCGTGATGTCTTTGCCTGGTCCTATACCGAAATGCTTGGTCTTGACCCCGCCATTTTAGAGCACCACATTGACACATGGCCTGATGTACCCCCCGTTCGTCAGAAACAGCGACCCATTCATCCCTCAAAACTCCCAGCTGTCAAGGCCGAGATTGAGAAACTGCGCAAGGCAGGGTTCATTTATCCTATTGCCTATACCACTTGGGTTTCAAACCCTGTTCCCGTTAACAAAAAACAAGGCACCATTCGAGTATGCACTGACTTCCGCGATTTAAACCACGCTTGTCCCAAGGACAATTTCCCCACGCCATTTATTGACCAGCTCATCGATGCGTGTGCAGGGCATGAAGTCCTCTCCTTCATGGATGGTTTTTTCGGATACAACCAGATTCAGATCCGTAAGGAAGACCAGTACAAAATTGCCTTTACTACCCCATGGGGCACCTTTGCCTATCGCGTCATGCCGTTCGGCCTCAAAAATGTTGGTGCCACTTTCCAGCGGGCCATGACTTATTGCTTTCACGACTTGGTCCATATCCTGTTAGTCTACCTTGATGACCTTACAGCTTGTTCCCGGAAACGATCCGACCACCTTAACGACCTTCGACAATTTTTTCTGCGTTGTCGCAAATACCAAATCCGCTTGAACCCACACAAGTGTGTCTTTTGCGTTCCGGCAGGCCGATTGTTGGGTTTCATTGTTTCCCAGAAAGGAATTACTGTTGACCTTCTAAAATTCCAAGCCATCTTAGACCTTCCCTCTCCTCGCACGCTCCGGCAACTCCAAAGTCTGCAGGGGCGATCCAACTTCCTTCGACGCTTCGTTCCTGATTATGCCACCACCGTTCATGGTTTCTTGCGCCTGCTCCGTACCCACATACCCTTCGTCTGGGATGAGCAAGCAGAAGCTGCATTCGAAGCCCTCAAGAAGGCTCTCACACAAGCCCCTCTGATCTCCCCTCCGGATTTCTCCCAGGACTTCATCCTATACGTCTCGGCTTCTGAGCATGCCGTGTCCGGAGTCTTGGTTCAAGAAGATGCTTCTCACCAGGAGCATGTCATTTACTACGTCATCCAGACCTTGTCTGGTCCACCCCTCCATTACCCATATGAGGAGAGACTTGCCCTCGCCGTAGTCTTTTCCGTACAAAAATTGCGACACTATATCTTAATGAGTCACACCACCGTCGTCGCCGACTCTAACCCCATGGTCTATCTTCTAAACCGGCGGCTACTGCAAGGTCGTGTTGCTAAATGGGTCATTATCCTCCAGGAATATGACCTTACCTTTAAAACACCTAAGAGCACTAAAGCCCTCGCGCTTGTCCTTCTCCCGGCCAAACCAATCTCCGATGAGTTACCCGACAATCACCTGTTCACTATCTCGTCCGATGACCCATGGTATGGTGATATCTTGTTATACCTGCGCACGCAGAAGTTCAGACCCAAAGTTACCCGTAATGGACGCCGTCGCATCCGTCACCAGGCCTCCCGATATCTCCTCTTAGGCGATGTCCTCTACCGGCGCCGAGTTGACACAATTCTTCGTCGTTTCCTTACACACGAGGAAGCTGAACACGTCCTTAATGACTGTCATAGCGGTGCCTGCGGAGGCCATTTCTTAGGGATGGCCACCGCCCAAAAGGTCATCCGCGCCGGATACTTCTAGCCCACACTTTTCACCGATTGCATCACTGCGGTCAAACACTGCCATAACTGCCAACTTTTTGCCCCCAAGGCCCGGACACCTCCTGCTCCTTTACACCCAGTCGTCACCGTTGGTCCCTTTTGTAAGTGGGCCATAGACTTCATGGAATGTAGACCCCAGTCTGCCAACGGCCACAAATATATTATTGTCGCTGTTGATTACTTCACCAAATGGGCGGAAGCCATGCCTACCTTCAATTGTACCACCGACACTGTGGCCCGCTTCTTTTTCAACCATGTCATCGCTCGATTCGGGGTTCCTAAGCAGTTAGTCTCTGACCATGGTTCACACTTCGAAGATGCCGTCTGGCGTGAGTTATCCACCCTCCTTAAGTATGAGCACCAATTTTCCTCTGCTTACTACCCCCAAGGGAACGGCCAAGTAGAGGCCATCAATAAAATCCTAAAAACTATCCTTCAACGAACGGTTGACAAGCATAAGTCCAATTGGCATCACATGTTGTTCCCTGCCTTGTGGGATTACCGCACATCCACTAAGACCGCCACTGGTTTTACACCATTCCATCTAGTTCACGGTGTAGAGTCTGTTCTCCCCATCGAGTGTCAGATTCCTGCCTTACAGATCACTGTTGAGCTTCTCCCTGACACCTCCCCCCTCGAGCAGCGTTTGCTGCAACTCGAACAAGCTGATGAAGACCGTCGTACCACTCTCCAGAACATCGAAGCTGCCAAAAACCGCTCCAAAGCTGGTTATGACAAACATGTTCACCCTCGAACTTTCCATGAAGGGGACCTCATCCTCACCTACGACCAAGCCCATGACAAAACCGGTAAAGGGAAGTTTGAATCTATGTGGCAAGGCCCTTACGTCGTGCAGACCTGCCTCGGCAAGGGGGCATACATCTTAGCTGACTCCGAAGGCCGTCCTTTGCGCAACCCTCGTAATGGGTTGTATCTCAAGCGCTTTTACCCATAAAAGAAACCTGCGGCCTCATTGGTCTGCGTTGTACAGTGTACTTTCTCATTGTTTTTGTTTTACACATATTTTCCACCATTGGAATCAGCACGTCGAGACCGTCATGATGGTCATCTCGTTGCATTATTTGTACACCGTCATTTTTTTACCCATTTTTTCAGACGCCACTAGTTGCCTCGGTTTGCGCGCCACATCGGCCGTTCTCCATTTTTCACATGTTTTATATCATCGGATTCATTTTTCCGAGCTCGTGATGATGCTTGAGATCATTTCTCGCTCTCACCCCCATATTTTTTGGGTATTTTTTCCAAAACGCCCTCGTCGCCTCGGTGTGCGTGCCACATCGGCCGTTACCCGTTTTTGACACCCTTTATATCGCCGGATTCATTTTTTCGAGCTCGTGATGATGCTTGAGATCATTTCTCGCTCTCACTTGGTACAATTTTAACATTGTGTCCCAAACACCTTGCTTCCTCGGTTTGCGTGCCACATCGGCCGCCATCGGATTGTTCCACACTTTTACATGAGCCCTCCACTCCTGTCATACTGCAAATGTTTCGTCACTTTGCCACCATTTCAACTACCCCGCAAGGAGGCCCACCAGTGTTCCCCACTACCCTCGTTCTTGATCATCATTACTGATCCTTGATTGAACACTTCCTCCTTGCCGGCCATTCCTTTTGTTCGGTATAATTTTATCCCTTTTTCGGGCCGAACAAGTCCTTTACGAAAAAGGCACTTCGGGAGTTTCCGTTAAGCTCTTTTCTAACTCCTAAAAGAATGAAAAGATCGTCGAGCAATCTTGCTTCCTTTCATGCTCGTTAAAGTACCTGAAAGGGCGTCTATCTGGTATAAGTTTAACCCTTTTCCGAACCTGGTAGACTAATTACGAAAAAGGAATACTCTAGTCACACCGGCTAGAAGAGTTCTTCATTGCATCCTTTTATGCTTCTTTGGGCCTTGGAGACTAAATCTATGAAAAAGCAACCCCCTGGAGTCTTCTTATTTGCTTTCCGACTCTCTAAAATTGAAAGCAACCATGAGCATGCACTGTCTTGGGCTCGTAAAATCCACACGACAGTACCATTCCATCACTTCAGAGTCTTCTTATCGCTTTCACACTCCTTAAAATTGAAAGCAACCACGAGCATGAACTGTCCTGGGCTCATAAAATCCACACGACAGTACCATTTTACACACACTTCTTCTAGTTCATTAACCCATGAAGAAGTCTCCTCCCGTGCCTCCTGGCACTATGATCGATCATCTCGGTAGCACCCCCAATCAGGTCGCCTTTGTTCAGAGTATTCTGCAATCTCCTGCCATCTTACACCAGCTTGAGTCTCCCTCAGCCCAGTTACCCTCCCAGATCCATTACAGCTATGATCCCTTTCCCCTCAGTCAATTTCATATGCTGCCAGATCATTCCCATTATCATACTCTGAACAAAGGAAGTTTGAGTCCACCCACTCTATTTGCCCAGTTGTCACCACCAGTTTGTCAGTCCTGCCATCAGTACTATCACATTTCAGTTCTACACCTCGCGCTCCTGTCAAGGAAACATCATTGCCTTGATAGTTGCAGGTCTCCCTCTGTCGACAATAGCCCCTCTATTCCAGAGGATAGGCCCAGAGGTCCCTACGCCTTGGACTTATCACCATCTGTGGTAAGTGCCTATGGACCATTCTGAGAGGAGTCATCATTGCCTCTCCGCGTGGCTGTTCCTCACATGCTCGACTTCAGCACCTTGATCGCATCGTTGAGGATCGCGTAGGATTATATCCCATCAGTTTTTAGTCGAAGACCCCAGATTTCCCCTGACTCTAGCACATTGGTGAGTCACTTCGGAACGACCAGTTATATGTTCCCGTGGATGTCCGGGCTGCGTTGGCGTTTGTATTCGGAAGCCATCCAGTTACATGCTTCCTTGAGTACCCAGTTTCAGTCCCAGATCAGTTCCAGTTCAGTGTACCATTACGAGTGTACCCCTTGTCACTCTGATCCAGCAGCTCATCAGCCCCTTTGGTACCACACTCAGTAGCATTGTTGATTATTCCAGTGTATCAGCTCTTCAGCACAGACATGGTCAGCCCAGCAGTATGTCCCAGATTTGTGTCCCCTCTGGACCCTTATGATGTACACAGTGGTTCTCTATGTATCTTTCAGGTCCCTCTTTTCGGGCCTCACAGTTTTTTATGTATCTTGATACGAGCATGGGTATGCCCGCCTCGTCCATATATTGAGATTATTCCTCAGTCAGTATTTGAGGTCATGTATATTTCAGGTTCCCATTTTTTGGACCCCATTGTTATTGTTATGTTATATCCTGATACGAGCATGGGAATGCCCGCCTCGTCCATATGATCAGATGATTCCTCATCCATTATTGAGTTTATGTACTTTTAGTTCTTGCAGTTGTTCGGGATCGTTGTTCCGGGCTTCAGTTTGTTTCTTCTCTTCTCTCCACTCCCCAGGAAAACCATTCATGACTTATGATGTCCATCGGCCATACGATGAGCTCCTGCCCTCGCACATCAGGGGGCAATCTGTTAACACCCAAAAAGTGTTCACTACCTCATCTACCACATTATATGGCTCATTTGTCAATTTTCCTACCATATTTCCCTTAAAATCCCAAAAACATCCCGTTAAAAAGCCTCCAAAAGGCCTAAAATGCCTCCAAAAGGCCACAAAACCCTCAAAATAGCCTAAAAAAGGCTAAAAAACCCCTTTTTCCTCCAAAAATAGCAAAAATCCCCTAAAAAGGGAAGAAAAAATATAAAATAATGAGGAAAAGGAGGAAAAAACCCTATACAGCTGCCCAAAACCATGTGTTTCCCAAAACCATGGGTCAGCACTCCACCACCAAAAAACTATAAATAGGTGATGGAGATCCCTTATTCCATATCCACAATCACAAGCACCCTTACTCTGCCAAAATCTCTCTCGAAACCCTAGTTCACCATTGAACTATTTTCACCTTGAGAGCCACCTTTGGCCCATTCCCACCATTGGAGAAAGAGAAGGAGCATATTGGAGCTTGGAGCATCCTCTTGGACCTTGCAAGGAGCTTCATCAACCTCCACATTGGAGGTAATATCAATACAAAAAGCCATTCTTTAAATTTGTTGTTTACGTTTCATGCATGTTTTAGAATTAATTTAATTTCTGTTTTAGCTTAATTATTTACATTTACTGAACTGCTACTAAGGAGTCCATTCTCCTTAGTAGGTGCTCATTTGCACAAGCTAGGGGTAAAACCCTAGCTACAATTGCCAAAATGTGTGCATGTTTCAAGTTCTATGTTATCTAATAAACATTTTTATCATGCACAGTGACTGCAGTAGGTTACAGTTGAAGCATACAGCAAGGCCGTGTATCAGAAAGCAAGAATGGTGATCGTTAATGATGCACAAAATCCCTACGACCCTGAAGAAGGCATGCTGAGGGAAAACATGCAGGAAGAGCACGCGGAAACAACGTCTAATGGAAGAAGGGAGCAGGTGACTCCCCAGGACTGGGTTGAGACCATGGTAAGCTTTAATGAGAGGCTGATAAAGGCGCAAGAGGAGTAGCACCAGCTCAATGTGACCATTCTGCAGAGCCTCACTGACATGCATCAGAAAGTAAACATGGATTCCAATCCAAGAAATATGGGTCGGAAAGAAAGGAATGCAGATAGCCATTCTCAAGGCCGTTCTAGGTAGAGGAATCCAAGCCATAAAGGGGTTGTTGTGACTAGAAGGCATAGAACATCCTCTTCGGGATCTCCTTCTAGCAGGTTGGAACACTCTAGAGACTCTCCAAGAAGTCCAAGGCACACTTACAATCAGACTGAGAAAAGAAGGAGGTTCAGAGGGATCCCACAAGGAGAATCCAGGAAAGCAAGAGCTCCTACCTTTGATGGAGAAAGCAAGACAAACCAAGAGGCTGAGGCATGGCTACTTGGAATGAAAAACTATTTCAAAATGCATGATTATTCAGAAAGTGAGAAGGCTAGAGTTGCCATTTACAATCTAAACGGAAGTGCTTCCATTTGGTGGGAGCACCTCATGAAAGTAAAGAGGACCAGTGAAAGAAGGACCAGCTGGGAGCAATTTAAAACATACTTCAAGCAGAAATACCTATCAGATAGGTATTATGACAATAAGATAAAGGCGTTCAATGAACTCAGGTTGGGGAACCATTTCATGGAGGAACATGTTAATAAATTCTTGGAACTGTTAAGGTATGTGGACTACATCAAGGATGAAAGGGTAAAGATTCAGTGTCTCCTTGAAATCCTACCACAGAATTACAGGGATAGGATTGAGTTTGTCCATCCACCAAGTTTGGATGAAGCCATCAGGATGGCCATGCTCTGTTATGAGTAGAATAAAGGGAAGATAGATACTCAACCAGCATCGAAAGGGAAGCCCAAAGGAGGATTTGAACCAAGGAGGAGTGGTTTCAAGCCACCTTTCAAGAATCAGTCCAGAAACTTCCCACAAGGACAGCCAGCAGGAAGTGGATTCAAACCAGCTGCAACATCCGAGAAAACATCAAAAGGACCACTTCAGTGTTGGGGATGCGGAGACAACCACATGCTTAGAGATTTCCCAAATCAAAGAGGGAATCCCAGAAGCTTGCACAACTTGGGAGAAGCAACCACAGTAGAAGATATGGCCAGATCCACACCTCGAAGGAAGACCAAGGTTGGTTAAAGGAACTCCAAAACAAGTTTCAGTAAGGAAGATTTCGGCCTCACAGCTGAGAAACTTCTATAAAAAGGGTTGTCAATTATATGTTGTGCATATAGCAGACTCAGCAGAAGATAAGGGACCAAATTTGGAAGACTTTCAAATGCTACAAGAGTTCCAAGATGTATTTCCAAATGAATTACCAATACTACCACCCAAGAGGGAAATTGATTTCTCCATTAACCGTGTTCCAAGAGCGGCACCAAGCTCCAAAGCCCATTATAGAATGAGTACACCTGAACTGATAGAACTAAAAATGCAGCTGCAAGAATTAGTGGACAAGGAGTATATCAGAACGAGTGTGTATCCTTGGGGTGCACCTATGTTGTTTGTTAAGAATAAGGATGGGACTTTAAGGCTATGTATAGATTACAGGCAGCTAAACAAAGTAACCATCAAGAACAAGTATCTATTGCTAAGAATTAATGACTTGTTTCATCAGATGAAGGAAGCTAAAGTATTTTCCAAGCTTGACTTGAGGTCTGGCTACCATCAAGTGAGGGTAAAGGATGAAGACATTCACAAAATAGCTTTTCCGAACTAGATATGGATACTATGAGTTCACTGTGGTGCCATTTGGCCTAACCAATGCACCTGCTACATTCATGTGTGTTATGAACAGTGTCTTCAGTAAATACCTGGATAAGTTTTTGATTGTATTCTCAGATGACATTCTGGTGTATTCAAAGAATGAAGAAGAGCATATTGAACATTTGAGAATGGTACTACAAGTCCTTAGAGAACACCAGCTATATGCAAAGCTTAGCAAGTGCGGATTTTATCAAGAAAAGGTGCAGTATTTGGGACATATCATTTCAGCAGAAGGTATTGCAGTAGACCCAAAGAAGATTGAGGTCATAATGGATTGGCCTACTACGAAAAATGTTGTAGATGTAAGATCATTTATGGGCCTTGCAGGGTACTACAGAAGATTCATTGAGAGTTTCTCCAAGATATCACATCCAATTACATTGTTACAAAGGAAGGAAGTCAAATTTATATGGTCTGAGAAGTGTGAAAGGAGTTTTCAGAAGCTAAAAGAATTACTTACCAGTGCTCCTATTTTAAAGATTGCAGATCCAAATAAAGACTTTGTGGTATGCACAGATGCTTGCATGGAAGGATTGGGTGGAGTACTCATGCAAGAAGGATTTGTAATTGGCTATGAGTCAAGGAATTTGAAGGATCATGAAAGGAAATATGCCACACATGACTTAGAGCTAGCATCCATAGTACATGCTCTTAATAAATGGAGGCATTACCTGTTGGGAAGAAGATTTGAACACAGGACAGACCACGTGAGTTTAAAATATTTGTTTGACCATCCAAATATAAATTCCAGACGGACTAGATGAATGGAATTTCTCTGTGAGTTTGATTTGTACATTAAACATGTCAAGGGAAAGGAGAATAAGGTTGTTGATGCACTCAGCAGGAAATTCCATGTTGTAGCAATGAGTGTTTGTAAATCAGATTTGAAGGCAAGAATCATTGAATTTCAAGCTAGTGATGAAGCTTACCTACAAATCAAAGAGAAGTTACAGCAGGGAAAGAGGGATAACAAGTGTGTGGGATATAAAATTGGAGAGAATGATGTCCTTTTGTACCAAGATGCCAGACTGTACATTCCAAACTGTGCAGAATTGAAGGAGCTCATGTTGAGTGAGATACACCAAAGTCCATATTTTGGCCACCCAGGATATCAGAAGACTATAACCACAACAAGAAAACAATACTTTTTGCATGGGATTAAGTAGGAAATAGAAGAGTATATGTCTAGATGTCAAAAGTGTCAGCAGGTCAAGGCAGAGCATCAACATCCAGCAAGACTATTGCAGCCATTTCCCATCCCAGAGTGGAAATGGGAAGTGATTTCTATGGATTTTATAACAGGTTTACCCATGACTGTGAAGAAGCATGATTCCATTATGGTTGTAGTGGACAAGCTATCAAAAGTAGCTCACTTCATTCCAGTTAAGTCTACTCACAAGGCCAATTAATTTGCAAATGTCTTCATGAGAGAGATATTCAGGTTGGATGGATTGCCCAAGGAAATAGTTTCAGACCATGATACAAAATTCACTTGCAATTTTTGGAAAGGATTATTTCAAGAGTTGGGGATTAAGTTGAATTTCAGTACAACCTATCATCCTCAAACAGATGTTCAGATGGAGAGAGTAAACCAGATTCTTGAAAACATGTTAAGAATGTATGTGATGGACAAGCCATCCTAGTGGGAAGACTACCTACACTTGGAATAATTTGCCTACAATAATGGCTACCAGGCATCATCGAAGATGAGCCCTTTTGAAATTCTGTATGGAAGAGGATGCAGAACTCCAGTAAATTGGGACAACCCAGTGAACAAGGTAGTGCTTGGACTAGAAATAATTGAAGAGATGGAACAAGAAGTTGTCAATATTAGGCAGAATTTGAAGGCAGCTCGAGACAAGCAGAAAAGTTATTCATATTTGAAGAGAGTGCACAAAGAATTTCATATTGGGGATCATGTTTACTTGAGAGTGAGACCAAGGAAGAGATCCATGAAGTTGGGAAGTTGTGCCAAGTTGGCACCCAGATATTGTGGACCATTTGAAGTCCTTGATAGAATAGGACCCATTGCATATAGAATTGAATTATCTGCTAATATGAAATCTCATAATGTTTTCCATGTATCTTTGCTTAAGAAATATGTACATGATCCTAATCACATCATTGATTGGCATGTGATATAGGTGGAACCAGAGGGAGAATTCCAAGTGGACCCTATATTCATCCTCGACAGAAAGGTTACCTTACTCCAGAGGCAATCCATCGGACATATAAAGGTGCAATGGAAGCACCTTAGTCCAGAGGAGGCGACCTGGGAGCTTGAGGATGCCATGAGATTGGCATTACCTTTTTTGTTCAGTTTTGAGAACACTGAGGACAGTGTTGTTCTAAGGGGGAGGGAGTTGTAATACCCCTATCCTGACTTAGTAATTATTGGCCTCAATGTAAATATTGTGTTTATGCAATGTATGTCGATCCTAGTGTGGAGCTCAAGGCCAAGGCCCCACTAGTGGATGTTTAAGGTTTGCTTCATAGGCAAATATTGGTTAGTGAAACTATGCATGTGTTGTTAAGCCATGAAATTTTGTAATAGATGTAAATGTTTAATATTGCAATGAAAATACCCTGAACTGGATAAGTGAAGCAGCTAATGAGAAGGGGGAGAAGGTATCCGCTAGGGAGAGGTGATGTAATGTCCCCATTCAAATAATTTCATAGTAAGACAATCCCATCAATCCTACTAGTTTCCTAGGTTGGATGGGCACATGTGGAATGGTAATAAGGAAGCTAATAAATGATGTTTAGACATTAGAAGGGTTCAATTATTTAATAAATAGAGTGAATAAAGAAATTCAAGAGAAATCCTAGATGGAAAATGGTTTTGGAGACATATGGAGGATGTGGGACCCACACTAGCTTGATTTTTCATAATACATGGTATCTCTCTCTTGCAAATTCGAATTAATGGGAAGGTGAACACTCTTGGGTGAGTTGGTAAGTCATAACACATGTCATTGAGCATATTAGGTCGAATTGGGAAGGATTGGTAACCTCCATGGAAGATAAAGAGTCAAATTGGAAGTTTGTGGACACTTGGGCTAGATTCCCTAGCCCCTATGACACCAATGATGGAGCATCTATGACAACTATGACAAATTGCAGAACTAACCTCTGACATCTGACCACTATGACATGTCAACCCCAAAAATAGGCTCAATGAAGGCGCTCATGGGAGTTGGAGAAGCCAAAGAGACTCAAAATCGAATTTGGGAGAAGATGGAAGGTTGGAACTAGGAGACAAGTGGCAAATGTGGAATATTTCCTAAATGGAAATCTATTGAATCTATTGAGAGGATTTCGACCCTTAGAAGGCTAATGTTGGTTATAAAATGTAGAAATGAAGTATGAGAATGGCTTTTGATGATTTGAGAAAAATTGCATTTGTGAAGAGAGAACTACTGGATGACTAGTTTCTTTCCTTAGCCAATTTCGAGGGTGAAAGATTCCCATCCAAGTTGGTGTTTGGAGAGGCCAATCAGGTCTTTCATGGTGCTTTAATGGATTTTTATTTTCAGGTAGCAGCTATAGGAAGTTTCATGGTTTGGTTTAGTGCAGCACTTTCTCTCCACCGTTTCCAGTTTTGAAGGCATATTCATGCTCCTTGAGGGAGGGCGTTTTTGGTGAGCTCTTGTGATTCTTGGGAGAGCTTATCATTATATATTTCTGATTGTAATAGCTTCATATCCTCTGTTATTAATATTCAGAAAGTCTCAGGTCGAAATACCCACTGGTTGTATGCAAAAATATTGATTAATGAGCACACAATGTCCATTTCCCCAATGCTTTGATGTATGACCCTATAGGGTTGATTATTTAGAATGGATGGATGATTCTATGATATATTTGTGATTCATATACTACCATGGATATATTCTACAAGTTTCATGTACTCTAATTGATCATTTGAAGCATTTTTACTCAGTTTGTTTGTATTGAGAGGTGAAATAGTGCCATTTCCCCAAGGGTCGAATTGGGGGTTTTTGTTGTTGAATGTGAGAGAGTTAGAACAGTAGTAAAAATAAATTAATGGTGTATATGAGACCTTAATCACATAATTAACACATTAAATACCTCTGTTCATAAATTTGTGGGATTTTGGAGGCATTTGGAAGGCCATTTGCAGGGTTACCCCGGGGGGATTTGATGCACAAATTACTAGTCAAAATTACATATATTGATCAGAATACAAATCAAGTTTGCAGCAGTATTTGGAGGGCCATAAAATATCTCTGAACCTAATATTCAAGTCTCAATATCGTTCATACACTCCTATAGAATATTTGGGAGCATTTGGGTTGATTTGGAGGTCAAAATAGTAAAATTAGTCAAAGATCAAAATTAGGGAAAAAGTGGAAAAATTGGCATTTTAATAAAATTTTGAAAAAGGGTCATTATAGTTGAGGGGTCTATGGGATGGTGACCCATCCTGCCACTTAGGCAGGATTAACCGATTTGATTCCCTGTACGGGTACGTATTTGTTTACAGAATGTGGAGAAGGTAATCCTGCGGGGATATTCGTAGTAGGATAAAAACGGTACGGATATTTGAGTAAAGGGGTTTGTACATTTCAAGATTTTGGCGGTTTGACGATCTTCTAGGGAAAGGAGGATCAGTTGTGCACAGATTTTTTGTTCCTAGAGTTCAATGCGTTATGTTGGAGAGAGATCCTGATACGCAGGGAGAGTCGAAGAAGTAGAGCTGAGTACCAGAGGGATCTTGTTCGTATCCGTGATCCCTGAGTAGAAACCTGAAGATGAGTTTAAAGGAGAATTGCAGGACGTGAATAGCTCAAGGAAGCTGTGCGCAGTCCTGAATCCGCAAGCAGATAGACGAGTTGCGGGACAGAGTCTAGTCCACAACCTTGGAATGAACCAACTTGTTAAGTGGACGTAAGAGATAGAGTTAAGGGTTGGGAATGCTCTATAAACTCAGTGAAGACTAAGATCTCATAGAACTAGAAGTAGGACCTTCTTATGCCTACCCTGAATAGCACTAGAATGGAAGGGGCCTTGAGGGACGGTGTAGCAGAGAAGAGGGTCTTCCTTGTGTTGGGTGAGGTTGATAATGTGGGTTCTTGATGTACTGAGTGATTGAGATGTCTGTAGCTCTGTGGTTGAGCTCACTGACTTAGAAATAACCCCCATGTTTCCCTATATGCTTGATAAACCCAACTATAGGTTGGCTTAGAAGGTGTATGCTTGATAAACCCAACTGGAGGGTGGCTTAGGATGAGTATGTTTCCTGGATTGCTTCATAACCCAGCCAGAGGTTGGTCTAGCATTGGAGTGGATCTTGACTGTTAGAGAGCCTACCTAGACCTCCTTAGTGGATACATAGCTTAGCTTGGGGGTGGTCTCTCAGTTGCAAGAGTATAGGTTGGACAGAGACCTAAGGTTGGTTGGAACGTTGCTCTCACTTAGCCAGTTGCTGGGGAAACTTCAAGATACAAAGATAAGTGTTTTGTGGAAGGCATGGTGTTATTTATGTGTGATTATTATGTTTTTTTGCTTAAGTTGTTAAATGAATGTTATATGAATGTGAATAATAAGTAGACCATGCGTAAACCTGAGTAGAAAGTTGAGTGATGGTTGAAATACCTCATACAGTTGCATGAGTTAAGGCGTTGTTAATCTTACATGTGCTAGATGTATGGATAGACTTCACTTATTGTATTATGTGCATTTTGTATGATATGTTAACCCTGTTAT
Source organism: Larix kaempferi (assembly GCA_027924585.1). Classification (NCBI taxonomy): domain Eukaryota; kingdom Viridiplantae; phylum Streptophyta; class Pinopsida; order Pinales; family Pinaceae; genus Larix; species Larix kaempferi. Next base: position 4,374,531 of record BSBM01000319.1, read on the forward strand.
GGATTGCTAACCTAATTGAATCATGGAATGGTTAGGGTGGCTGTGGAATCCTTAAACTACTATGTGAGTCGAAGAGAGATTATGCCAGGAGACAAGTAGAGACATGTTAAAGGTTGGAAGGTACCTTAGAATGGTTATAGACTAAAATTCAGAGAATAAAATGAAGAGTTTGGACACCTCAGTTGGGAAAGGAATTGAACCAACTGATAGATCTCTTTAAGAGATTTCAAACAGTACAAACCTTTCCTCATTTGGACCAAGGACGAGGAAGTTATGACCCTCGGAAGTTACTTGAAATATTGCTGGAATGAGGGTCTTGAGCATGGCCATTTCCGCATCCATAATGAAGATTGCGGATTGCGGAGGGTCATTTAGCAGAAAGGAAAGTTAGGTTTCCTCATTTATGCACCTGCAATTACGGATTGCGGAAAGTCATTTGGTGTAAAGGTTAAATTTCCGCATTCCAGCACCCGCAATTGCGGGTTGCGGAAAGTCGTTTGGAGGAAAGGTTGGGTTTCCGCATTTTCGCACTCACAATTATGGAGTGCAGATTGTGGAAATCCGTTTGATGGGAAAATTAGATCTCTGCATTTCTGCACATGCAATTGCAGATTACGGAAGGTCACATAACGAAAAATTTATATTCCACATTTCTGCACCCGCAATGCGGATTGCGGATTCTGGAAAGGTGCAGTTGCGGACTTCGGATCGCAAGGGTGAGATGCAGATCTGATCCTAGTGCGGCTGTGGTTAATTTTGGAAGCAAAAGAAGAAGAAAAAAAAAGTAACTGAGGGTGTCCCGTGGTCTAAGAAGGCCATGGAGATGTTACAAAGTGGTATTAGAGCTTCAGTTGCAACACTGGGGATGTTACGGCCGAACCAAGGAAGAAATCACATGCAAAGAAATTCCCATGGCACTGTTTAATCTAACATAAGTTTAATAATTTACTAATTAATGAATCATTTCCATACTGTGTGGATGTTTCAAGTTCTATGCTATCTAATAAATATTTGTATCATGCATTATGACTGCAACAGGTTAGAGTTGAAGCGTACAGCAAGGCCGTGTATCAGAAAACAAGAATGGTGACCGTTAATGATGCACAAAATCCCTACGAGCCTGAAGAAGACGTGCTGGGGGGAAACGTGCAGGAAGAGCACACATAAACAACGTCTAATGGAAGAAGGGAGTGGGTGACTCCCCAGTATTGGGTTGAGACCATGGTAAGCTTTAATGAGAGGCTGATAAATGCACAAGAGGAGAAGCACCAGCTCAATGTAGCCATTCTGCAGAGCCTCGCTGACATGCATCATAAAGTAAACATGGGGTTCAATCCAAGCAATATGGGCTGGGAAGAAAGGAATTCAGATATCTATTCTCGAGGTCGTTCTAGGTAGAGGACTCCAAGCCATAAAGGGGGTGTTGTGAGTAGAAGGCACAGAAAATCCTCTTCGGGATCTCCTTCCAGCAAGTCAGAACACTCCAGAGACTCTCCAAGAAGTCGAAGACACACTTACAATCGGTCTGAGAAAATAAGGAGCTTCAAAGGGATTCCACGAGGAGGATTCAGGAAAGCAAGATCTCCTACCTTTGATGGAGAAAGCAAGACAGACCAAGAGGCTGAGGCATGGCTACTTGGAATAAAAAAGTATTTCAAATGCATACTTATTCAGAAAATGAGAAGTCTAGTGTTTCCATTTACAATCTAAATGGAAGAGCTTCCATTTGGTGGGAGCACCTCATGAAAGTAAATAGGACCAGTGAAAGAAGGACCAGCTGGGAGCGATTTAAAAGATACTTAAGGGAGAAATACCTATGAGCTAGGTATTATGACAACAAGAGAAAGTAGTTCAATGAACTCGGGTTGGGGAAAAATTCCATGGAGGAACATGTTCATAAATTCTTGGAATTGTTAAGGTATGTGGACTACATCAAGGATGAAAGGCCCTAGAGATTCAGTGTCTCCTTGAAAGCCTACCACAAAACTACAGGGATAGGATTGAGTTTGTCCATCCATCAAGTTTGGATGAAGCCATCAGGATGGCCATGCTCTATTATGAGCAGAATAAAGGGAAGACAGATACTCAACCAGCATGGAAAGGGAATCCCAAAGGAGGATTTGAACCAAGGAGGAGTGGTTTCAAGCCACCTTTCAAGAATCAGTCCGGAAACTTCCCACAGGTACAGCCAGCAGAAAGTGGATTCAAACTAACTACAACATCAGAGAAAACATCAAAAGGACCACTTCAGTGTTGGGGATGTGGAGACAGCCACATGCTTAGAGATTTCCCAAATCGAAGAGGTAATCCCTGAAGCTTGCATAGCTTGGGAGAAGCAACCATAGTAAAATATATGGCCAGAGCCACACCTCGAATCTATGCAGCACTGGATGATCACCAGGAAGACCACCAAGCAGTAGTGGTAGAAGTTGAAGGTAATAATTCTAGGCAATCTATTTCTGTTTTAATTGATACAGTATCCACCCATAGTTATGTGTCCCCTAAAGTGGTTGAATGATGTTCACTTGGTAAAATTAAACATAGTAAGTCTTGGTTAGTTCAACTAGCCACTGGGACTAAGAGAAAAGTGAGTGAAGTATTTGTGGAATGTCCCATAGAGATTAATGGACTTCCCACCAAGGTAAACTTGAATTTACTACCCTTGGGATCTTATGATGCCTTGATAGGAATGGACTGGTTGGAGAAGCATAGAGCCAAACTTGACTGCTACAAGAAATTACTTGAGTGTATTGATGATGAAGGAAGACCAAGGTTGGTTAAAGGAATTCCAAAACAAGTTTCAGTAAGGCATATTTTGGCCTTATGCTGAGAATGTTCTATAAAAAGGGTTGTCAACTGTATGTTGTGCATATATCAGACTCGGTAGAAGATAAGGGACCAAATTTGGAAGACTTTCAACTGCTACAAGAGTTCCAAGATGTATTTCTAGATGAAGTACCAGGACTACCACCCAAGAGGGACATTGATTTCTCCATTAACCGTGTTCCAAGAGCGGCACCAAGCTCCAAACCCCATTATAGAATGAGTACACCTCAGCTGATAGAACTAAAAATGCAGTTGCAAGAATTAATGGACAAGGAGTATATTTGACCGAGTGTGTCTCCTTGGGGTGCACATGTGTTGTTTGTTAAGAATAAGGAAGGGAATTTAAGGCTATGTATAGATTACAGATAGCTAAACAAAGTAACCATCAAGAACAAGTATCTATTGCTAAGAATTGATGACTTGTTTGATCAGATGAAGGAAGCTAAAGTATTTTCCAAGATTGACTTGAGGTTTGGCTACCATCAAGTGAGGGTAAAGGATGAAGACATTCACAAAACAGATTTTCTGAACTAGATATGGATACTATGAGTTCACCATGGTGCCATTTGGCCTAACCAATGCACCTGCTACATTCATGTGTGTTATGAACAGTGTCTTCAGTAAATACCTGGATAAGTTTGTGATTGTATTCTCGGATGACATTCTGGTGTATTCAAAGAATGAAGAAGAGCATATTGAACATTTGAGAATGGTACTACAAGTCCTTAGAGAACACCAGCTATATGCAAAGCTTAGCAAGTGTGAATTTTATCAAGACAAGGTTCAGTATTTGGGACATATCATTTCAGCATAAAGTATTGCAGTAGACCCAGAGAAGATTGAGGCCATAATGGATTGGCCTACTCCGAGAAATGTTGCAGATGTAAGATCATTTATGGGCCTTGCAAGGTACTACAGAAGATTCATTGAGATTTTCTCCAAGATAGCACATCCAATTACATCGTTACAAAGGAAGGAAGTCAAATTTATATGGTATGAGAAGTTTGAAAAGAGTTTTCAGAAGCTAAAAAAATTACTCACCAGTGCTCCTGTTTTAAAGATTGTAGATCCAAATAAAGACTTTGTGGTATGCACAGATGCTTGCATGGAAGGATTGGGTGGATTACTCATGCAAGAAGGATTTGTAATTGGATATGAGTCAAGGAAGTTGAATAATCATGAAAGGAACTATGCCACACATGAATTAGAGCTAACATCCATAGTACATGCTCTGAAGAAATGGAGGCATTACCTGTTGGGAAGAAGATTTGAACTCAGGACAGACCACATGAGTTTAAAATATTTGTTTGACCAGCCAAATCTAAATTCCAAATGAACTAGATGGATGGAATTTCTCTGTGATTTTGAATTGTACATTAAACATGTCAAGGGAAAGGAGAATAACGTTGTTGATGCGCTCAGCAGGAAATTCCATGTTGCAACAATGAGTGTTTGTAAATTAGATTTGAAGGCAAGAATCATTGAAGTTCAAGCTAGTGATGAAGCTTACCTACAAATCAAAGAGAAGTTACAGCAGGGAAAGGTGGATAACAAGTGTGCGAGATATTAGATTGGAGAGGATGATGTGCTTATGTACCAAGATGCCAGACTGTACATTCCAAACTGTGCAGAATTAAAGGAGCTCGTGTTGAGTGAGATACACCAAAAGCCATATTCTGGCCACCTAGGATATCAGAAGACTATAACCGCAGCAAGAAAACAATACTTTTGGCATGGGATGAAGAAGGACATAGCAGATTATATTGCTAGATATCAAAAGTGTCAGCAATTCAAGGCAGAGCATCAACATCCAATAGGACTGTTGCAGGCATTTCCCATCCCAGAGTGGAAATGGGAAGTAATTTCTATGGATTTTATAATGATTTACCCATGACTATGAATAAGCATGATTCCATTATGGTTGTAGTGGACAAGCTATCAAATGTAGCTCACTTCATTCCAGTTAAGTCTACTCACAAGGCCAATTAAATTGCAAATGTCTTCATGAGAGAGATATTCAGGTTGCAAGGATTGCCCAAGGCAATAGTTTCAGACCAGGATACAAAATTCACTTCCAATTTTTGGAAAGGGTTATTTCAAGAGTTGGGGACTAAGTTGAATTTCGGTACATCCTATCATCCTCAAACAGATGGTCAAACAAAGAGAGTAAACCAAATGCTTGAAGACATGTTAAGGATGTATGTGATGGACAATCCATCCAAGTGGGAGGACTACCTACACTTGGAAGAATTTTCCTACAACAATGGGTACCAGGCATCGTCGAAGATGAGCCCTTTTAAAGTTTTGTATGGCAAAGGATGCAAAACTGCAGTAAATTGGGACAGCCCAGTGAACAAGGTAGTGCTTGGACCATAAATGATTAAAGAGATGGAACAAGAAGTTGTCAAGATTAGGCAGAATTTGAAGGTAGCTCAGGACAAGCAGAAAGGTTATGTAGATTTGAAGAGAGTGCACAAATAATTTCTGATTGGGGATCATGTTTACTTGAGAGTGAGACCAAGGAAGAGCTCCATGAAGATGGGAAGTTGTGCCAAGTTGGCACCCAGATATTGTGGACCATTTGAAGTACCTGATAGAATAGGACCAGTTGCATATAGGATTGCATTACCTGCTCATATGAAAGCTCATAATGTTTTCCATGTCTCTTTGCTTAAGAAATATGTACATGATCCTATTCACATCATTGATTTGCATGTGATACAGGTGGAACCAGAGGGAGAATTCCAAGTGGATCCTATATGCATCCTCGATAGGAAGGTTACCCTACTCTGGAGGCGAGCCATCGGATAGGTAAAGGTGCAATGGAAGCACCTTAGTCCATAGGAGGCGACCTGGGAGTTGGAGGATGCCATGATATTGGCATTCTAATTTTTGTTCAGTTTTGAGAACACCGAGGATAGTGTTGTTCTAAGTGGGAGGGAGTTGTAATACCCCGACCCTGCCTTAGTAATTATTGGCCTCAATGTAAATATTGTGTTTATGCAATGTATGTCGATCCTAGTGTGGAGCTCAAGGCCAAAGCCCCACTAGTGGATGTTTAAGGTTTGCTTCATAGGAAAATATTGGTTAGTGAAACTATGCATGTCCTGTTAAGCCATGAAATTTTGTAATACATGTAAATGTTTAATATCGCAATGAAAATACCCTGAACTTGTTAAGTGAAGCAGCTAATGAGAAGGGGGCGAAGGTATCCACTAGGGAGAGGTGAGGGGGATGTGGGACCCTGCCTTAGTAATTATTGGCCTCGATGTAAATATTATGTTTATGCAATGTATGTCGATCCTAGTGTGGATCTCAAGAACAAGGCCCCACAAGTGGATGTTTAAGGTTTGCTTCATAGGCAAATATTGGTTAGTGAAACTATGCATGTGCTGTTAAGCCATTAAATTTTGTAATAGATGTAAATGTTTAATATTGCAATGAAAATACCTTGAACTGGCAAAGTGAGGAAACTAATGACAAGGGGGCGAAGGTATCCACTAGGGAGAGGTCAGGAAGAATTTGAAGGCAGCTTAGGACAGGAAGAAAATTTATGCAGATATGAAGAGAGTGTACAAAGAATTTCAGATTGGGAATCATGTTATCTTGAGAGTGAGCCCAAGGAAGAGCTCCATGAAGCTGGGAATTTGTGCCAAGTTGGAAACCATATATTGTGGACCATTTGACGTCCTTGATAGAATAGGACCAGTTGTATATAGGATTACATTACCTGCTAATATGAAAGCTCATAATGTTTTCCATGTCTCTTTGCTTAAGAAATATGTACATGATCCTAATCACATCATTGATTGGCATGTGATACAGGTGGAACCAGAGGGAGAATTCCAAGTGCAACCTATATGCATCCTCGACAGGAAGGTTACCTTACTCCGGAGGTGAGCCATCGGACAGGTAAAGGTGCAATGGAAGCACCTTAGTCCAAAGGAGGCGACCTGGGAGTTGTAGGTTTCCATGATATTGGCATTCACGTTTTTGTTCAGTTTTGAAAACATTGAGGACAGTGTTGTTCTGAGGGGGAGGGAGATGTACTACCCCTAACATGCCTTAGTAATTATTGGCCTCAATGTAAATATTTCTTTTATGCAATGTATGTCGATCCTAGTGTGGAGCTCAAGGCCAAGGCCCCACTAGTGGATGTTTAAGGTTTGCTTCATAGGAAAATATTGGTTAGTGAAACTATGCATGTGCTATTAAGCCATGAAATTTTGTAACAGATGTAAATGTTTAATATTGCAATGAACATACCCTGAACTAGATAAGTGAGGAAGATAATGGGAAGGGGGTGAATGTATCCACTAGGGAGAGGTGAGTGGGTTATGGGATGGTGACCCATCCTGCCACTTGGGAAGGAGTAACCGATTTGATTCCCTGTACGAGTACGGATTCGGTTACAGAACGTGGAGAAGGTAAACCTGCGGGGATATTCACAATAGGATAAAAATGGTGCCGATATCTGAGTCAGGGGGTTCATACATTTCAGGATTTTGGTGGTTCGTCACTCTTCTGAGGGAAAGGAGGATCGGTTCTGCACAAGGGTTTTGCTCCTGGAGTTTGATACGTTCTATTGGGGAGAGAACTTGAGACACAGGGAGAGCCGAAGAAGTAGAGTTGAGTACCAGAGGGATCATGTGCGTATCCATGATCCTTGAGTAGAAACCTGAAGATGAGTTTGAAAGTAGACTGCAAGATGTGAATAACTCGAGGAAGCTAAGTGCAGTCCTGAATCCGCGAGCAGAGAGACAAGTTGCGGGACAGAGTCTATTCCGCAACCTTGGAATGAACCAACTTACTAAGTGGGCGTAAGAGATAGAGTTAAGGGTTAAGAATGCTTAATAAACTCAGTGAAGACTAAGATCTCATAGAACTAGTAGCAGGACCTTCTTATGCCTACACTGAATAGCACTGGTAGGGAAGGGGCCTTGAGGGACGGTGTAGTAGAGAAGACGGTCTTCCTTGTGTTGGTTGAGGTTGATAATGTGGGTTCCTGATCTGCTGAGTGATTGAGATGTATGTACCTCTATCATTGAGCTCACTGACTTAGCAATAACCTCCATGTTTCCATGTATGCTTGATAAACCCATATGTAGGTTGGCTTAGCAAGTGTATGCTTGATAAACCCAACTACAGGGTGGCTTAGCATGAGTATGTTTCCTGGATTGCTTTATAACCCAGCTAGAGGTTGGTCTAGCATTGGAGTGGATCTTGACTGTTAGAGAGCCTACCTAGCCCTCCTTAGTGGATACATAGCCCAGCTCGTGGGTGGTCTCTCAGCTGAAAGAGTATAGGATGGACAGAGACCTAAGGTTGGGTGGAACGTTTCTCTCACTTAGCCAGTTGTTGGGGCAACTTCAAGATACAAAGATAAGTGTTATGTTGAAGGAATGGTGTTCTTTATGTGTTATTATTATGCTTTTTTGCTTAAGCTGCTAAATGAATGTTATATGAATGTGAATAATAAGTAGACCATGTGTAAACCTGAGTAGAAGGTTGAGTGCTAGTTGAAATACCTCATACAGTTGCATGAGTTAAGGCGTTGTTAATCTTACATGTGCTAGATGTATGGATAGACTTAACTTATTGTATTATGTGCATTTTGTATGATATGTTAACCCTGTAATCGATTGCTAACCTCATTGAATCATGGAATGGTTAGGGGGCTTGTGTAATCCTTAAACTACTCTATGAGTCAGAGAGAGATTATGGAAGGAGACAAGTAGAGACCTGTTAAAGGTTGGAAGGTACCTTAGAATGGTTACAGACTAAACTTGAGAGAATACAATGAAGAGGTTGGACACCTCAGTTGGGAAAGGGATTGCACCAACTTTTAGAGATCTTCAAGAGATTTCCAATGGTACCAACCTTACCTCATTTGGACCAAGGACGAGGAATTTACCACCCTTGGAAGTTACTTGAAATATTATTGGAATGAGGGTCTTGAGCATGGTCATTTCCACATCTGTAATGTGGATTGTGGATTGCGGATTGCGGATTGCGGAAAGTCATTTGGCGGAAAGGTTAAATTTCCGCTTTCCCACACCCAGAATTGTGGATTGCGGATTGTGGAAAGTTGTTTGGCGAAAAGGTTAGGTTTCTGCATTTCCGCACCTGCAATTGCGGATTGCAGAAAGTCATTTGGCGAAAAGGTTAGGTATCCGCATTTCTGCAACCACAATTGCGGATTGCGGAAAGTCGTTTGGCGGGAACATTAGATCTCTGCATTTCTATACCCGCAATTGCGGAAGGTCACATAACGGAAAAGTTATATTCCACATTTTTGCACCAGTAATCTGGATTGCGGATTGCGAAAAAGTGCAGTTACAGACTGCAGATCGCAAGGGCTAGATGCAGATCCGAGCCCAGTTCAACTGTGGTTGATTTTGGAAGCAAAAGAAGAAGAAAAAAAGTAACTGAGGGTTTCCCATGGTCTAAGAAGGCCATGGGCACGTTACAGTTACCCGATTAACTCAAGAATTCATCATATTCAGAATTACTTGCACATTTAACATTTAGTATATATGTTTGACACCTAACATATTATTCTCATCACTCATTCATGTGGAAAATACATATAAACGCGAATATGCACACATCTATAAGCATGAACTTAACCATAAACAAAATCAAACACACAGATTCAATCACACAACATGGTATTTACGTGGTTCACCCCTAGGATGGGATCTATGTCCACAAGAATTGTTGATTATATTAATGGGAAGGGTTCAACAGTTCCATCCTACGCACTCAACTGCAGGCTCTTCTCTCTACAATAGGTCTCTGCGCACACAGCTACAGAGCCTCTTTCTCTCTTCACTGGGTCTCTGCACACACAGATGCAGAGCCTCTTTACAATATTTAGTCTCTCAACAGAGATCAAAAATCTACCCATTCCCTTACAAAAATGCCCCTTTTATAGATCGTTCCCTTAGGTCACGTCTTTACAATGCATATGGGCCAAAAACCCTAGGGTAACAAAAAATGGTGCGGTTACCCTTTCAGCTCAGCCTGTCTTAGTCGACAGCTGCTCCACTCGCCTATGGCTGCTCTGCTGGACCACTCCTAGCTCTGACAACCACAGTCCTCTCGGAACGGCTCTAACTGTATAGTGGCATGTCGCTTTTTGCCCCTCTGGATTTCCTATCGCTATTGAACCATGGCTTTGCTTCTAACGGCTTTCGCCGCTCTAACTACCAGGTCTCTTTCAACTATTGGGGGGGGAATATACCCTATAGCAAGGAAACTAATGCTATCAACTGGAGTGGGGTGGCAGGTAAGTGTATTGATGATATTACAGAAATATTTACGAAAAGAAATAAGTTATGGATCTTGAGAACACACCTTTCAATCGAAGTTCGATCCTAGCCTTTACTTGATCTTGTGCTCAACCTTCAAATCCACCTTCCTTTCAGTAAACCTGCAATAACAATACCTTTCTCAAAGCATCTTAGGCAATATATAAAGCTTGAAAGAAAACAAAAACAATGTTTAACATTCAATATTGACCAAAACAGATCCAAATTAAGATGTCATTTCAGAACACATTTAAGTTGGAACAAGAAAGACACTTCAACCTTTATTGTCAAAACTAAATTGATGTACAAGTATACCTGACTCTATGACAGGCTCCTGCAACTTGATTCTGGGCTCTGGCTCTTCTCTGGCTTGGATATCTTCAGCATCAACTCCTCCAATGCAAGCTTCTTCTTTAGATCTCTATGTCTCAAAGTTTCTCCATTAATTCATCTAACCTTTCTCTTTAATATTCTTTGTATTTATCGGATTAGAGAAGTAGTTCAGGTCGATGTATGGTTATGGAGGAAGTTGGGGAAGTTGGGAAACTACCAGCGACTAATCCTCCTCAAGAAAATTAATTATTTTTTAGTCATCTTTTGATATGTACGCGACTATTTTTCAATGAAGTAGCATATAGGGCGCTACTTTAGAGCTTACCAACTAGCGCTCATCTAATCTTAAATGTTGAGCGCTACTATGCTGAGAAGGAGTAGCGCTCATAAGGCTTTGAGCGCTACTTTTATACACTAGAGTAGCGTATGGGCGCTAGTCTCTTTGAGTAGAGTAGAGCTCATATCTCAGAATGATATGTTTAGGGTTTTTCCAGTAAAATTAGGAAATGGAGTAAGTCAAAGTATCATCTAAGGTCAACATGCTCCTCCATCCAAGTTGTCCTTTTGTGTGATCAACAGCTCAAGGTGATCACGGACGGAGAGGTGCAAGTTCGACCTATAACAAATGCCCCCTAATGTGTGAGGTTAGAGGGAAATGATGGCCGAAATACATTATAATCCAAAGCCAGAGGAGAAGCAAAGAACCGCAGAAAACAAGTCACAAGAACACCTGCAACAAAGATCAAGGTTAGCTAGCAATTACATTTTTTGACAGCATATAGATGTGCAGTGTAATACAACATGATCTCCGATACATAACAAGGAGATGTATATAAAGCATGGCCACTTGGAATACAAGCGTGGATCCATGTCAAACTGAGAGATCATAGCCATAACAACAAACTGGATCTATGTCTCATGGAGAGCCGAATATAAGTGAGGCTCAGTCTTGTGCAACTTGGGTGATAACAAAACGAGGTAATGTCATCCAAAATCCCAAGGTCTTCATCCAAAACAACTCTAGGTATAAACCCTAACCATGTGAATAGATGAGCTGACAGTCGAACAAGGGGGGTATCGTTTGATTACCGGTCATTGATGTATACCGTTAACAAACGCGAGGACTTCCATCGATAATGATGATGGGGTCTAAGGTACCAAGTACGATCTGCCAAATGTGAATAAATGGACTTGGAGTCGAACACTTGGGGATCCTATCGAAGAAGAGACATTGATGTATTCTCATCATTCAACGGCGAGGAAAATTGCCACTAGTGACTGAAATCTCCAAGGTACTAACCGAAACTCTAAACTTCATTCCCAGAGTAAAATGATTTGATGTCGATGGGAAGAAGTTCGTTGGAAGGGAGGCCTTAAGGCATCCTCCATCATCCAACTCGAGGAACACTCAACTGGTAAGAGCTGATATGGAATAATATGTAACAAGACTGACACTAGGAAGGCTGACACATGAGGTCAAGGTAAAATGCAGAATGGCCGACACAGGGTATATCCTTGAACATTGAGCACAACACAAAGTGACTCAGGCAGTTTCTGACATAATGGGGTAAATAATAAGTCTGAAATGTAAAAGACATTATCAGACCCTCCATATGGTTGGAAGAATAACCAACCGGGGGAGTAAACAACTCGAAGGAAAGGTTCACCCTGAGGTCAAAAACTAAACCCAACCGACAAGATAGACTCAAGTAGGTGTTGTGTTCAAGGATAGAACTGACTGAACTACCTTTGACAATGAAGATATGATATGTCTTTCCCGTCCCTTATTCTTTTTAGATAAAAGAATACCTTTCTTGTTGTTTTAATGATTCCAAGAAAGAATGAAAACTCAATAGATCCAACCATGTAAAAAGTTTAACGAGCCCATGGGAGGAAGACTCATGACCTTCTTCATTGTTTATAGAGTTCGAAGAAGAGATAGAAGATTACTCTATATTACTGATCTCTGGATTTTAATATCGAGCCGAGATCTGTTCTTGCTCGCCGGTGTTTTCAATTTTAAGGAGTCTGAAAAACTTAAACAATAACTCCATATATCTGCTCATGGATTTTAGTATCGAGCCCAAGAAGATTAATGCTCGCCGGTGTTTTCCTGTTTATAGAGTCCGAAAAACTTAAACAATCCTCTTTTCACCTATCCATGGATTTTATATCGAGCCCAGATTGGTCTGTGCTCAGCGGTGTTTTCTTGTTTATAGAGTTGAAAAACTTAAACAGTGCTCTACTTACCCTCTCGTGGATTTCACATCGAGCCCGAGTAGGTGAATGCTCGCTTGGTATTTTCATGTTTAGAGAGCCTGAAAACCCTAAAGAAATGCTCCAAAAGGTCATTTTTCGTGTAGTTAGTCTCCTCCCCCGAAAAAATATAAAACAATGGAAGAAGAACTCTTCTAGCGCATATAGGAGTATACCTAGAGTATACCTTTTTCTGTAGTTAATCCACCTAGGCCCGGAAAAGGGATAATTCTATACCTGAGTGGATGAGCCTTCGATTACTTTAACGAGCTCGAAGAGGACAAGCTTGCTCAGAAATCTTGTTTAGGTTTAAATAGTCCAAACAAAAGCTTAAAATGACTTAAAGGTCAGCTTCTAAGATCATAGCTTCATACTCTACCAAAACTAGGTCTTCAACAAAATATTAGTCGATGCGGCAAAAATCTCGAATTATATATGAATTTGAACTATTTAACTAGTTGACAAAGTCTATCATCAAGAGTTTTTAAACTTAGGAGATGAATCCGACAAAAATTAAATGAAAATTGAGCTTGGATTAGTATTTTACCATATGTGTGTTTCAATTGATTAATTAGGGATTTTTTGAAAATTTTGAAACTATAGAAAATTAAACAATGGTGGGTAAAAATCAAACATCAATTCTTCTATATAATTTTATTTTAAAAATCAATTTCCAAATTGTTTTGTAGGGAAAATATTGGGGCAACCTTTTGCAATTTCAAATCTCCGTGGCGATCAAACCAAGCATCGAAACGTCGTTATTCCTCCACCAAGTAAGTTAAAATCCACCTTACTTGCATTTTCATGGTTTAATTTTCATTTTTTAAGCAAAAAATGGCTTGCAACGTGATGCTCACAAGTTTTGCTGCGCGGGCGCTACTGTGTAACTATAAAAGTAGCATGTAAACGCGATGGGCGCTACTGTGCTCAAGCAGAGTAGCGCCCATACGTGACTGTGTAGTATACACAGTAGCGCTCATACTTGAAAACCTACATACAAGCGCCGAGACTCAAAAAAAATTCATTTTTTGTGCAGGATGGTTCTTCAATGGAGGGAGAGAGAACATGAGGACATGGATAGGTTGGCCATGCAAGATCTGGCCACTCTCCACACTCTCCGAAGATGCGGTTTAATGAAGTTTTACCGAACCGTAAACATGAGGGCTTTAAACAAACTGTTCCGAAGACTTATTCAGTACTGGGATGTGGATACCAATACTTTTGTCATCCGTGGGCAAACTTTGGAGCTTACAGTTGATGACATATATTTCATTACTGGTCTCTCAAGGAGAGGAGATGTAATCAATCTGAAAGGGTCTTCTCGTGTGGGTGTAAGATCTATGCAAGAGTACGTGAATACATATTATGTTTCCAGAGCTGAGAAATTGGGGAGCCAAGTCTTGATTTCAACTATTAATGGTCTCCCTTTGAAAGTGATAGTGAGCATGATCAACCGAGTGGCAGGTAGTGCATCACAACACTTAGCTTACAGGCACTCTATGCATATTGGTGTACAATGCTTACACGGCCATGTCTATGATTGGTGTACTAGTTTATTGGCGAGCATGAAATCTCAATTCACAGGTTGCAAATCCGGCACAATGAAGAATTTTGCGTACGGTAGCATTTTGTGTACTTTCTTCTTTGAGAGGATGCCTGCTATCAGTTTGGGGATGCCTCTACCTCAGGTTAACCCCCGTGAGCCCATACTAGGCCATTGGGGTGACATATTCCTCCGCCAGGGTGGTGGGGAAACTCACTACTGTTATCATACTGATGATTTATGGGGATGGTGGGAGAGGCAAGTGCCCGCTTTCGAGCAGTTTCCATATGTTGGATTGGATTTCTGTCATGATCCAGAGCTGGTGCTTCCTCCAGGTGGAGCCTAGGGAGATATTGGTATGTTTAAATTTTGAGTTTTATTTAATTTTTTCAAACTTTTTCAAGTATTTGATTTTTATGAATGAGTTTTGAAGTTCTAATCAAGTGTCATATGCAGATCTGGGGCCTGTTCCTCCTGAGGGACATCCTACCATCTTTGTGAGGCCAGCTGATATTGCTGTAGCAGATGCTATGTTGGGGACCTTAGAGAGAAAAATGAGTCGGTTGACTCATGAAATTCCTGCATGCCGTATGGATCAGATACCTATTCATATGCAAGAAGATGTTGTTGTGGTTCCCCCATGGCTGAGGGTGCTGCCGAAAAAAGCTAGGCTAGTCGTATGCTATCGCAATGCAGTAGATGATGATGATGCCCCTCCTTATCCATAGGAGAGGGATACATTATATGTATATATTTTTGAGGCTACTATGCCCAGTTTTTGTACTTTTATGACCTGACTTGATAGACTTGTGACCCAAAACTCATATATTTTTTGATACAGTATCGGCTATATACAGTATCGGTTATTTACATGCGTATGTGTTTTAATTTTATGTGTGCAATGTTGTTTATGAAAATGTATGATGCAAATGCCAGTCTAACACACAATTTGCTAATGAACCAGCTAAAGTGTTTAAACTTCTTGGAATGTGTTCATATATAATAGAATGAAATTGTCTTTCCAATAGTCTAACTCGTAGAAACTGATGTAGCAATCCCGGATCCCTAATCTGATAGACACCTGTTAACAGAAATACAATTATGTAATGTCCCAAATTTGGTATTGGGTCACAATGGCCTAATCACATTGGCCCTATTCATTAGAGTTTGTCAAATTGATGCTAAAGGTCAAATAATTGCCAAGGAGGAAAATTACTAGTTTCCTAGGTTTGGGGTGGAAGCTTTGGGATTTGGAATAATGGGGATAATAAATGATGTTTGAACATTAGAATGGCATAAATATTTAATAAAGGAGCTAAATAAATATATACAAGTGAAAATCAAAGTGGCATTTCATCATGAAGACACATGGAGGAAGTGGGACCCACATATGGCTAGATTTCCCCACTACACTTGGCATCATTCTCTCACCAATTCGAATTCAAGGTGAATGGTAACATACTTGGGGGAGTCCAAAAGGTATTATTCATTGCATGAATCATCCAAGGTCGAAATATAGAGGAAGATTAACTCCCATGGAAGAGGAAGAGGCAATTTGGAGCTAGTGAGACACTTGGGCTAGATTCCCTAGCTCTATGACAACAATGATGAAGATGCTATGACACCTATGACACAAATCAGACCTGAAGGCTGACATATGACATATATGACATGTCAGGGCTAAAAATAGACTCCAAGAGGGCACTCAAGGGTGTTAGGGAAGCTAAGATGCTTCCACATGTGATTTGGTGGAAGTGGGAGACTAGGAATTGTTGTACAAGTGGCGTTCTTTGGAATCTCTTCCCAACATGAGTTGGCATGAGTCTCTTGGAATGAATTCGACCCATGGAGGACATTAGAAGTTTATAAATGTCAATAACAAAGAATGAAACCAGATTTTGATCATTTGTAGAATTTGCAATTGCATTTGTGAAGAGGGAGAGCTAGTGGATGACTAGTTTCTTGCCTTAGCCAATTTCGAGGGTGAAAGATTCCCATCCAAGTTGGTAATTGGAAAGGCCATTCAGACCTTTCATTTGGAGCTTTAATGGAGTCTTTATTTGCAGGTGTAAGCTATAGGGCAGCTCATGGTTTCTTCTATTGCAGCTCACTCCTTCAACCATTTCCGGTTTGATGGCATATTCTTGATCCTTGAGGGAGGGCGTTTTTGGTGAGCTACTGTACTCTTTGGGGAAGCTTTTAATGCCCCATTTCTTTTGTAATATGAATTAAATACTCTGTTTTTCATCTCCAAAAAGTTTCAGGTCGAAATTCCAAGTAGAAATGTATAAATCTCATTTTTAATGGAAGAACAATGCCATTTCCCCACTACCTTGTTGTGAACCAATGTATTGATGATGATTTCGAATGAATGGATTATTCTCTGATGAATTTGTGATTAATGGACTTCCATGGATGTGTTTTACAAGTTTCATGTACTGTACTTGAGCATTTGAAGTATTTTTACTTAGTTTAATTGCACTGGGAGAAGAAATAGTGCCATTTCCCCAAGGGTCGAATTGGTGATTTTTGCAGTTGAATGGGAGAGGGTTGGAACAGATATAATAATCAATTAATGGTGCACATGAGACCTTAATAACATCCTTAATACATTCCCTACCTCTGTTCAGAAATTTGAGTGGCTTTGGAGGCATTTGGGAAGCCATTTTCAATACTTACCCCAGGGGGATTTGAACCCCAAATTACTAGTAAAATTGCATACTTGGTCCAGAATCTTAAGAGAGTTTGAAGAGGTATTTTGGTGGCCATATATCATCCATGAACATCATATTCAAGTCTTAATATCATTCATACACCTTCCTTGAATATTTGAAGGCATTTGGAGTCAATTCGAGACATAGAGACCAATACTAGTCAAAGGCAAATTACTAGTAAAGTTCCCTACATTGGCCAGAATTGAAAGAGTATTTGAAGAAGTATTTTAAAGGTCCAAAGGAATCCTTAAAACACATATTTATGTTCTAATCTCATTCATATACCTTCTCAGAAGATTTGAAATCATTTGGGGCAAATTTGGGACCTAGAGATCAAAACTAGTCAAAGGTCGAACTAGGGAAAAAAAGTGGAAAATTGCCATTTTAATAAAATTCCTAACAAGGGACATTACAGTGGTATCAGAGCATGATCTTGGCACCTGATGTGGTATAATATCTATGAGGAAAAGAATTTAGGTACCACTATTATATATTGAAACCAAAAGTGCTTTTGTTGAAGAGGAAAAAAAAAGTAGGAGAAGAAGAGCAAATTTTTTGAGGGAACTATGACTAGGGATGAAAAGGGAGCCTCATATGATGGTGATGAGCATATAAAAATTATGAAAACAATATTTGAAGATATGACCAAGCAAATTAAGGAAGGATTCGAATTGTTTTCTATCGAACTTGTGGAAAAAATTATTGATTTTAAGGAAACCAAGGGGCAAAATGCAACAGCTTGCTTGAAGGAGCAAAAGGAAGAGACATCACAAGATAGTGAAGAATGTTCTATTGAAAATATGGAAGATCATTTCGAGACACCTTCTAGCTTAGACATGAACCAAATAGCATCTACTGATGGATGCTTAAACTATGAAGGAGTACCTATTGATGGGTGCTCACACCTCTATGTTGGTGACATAGAGATCACTTTTGAAAGTGTTGCTGCAAGCCCAAGTTCCATTAAGCATGATAATGAAGACCTTGCAGCAGTTGAAGAAGAACCAAGATCAACTTCCCCATCACCACTTGAGCTTCATGAAGTTGGTCCAAGAAAAAATGAAGAAGATGAAGAGGTTCATTTGCAAGAGCCTCATTTTCTTGAAGGGTCCTTAAAGATGAATGAAAAGAAGATCCAAGAGTCCCTCAGCATTCTCCATGACACTCAAGCATTGGTGTCAAATTCTTGTTGGAGAGCTACTTCATTGGAGGAAACATCCTTCCTTGAAGACATGGAGAAGATTCAAAGAGAAATGTTCCACATCAAAGGTAATTTCATGTCTTTGCTTTTTGATAGAAACCATTTGTTTGAGCTTAATGAATTGTTACATGATGCATACTTGAAGAATAATGAGGATATTCATAAGCTCACAATTCAAAATGAGCAACTTCTTGAAAAGTTGCAAGATACTTGTTTTTCCTCCTATGTTTCAGATTGTCAAATGGTAGATTGTTTGGAGGATTCTCATGACATGGTGGATCATGAGAAATGTGAAAATTTGAATGTTCTTGATGTGTTTGAAGATGAACTTGAAGAGATCCAAACACTTGATGTGGTGGAAGAGGAATTTGAATTGCCTCTTGATGAAGGTTATGCAATTTTTAAAGAAGAGCATGATTCCTCTACATTGGAACCAAACTATGACAAAGAGTTCACACTTTTGAAGGAGCTGCATGATACTACCCATATGGATCCTTCCCATGATGAAACTTCTACACTTTTTGATCATTTGGGTGAGTTAGTTCATTCTCCTACTTCCTACAATTCCATGTTTTGCAACATTAGTCTCAATGAAGTATGGGTGAAAGGGTTCTTTTTGATGGTGCCACATGAGGAGCATGGAACTCCTAGATTTAACTTTTATGATGACATGGTTGGAGAACATTCTTATTCACATTTGCAGTAGTATCATTTGTCACTTTATGATGATTCACATCTACATGGATGTACCTATGATATGGATTTGAGTCACTTGAAGACTCATGGTTTTTCTTGCTCAACACTGGGTTCATTTTATGTTAGAGGAACTTCATCCAACACTTGGGTGAATAGATTTATGATGGGAGAACATTTTTGTTGGAAGCCACATACTTTGTTACATCTTTATGATTCTCACATTCATGGATGTATGGGTGAGACTTCTTTGAGTCATTTGAAGTCTCCTTGTTTTTTCTGCTCATTATTTGGTTCAGATTTTAGTGGAGATTCTTCATTCACTTCTTGGATGAAAGAATACATGGTTGAATATTTTGATGCATATCACATCCTTTTGGAGCAGCA
This sequence comes from Larix kaempferi, assembly GCA_027924585.1. Lineage (NCBI taxonomy): Eukaryota > Viridiplantae > Streptophyta > Pinopsida > Pinales > Pinaceae > Larix > Larix kaempferi. The sequence continues at coordinate 4,393,797 of BSBM01000319.1, forward strand.
TTATAGGACATGGGATCCTCACCTATGTCATTGGATCATATTTGATTGGTCACTTGAAGCTTGTATGCACTTGGAAAATGGTGGTCTACTTGCTTGGAGGTATAAGCACCTTCATGACTCTTTGATTAAGCATATCCTTGATGTACATTTTCATTATGTTGTTATGTACTTTGATGATATATATTTGGTACTCATGATGTTTGGAAGGATGCATACAAGAAAATGGGATCCAAGAATCCTCTTAACTGATGGTGTGGGTTGGAGAGCACTCTTAATTATTGGGGTGCAATACAAGCAATGGGACCCTGGAATAATTTTTATCTCATTGGTTTCAAATTTTTTGGGGAAACAAGTAGTATGGGATATGGATTTCCCCACTTAATAAAGTGATTTTTATCAGAGTAGTGCAGCAGCAAGCATGGTGGTTCCTCTCTAAAATCTTCATGGAAACTCAAAGACTCAAGGTTGGGCAATTCAATGGCAACTTCAAAGAATTATACAGAAAGCAGGTTCTTCAACACCCATGTTTAAAATTGCTTGAGGACAAGCAATATTGGGAAGGGAGGATTTGTAATGTCCCAAATTTGGTATTGGGTCACAATGGCCTAACCACATTGGCCCTATTCATTAGAGTTTGTCAAATTGATGCTAAAGGTCAAATAATTGCCAAGGAGGAAAATTACTAGTTTCCTAGGTTTGGGGTGGAAGCTTTGGGATTTGGAATAATGGGGATAATAAATGATGTTTGAACATTAGAATGGCATAAATATTTAATAAAGGAGCTAAATAAATATATACAAGTGAAAATCAAAGTGGCATTTCATCATGAAGACACATGGAGGAAGTGGGACCCACATATGGCTAGATTTCCCCACTACACTTGGCATCATTCTCTCACCAATTCGAATTCAAGGTGAATGGTAACATACTTGGGGGAGTCCAAAAGGTATTATTCATTGCATGACTCATCCAAGGTCGAAATATAGAGGAAGATTAACTCCCATGGAAGAGGAAGAGGCAATTTGGAGCTAGTGAGACACTTGGGCTAGATTCCCTAGCTCTATGACAACAATGATGAAGATGCTATGACACCTATGACACAAATCAGACCTGAAGGATGACATATGACATATATGACATGTCAGGGCTAAAAATAGACTCCAAGAGGGCGCTCAAGGGTGTTAGGGCAGCTAAGATGCTTCCACATGTGATTTGGTGGAAGTGGGAGACTAGGAATTGTTGTACAAGTGGCGTTCTTTGGAATCTCTTCCCAACATGAGTTGGCATGAGTCTCTTGGAATGAATTCGACCCATGGAGGACATTAGAAGTTTATAAATTTCAATAACAAAGAATGAAACCAGCTTTTGATCATTTGTAGAATTTGCAATTGCATTTGTGAAGAGGGAGAGCTAGTGGATGACTAGTTTCTTGCCTTAGCCAATTTCGAGGGTGAAAGATTCCCATCCAAGTTGGTAATTGGAAAGGCCATTCAGACCTTTCATTTGGAGCTTTAATGGAGTCTTTATTTGCAGGTGTAAGCTATAGGGCAGCTCATGGTTTCTTCTATTGCAGCTCACTCCTTCAACCATTTCCGGTTTTGATGGCATATTCTTGATCCTTGAGGGAGGGCGTTTTTGGTGAGCTACTGTACTCTTTGGGGAAGCTTTTAATGTCCCATTTATTTTGTAATATGAATTAAATACTCTGTTCTTCATCTCCAAAAAGTTTCAGGTCGAAATTCCAAGTAGAAATGTATAAATCTCATTTTTAATGGAAGAACAATGCCATTTCCCCACTACCTTGTTGTGAACCAATGTATTGATGATGATTTCGAATTAATGGATGATTCTCTGATGAATTTGTGATTAATGGACTGCCATGGATGTGTTTTACAAGTTTCATGTACTGTACTTGAGCATTTGAAGTATTTTTACTTAGTTTAATTGCACTGGGAGAAGAAATAGTGCCATTTCCCCAAGGGTCGAATTGGTGATTTTTGCAGTTGAATGGGAGAGGGTTGGAACAGATATAATAATCAATTAATGGTGCACATGAGACCTTAATAACATCCTTAATACATTCCCTACCTCTGTTCAGAAATTTGAGTGGCTTTGGAGGCATTTGGGAAGCCATTTTCAATACTTACCCCAGGGGGATTTGAACCCCAAATTACTAGTAAAATTGCATACTTGGTCCAGAATATTAAGAGAGTTTGAAGAGGTATTTTGGTGGCCATATATCATCCCTGAACATCATATTCAAGTCTTAATATCATTCATACACCTTCCTTGAATATTTGAAGGCATTTGGAGTCAATTCGAGACATAGAGACCAATACTAGTCAAAGGCAAATTACTAGTAAAGTTCCCTACATTGGCCAGAATTGAAAGAGTATTTGAAGAAGTATTTTAAAGGTCCAAAGGAATCCTTAAAACACATATTTATGTTCTAATCTCATTCATATACCTTCTCAGAAGATTTGAAATCATTTGGGGCAAATTTGGGACCTAGAGATCAAAACTAGTCAAAGGTCGAACTAGGGAAAAAAAGTGGAAAATTGCCATTTTAATAAAATTCCTAACAAGGGACATTACAAATTAATTGTGAGTCAAGCCTTACCTCCAAATGTGAAATGCCATGACTGAGAGCATCTCGGAGAAGTTCTATAACTGCACTGTATTCAGCCACATTATTCGTGGTAGGACCCAAACAAACCCCCCCCGAAGAGACAAGTTGGCCAGCGGGTGAATAAATGACCCAAGCTGCTGCAGCCAACTGACAGGTGTGGCGACTAACGCCGTCAGCAAATCCTAAGAAATGTTCGGTTGACATCTGGTACACGAAACGAAAAACACACATAAGATTAACTAACGAGCATAACAAAACTAGCTATACATAAATATACAACTATGTTACAAGAAAAAGTACTTCAGCCTAAGCGTAATAATTCTTTAGGTAGGGTCAATGCCTGGATCCTCCTCGTGAGGTTGTGAGGCACCTGCAACAATTAATTAACAAGAATACGCGAAATAGCAGAAATGACAGAACTCAGAATCACTTTTGTATTGATCACAGGCCACTTCGAGGGGGCAACCTCCTTTGAGCAAGCTCAATACAAATAACTTCACGGTGCCTTCATAGGTCTCAACACACACTGATATACTAATTCTAGGCGCCAATACTATGGGTCGAAACCATTGGCCATTACAAACTATGGATCAACAATACTACGGGCCAATTACAAAGCATATGCGCCAACAACAATAACACAAACTATTGATCAACAAATACTACGGGACGACTTACAAAGCATATGCGTCCAACAACAACCTACTAACAAAGTAAAGACATGGGTTCCTAACATCCCCTCCCCCTTAAAAAAAGCTTTGTCCTCAAAGCTTTAGATGTGGAAATTGTTGTTGAATCTGAAGGAGTGGTTCCCATGTAGCATCCTCGGGTTGCATGCCGTGCCACTGAATTAAGACCTCTGTGATAGAGCGAGAGCAAAGCTGACGCATGCGCCGATTGAGGATGGCCTCTGGCTCCAAAAGGATGGATCCTTCATTATCCAGTTCGGGTAAAATCGTTTGGCCACTGATGTTGGTGCCAAGAACTTTCTTCAGACAAGAGACATGAAAGACTGGATGAATGCGGGAAGAAGGAGGAAGTTCCAATTTATAAGCAATAGACCCAATCTGCTGAAGAATCCGATATGGTCCATAGAACTTTGGAGCGAGCTTATGACGCCCTTTGAGTTTCAAGGAGGATTGTTTGTACGGCTGGAGAAGAAGAAAAACCATATCGCCGACTTGAAAAGTGCGCTCCGAACGGTGCTGATAAGCTTGTTGCTTCATGCGATTTCTTGCCATGTGAAGATTGTCCCGCAAAATGCGAAGAATCTGATTGCGGTTGCGAAGGACCGTGTCAACTTCCTGAACTGGTGGGGGTGTATGGGAGAAGAGCTGGAGGTGCCTGACCATAGACTGCTTCATATGGGGTCATTTTAGAGGTTGTGTGGTAAGAGGTATTGTACCACCATTCAGCGAGAGGGAGCCATTTTTCCCACTGATGTTGTTGTTCCGAGGTGAGGCAACGAAGATAAGTTTCCAAGCATTTATTGACAATTTCAGTCTGACCATCTGTTTGTGGGTGATACCCTGAACTCATCTTCAGTTTGGTGCCAGTGTGGCGAAATAGTTCTGTCCAAAAATGACTAGTGAAAGTCGCATCACGATCCGAGACAATGGAAGAAGGGATGCCATGAAGACGAAAGATCTGGTCCATAAAAATTTGAGCGACGGAGGAGGCTGTATAGGGATGGCTGAGAGCACAAAAATGACTATATTTGGAGAGACGATCAACCACAATGAGAATCACTGTCTTCCTGCCAGATTTAGGGATCCCTTCAATGAAATCCATAGAAATATCTGTCCAAATCCGTGTAGGTATGGGAAAGGGTTCAAGCAATCCTGGAAGGAGTGTTGTTTCACCCTTATTGCGTTGGCAGGTATCACATTCGGCCACCATCTGTTGAATTGTCCTTTTCATGCCCTGCCAAAAGAAGTTATGCCGTGCTCGTTCATATGTTTTGAGGAACCAAGAGTGCCCGGCCGATGGAGAAGCATGGAGTTCATAGAAGACAGCTTGTTGAAGATCTGTGCTCTGGAGAAGAACCAGATGACCCTTGTATCGCAGAGAAGCACCATCCCAAGAGTAATGTGGGACAGCAGAAGGATTGTTGGTCAAGCATTGGATAATCTGAGATAAGGAAGAGTCATTGACATAACCCTGTTGAACAGATTGCAACCAATTTGGAACAGGCATAGAAATAGCTGAAAGAGAACCTTGGGCATCAAATGTGCGAGAAAGAGCATCTGCCACAATATTGTCTTTACCCTTCTTGTAAGTGATCTCATAGTCATAACCCATGATTTTGCTAACCCATTTCTGTTGTGCTGGGGAGGAGACACACTGGTCCAAGAAATATTTCAGACTCTGGTGATCAGTCTTGATGCAGAAATGACTCCCTAATAGGTATGGATGCCACTTCTGTACTGCATGCAAAATAGCCATCATTTCCTTCTCATAGGTAGAGGCAGCTAAATTCTTACCTGAAAGGGCTTTGCTGGTGAACGCAATGGGGTGTTCATCTTGAAGGAGAACAACACCAAGTCCATTTCCGCAAGCATCACTGTCAATAGTGAAGGGCTTGGAAAAATCAGGCATAGCTAGCACCGGTGTAGTACACATAGCTTGTTTTAGTTTGTCAAATGCACACTGAGCAGCAGGTGTCCATGTAAAAGCATATTTTTTCAATAGAGCAGTTAATGGAGCTGCAATCTTCCCATAATCCTTGACAAACTTGCGGTAGTAGCCAGTCAACCCCAAAAAACCACGAAGGCTCTTGAGTGTCTGAGGATGTGGCCAATTGTTCATGGCCTCGATTTTGGCAGGATCCACGCGAACCACTTGTGCTGAGATAATGTGCCCGAGATACTCAACTTCCTTTTGTCCAAAAACACATTTAGACTGCTTGGCATGGAGATGATGGTTAGAGAAAAGTTGCATGACAAGATCTAGATGCTGGAGATGTTCATCCCATGTTTTACTGTAGATGAGGATATCATCAAAGAATACCATAATGAATTTTCGCAAGTAGGGTCGAAATATTTTATTCATTAAGGCCTGGAATGTGGAAGGAGCATTAGTGAGGCCAAAGGGCATGACCAAAAGCTCATAATGGCCATCATGTGTGCGAAAAGCTGTTTTAGGAATATCATCCTCATGAACCCGAATTTGATGATACCCAGAACGAAGATCCAACCTGGAGAAAAAGTGAGCCCCATGAAGCTCATCAAGAAGCTCATCAACAATAGGAATTGGAAACTTATCCTTGATGGTGAGGTTATTAAGTGCTCGGAAGTCAATGCAGAGGCGCCATGACCCATCTTTTTTGCAGACAAGAATAACTGGAGAAGAAAAGGAACTAGTGCTTGGGCAAATAATACCTTGCTTCAATAAGTCCCGAACGAGCATTTCAATCTCCGTTTTTTGGTGAAATGGGTAGCGCTAGGGCCTGATGTTGGGAGGAACGCTGCCAGGAAGGAGCTGAATACGATGGTCTTCTGGCCTGGAAGGTGGTAATCCCACTGGTTCAGCAAAGACACCTGTATACAGATCCAGAATTTGTTGTAGATCCAAAGGAGTAGTGGAGACCGCTGAAGGTTGCATCTGGATGGAATGGATCTGAGCAATGACACCAGGTGAATTATTCTTGAGGAGTTTTTCCATGCGATGTGAGCTGATGATGCTGAGAGAACCTGGTTGTAATCCTGTCAATGTGTGTTTGTGTCTATTCTCAGAAAACTGCATCCAAAGTTCGGCAAAATCCCATAAGATAGGGCCGAGTGTGCGTAGCCATTGAGCGCCCAAAACCACATCACATCCGCCTAAGGGCAAGGTAAACATGTCAGAGCACAAGGTATAATCTCCCATAGAGATACGCACATTTCGACACTTCCCTTTGCAAGGTAAGGTGCCCCCATTGGCAATCATGACTTCAAAGTAGGAGCAAGGATGGATAAAACAATCATCTTGTTTGGCGATCCGAGGGTCAATGAAATTATGCGTGCTACCAGAATCAATGAGGATTGTAAGAGGAAGCTTCTTGAAGTAACCCCTGACCCGCATTGTTTGGGAGGTGGTGATTCCAGCTAAAGCATGGAGAGATATCTCTGGCTGGTCATCCTGAGACGGAGGGTCACTAGGTGGTTCCTGAATGTCGACCGGAGCATCCAGTGTTTCTGGATCTTCGTCACCCATTTCAGAGGCAGGCGAAGACTCCACATCCAGAAGATAGAGCTTTTGCTGAACACATCTATGTCCTCGAGTGAATTTCTCATCACAATTATAGCAAAGCCCCTTTTCTCTGCGTGCTTGCATCTCTGTTTCAGACAAACGCTTGATAGGAGTCAGTCGAGGAGCCTACGGTATAGGTGGTCACTGAGAACCCATATTTCGGAAGGGAACAAAAGTGGGCTTGGAGCGTTGTTGGGCTGCAATCTTGTCTTCTGCCAACTTAGCCAACCCGAGTACTTCCATCATTATGTTGGGACAAAACATTTTGACCTCAGAGCGAATGGCATCCTTTAGACCACTGATAAAACAACTCCAGTAAAATTCATCAGACAATCGTTCGGTGTGGTTGGCTAGATTCTCAAATTCGGTTTGATACTCTCTCACAGTGCCAGTTTGGCGAAGTTTAGTGAGAGCTCCTGTGAAGTCATCAAAAGCACTAGGACCAAATCCTTGCAAAAGGAGCTGGCAAAAGTCTGGCCAGTTCGGCTCTGGATGAGCCTTGATGTACCAACGGTGCCATTGAAGAGCTTCCTGTTCCAAATGAAAGGATGCCAATGGAAATTTGTTGACATCAAAAGTATTATGCAGACTGAAGTACTGTTCTGCACGATAGATCCATCCAGTTGGATCGGTACCATTGAAGCGAGGAAAATCAAGCTTCGGACCACGAAAATTGCTGGAATAAGAGAACCCATTGTCTACTGAAGACTCGGACTGCCGTTTGTTGTTCATAGCTGAATTTTCAAGATGGAGACCGAGAAATTTTTCATCCAGATCCTGGAGTTTGGCTTGGATGGCTGCAAGTGCTTCCTCCATGGTTTTTGCTCCTGCACGGGTGACAACCATAACCAAGATTTTTTTTTTTATTTTTTTTTTTTGACTGGGTAGGAAAACAAAAACAGGAACTACTTCAGTAAGGGAAAATTTGGATTTGGGAAAAAATCAGAAGGGTAATTGGGGTTTGACTAGGTTTTGGACACTGTTGGATAGACAGGGAAGCAAAAATGAGGATTTCAGAAATGGGGTGAAAGAATGGGAAAATTTGGCAGAGGGGAACAAAGAAGCAAAATTCAGAAAGGAACTCTGTGGTAAAATTTGAAGGTGATTGGGTGAAATCTGAGGAAGTTATGGCAAACCCTAAAAATAGACAAATGTGGGATTTCGGGATTTGGGAAGGGGAATTGGGGATAGGGTCCTCAGGACTGAAATATGCAGAATGGGATGACAGGGGTTCGCCGAAAATTTCAAGGAAAACAGAGTGAAAATAAGGGAGATATGGAGAAAAAACTGAAGCCGCTACGGCTCGAAAGAGATCTGGAACATCGCCGAATGGATTGAAAACGACTGAATCTGGAACGGCTTGTAAAATAGATCTGAAACGGCGCAACAGTGATCGACAATAGTTCAGCTGAAAGTAGATATGGACCCCAGGTATGTGCGGCTTCCTAACAGTTCAGGGGTTTCACTCGGCCACCAATGTTGTCTGATGGCTTGCGTATTGGGGCAATACCCCTCACTCCACGGCTAAGGTAAAACTGATAACCGCTTTGCCACAAATGACAGCTCTTGGTTTACCTCACGGGTGGGAACTAGTCAATCAGGTAGGGGTCGTTTCCCTTTTCGCTGGCAGGTCCTCTCAATGGGCCAGCTACTTCGGGGTTCCTGTGGTACTCCTCACAATGAGTTTTAGGGCTTAGGCCCAAGTACTTCCCACAGTCTAGCGGATAGGGATTATTCCCAAATCCGAACCTGCAACAGATGCGAAAAAAAATTTGGCAGAAATTTCACCCAGTGAGCCCAAGAAAGTGCTCTGATACCAGATGTGAGGCACCTGCAACAATTAATTACCAAGAATATGCGAAATAGCAGAAATGACAGAACTCAGAATCACTTTTGTATTGATCACAGGCCACTTCGAGGGGGCAACCTCCTTTGAGAAAGCTCAATACAAATAACTTCACGGTGCCTTCATAGGTCTCAACACACACTTATATACTAATTCTAGGCGCCAATACTATGGGTGGAAACCATGGGCCGTGACAAACTATGGATCAACAATACTACGGGCGACTTACAAAGCATATGCGCCAACAACAATAACACAAACTATTGATCAACAAATACTACGGGACGACTTACAAAGCATATGCATCCAACAACAACCTACTAACAAAGTAAAGACATGGGTTCCTAACAGAGGTCGGGAAAAGGTGTTATGGAAATCACGAAAAAGATTGGTATACGGAATGATCTCATCGAGATAACAACCCGTTTCAAAAAAAATGTTTCCGTTGACCCCAGTGAAAATGTTCACCAGCAAGGTATTTAATCTATTCGCTTCAACAACACCAACTTGTGCAGAAGTGGAATTAGTATTTTCATTGGGTGTTGGACAAAATTCACCTCTCTTTATCAAGTTAAGAAAAGGAACCAAGAAGGACCCGAGATATATATGTTCCCGAGGATGATCCGGGTCGGTCATGGCTTCTAACATTTCCTCCTCAGAAGGTAAAGTAGTATCTGAACTGTCAAGAGAGTGGATCGGGTCTTGTGCCGGAGTAGTAGCACAATCTATATTTGACTCGACAGACACCAATGGAGTCAACATACGTTCTGTTGTAGTTTGATAGGAATCCAAGTGGGTAACTTCTGCAACAGGGGTGGGAACGGAGGGGTTTGTATTAGTTGGGAGAAAACCAGAATCAGTTGTTAAACTAACCATGGAAGTCTCAGACGATGAACATCCCTCAGTACCAACGAATGAGGTAGGAGTCGGTAGCTCAAAAGTGCCAATTAGTGACCCGTAAAGTCCTGCTCCTAAACTCTCACCAACTGGGGTGGTTTGATCAATCAATGGAACTGTGGTTTCCGAAGAAGTGTGGTTGTTTCTCTGAGTGAAAGAAAGTTGATCGACTGTAACGATCTTACCTTCAAATGGGAACATAACCACTCGAAAAACTGCCAATGCAATGGCTCACATGGCATATGTCCAACTCCTTCCCAATAACATATTGTAATCAAGCAGAGCGTCCAGAACTTCTACTTCTAAAGCAACTATTTTACCGTCCAATGTGACATCAAATGATGGCAAAACTCCATGTGGACGGAAATTTCTGCCATCAAATGCAGTAAGCAGTGTGTTAGAAGGGGCTAACTCGGGGGAGCCTAAAGCTTTCCAACAGGAAATTGACATTACGCAAGTCAACGCGCCCTCATCTACTACAGCTCGTCTGATTGTCATTGGACCATGAACGACTTCAATCTGAAGGGCAATGTGATATGGCAACCGGTATTTGATATCAGTCCTATCAAATCACGCAGACATGTTAGAGGATTCCATACTTCCAATGGCTGCCAAAAGTGCATTCCGTTGTAAAGGACAACTTTGCAAGACTTCTAAAGTAGACATGGCACAAGGGGTCTGGGCTAGATCTTCAACCACATTGTAGTTAGAAGCGGCCCGAGTGTTGGGATTGTGCGATGCCCGTTTCAAGACACCTTTCGGGATCTTGGGAATTGGGTCCACAAGTATGTGGAGTGGAGTGAAGGATTCTGGAATCTCTTTATCCTTTTTCTGTGCGTCCGGGGTATAGTTCCTGGCTCTCGTTTGTAAGAGTGCATCTGAATTAACCATGTTGATAAACGTTTGATCAACCGTAGCATGTGTAGTGCCCCCAGTGTTGGAGGTGCCAGAAGTTGAGCTCTGTCCTTTAGGGAATGGATCTTTCAGGACAATAGGCTTCTTTTCTGTTAAGAGCTTCTGGGCTTCTTCTAGCAGAGGGCATTAGTGAGTAAGGTGATTCTGCTTGCAAAGTTTACAAGGGAACTTAACCTTCTTTTCCTCTTTGTTACCCTCTTCGGCATTCTCTTTTTTGGGATTTTGTTGGTTCCCCTCTCCTTTCTTTCCCTTCTTTTTGTTATTGGGCTGCCGAGGGCCCTTTTGATTGTTCTGAACCTGGTTGACAGGCTCAGAAGTAGAAGGAGAGGTTGTGACGGAAGAAACATCTGCAGTCGATTGTTTGACTGATAAGGCATGAACCTATTTGGTCAATGCTTCGAAAGCTGCAGAGTCAACTGAACCCACTATGCCGTCAGCATGTGGTCCAGGTTTAGGTCTACTCAGATCGGTGTTCGATCACGGTGCATCAAGTATAATCTCATACAATAACGCAGATTGCGCATAAACGAGATCTAACTGCTGGGTCCGTAGGATGGCTTCTTCCTCATTAGATACTCCAGATGTAGCTACCTCCTTAGAAATATAAGGAAGGAGTGATTTCAAATACCACTCAAGAAGGAATTCTGGAGGTATGTTGGCCTTCATGAGCCTCTTCTGTCTTCGCCACTCCTGAATGTGGTCAGATAAATTGTGAGGCACCTGCAACAATTAATTAACAAGAATACGCGGAATAGCAGAAATGACAGAACTCAGAATCACTTTTGTATTGATCACAGGCCACTTCGAGGGGGAAACCTCCTTTGAGCAAGCTCAATACAAATAACTTCACGGTGCCTTCATAGGTCTCAACACACACTTATATACTAATTCTAGGCGCCAATACTATGGGTCGAAACCATGGGCTATTACAAACTATGGATCAACAATACTACGGGCGACTTACAAAGCATATGCGCCAACAACAATAACACAAACTATTGATCAACAAATACTACGGGATGACTTACAAAGCATATGCGTCCAACAACAACCTACTAACAAAGTAAAGACATGGGTTCCTAACATCCCCTCCCCCTTAAAAAAAGCTTTGTCCTCAAAGCTTTAGATGCGGAAATTGTTGTTGAATCTGAAGGAGTGGTTCCCATGTAGCATCCTCGGGTTGCATGCCGTGCCACTGAATTAAGACCTCTGTGATAGAGCGAGAGCGAAGCTGACGTGTGCGCAGATTGAGGATGGCCTCTGGCTCCAAAAGGATGGATCCTTCATTATCCAGTTCGGGTAAAATCGTTTGGCCGCTGATGTTGGTGCCAAGAACTTTCTTCAGACAAGAGACATGAAAGACTGGATGAATGCGGGAAGAAGGAGGAAGTTCCAACTTATAAGCAACAGACCCAATCTGCTGAAGAATCTGATATGGCCCATATAACTTTGGAGTGAGCTTATGACGCCCTTTGAGTTTCAAGGAGGATTGTTTGTATGGCTGGAGACGAAGAAAAACCATATCGCCGACTTGAAAAGTGCGCTCCGAACGGTGTTGATCAGCTTGTTGCTTCATGCGATTTCTTTCCATGTGAAGATTGTCCCGCAAAATGCGAAGAATCTGATCGCGATTGCGAAGGACCGTGTCAACTTCCTGAACTGGTGAACTGGTGGGGGTGTATGGGAGAAGAGATGGAGGTGCCTGACCATAGACTGCTTCATATGGGGTCATTTTAGAGGCAGTGTGGTAAGAGGTATTGTACCACCATTCAGCGAGAGGGAGCCACTTTGCCCACTGATGTTGTTGTTCCGAGGTGAAGCAACGAAGATAATTTTGCAAGCATTTATTGACAATTTCAGTCTGACCATCTATTTGTGGGTGATACCCTGAACTCATCTTCAGTTTGGTGCCAGTGTGGCGAAATAGTTCTATCCAAAAATGACTAGTGAAAGTTGCATCACGATCTGAGACAATGGAAGAAGGGATGCCATGAAGACGAAAGATCTGGTCCATAAAAATTTGAGCGACGGAGGAGGCTGTATAGGGATGGCTGAGAGCACAAAAATGACTATATTTGGAGAGACGATCAACCACAACGAGAATCACTGTCTTCCCGCCATATTTATGGAGCCCTTCAATGAAATCCATAGAAATATCTGTCCAAATCCGTGTAGGTATGGGCAAGGGTTCAAGCAATCCTGGAAGGAGTGTTGTTTCACCCTTATTGCGTTGGCATGTATCACATTCGGCCACCATCTGTTGAATTGTCCTTTTCATGCCCTGCCAAAAGAAGTTATGCGGTGCTCGTTCATATGTTTTGAGGAACCCAGAGTGCCCGACCGATGGAGAAGCATGGAGTTCATAGAAGACAGCCCGTTGAAGATCTGTGCTCTGGGGAAGCACCAGACGACCCTTGTATCGCAGAGAAGCACCATCCCAAGAGTAATGTGAGACAGCAGAAGGATTGTTGGTCAAGCGTTGGATGATCTGAGATAAGGAAGAGTCATTGACATAACCCTGTTGAACAGATTGCAACCAATTTGGAACAAGCATAGAAATAGCTGAAAGAGAACCTTGGGCATCAAATGTGCGAGAAAGAGCATCTGCCACAATATTGTCTTTACCCTTCTTGTAAGTGATCTCATAGTCATAACCCATGAGTTTGCTAACCCATTTCTGTTGTGCCGGGGAGGAGACACGTTGGTCCAAGAAATATTTCAGACTCTGGTGATCAGTCTTGATGCAGAAATGATTCCCTAATAGGTATGGACGCCACTTCTGTACTGCATGCAAAATAGCCATCATTTCCTTCTCATAAGTAGAGGCAGCTAAATTCTTACCTGAAAGGGCTTTACTGGTGAACGCAATGGGGTGTTCATTTTGAAGGAGAACAGCACCAAGTCCATTGCCACAAGAATCACTCTCAATAGTGAAGGGCTTGGAAAAATCAGGCATAGCTAGCACTGGTGTAGTACACTTAGCTTGTTTTAGTTTGTCAAATGCACACTGAGCAGCAGGTGTCCATGTAAAAGCATCTTTTTTCAATAGAGCAGTTAATGGAGCTTCAATCTTCCCATAATCCTTGACAAACTTGCGGTAGTAGCCAGTCAACCCCAAAAAACCACGAAGGCTCTTAAGTGTCTGAGGATGTGGCCAATTGTTCATGGCCTCGATTTTGGCAGGATCCACGCGAAACCCTTGTGCTGAGATAATGTGCCTGAGATACTCCACTTCCTTTTGTCCAAAAACACATTTAGACTGCTTGGCATGGAGATGATGGTCAGAGAAAAGTTGCATGACAAGATCCAGATGCTGGAGATGTTCATCCCATGTTTTACTGTAGATGAGGATATCATCAAAGAATACCATAATGAATTTCCGCAAGTAGGGTAAAAATATTTTATCCATTAAGGCCTGGAATGTGGAAGGAGCATTAGTGAGGCCAAAGGGCATGACCAAAAACTCATAATGGCCATCATGTGTGCGGAAAGCTGTTTTAGGAATATCATACTCATGAACCCGAATTTGATGATAACCAGAACGAAGATCCAACCTGGAGAAAAAGTGAGCCCCATGAAGCTCATCCAGAAGCTCATCAACAATAGGAATTGGAAACTTATCCTTGATGGTGAGGTGATTAAGTGCTCGGAAGTCAATGCAGAGGCGCCATGACCCATCTTTTTTGAGGAAAAGAATAACTGGAGAAGAAAAGGAACTAGTGCTTGGGCGAATAATACCTTGCTTCAATAAGTCCCGAAAGAGCATTTCAATCTCCATTTTTTGGTGAAATGGGTAGCGATAGGGCCTGATGTTGGGAGGAACGCTGCCAGGAAGGAGCTGAATACGATGGTCTTCTGGCCTGGAAGGTGGTAATCCCACTGGTTCAGTAAAGACACCTATATACCGATCCAAAATTTGTTGTAGATCCAAAGGAGTAGTGGAGACCGCTGATGGTTGCATCTGGATGGAATGGATCTGAGCGATGACACCATGTGAATTATTCTTGAGGAGTTTTTCCATGCGATGTGAACTAATGATGCTGAGAGAACCTGGTTGTAATCCTGTCAATGTGTGTTTGTGTCCATTCTCGGAAAACTGCATCCAAAGTTCGGCAAAATCCCATAAGATAGGGCCGAGTGTGCGTAGCCATTGAGCGCCCAAAACCACATCACATCCGCCTAAGGGAAAGGCAAATATGTCAGATTGCAAGGTATAATATCCCATACAGATACGCACATTTTGACACTTCCCTTTGCAAGGTAAGGTGCCCCCATTGGCAATCATGACTTCAAATTTGGAGCAAGGATGGATAAAACAATCAGCTTGTTTGGCGATCCGAGGGTCAATGAAATTATGCATGCTACCAGAATCAATGAGGATTGTAAGAGGAAGCTTCTTGAAGTAACCCCTGACCCGCATTGTTTGGGTGGTGGTGATTCCAGCTAAAGCATGGAGAGATATCTCTGGCTGGTCATCCTGAGACGGAGGGTCACTAGGCGGTTCCTGAATGTCGACCGGAGCATCCATTGTTTCTGGATCTTCGTCACCCATTTCAGAGGCAGGCGGAGACTCCACATCCAAGAGATAGAGCTTTTGCTGAACACATCTATGTCCCCGAGTGAATTTCTCATCACAATTATAGCAAAGCCCCTTTTCTCTGCGTGCTTGCATCTCTGTTTCAGACAAATGCTTGATAGGAGTCGGTCGAGGAGCCTGCGGTATAGGTGGTCACTGAGAACCCATATTTCGGAAGGGAACAAAAGTGGGCTTGGAGCGTTGTTGGGCTGCAATCTTGTCTTATGCCAACTTAGCCAACCCGAGTGCTTCCATCATTGTGTTGGGACAGAACATTTTGACCTCAGAGCGAATGGCATCCTTTAGACCACTGATAAAACAACTCCGGTAAAATTCATCAGACAATCCTTCGGTGTGGTTGGCTAGATTCTCAAATTCGGTTTGATACTCTCACAGTGCCAGTTTGGCGAAGTTTAGTGAGGGCTCCTGTGAAGTCATCAAAAGCACTAGGACCAAATCGTTGCAAAAGGAGCTGGAAAAAGTCTGGCCAGTTGGGCTCTGGATGAGCCTTGATGTACCAACGGTACCATTGAAGAGCTTCCTATTCCAAATGAAAGCATGCCAATGGAACTTTGTTGACATCAAAAGTATTATGCAGACTGAAGTACTGTTCTGCATGATAGATCCATCCAGTTGGATCGGTACCATTGAAGCGAGGAAAATCAAGCTTCGGACCACGAAAATTGCTGGAAGAAGAGAACCCATTGTCTACTGAAGACTCGGACTGCCGTTTGTTGTTCATAGCTGAATGTTCAAGATGGAGACCGAGAAATTTTTCATCCAGATCCTGGAGTTTGGCTTGGATGGCTGCAAGTGCTTCCTCCATGGTTTTTGCTCCTGCACGGGTGACAACCATAGCCAGGATTTTTTTTTTTTTCCTCTCTGGCTGGGTAGGTTTTGGACACTATTGGATAGACAGGGAAGCAAAAATGAGGATTTCAAAAACGGGGTAAAAGAA
Source organism: Larix kaempferi (assembly GCA_027924585.1). Lineage (NCBI taxonomy): Eukaryota > Viridiplantae > Streptophyta > Pinopsida > Pinales > Pinaceae > Larix > Larix kaempferi. The sequence continues at coordinate 4,409,848 of BSBM01000319.1, forward strand.
TGGGCAAATTTGGCAGAGGGGAAGAAAGAAGCAGAATTCAGAAAGGAACTCTGTGGTAAAATTTGAAAGTGATTGGGTGAAATCTGAGGGAGTTATGGAAAACCCTAAAAATAGACAAATGTGGGATTTCGGGCTTTGGGAAGGGGAATTGGGGATAGGGTCCTCAAGACTGAAATATGCAGAATGGGATGACAGGGGTTCCCTAAAAATTTCAAGGAAAACAGAGTGAAAATAAGGGAGATATGGAGAAAAAACTGAATTTTTTTTTTTTTTCTCAGTTCAAACTGGAGCGGCTACGGCTCGAAAGAGATCTAGAACATCGCCGAATGGATTGAAAATGACTGAATCTGGAACGGCTTGCAAAATAGATCTGAAATGGCGCAACAGTGATCGAAAATAGTTTAGCTGAAAGTAGATATGGACCCCAGGTATGTGCGGCTTCCTAACAGTTCAGGGGTTTCACTCGGCCACCAATGCTGTCTGACGGCTTGCGTATTGGGGCAATACCCCTCACTCCATGGCTCAGGTAAAACTGATAACCGCTTTGCCACAAACGACAGCTCTTGGTTTACCTCACGGGTGGGAACTAGTCAATTAGGTAGGGGTCGTTTCCCTTTTCGCTGGCAGGTCCTCTCAATGGGCCAGCTACTTCGGGGTTCCTGTGGTACTCCTCACAATGAGTTTTAGGGCTTATGCCCAAGTACTTCCCACAGTTAAGCGGATAGGGATTATTCCCAAATCCGAACCTGCAACAGATGCGAAAAAAAAATTTGGCAGAAATTTCACCCAGGGAGGCCAAGAAAGTGCTCTGATACTAGATGTGAGGCACCTGCAACAATTAATTAACAAGAATACGCGAAATAGCAGAAATGACAGAACTCAGAATCACTTTTGTATTGATCACAGGCCACTTCGAGGGGGCAACCTCCTTTGAGCAAGCTCAATACAAATAACTTCACGGTGCCTTCATAGGTCTCAACACACACTTATATACTAATTCTAGGCGCCAATACTATGGGTCGAAACCATTGTCCATTACAAACTATGGATCAACAATACTACGGGCGACTTACAAAGCATATGCGCCAACAACAATAACACAAACTATTGATCAACAAATACTACGGGACGGCTTACAAAGCATATGCGTCCAACAACAACCTACTAACAAAGTAAAGACATGGGTTCCTAACATAAATGAGTGGCTTTGTTTTTCCTAAATGTAGACAAAAGGTCTGTTCCGGCATCATACCGAACAGGAAGCTGGAAGTGATTCAAAAAGACAGTCGCGAGATCCCCAAAATTAGAGAATGTGGATGCAGGTAACTCAATGTACCATTTGGCTGCAGCACTGGTTAAGGTCATTTGGAACAGTCTCAATTAATGGAGTCTTCATTTAATGAATTCGAGGAACACCATAAGTGGAAAGTAGTGACATGGTCACCAGGGTCTTCACCTACTTTGGCTTCGAACTTTGGAATGTCCGAAGGTAACTTGGTGGGAACTGATGGCCATGTAGCATTATGACACACAGGATCGTTGGTCAGTTTGGAAAGATCTAGCAAATTTAAAGTTGCCAGAAATGGTAAACGAGGCCGGTAAGACGGTATTTGATAAGCTGGGGTCGAAAAAGGGGAACTACCCATATTTTGACCCATGAACTGGTGGTAGGGGTTGCCCCCAGCCGTCTGCTGGTAGGGGTTGTCCCCAACCATCTGTTGATAAGGTTTTCCCCCGGCCATATGCTGATAGGAGTTTCCACGTACCATCTGTTGATAAGGGTTGCCCCCAGCTACTTGTTGGTAGGGGTTTCCCACTGCCATCTGTTGTTGTGCGAAAGAATTATTAAAATTTCCCCACCCATATGAAATTGGATTAGTGCTCTGTGGGTTCATCCACTGTGGCTAGGTATTAGCCCCACCATATTGTTGGTTAAAAATATTACCCCCTCCCCTTGAGAATAAGGAAAAAGGAACATTACCTGCAGGCATATTACATTGATTCATGTTAGGACCTACAAAGGTATTGAAACCAGTAGAAGCTGATGTAGACGGTGCAGTCATGGTACTCATGACTGGTACGGTTGCAGAAGCACTTGGTCCTATAGTAGGTGTGGAAATCCAAGTACTAGGTATCTGATATAACGGTTGAAAAGAAGGAGGTGGTGCAAAGTTGGATGTACTGCTAGGTCCAACAGTAGGTGTAGGGATAGATGCCATCGTTGTTGAACTTGGTATACCTAATGTACCAGTATTGAAACTGAAAGACAGAGTAGACACAGAGGTTGTCTGTGCCTGACTCGGCATAGCAGTAAAAGAAGGATTTACCGTGTTAGTGTTCATACCTATAGTGGGAGTTTGGGGAACTCCCTGTTCACCTCCTAAAGTAGACATCAGATGTCCGGGAAAGGAATTATCTGCACTGAAATGGGGCTACTGGAAACCAATAGGTGACAGAAGCGGAATTCTAGTATTGGTCAAAGGAGGATTGAAAGGAGTGCTATACTCCGCAGAAGTAAGATCTTCAACCTCAACTGAACTAAAGTGTCGTTGATCTGGGGTACCTAGTTGTGGTTCCTCAGGAACCTCTATTTCAGGGTTTTCTATTGCAAGAATTTCTTCAGGAAATTCTGTTTTAGGAGTAATTTCTGAAGAAATACCGGGGTTTACCCGTTGTCGTCTAGATGGCTATAAAGGTTCTGTCCTAAGTGGTGGAAGGTTTTGAAACCTTCTCGATCTACGAAGTTCTTGATTCTTCGTGATTATAAATATAAAATAACAGACTAGAACCTAGTGGCCACTACAACTAAGGGTAAAATAGCACGCCAACTAAAAAGTACTAAATATACAAACCAGGCAAACAAAGATGCCTTCCGGAGAAGAGTCTGGGATGATGAGGGCCCAGAACAGATCAACGAAGGAAGAAAGACAGTTACCTGGGGTCCACAATACAATCACTGAGGGTGCAAGCGCTTGAATCACCCAACCTCCCTCCCAAAGACCTGCAAGGGGTTTCCTCCCACATCTGTCTTCGGTACAGCAGATATACCCTCTGTTGTCACCTGTGTATGAACCTAAAGTCAGATACTAAGGATACCACAACACCGAAAACTCTGGGGGGAACAGTCACCGGTCGAATCAGAAAGCGTGGGCAGGGTAACTAAGCCTGAAACTCGAAAGAGTCCCCAAACGCAATCCAATCCTGGCGTATGCTCGAACAGAAAGTAGGAGGAGTATTCCCAACAATCTGATCTCGCAATGACCTACTGCATAGATCGCAAGCAAGTTTTGAGTGAAATGGATTTACCTGTGATAGTCTTACTACGATTTTTGCGTAATGTGTGATCTTGAGTGGTTTAAGGTGATTTAAACTCAAGATCCTAACCAAGACTAGTTGGTGTAGTGTATCCCTAAAAAATAAAAATTGTTTCTAGTTTATTTTATTAAAATATTTTTTAGGGTTGTTATTACTCAAAAAGGGTAGTACTTTTGTGTGGCGTGGTTGCAACAAGAAAACAAAAGTGCATAAAATCAAAACTTTCTACAACAAAGCTCTTTTCATTTTTTCATTTAATTCTTTCCAAAACTGAAAATCTAAGCAAATCTACTAAAGAAAAAATTTTGTTTTCTTTTTTGAAATTGTACAAAATATCTTATGCTATCCTGTAACAACAAAAAATAAGTCTTATTAAATTTAAACTACCAATTTTTTTTGCTTTTTGTATAAACGAAAAAGAACTATAAAGATGGAAAGCAAAATAAAACTTATGTGCAATGTGTGTAAGTATGGCTAAAAAAGTTCTTAAGCTTATAGCTGTCAAGATACTAGCTCAAAAAAGACTTGATCTACAGGTTTTTTGCAAAGAAAAAGCCTCTAAACTCGGAAACAAAGTGGGAGAAAACAAATGAGATAGATACAAAAGGACTTCCCTAAAGCATCTAGCCCTAGCAAGACCACTATGCCAAGCAAAAGTAGACAAGAAAGCTACCAACTACCCTACTAACACAAAGAACTGAGAAATGACTCAGCCTACAGCAGTTTAAATGCACTTGCAACCAGAAAAAGACAATAAGTCCAAGAAGATTGGAAATCAACCAAATCGGAAAACACCCTAGAGGCTCTAAAATGGACCAAACCCTAAAACAAAGGATAGGATAGGTAAAGAGCAGACAAACGTTGCCACAAACAGCGGATACAAGAGTATGCAGGTTTGTAAACTAGCAACATACAGTCTAGGCCTAAAAAAGTGGAAGTGCTCACCACAAAACACAACCTAATCTTCAAAAAAAGTCATAAACAGTCCAAATGTTCCAAAGGTAAACAAGCGATTCAAAAGATGGAAAAAAAACTCAAAGAAAAGGTTCTATGACTTAAACAAAAGTTAAAAACCTCATACACCAGTCAAGGAGACCTAAAAGCAAAGTCAGCAAACCACCAAAAGGTTAAAAAACTCAAGCAGACCACTAACAAACAGCTTCAGGAAACGTACCCTACTGTGCAGTAGGGAAACTCGTGCCCTTGCAGAGATGGGCGCTACTGTATGTATAGCACAGTAGCGTATGGGCGCTACTGTATGCACAACAAAGTAGCACTCATATCTTAAAGTTTAAAAAACTGACTCTGAAAGATACCAAAAGACTGATGGAAGCAGAGAAAAACAGGCAATGGATACCTACAGGGTTTCTCAACACATCAAAGAAGTCAAAACAAATCTGGGAAGACAAACAAGAACAAGGTTTCCTACAGCAAAAACTCAACTATCCCCAGCGGATTCGCCAGTTTGTTGGCGGGAAAATCTACCGTATAGCAAGGAAACTAATGCTATCAACTGGAGTGGGGTGACAGGTAAGTGTATTGATGATATTACAGAAATATTTACGAAAAGAAATAAGTTATGGATCTTGATAACACACCTTTCAATCGAAGTTCGATCCTAGCCTTTACTTGATCTTGTACTCAACCTTCAAATCCACCTTCCTTTCAGTAAACCTGCAATAACAATACCTTTCTCAAAGCATCTTGGGCAATATATAAAGCTTAAAAGAAAACAAAAACAATGTTTAACATTCAATATTGACCAAAACATATCCAAATTAACATGTCATTTCAGAACACATGTAAGTTGGAACAAAAAAGACACTTCAACCTTTATTGTCAAAAGTAAATTGATGTACAAGTATACCTGACTCTATGACAGGCTCCTGCAACTTGATTCTGGGCTCTGGCTCTTCTCTGGCTTGGATATCTTCAGCATCAACTCCTCTAATGCAAGCTTCTTCTTTAGATCTCTATGTCTCAAAGTTTCTCCATTAATTCATCTAACCTTTCTCTTTAATCTTGTTTGTATTTATAGGATTAGAGAAGTAGTTCAGGTCGATGTATGGTTATGAAGGAAGTTGGGGAAGTTGGGAAACTACCAGCAACTAATCCTCCTCGAGAAAATTAATTATTTTTTAATCATATTTGATATGTACGCGACTATTGTTCAGTGAAGTAGCGTATAGGGCGCTACTTTAGAGCTTACCAACTAGCGCTCATCGAATTTTAAATGTTGAGCGCTACTATGCTGAGAAGGGGTAGCACTCATAAGGCTTTGAGAGCTACTTTTATACATTGGAGTAGCGTATGGGCGCTAGTCTCTTTAAGTAGAGTAGCGCTCATATATCATAATGATATGTTTAGGGTTTTTCCAGTAAAATTAGGAAATGGAGTAAGTCAAAGTATCATCTAAGGTCAACATGCTCCTCCATCCAAGTTGTCCTTTTGTGTGATCAACAGCTCAAGGTGATCACGGACGGAGAGGTGGAAGTTTGACCTATAACATCAACCGCTTCCGCGCTGCTCCTTACCCAACTCTTGGGAATCATGGCGTCGCTTACCCAAAACAAGTCGCTTTCATCTACTCGACCTTTACTTATATTCTTTGCCCAAAATTACCTACTGCGCTGGCGTTACGCATCAACAAAACTGCATTGTGCTTAGGTTTCACATTCCCAACTGCACCACATGGACTTCGCAATCCAAACTGCGCCATTGCCAAAACTGTGCCACTTGAACTTCGCAATCCGAACTGCGCTTATGCCAAAACTGTGCTTCCTCAAAATTGTGCCAACTTGGGCCATGCCCAACACGTTGCGTCTTCAGAGTCTTTTATTTCTTAAGAGAAACCCTCTTCTGTGGCCTTTCCTTTCTCTTTTGCTTCGACATCATTGGTCATTTTTATCTTGCCTCCTGCTCTCATGTTTCCTTCAATGTCTATGGCGTCATCTTGCATTTCACTGAGTGAGAGCAATCTTCTCTCCCTCAACATTATGGAAAAATATGAGGGGAAAGATGTTGCATAGGTCACTCGAGCTGCGACTTCAGTAGGGCGGATGTCCTCAAGGATCCTGAAATATACTTTGTTGAATCTCGTAGTAAAGTCCACCATGTTTTCAGAGTTGTTCTTCTTCAGGGCGGAGAATTCCTTTAGATAATAGATATTGGCATGTTTAACTCCCCACTTCTTGACAAAGGTGGTTTCCAGGATCTCCATGGTGCTAATAGAGGCATTGGGTAGTGATCTGAACCATTTTCTAGCTTCTCCTTCCAGTGACTAAGCAAAAACTCACATAAACACATCCTCGTGTTCGATCAGGATATTGTCAGTGAAATCTTGGAATCGGTCTACATGATCTTCAGCAGATGTTCCCTTGCTACCATCGTACTTTGGTAACAACTTCAGGTAGTGGGTAGGCATATCATTCATGGGTGTGGGTAATTGCAGAGGTCCATGTTGGCTAGACACCCATCTGGATGTTCTGGTTGGTGGAGGTGGTGGTCCTCCGCTTCCTCCCCCTGACATGAGGTGACTAGAGAATAACTTATTTGCCTATGGAGCAATGAAATATTTGGGTGGATTCGTATGAGCTGCAAATTCTTCGCTTACAGCTGGGATCTTTTGAAAAATAGGAAAATCACAAGGAGTGTAAGGGTTCTAGGGAGAAGGTTCTCTTTTAGGGGTTTGGACAATGAATTCGGACTGAGGGAATTGAGGGCCAAACAAAACGGAGGAGAAAATTTGTTGATTGTTTGGTGAAGTATATTGGTATCTCCCACGTCTATGTCTCCAAGAAACTGAATCTTCTAAGGCCACAAATTATTCGTGGCTTGGGTTCTGGCGAGTATGTCTTCGTCCAGATGTCAGGTTTGCTATTGTGGAGTCGCCAAGTAGATTACACCCTGCAACCCAATTTCATCCACTATGAAACTAGGAGGCTATAATTTTGTCATTGTCCCTAGGGAAGATTTGTCTTCTTGATTGCATTCCCTAGCAACGACTCCAAAAAATATGTTAGTCCCAGAGACGTTCTAAGGATACTTTTAGAACTGTGCTTGGGCATCAATAAAATTCTCTATGTTCTTTACTTGATCAAAGTCACATTCACCATAAGATAACACAGATATCCAATCTTGAAAATATGGGCAGTATTTCAATATGACAGTAACCAGAATTGAGTGTTGATGTAAAATGAAATGGCATAAAAAAAAGGTACTACAGAGAGAGTAAATCTTTGTTTTAAGTTAAAGAAAAATGCACTTAGCCTAGGGGAGGAATTCAGTATTTCAAACAAAAATGATCACAGAACTCCAACTGAATAATATGAGAATACTATTTCCAGACAAATCAACATGGAAACTTCATGTCCTAACCATCTCAGAAATAATAATTAAAGCTTACATCACTCACATTAAACTCAGAAACAGATTCATAAATCATGAATAATATGAAATAGATGAAATAACAGAAGAAAATACTAACTGTACACATCAAAGTTTTGAATCCATAAAACTCCAAGATTGGGCAAAAAGGATGTTCTTCATTATATCTTTGATCAGACTAAAAAATATTAGAAGTTACACTTCTTCTAAAAAGAGTCGACCCTTGGCCATTTGCCTATTCTACTATATATAGCCTTTTTAGGCATTACAAAATAAGTTGTCACAAAGCGTTTGTTGCAACCCAATGGCTTATGTAATTCTATTTGTGATTTACAACAAAAATTTGTTACAAAAAGAAATGGTCCTGCTGACTAATGCTGACTAGCTTGTTGTTGAGATGAGGGTCCACTATGCTGAGGTAGAATAATGACTTGTCGCATGGAAGAGGCCTCTGCTTATGGCTGTGCTGATGAGGTTGCGGCTACTGCTTGTTCTCTGGTGGATTGTTCCAACTGTTGGGATTCGCCAAACTTGGCAATATTTTTCCACTCTTTACCCAGAGGGTACTGGAAGAACTTGAGTTCCCTAAGAGCTGAGTCGAGGTCAGTGTAGCGCTCGAAAGAATCTTTTGGAAGACTATTGAAAATACTTCAAAAGCGATTGCAAATCTCAAAATTTTTATGCATCTTATCTACAACTGCTCTTCCACTGAGTTCTTGCAAGGTGTCTGTCATGCGAATTTCTCTATTCCTTTCCTTTGTCATCATGGTAATGTACTTCTCTTCAAGATATAGGTCTCCATTCCCATCCTAGATGTATTGGAGAAAAATCACTATGGCTTGGGAATACCACAATAGACAGATGACTACCAGAAATCAACTCAATTCTCAAAACAATGCTATTATAAATGACAATGTTAAGATAATGGAGAAATGTAACCAACCTCGATCCAAACATTTGATGTAGATCCCCGTTGGAGCTTTCAATCCATGCACTTGAAACCTGAAAATTAGTCTTGACAGCCAATATCCAACAAGTACATATAATATATAAATGGCATTAACATTATCAATGACAATGGTCCATAATATCACAAGCAAATGCAACCCAATGTATAATAAACAACATTCACAACATGATGGACGAGAATATGAGTATTTCTATTAATGAACAAGAAGAAGTACAAAGTGATACGACCTCTTGCCAGCAACCAATCTGAACCAAGATCTAGATCAATCCACTTGTGCCTCCACCACTTCAATCCTCCATGAATGGAAAACTCAAACTAGAAAGGAGTTTGGAAGGTGAACATAAAGGGTTCACAACTACAAGGATCAATGAGTGCAGACTCAAGATAGGGCAAAATCCACTAGAGTTCTCTCGCTATTCTCCTCTTTATCCCATCCATAAGCCATATGTGCTCAATATATAGTCCTCTCAAAAGTAGGTGAAAGGACACATCGAGGCATTACTCAGGCAGATGGAGAGCCAAAGGTCACCCAATGACCGCTTTTTGGGAGTAAAAAGTAATTAATAGTGGTTTTTACCATTTTACTTGATACCCGCGGGCTATAGTGATGCAGCTCATGGGTACGCATGCTATAAGGATGCAACATGCGGGTAGGAATAAAAATAGGGAAAAATAGTATCTCTGAAGGATATAAATAGATCTGAGTCACTGAAATGGATCCTACAGGCCAAGTAATGCTGATGCTCACATGGTGGAAGATTACGATGTAACAGATGCCCCCTAATGTGTGAGGTCAGAGACTGAATGTGCTACGATGGCTGAAATACATTATAAAACTCAGAAGTGGAGTGATGGAGACACAAGTGGAAAGAGTAGCTCACTCGTCATAATACAATAGTATCTCTGAATACATGTCGGTATGGTACAACAATCTGATACAATGGCCATGAATAGGCAGTATATAATAGATACATGTCATAAGTGATCATAGCCATGACCCCTCTACAGTAATATATGGTCTCCTGCTGAAAAGAAGACAACTGGTGCAAAACTGGAGGTACAAACTGCTGAAATCTGAGAGGTGATATCTCAGATGTAAAGTCAAAGTCATATGTAGCATACTGAATGCCACAATCACCTGGGGTATTCTACACAAGTCTTCGACGGTGCAATTCCCATCAAGTGAATAAAGGAGTTGGAATCGAACCTGATGAGACATCGTCTGATTACTGGTCAATGATGTATACCGTTAACAAATGCGATATGACCCACCAATAATGAAAATGGGCATCAAGGCACAGAGCACAATCATCAGAGTGTGAATAAATGGGTTGAATTTGAACACTAGGATGAATCCATCGATCAGGGGACATTGATGTATTCCCAAGACTGTCGATGGTGAGAGAACCTGCCACTAATGACTGCAAGCCTCAAGGTACTCAACTGAACTCTAAGCCTCAAGTCCCGGAATAAATGGGTTGAAGTCGACGGAACGAGACTCGCTGGAAGGAGGGCATTAAGGCACCCCCCATCAACCAGCACGAGGTACCAGCAATGCTGAAAGATTTGGAAGATCTCAGGTGAAATGGACTAACTCAATAAGGATGGCCGACATGCAATAGTCAAGAGGTCTAAGGAGTGGCCGACACTAGTTTCAGGACTTCCTTTGAACAAGAGCATGAGCAGATGGATAGACTCAGGAAGCATAGACTTGACATAAACTGTGCAATGCAGGAGGCATTACAGAGGGCTCCATAATGACTAGAAGCTTAACCAATCGGTGGAGAAAAATGAGAAACAAGTACAGCTCCTAAGGACCAACTATAGTCCTGACCCATAATGTACGGAGTGGAATGAATGCTCTGTTCAAAGGAGACACAACCGCTGCCAACAAGAAATAGTGACCATAACCCCGTCCGGATTTTTGGAATATTTGATTTTTTTGGTCTTTTTCATATTTGGGAAAAGCTTGAAAAAGAATAAAATTGCTTATAGTACAACAAGTGAGGGAACAAGTGTCAAATAGCTAGTAGACTAGTCCCAAGCAGTGGAACATACCTATGCTCAATGCAAGGAAGTGCGTGCAGGATGTGCACACTTGGGGGTATGTTCCCTCATGGTCAAAAGGTCATCAAATTGTGAAGGGAAAATATAAGCTCTGCAGGGCTCGACAGGGGAAAAGTGCTCAGGCACCAGGCTAACAATTGAGTAAGTGAGAGCCGGCACAAGGCTCAAGCAGCAAGCAAGATGATGCAATGCAATCACAACATGATATAACTGAGGGGAGTCCTTAAGGGAGATGGCCAGCATAAGACAAAGTAGAGTATGAGTCTTTATCGCAATGTCATGGCGTGACTACAAAGGACTCCCAATCCTAAGGACAAACAACGGCATAGGCACCAGAATGCAAAGGGGTTCTAACTAGGGTACCCATGTTCGGAAAAGCCATACCGCCACATAACAACACTTCTATAGCAGTGTGAAGGTTCTGTGTCAGTTACGAAGTGGGGTCGCACCTAGGGTTTATGAAAAAGGTCAATAGGTCAAATGCATAATGCATGCGAAAATGGCATCTAACCTATATGCCAGGTGTGAAATGTACCTGCCTAGGTGTGAAATGGTTCAGAACAACTCTTGCCAAGGAAATATGTTGAAAAAACACTACTCCATGACATGATATTAGTTCATAATGGCTCAAAATGGAAAAAACTATAGAGAAGTGGGTCCAGAAAATTATAAATAGTAATAAAATTTTCCAAATTACAATTCATTTGCACTATTCACCAATTTGGAGTTATTTGGTTAGTTTTCACCTGAAACTTCAACTGCCGATCGTGGGAGCTACAAGCGACCGTTCAGCGAACCGTCCAGAGCAAGTTGGTGGTTACTTCCATACCTTTCATTTTAATGTTTTTATTTTAGTTTTGGTCGGTGGGATTTTTTGTTTGGTCAAGCCCTAGATGGCTTCGGTGCTACCCGCGGGCTATAACCATGCGGGTCGTGTGTAGGGCATGAAACGCACAGTCAAAAAATAGACTGATCGCTGGTACCCACCACTGTATACAACTTTTCCCATGGGTACGGCCGTGAAGAAATTTTTAATCATGAAATTAACCAAAATTTACTTGTTTTGCACTCCAGGATGGTTCTAGAGTGGAGGGAAAGAGAGCATGACCAGGTTGATGAGGCCGTGCACAATGATTTGCAAGCACAACAGGCATTGCAAGCATGTGGTTTGTATAAGTACTGGAGTATAGGGGGTTTAAGGGACCAAAACCTATTACTCTGTCATTGGATAGACTACTGGGACGTGGATGCTCAACACTTCATCCTCAACGGGCAAACACTAACACTAGAAGTAGAGGATATCTATTTCATTACCGGTTTGTCCTGTAGAGGGGAGGTGGCTAGTCTTCTATCTCGGACCGTGGGTGGTGGGATCACTGTTTAGGACTACATAGCGCGGTATTGCCCCGCAAACACACGAGCGGTGGGAAGCCAAGTGCCCATCAACGCCATAGTGGATCTGAGTACAAAGATCATTGTGGCTACCCTGGTGCGGATCACTGGATCCAAAGCACTGCACCAAGCATCCAGGCCGGTGATGTTCTACACATCACAATTCATGCAACCTACTATATTCGACTGGTGTACTACTCTGCTAGTGTCTATGAAGACACAATTGATGGAATGCAAAGAGTGGAAGGCCAAAAACTTCGGGTATGGTAGCATTTTATGCAGCTTCTTCTTTGAGAGGGTTCTGGGGCTTAGCCCGAGGGTGGATGTCCCTCCTCATAGTCTCCGTGATCCAGCCCTGACCCGGTGGGATGAGATCCTGACATGACAGGGTGGTGGTCGTCTGGAATCACCATATACTGAGGAGTTCTTCCGCTGGTGGAACCAACAGGTGATCACTATAGAGGACTATCCCTATGCGGGGATAGACTTCAAACAGGACCGTGACATGCCGCTCCCACCAGGCGCAGCTTTCAGAGACATCGGTGAGTACTCTTTTGGTTTTGTGTTTATTAAATTTTTATGGATTTTTTTTATTATAGTTGAAATGCAAAAAATATTTTTGGTGGTAGTGTCATGTGCTAATGGGTGACTGTTTGCTTGCAGAAAAAGACCCAGTGAGACCCGAGGGCTTCACGAGAGATGGTCGTCGAGGTAGAGATGATGTGGCAGCAGACGCTGCAGCAGGGCACACACTTCAGACATTGTGGCGCAACATATCACGGATGGTTTCCCGAGTACCACAGATAGAGGTATCCCGACTACCTGAGGCCATGCAGCGCCAGGTAGTGGGTGTTCCTAGTGAGTGGGTGTGGCTACTGCAGCGGGTGGCCAATGCAGTCTAGTACTTCTATGAGCCACATCCCGTTAAGGCAGCAGGCTGACCTCCTCGGAGGGAATAGATATCCCAGGGTCTCATTTTTTTGTATCGATATGTATATTTTTGAGGGCTACAAGCTCCAGTTTTGTACGACACCACCATTTTTGGACATATTTATATATATATACAACTTTGGTTCTCGGTTCTACTACATGTGTGTATGTACAAATGTATGAATGTCTTTGTATTTATGTGCTTCATGATGAATGTGACAAATGCCAATCCAATACATAGTTAGCATATGGATCAGATATATAATTATGACTTCTCGGAATATGAATATATGTAATTGAAACAAAATGTCTCTCCAAGAGTCGTACCTTAAGGAATATCTGTAGTAATGTAGGGTCTCGTACACGGTACTTCCCATTCAACTGGGACACAACTAGTTGTGAATCCAGGCGGACTTCTAAAGACTGGATGTCATGTGAAATGGCATCCCGAAGTAGCTCAATAACGGCACTATACTCAGCCACATTATTAGATGTAGGACCGAGACAAGCACCTCCTGAGGACACAACTAGGTGGTCAGGTGAGAAGATAACCCAGGAAGCAGAAGCAAGCTGTTGCGTATGTCGGCTAGCACCATCCGTGAAACCCAAGAACGTAGGAAACCCCATTGACATCTATCAATCAAACAGAGGCTAATCAGCAGACCCGATAACCAAAAGGCAATCTAAACTATATACAGAAAACTATACAATAGTGTACAAAAGTATTAGCTCGAACCAAAGGTTCAAGCATAATACCGCTTGAGGTAGAGCCCATTTCTAGGCTCCTTCAAGGCAACCCCCTCATAGTCTTCTAACTCATAAGCTCCTTTTTCGAGGACACGCCTCACAATGTAGGGACTGTGCCACATGGGATTGAACTTGCCTGCCCCCAGGGGTTCTTTAGCTTGGTCATACAAGAGTACCAAGTCACCTTCAGCATATTGCCGGGGATGGATAGACCTATCATATTGAACCTTGACACGATGCTTGTTAACATCAATAGCCAGAGCGGCATCTCGACGGTGCTCGTCAAGTTGCTCGAGGTGTACTAAACGTTGCTCAATCTCTGTCGTATCAGGGAGGAGATCTATGGATAGCTTGAGCGAAGGGATTTCACATTCAATCAGTAAAAGTGACTCCACACCATGAACTAATTGGAATGGTGAGAACCCGGTGGCAATCTTAACTGCAATTCGATATGCCCACAAAGCAGGATATAACATGATATGCCAATTGGTCTTGCTTTGTTGGATGGTACGTTGGAGAATGGTATTCAAATACTTATTTACTACTTCAACCTAACCATTCGCTTGAGGATAGTAGGAAGATGAGTGTTCCTGATGAAACCCAAGATTGAGAGACAAATCCTACATCATCTTGTTTTGAAAGTGACTGCCATCATCAGTGACAATCTCTTTCAGGATACCGAACCGAGTGATAATCTGGTTGAACACGAAATGGGTTGCAGTAGCACCGTCGGCTTTTACAGTAGGCATGGCCTCATCCCACTTGGAAAAATAATCCACGGCCATGATAATATGGTGATTCCCCCCAGCCGAAGCTGGTTTGCAATCCATGAAATCTACCCCCCCACTTAGTGAAGGGACCGACAGTGACAACCAGATGGAGGGGCGCTGGGTGCGAGTGCATGTTCCGAGAAAACACCTGGCAAGGGTGACATCTCTTCACAGTGATAATACAATCTTTAAAGATAGTAGGCCAAAAATAACCAGCTCGCATGATACGTTTGGCTGTAGCAAGCCCAGATAAGTGACCGCCACACGCCCCCGCATGGCAATCATTAAGTACCCATTTCGCTTCTTCGTGAGTCAAGCAACGATGGAGAATGGAATCCTTTCCTCGGTGATACAAAGTGTCACTGATGATAGTATAATCTTTAGCATGATGTCTCACACGCCGTCGCTCATCTCGTGAATAATGCGGAGGAAACTTCAAAGTTTGTAGATATACAATGACATCCCCATACCAAGGGTCCTTGGACGAGATAAGAAATAAGTGTTCATCCACAAACGAATCTTCATGAATGACATCCTCATCAAGTCATGGAAGGTCCGACATAAGCTCAGCGAACACCAAATATTTCACCGATTTTGCCGAAGCAAAATCAAGATCAAATTTCTGAAGGATTACAATCCATTTATTATACTTACCCCCGATAAGGCGTCGTGATAGCACGAACTGAAATGGATTGATATGAGCTACAACTGTGGTTGTTCGAAGCAAAATGTAATGTCGTAACCGCTAGACTGCGTGGACAGTCGCAAGTGCCATCTTTTCTACGGGGGTGTACCTTAGCTCAGCGTCTACTAAATTTTGACTGAGATAATAGATAACATGCTCGATGAGTGCATCATCTACCTGAACCAAGACCATGCCAATAGTCTCTTGAGACGCGGCCACATAAAGAATGAAATCTCGTGTAAAGTCCAACGGACTAAGAACAAGGGCCGATACCAAAGCTTTCTTAAGGGCGTCGAAAAACTGCTGGGCTCGCTCATCCCAGATGAAAGGTGTGTCTTTCTTCAATAAGCTTGCGAAACCTTTAGTAATACTAGCATAGTTAGCTATAAACCGACGCAGAAAAGTAGCTCTCCCTTGGAGGATCTGAAGTTGTAACAAATTACGTGGAGGAGGCAACTGAAGTATTGCCTCAACTTTGAGAGGATCGACTCTAATACCCTCTCGCGAAACTATGAATCCTAGAAGGCGACCCGTCCTAACAGCGAAAATGCATTTGTTTGGATTCAATCGAATTTTGTAATGGATACATCGTTCGAGAATCATAAGGAGGTGCTTGGGGTGGTCCACTCTCTTGCGAGAATGGCCAGCAAGATCATCCAAGAAAACTTCCATAATCATCTTAAGATCGTGAAAGGCATAGGTCATGGCTCACTAAAAAGTAGCTCCGGCGTTTTTACAGTCGAAAGGCATTTTTCGATATGCAAATGTTCCCCATGGACAAATAAATGTCGTCTTATGTTGGTCCGCAGGTTTGATTTTAATCTGATTATAACTCGAGAAGTCGTCCATGAATGAAAAAATCTCACTCCCCACACAAGCATCCAATATTTGATCAATGAATGGCATGGGGAAGTTGTCTTTCGGACATGCACGGTTCAAATCTCTGAAATCAGTGCATACACGGATCGTTACCTGCTTCTTATCCACAAGAACGGGGTTTGACAATCATTCAGTAAGGGGAACGGGGTAGATGAAACCAGCTTTGAGCAGTTTCTCCACCTCTTCCTTAATAGCAACTGCCTTCCTAGGGTTCACAGCATGTAAGCGTTGTCGAACCGGTTTAGCATTAGGATACATTCTAATCTCGTGTTCAACAATGCGGGGGTCTATTCCTGGCATCTCCTCATATGACCAGGCGAAATATTCGTGGAGTTCTGTAAACAGGTCAGTGTAAATAGCGATCTCCTCAGGAGTGCAATCAGCACCGACGTAAACATTCTCTATCTTTCTGGGAGTGCAGGAGATGTTGATCAAAGTGGTTGGGGAAATATTGGCCATATTCCCCTCTGCAAAAACATCATGTGACTCCAACAGAGCCATAGGGTGACCAACCATCTCAGCTAGAGTCATCCTAAACTCCTCTTGCTCAACGAGCTCGAGGTTGGGAAGGAAATAAGAGCGATGGTGCATATCTTCCCAAGGCCTCTCACTACCACACATGACCTCGAGGATAGCTTCATCAGATGGTAAAGTATCATCAAGGCAATCGTGGGAGCAAGATGAGATGGCTGCCCAAACTGGCAGCGTAACGGGATCTTCTTCGATTGTCTGGGAAGAAGAGAGATCCGGTTTTGCAGTGGTTTGCTGGATATGATCGTAAGTGAGCTCAACTACAGATAAAGGCATAGACATCCCGACATGCGCAATGTCTCCATACGTGGAACTTCTGGATGGTAAAGTCCACGGATCATCTAAATAGGAGGTCTGGAATAACATATTATTCGAAGGAGGAGACGCATTGTCGGTAATGGTTCCAATAAAATTCACAGGTGTAGAAAGATTATAGGTTCCCATCAATGAGGGGTACATTCCAACACCTATGTTCCCAGTTTCCGGCTGAGAATCAAAAACTTGCGGGACTACAGATCCCGTGGATGCTGCGGAAGGAGTGCCAACAAAATCCAGCCGATCGATCATCACAATCTTGCCTTCATGGGGAAAGCAGATAACTCTAAACACAGTAGACGTGACAGCCTTCATAGCGTACATCCAGTTCCGACCCAGTAAAAGGTTGTATTCGATGGGCGCATCAACCACTTCGACTTCAATAGGCACGGAGTTACCTCCCAAGGAGACAACAAGGGAAGGTATAATTCCATGCGGTGTAAAAGATCTATCGTCGAATGCAGTGAGTGTAGTTCTAGACGCGAGTAAGGGAGGAGAGCCAAGGGCTTTCCAACAAGCTAATGACATTACTGACGCAGAAGCACCTTCATCAACCATAGTACGTTTGACAAAGCTCTTAAGGAAAACCACCTGGATTTGAAAAGCCACGTGGTAAGGTAAGCGAGGCTGGACATCAGTAGTATCGAACTTGATAACACTAGGATTTCCCCCATCTTGAACTCCTAATGCACTTAAAAGGGCATGCTTCTGAGAAGGACAGGCTTGCAAAACTTCAAGAGCTGACATGGCACACGGAGTTTGGCCCAAATATTCTACGATGGAGTAGTTCTGGGCGGCTCGAGCATTGGGATTATGCGTAGAGCGCTTGAGAACACCTTTTGGTATCTGCGGCATAATGGAGGGCTTCTCGATATGCAAGGAATTGTCAGGAGGAGGAGGAGGCTCATTCCCCAAATTAGGTTGTGGTGCACCATAATTGCGCTGACGAGTAGCAACACAAACCTCTGACTAAACCATATTCACACATCCATAACCACTAGTATTGGAAGAAGACGTTGTTGTTTCATTAGTACCATAACCAGTGGTGGGAGCATGTGAAGCCATGTTTTGATGATGAGGAAGGGGATCCTTCAACACAGCTAGGCTCTATGCCAAATGCTTCAATGCTTCTTCAATTCGAGGACATAAGTGAGTAAGATGATCCTCCCCACAAAGCTTGCAAGGGAATTTCACCTTACGCCTAGGTTTACGATCCTCGCCAGCATTACCGCCTTCTTGAGGAGGGTTGGCATTCTCTTTACGAGGAGTATTACGATTTCTATTGTTATTACTTCCATTTTTTCCACCCCTACGATTGTTTCTCCCCTTTTTCTTGCCACCAAGTTGTTGGTTACCTGATGGCTTCGTTGATTGCACATTGTGTACATCAGACGACGGAGTGGAAGTGGACAAGGTGTGAACCTGTCTGGGATCAGACTGGTTTAGCGACAAATTTTGCATTTGATTAGATACCAAGTCTACAGGGAAAGTGCATGCGAACCCCACGATGCCATCGGCATGTGGTCCAGGAACTGACGTAGGATCATGTCTTGTTCTCGGTGCATCAAGAATAATGTCATACAAAATGCCAGACTGAGAATAAAGTAGATCTAACTGTTGGACTTTCAAGATAGCTTGTTCCTCAGTCACAATGCCGGACATCGAAATGTCTTTAGCAATGTATGGAATTAAAGACTTAAGGAACCATTCCAACAGGAACTCTAGATGAATCTTCGCTTTCACTAATCTCTTCCGCCAACGCCACTCTTGAACGTGGTCAGAAATATGTGTGGCCTTATTCTGATGGAAGGTGGACAACAACTCAGTACCAGTATCATAACGAATCGGTAACTGGAAATGGTCTAAGAAAACCAAAGCAATCTCGTTGAATCCCCTATAGGTGTTTCCGGGAAACTCCACATACCACTTCGTGGCTACCCCTGTGAGGGTGCATTGAAATAGTCGTAATCTAATGGAATCATGATTCAAAGAGTTGGAGGAGCACCAAAGGTGAAATGTCAGGACATGATCTCCTGGGTCCTCACCACCTTTCCCCTCGAACTTTGGAATGTCCGAAGGGAGATTGGTAGGGACCGAGGGCCAAGTAGGGTCGTGACACACCGGATCATTCGTGAGCTTCGAAATATCCGAGAGATTCAAGCATGCAAGGAACGGGAGCTGAGGCTGGAAAGCTTGATTATAAGCTCCCATAAAAGGTTGGTTAAACGGAACTATGTTATAAGATGGACCAAAAGCTTGACCATGAGGATTAAATTGTTGATAATGAGGACCTGACGGACCATAAGCTTTCCCATGGCCATAAGATTGATAACCTCCTCTTGCCAGACCCATTTGAGAGTAAGCAGGTATATGCACTTTTTGGGCACCATATTGGGGTGGTGGGTTGTACTGGTGGCCAGCACCGACTGTGTTGTAGTAAGGGTTGCCACCATGAGTATGGGGCATGTATGTACTATTCATAGCGAGAACCATGTTGTAATGACCGTAATGGTATGGTATGTTCCCACCCCCAGCATTAGGATTAGCTTGATCAGTCGTGTGATGACCATAATTATGAGAAGTATTCCCAACTCCAATATTGGTGTGACTAGTAGCAGGGATGGTGGCATGATGTCCATGTGGATAGGGAATATTCCCACCCCCTACATTAGCATTACTAGTGGCGGCAGTGGACGCAAAAGTATGTGGTATGTGTCCACCCCCGTGGTTGGGAGGAACATTATCATTTGTAAAAGTAGTCCTGGGTTGACGAGTAGAGGCACATGTATTAGGTGGTGGATGGCAAGTCGTGTTTCGAACAACATTCCTATTAGGTTGGGCAATCCTAGGAGGTGGTTGTCTCCTAGCATTAGCATTGTTAGGAGGAACATGACCAGTCCCCATACTATGTGTGTGGGTGGACAATGTAGTGCCCTCGACGAGGGTAGTTCCCCCAGTGGGTATAGTATGGATAGCACTTTGACTAGTGCCAATGTGACTACCAACCGTAGTGGAAGGTTCGACAGTACTATGACTAGGCATACCAAAAGAAAGTGCGGTGGGGTTGATCGTAACGTCATCATGTAGCTCAGGAATCCTATATCTATAACTGCGTGGAAACGAAGGAACACAAGGCTTGTCCTGTTCTTTGTCCTCGGGTAAGTCGAGCATTCCGTAAAGATAATTATCTGGATTCGAAGGATCAAACGGATCTCGGTCAAGTGGATTAGGCCAGTCTCAGGTGGATCACCTCCCCACACCTCACGAGGGGTATGGGGATTGGAAGTGTGGTCAACTCTACCCGAAGGAGTCGAAGGTTTTTCCCCAGTATCGGAATATGTAGCAGTCATAATGTCTTGGACGTAAGTCTCGTAAGAATTTGAAGACTCAGAGGGAGCCCTCCGTCGTCCTCTAGTAACACGGCGTGAAAGCTCGAGTGGCTTTAAACTAGCCAACTGACAGGACCGGCGGAGAGCAGGGCTCCGTGCCATGATATCTCCGGAGAGAATATCTAATCAAAACATCCCCTAAAGGCCAACTATTAATCAAAAACAGTAAATCAAAAGCACACACCTAGAAAAACTACAGCCAAGAGCAGAAAAACAGAGAGGCTAAATGAGCTCCCGACAATAGAGCCGGTATGTCTCACCTAGGAGAGGCTTGAGACTCCCAAACTATAGTCGTAGGTAACAGAATCAGTTATAGAGACACCCAGGCTTCACTGCGTGTATAGGGTCAAGTCCACTACACAAACACAACTGTGTTGTCCAATCTCTATCTGACTCAGGACACAAACAGCATAACCACTGCAAGTACCCTGTGTGATACCTAAGTAAGGAAACTATGGTCACCGCAATATAACCAATGCTCAAGGGCCCCCCCAGTCGCACCTCATCCTTACTACTATCAGCAAGCTGCCCCAGCTCCTACACCTTCACAGGCCCAACCAGCTTATTACCCGCCACAGGCAGCCCCTGCGGAAAATCCACAACCTGCTCCGCAGACATATCAGCAACCTCCTCCAGGTGCCGCACCTGCGCAGCCTCCACCTACATACCATCCACCGCAGCCTTCTCCCGCTCCTGCACAACCTCAAAACCCACCTGCTGCTCAAGGGCAAGTCTACGCCCAACAAAATCCGTAGCAGAACCAGAACAACCAACGCAACTAGGGCCAACAGAACCGCGGCAAAGGCCGTAATCGCGGGAACAACCAACCTGCAGACCAAACTGGTCAACCAGCTAATCCCCCCGACAACAACAAAGCGGCCCCCGCTAACCAAAACCCTGATCGCCCGCCCAAGCAGGATAAAAACCCTAATTTGAGAACAAACCATCCTTGTTCTATCTGCGGGGTCTATGGCCACTACACACATACTTGCCCACATTTGGAGCGAGCTCGACAACTTTGGGTTGATGATGCCCATCGCCAAGGGCATGCGGCTCCTCAAGCACCGCCCAACCCCCCACAACCTCAGCAGCAACCTTTGGTGCTGCAAAACCCCTTACCAACCCAAGGCGTGGTGAACACTCAGCCGTTGGCCCCTCAAGCTAACGCGCAACCCCTACAACAACAGATCACATACGCCGCTCCTGATCAACCCATGTTTGACTCAGGTACCCATCACTTGTTGATGATGTCTTCCAATGATGTCAACCTACAGACCCGTCGGAACCAATATGGCTCCACCTCTGAAGCCCTTCCCGCTGATAAAACCGCTAACGCTCATCCCACAGATCAAGCGTTACGTATCCCTCCCCCGCCGATCGATGGCGCTCCCAAAGCAGCTCGTTTCCCACTTCACCGTATCAACAACACCCCCAATGCGCGTGCTGCGTCAAACTACAACATTGTAGACGACCTAGCCCAATCTCCCGCAGCCATGTCTGCGTTAGAAGTCTTGAAGAACTGCCCTTCCCAGCGCAAGACTTTACTCTCCGCCATTGGGGGGATTGACCCAAATGATTCAAATTTGATGGCATTTGATTTGGACCAGTCCGAACCACGCCTGCCTTCCACCTTAGCATTCCAATTTTCTGTTTCCGTTCGGAATCTTGTCATCCATCGATGCATCATCGATGAGGGTGCCTCCACATGCGTTATGTCTACACTCGTATGGCAGAAGTTGGGATCCCCTACACTCCAGCAGTCAGCCACTGCGTTACGCGCCTACGACGGACGTTCGGCTCAGCCCCAAGGTCTCCTAGCCAATGTCCCTATCCAGTTAGGTGGTAAAACTGTCCTCATCGATATCGAGGTCATCAATGCCCAGCTTGATTACAACCTCTTACTCGGTCGCAGCTACATGTATGCTATGCGGGCGGTCGCTTCCTCGGTCTTTCGTACCATGATGTTCCCCCATGATGGACGCGTGGTCAAGATCGACCAACTTACTTACTATGATCCCAGTGCTCCCGCGGCACCTAAAAATGTTCTCCCCATGGTTGAACAACCTGTTTCTCGTGCCACTACCTCGTTTATTTCCTCTACGGGGCCTGGAGTCTACTCAGACGCGCCGATGACTTCCACCTTCCAATCTATTCCGCCTCCCTCGGCCCCCACGGACGTGTCTGACTTATGTACCTTGTCTCACGACAACCAACCACCTAACAATCAACCACCCTTGTTGCCTAAACCACCATTGGTACCTAGCCACATTGGTGTTACACCTATCCATACGATCCCCTTCCTAG
This sequence comes from Larix kaempferi, assembly GCA_027924585.1. Taxonomy (NCBI): domain Eukaryota; kingdom Viridiplantae; phylum Streptophyta; class Pinopsida; order Pinales; family Pinaceae; genus Larix; species Larix kaempferi. The sequence continues at coordinate 4,432,528 of BSBM01000319.1, forward strand.
TTCCTCCATCGGGAGTAGTAAGCGCCCCGGTCATGGCTACCCTTAGCCTCCCTGGGTTAACTTTGGGATTACCCGTATGGTATCTTTCGCCTCACGTTCGCCCACCGACACCAGATGTCGTCCTCCAACCGGTGCAACCCATGGCTACTACCTCTCAACCACCTCCAGGTGTCTTTACCCCTTCGTCCTCCACGACTCCTCCTCCTACTCCCAAACCCACTGGGGGCAGAGGTCCACAACCTTACACTGCTGTACCACCTCCCAAGACAGTCAAAAACCCTCCAGTGTTTCGTGCTCCTCCCAAATGCTCGCTGTGTGACGAGCTGGGCCATGCAACCCACCAATGCCCACAGTTACCAGCATTGCAAGAGCACATGCAGATGCTAGATGATGACCCCAACATCCCAACTGTCGAACTCAACCCCACTCCCAAGCCTAAAGACAAGTCCCTACGCACTAACCACTCCTGTGCCATATGCGGTATTTACGGGCATTACTCCCATCATTGTCCCGATCTCCCGGATTACAGAGCGGCTCTCTATGAGATGAACAATCTGGATCTTGAGACGGCACCAACCACCATTGAGGAGATCCACCCCCCGGCCTCTTCCCCTTCTGGAGAGATTAATACCATCTATATGATCTCCACTACCCCCTCGTCAACCGATTTGACAACGCAAACTTTCCGTACCGATGAGGAGATTCTTGAGGCCCTTACCGCTCCAGATTATCCCTGGGATGATATGCACCACCGTTCCTATTTCATCCCAGAAGAATCCTCCTCTAGCACAGCTACCCAATTCACAGTTGAGTCCAAAGACTTCCTTCCCACTAAGGTCGACTGGTTCAAGGACCCTATTCCGGCTCCTGATGCCTTCGAGGAAGGTAACATGGCCAACATCTCACCTGTTATCCAAGTTGATATCGCTTCCCCAGGACGTGCCCCTGAACTCATCACTTTAGCAGCATTCTGCAGTAAACAAGAGATTGAGGACTATATAAACCTTTTCAGAGAATTCCGTGATGTCTTTTCCTGGTCCTATACCGAAATGCCTGGTCTTGACCCCGCCATTATAGAGCACCACATTGACACATGGCCTGATGTACCCCCCGTTCGTCAGAAATAGCGACCCATTCATCCCTCAAAACTCCCAGCTGTCAAGGCCGATATTGAGAAACTGCGCAAGGCAGGGTTCATTTATCCTATTGCCTATACCACTTGGGTTTCAAACCGTGTTCCCGTTAACAAAAAACAAGGCACCATTCGAGTATGCACTGAATTCCGTGATTTAAACCACGCTTGTCCCAAGGACAATTTCCCCACGCCATTTATTGACCAGCTCATCGATGCGTGTGCGGGGCATGAAGTCCTCTCCTTCATGGATGGTTTTTTCGGATACAACCAGATTCAGATCCGTAAGGAAGACCAGTACAAAATTGCCTTTACTACCCCATGGGGCACCTTTGCCTATCGCGTCATGCCGTTCGGCCTCAAAAATGCTGGTGCCACTTTCCAGCGGGCCATGACCTATTGCTTTCACGACTTGGTCCATATCCTATTAGTCTACCTTGATGACCTTACAGCTCGTTCCCGGAAACGATCCGACCACCTTAACGACCTTCGACAAGTTTTTCTGCGTTGTCGCAAATACCAAATCCGCTTGAACCCACACAAGTGTGTCTTTTACGTTTCGGCAGGCCGATTGTTGGGTTTCATTGTTTCCCAGAAAGGAATTACTGTTGACCTTCTAAAAGTCCAAGCCATCTTAGACCTTCCCTCTCCTCGCACGCTCCGGCAACTCCAAAGTCTGCAGGGGCGATCCAACTTCCTTCGACGCTTCGTTCCTGATTATGCCACCACCGTTCACGGTTTCTTGCGCCTGCTCCGTACCCACATACCCTTCGTCTGGGATGAGCCAGCAGAAGCTGCATTCGAAGCCCTCAAGAAGGCTCTCACACAAGCCCCTCTGATCTCCCCTCCGGATTTCTCCCAGGACTTCATCCTATACGTCTCGGCTTCTGAGCATGCCGTGTCCGGAGTCTTGGTTCAAGAAGATGCTTCTCACCAGGAGCATGTCATTTACTACGTCAGCCAGACCTTGTCTGGTCCACCCCTCCGTTACCCATATGAGGAGAGACTTGCCCTCATCGTAGTCTTTTCCGTACAAAAATTGCGACACTATATCTTAATGAGTCACACCACCGTCGTCGCCGACTCTAACCCCATGGTATATCTTCTAAACCGGCGGCTACTGCAAGGTCGTGTTGCTAAATGGGTCATTATCCTCCAGGAATATGACCTTACCTTTAAAACACCTAAGAGCACTAAAGCCCTCGCGCTTGCCCTTCTCCCGGCCAAACCAATCTCCGATGAGTTACCCGACAATCACCTGTTCACTATCTCGTCCGATGACCCATGGTACGGTGATATCTTGTTATACCTGCGCACGCAGAAGTTCAGACCCAAAGTTACCCGTAATGGACGCTGTCGCATCCGTCACCAGGCCTCCCGATATCTCCTCTTAGGCGATGTCCTCTACCGGCGCCGAGTTGACACAATTCTTCATCGTTTCCTTACACACGAGGAAGCTGAACACGTCCTTAATGACTGTCATAGCAGTGCCTGCGGAGGCCATTTCTTAGGGATGGCCACCGCCCAAAAGGTCGTCCGTGCCGGATACTTCTGGCCCACACTTTTCACCGATTGCATCACTGCGGTCAAACACTGCCATAACTACCAACTTTTTGCCCCCAAGGCCCGGACACCTCCTGCTCCTTTACACCCAGTCGTCACCGTTGGTCCCTTTTGTAAGTGGGCCATAGACTTCATGGAATGTAGACCCCAGTCTGCCAACGGCCACAAATATATTATTGTCGCTGTTGATTACTTCACCAAATGGGCGGAAGCCATGCCTACCTTCAATTGTACCACCGACACTGTGGCCCGCTTCTTTTTCAACCATGTCATCGCTCGATTCGGGGTTCCTAAGCAGTTAGTCTCTGACCATGGTTCACACTTCGAAGATGCCGTCTGGCGTGAGTTATCCACCCTCCTTAAGTATGAGCACCAATTTTCCTCTGCTTACTACCCCCAAGGGAACGGCCAAGTAGAGGCCATCAATAAAATCCTAAAAACTATCCTTCAACGAACGGTTGACAAGCATAAGTCCAATTGGCATCACATGTTGTTCCCTGCCTTGTGGGATTACCGCACATCCACTAAGACCGCCACTGGTTTTACACCATTCCATCTAGTTCACGGTGTAGAGTCTGTTCTCCCCATCGAGTGTCAGATTCCTGCCTTACAGATCGCTGTTGAGCTTCTCCATGACACCTCCCCCCTCGAGCAGCGTTTGCTGCAACTCGAACAAGCTGATGAAGACCGTCGTACCACTCTCCAGAACATCGAAGCTACCAAAAACCGCTCCAAAGCTGGTTATGACAAACATGTTCACCCTCGAACTTTCCATGAAGGGGACCTCGTCCTCGCCTACGACCAAGCCCATGACAAAACCGGTAAAGGGAAGTTTGAATCTATGTGGCAAGGCCCTTACGTCGTGCAGACCTGCCTCGGCAAGGGGGCATACATCTTAGCTGACTCCGAAGGCCGTCCTTTGCGCAACCCTCATAATGGGTTGTATCTCAAGCGCTTTTACCCATAAAAGAAACCTGCGGCCTCATTGGTCTGCGTTGTACAGTGTACTTTCTCGTTGTTTTTGTTTTACACATATTTTCCACCATTGGAATCAGCACGTCGAGACCGTCATGATGGTCATCTCGTTGCATTATTTGTACACCGTCATTTTTTTACCCATTTTTTCAGACGCCACTAGTTGCCTCGGTTTGCGTGCCACATCGGTCGTTCTCCGTTTTTCACATGTTTTATATCATCGGATTCATTTTTCCGAGCTCGTGATGATGCTTGAGATCATTTCTCGCTCTCACCCCCATATTTTTCGGGTATTTTTTCCAAAACGCCCTCGTCGCCTCGGTGTGCGTGCCACATCGGCCATTACCCATTTTTGACACCCTTTATATCGCCGGATTCATTTTTTCGAGCTCGTGATGATGCTTGAGATAATTTCTCGCTCTCACTTGGTACAATTTTAACATTGTGTCCCAAACACCTTGCTGCCTCGGTTTGCGTGCCACATCGGCCGCCATCGGATTGTTCCACACTTTTACATGAGCCCTCCACTCCTGTCATAATGCAAATGTTTCATCACTTTGCCACCATTTCAACTACCCCGCAAGGAGGCCCACCAGTGTTCCCCACTACCCTCGTTCTTGATCATCATTACTGATCCTTGATTGAACACTTCCTCCTTGCCGGCCATTCCTTTTGTTCGGTATAATTTTATCCCTTTTTCGGGCCGAACAAGTCCTTTACGAAAAAGGCACTTCGGGAGTTTCCGTTAAGCTCTTTTCTAACTCCTAAAAGAATGAAAAGATCGTCGAGCAATCTTGCTTCCTTTCATGCTCGTTAAAGTACCTGAAAGGGCGTCTATCTGGTATAAGTTTAACCCTTTTCCGGACCTAGTAGACTAATTACGAAAAAGGAATACTCTAGTCACACCGGCTAGAAGAGTTCTTCATTGCATCCTTTTATGCTTCTTTGGGCCTTGGAGACTAAATCTACGAAAAAGCAACCCCCTGGAGTCTTCTTATTTGCTTTCCGACTCTCTAAAATTGAAAGCAACCATGAGCATGCACTGTCCTGGGCTCGTAAAATCCACACGACAGTACCATTCCATCACTTCAGAGTCTTCTTATCGCTTTCACACTCCTTAAAATTGAAAGCAACCACGAGCATGAACTGTCCTGGGCTCATAAAATCCACACGACAGTACCATTTTACACACACTTCTTCTAGTTCATTAACCCATGAAGAAGTCTCCTCCCGTGCCTCCTGGAACTATGATCGATCATCTCGGCAGCACCCCCAATCAGGTCGCCTTTGTTCAGAGTATTCTGCAATCTCCTGCCATCTTACACCAGCTTGAGTCTCCCTCAGCCCAGTTACCCTCCCAGATCCATTACAGCTATGATCCCTTTCCCCTCAGTCAATTTCATATGCTGCCAGATCATTCCCATTATCATACTCTGAACAAAGGAAGTTTGAGTCCACCCACTCTATTTGCCCAGTTGTCACCACCAGTTTGTCAGTCCTGCCATCAGTACTATCACATTTCGGTTCTACACCTCGCGCTCCTGTCAAGGAAACATCATTGCCTTGATAGTTGCAGGTCTCCCTCTGTCGACAACAGCCCCTCTATTCCAGAGGATAGGCCCAGAGGTCCCTATGCCTTGGACTTATCACCATCTGTGGTAAGTGCCTACGGACCATTCTGAGAGGAGTCATCATTGCCTCTCCGCGTGGTTGTTCCTCACATGCTCGACTTCAGCACCTTGATCGCATCGTTGAGGATCGCGTAGGATTATATCCCATCAGTTTTTAGTCGAAGACCCCGGATTTCCCCTGACTCTAGCACATTGGTGAGTCACTTCGGAACGACCAGTTATATGTTCCCGTGGATGTCCGGGCTGCGTTGGCGTTTGTATTCGGAAGCCATCCAGTTACATGCTTCCTTGAGTACCCAGTTTCAGTCCCAGATCAGTTCCAGTTCAGTGTACCATTATGAGTGTACCCCTTGTCACTCTGATCCAGCAGCTCATCAGCCCCTTTGGTACCACACTCAGTAGCATTGTTGATTATTCCAGTGTATCAGCTCTTCAGCACAGACATGGTCAGCCCAGCAGTATGTCCCAGATTTGTGTCCCCTCTGGACCCTTATGATGTACACAGTGGTTCTCTATGTATCTTTCAGGTCCCTCTTTTCGGGCCTCACAGTTTTTTATGTATCTTGATATGAGCATGGGTATGCCCGCCTCGTCCATATATTGAGATTATTCCTCAGTCAGTATTTGAGGTCATGTATATTTCAGGTTCCCATTTTTTGGACCCCATTGTTATTGTTATGTTATATCCTGATACGAGCATGGGAATGCCCGCCTCATCCATATGATCAGATGATTCCTCATCCATTATTGAGGTTATGTACTTTTAGTTCTTGCAGTTGTTCGGGATCGTTGTTCCGGGCTTCAGTTTGTTTCTTCTCTTCTCTCCACTCCCCAGGAAAACCATTCATGACTTATGATGTCCATCGGCCATACGATGAGCTCCTGCCCTCGCACATCAGGGGGCAATCTGTTAACACCCAAAAAGTGTTCACTACCTCATCTACCACATTATATGGCTCATTTGTCCATTTTCCTACCATATTTCCCTTAAAATCCCAAAAAAATCCCGTTAAAAAGCCTCCAAAAGGCCTAAAATGCCTCCAAAAGGCCACAAAACCCTCAAAATAGCCTAAAAAAGGCTAAAAAACCCCTTTTTCCTCCAAAAATAGCAAAAATCCCCTAAAAAGGGAAGAAAAAATATAAAATAATGAGGAAAAGGAGGAAAAAACCCTATACAGCTGCCCAAAACCATGGGTCAGCACTCCACCACCAAAAAACTATAAATAGGTGATGGAGATCCCTTATTCCATATCCACAATCACAAGCACCCTTACTCTGCCAAAATCTCTCTCGAAACCCTAGTTCACCATTGAACTATTTTCACCTTGAGAGCCACCTTTGGCCCATTCCCACCATTGGAGAAAGAGAAGGAGCATATTGGAGCTTGGAGCATCCTCTTGGACCTTGCAAGGAGCTTCATCAACCTCCACATTGGAGGTAATATCAATACAAAAAGCCATTCTTTAAATTTGTTGTTTACGTTTCATGCATGTTTTAGAATTAATTTAATTTCTGTTTTAGCTTAATTATTTACATTTACTGAACTGCTACTAAGGAGTCCATTCTCCTTAGTAGGTGCTCATTTGCACAAGCTAGGGGTAAAACCCTAGCTACAATTGCCAAAATGTGTGCATGTTTCAAGTTCTATGTTATCTAATAAACATTTTTATCATGCACAGTGACTGCAGTAGGTTACAGTTGAAGCATACAGCAAGGCCGTGTATCATAAAGCAGGAATGGTGATCGTTAATGATGCACAAAATCCCTACGACCCTGAAGAAGGCATGCTGAGGGAAAACATGCAAGAAGAGCACGCGGAAACAACGTCTAATGGAAGAAGGGAGCAGGTGACTCCCCAGGACTGGGTTGAGACCATGGTAAGCTTTAATGAGAGGCTGATAAAGGCGCAAGAGGAGTAGCACCAGCTCAATGTGACCATTCTGCAGAGCCTCACTGACATGCATCAGAAAGCAAACATGGATTCCAATCCAAGAAATATGGGTCGGAAAGAAAGGAATGCAGATAGCCATTCTCAAGGCCGTTCTAGGTAGAGGAATCCAAGCCATAAAGGGGTTGTTGTGACTAGAAGGCATAGAACATCCTCTTCGGGATCTCCTTCTAGCAGGTTGGAACACTCCAGAGACTCTCCAAGAAGTCCAAGGCACACTTACAATCAGACTGAGAAAAGAAGGAGGTTCAGAGGGATCCCACAAGGAGAATCCAGGAAAGCAAGAGCTCCTACCTTTGATGGAGAAAGCAAGACAAACCAAGAGGCTGAGGCATGGCTACTTGGAATGAAAAACTATTTCAAAATGCATGATTATTCAGAAAGTGAGAAGGCTAGAGTTTCCATTTACAATCTAAACGGAAGTGCTTCCATTTGGTGGGAGCACCTCATGAAATTAAAGAGGACCAGTGAAAGAACGACCAACTGGGAGCGATTTAAAACATACTTCAAGCAGAAATACCTATCAGATAGGTATTATGACAACAAGATAAAGGCGTTCAATGAACTCAGGTTGGGGAACCATTTCATGGAGGAACATGTTAATAAATTCTTGGAACTGTTAAGGTATGTGGACTACATCAAGGATGAAAGGGTAAAGATTCAGTGTCTCCTTGAAATCCTACCACAGAATTACAGGGATAGGATTGAGTTTGTCCATCCACCAAGTTTGGATGAAGCCATCAGGATGGCCATGCTCTGTTATGAGTAGAATAAAGGGAAGATAGATACTCAACCAGCATCGAAAGGGAAGCCCAAAGGAGGATTTGAACCAAGGAGGAGTGGTTTCAAGCCACCTTTCAAGAATCAGTCCAGAAACTTCCCACAAGGACAGCCAGCAGGAAGTGGATTCAAACCAGCTGCAACATCCAAGAAAACATCAAAAGGACCACTTCAGTGTTGGGGATGCGGAGACAACCACATGCTTAGAGATTTCCCAAATCAAAGAGGGAATCCCAGAAGCTTGCACAACTTGGGAGAAGCAACCACAGTAGAAGATATGGCCAGATCCACACCTCGAATCTATACAGCACTGGATGATCACCAAGCAGCAGTGGTAGAAGTTGAAGGTAAGAATGCTAAGCAATCTATTTCTATTTTAATTGATACAGGATCCACCCATAGTTATGTGTCCCCTAAAGTGGTTGAACGATGTTCACTTGGTAAAGTGAAACATAGTAAGTCTTGGTTAGTTCAACTAGCCACTGGGACTAAGAGAAAAGTGAGTGAAGTAGTGGTGGAATGTCCCATAGAGCTTAATGGACTTCCCACCAAGGTAAACTTGAATGTACTACCCTTGGGATCTTATGATGCCTTGATAAGCATGGACTGGTTGGAGAAGCATAGAGCCAAACTTGAATACTACAAGAAATTACTTGAGTGTATTGATGATGAAGGAAGACCAAGGTTGGTTAAAGGAACTCCAAAACAAGTTTCAGTAAGGAAGATTTCGGCCTCACAGCTGAGAAAGTTCTATAAAAAGGGTTGTCAATTATATGTTGTGCATATAGCAGACTCAGCAGAAGATAAGGGACCAAATTTGGAAGACTTTCAAATGCTACAAGAGTTCCAGGATGTATTTCCAAATGAAGTACCAATACTACCACCCAAGAGGGAAATTGATTTCTCCATTAACCGTGTTCCAAGAGCGGCACCAAGCTCCAAATCCCATTATAGAATGAGTACACCTGAACTGATAGAACTAAAAATGCAGCTGCAAGAATTAATGGACAAGGAGTATATCAGAACGAGTGTGTATCCTTGGGGTGCACCTGTGTTGTTTGTTAAGAAGAAGGATGGGACTTTAAGGCTATGTATAGATTACAGGCAGCTAAACAAAGTAACCATCAAGAACAAGTATCTATTGCTAAGAATTAATGACTTGTTTCATCAAATGAAGGAAGCTAAAGTATTTTCCAAGCTTGACTTGAGGTCTGGCTACCATCAAGTGAGGGTAAAGGATGAAGACATTCACAAAATAGCTTTTCCGAACTAGATATGGATACTATGAGTTCACTGTGGTGCCATTTGGCCTAACCAATGCACCTGCTACATTCATGTGTGTTATGAACAGTGTCTTCAGTAAATACCTGGATAAGTTTTTGATTGTATTCTCAGATGACATTCTGGTGTATTCAAAGAATGAAGAAGAGCATATTGAACATTTGAGAATGGTACTACAAGTCCTTAGAGAACACCAGCTATATGCAAAGCTTAGCAAGTGCGGATTTTATCAAGAAAAGGTGCAGTATTTGGGACATATCATTTCAGCAGAAGGTATTGCAGTAGACCCAAAGAAGATTGAGGTCATAATGGATTGGCCTACTACGAAAAATGTTGCAGATGTAAGATCATTTATGGGCCTTGCAGGGTACTACAGAAGATTCATTGAGAGTTTCTCCAAGATATCACATCCAATTACATTGTTACAAAGGAAGGAAGTCAAATTTATATGGTCTGAGAAGTGTGAAAGGAGTTTTCAGAAGCTAAAAGAATTACTTACCAGTGCTCCTATTTTAAAGATTGCAGATCCAAATAAAGACTTTGTGGTATGCACAGATGCTTGCATGGAAGGATTGGGTGGAGTACTCATGCAAGAAGGATTTGTAATTGGCTATGAGTCAAGGAATTTGAAGGATCATGAAAGGAAATATGCCACACATGACTTAGAGCTAGCATCCATAGTACATGCTCTTAATAAATGGAGGCATTACCTGTTGGGAAGAAGATTTGAACACAGGACAGACCACGTGAGTTTAAAATATTTGTTTGACCATCCAAATATAAATTCCAGACGGACTAGATGAATGGAATTTCTCTGTGAGTTTGATTTGTACATGAAACATGTCAAGGGAAAGGAGAATAAGGTTGTTGATGTACTCAGCAGGAAATTCCATGTTGTAGCAATGAGTGTTTGTAAATCAGATTTGAAGGCAAGAATCATTGAATTTCAAGCTAGTGATGAAGCTTACCTACAAATCAAAGAGAAGTTACAGCAGGGAAAGAGGGATAACAAGTGTGCGGGATATAAAATTGGATAGAATGATGTCCTTTTGTACCAAGATGCCAGACTGTACATTCCAAACTGTGCAGAATTGAAGGAGCTCATGTTGAGTGAGATACACCAAAGTCCATATTTTGGCCACCCAGGATATCAGAAGACTATAACCACAACAAGAAAACAATACTTTTTGCATGGGATGAAGTAGGAAATAGAAGAGTGTATGTCTAGATGTCAAAAGTGTCAGCAGGTCAAGGCAGAGCATCAACATCCAGCAAGACTATTGCAGCCATTTCCCATCCCAGAGTGGAAATGGGAAGTGATTTCTATGGATTTTATAACAGGTTTACCCATGACTGTGAAGAAGCATGATTCCATTATGGTTGTAGTGGACAAGCTATCAAAAGTAGCTCACTTCATTCCAGTTAAGTCTACTCACAAGGCCAATTAATTTGCAAATGTCTTCATGAGAGAGATATTCAGGTTGGATGGATTGCCCAAGGAAATAGTTTCAGACCATGATACAAAATTCACTTCCAATTTTTGGAAAGGGTTATTTCAAGAGTTGGGGATTAAGTTGAATTTCAGTACAACCTATCATCCTCAAACAGATGTTCAGATGGAGAGAGTAAACCAGATTCTTGAAAACATGTTAAGAATGTATGTGATGGACAAGCCATCCTAGTGGGAAGACTACCTACACTTGGAATAATTTGCCTACAATAATGGCTACCAGGCATCATCGAAGATGAGCCCTTTTGAAATTCTGTATGGAAGAGGATGCAGAACTCCAGTAAATTGGGACAACCCAGTGAACAAGGTAGTGCTTGGACTAGAAATGATTGAAGAGATGGAACAAGAAGTTGTCAATATTAGGCAGAATTTGAAGGCAGCTCGAGACAAGCAGAAAAGTTATTCATATTTGAAGAGAGTGCATAAAGAATTTCATATTGGGGATCATGTTTACTTGAGAGTGAGACCAAGGAAGAGATCCATGAAGTTGGGAAGTTGTGCCAAGTTGGCACCCAGATATTGTGGACCATTTGAAGTCCTTGATAGAATAGGACCCATTGCATATAGAATTGAATTATCTGCTAATATGAAATCTCATAATGTTTTCCATGTATCTTTGCTTAAGAAATATGTACATGATCCTAATCACATCATTGATTGGCATGTGATATAGGTGGAACCAGAGGGAGAATTCCAAGTGGACCCTATATTCATCCTCGACAGAAAGGTTACCTTACTCCAGAGGCAATCCATCGGACATATAAAGGTGCAATGGAAGCACCTTAGTCCAGAGGAGGCGACCTGGGAGCTTGAGGATGCCATGAGATTGGCATTACCTTTTTTGTTCAGTTTTGAGAACACTGAGGACAGTGTTGTTCTAAGGGGGAGGGAGTTGTAATACCCCTATCCTGACTTAGTAATTATTGGCCTCAATGTAAATATTGTGTTTATGCAATGTATGTCGATCCTAGTGTGGAGCTCAAGGCCAAGGCCCCACTAGTGGATGTTTAAGGTTTGCTTCATAGGCAAATATTGGTTAGTGAAACTATGCATGTGTTGTTAAGCCATGAAATTTTGTAATAGATGTAAATGTTTAATATTGCAATGAAAATACCCTGAACTGGATAAGTGAAGCAGCTAATGAGAAGGGGGAGAAGGTATCCGCTAGGGAGAGGTGATGTAATGTCCCCATTCAAATAATTTCATAGTAAGACAATCCCATCAATCCTACTAGTTTCCTAGGTTGGATGGGCACATGTGGAATGGTAATAAGGAAGCTAATAAATGATGTTTAGACATTAGAAGGGTTCAATTATTTAATAAATAGAGTGAATAAAGAAATTCAAGAGAAATCCTAGATGGCAAATGGTTTTGGAGACATATGGAGGATGTGGGACCCACACTAGCTTGATTTTTCATAATACATGGTATCTCTCTCTTGCAAATTCGAATTAATGGGAAGGTGAACACTCTTGGGTGAGTTGGTAAGTCATAACACATGTCATTGAGCATCTTAGGTCGAATTGGGAAGGATTGGTAACCTCCATGGAAGATAAAGAGTCAAATTGGAAGTTTGTGGACACTTGGGCTAGATTCCCTAGCCCCTATGACACCAATGATGGAGCATCTATGACAACTATGACAAATTGCAGAACTAACCTCTGACATCTGACCACTATGACATGTCAACCCCAAAAATAGGCTCAATGAAGGCGCTCATGGGAGTTGGAGAAGCCAAAGAAACTCAAAATCGAATTTGGGAGAAGATGGAAGGTTGGAACTAGGAGACAAGTGGCAAATGTGGAATATTTCCTAAATGGAAATCTATTGAATCTATTGAGAGGATTTCGACCCTTAGAAGGCTAATGTTGGTTATAAAATGTAGAAATGAAGTATGAGAATGGCTTTTGATGATTTGAGAAAAATTGCATTTGTGAAGAGAGAACTACTGGATGACTAGTTTCTTTCCTTAGCCAATTTCGAGGGTGAAAGATTCCCATCCAAGTTGGTGTTTGGAGAGGCCAATCAGGTCTTTCATGGTGCTTTAATGGATTTTTATTTTCAGGTAGCAGCTATAGGAAGTTTCATGGTTTGGTTTAGTGCAGCACTTTCTCTCCACCGTTTCCAGTTTTGAAGGCATATTCATGCTCCTTGAGGGAGGGCGTTTTTGGTGAGCTCTTGTGCTTCTTGGGAGAGCTTATCATTATATATTTCTGATTGTAATAGCTTCATATCCTCTGTTATTAATATTCAAAAATTCTCAGGTCGAAATACCCACTGGTTGTATGCAAAAATATTGATTAATGAGCACACAATGTCCATTTCCCCAATGCTTTGATGTATGACCCTATAGGGTTGATTATTTCGAATGGATGGATGATTCTATGATATATTTGTGATTCATATACTACCATGGATATATTCTACAAGTTTCATGTACTCTAATTGATCATTTGAAGCATTTTTACTCAGTTTGTTTGTATTGAGAGGTGAAATAGTGTCATTTCCCCAAGGGTCGAATTGGGGGTTTTTGTTGTTGAATGTGAGAGAGTTAGAACAGTAGTAAAAATAAATTAATGGTGTATATGAGACCTTAATCACATAATTAACACATTAAATACCTCTGTTCATAAATTTGTGGGATTTTGGAGGCATTTGGAAGGCCATTTGCAGGGTTACCCCGGGGGGATTTGATGCACAAATTACTAGTCAAAATTACATATATTGATCAGAATACAAATCAAGTTTGCAGCAGTATTTGGAGGGCCATAAAATATCCCTGAACCTAATATTCAAGTCTCAATATCGTTCATACACTCCTATAGAATATTTGGGAGCATTTGGGTTGATTTGGAGGTCAAAATAGTAAAATTAGTCAAAGATCAAAATTAGGGAAAAAGTGGAAAAATTGGCATTTTAATAAAATTTTGAAAAAGGGTCATTATAGTTGAGGGGTCTATGGGATGGTGACCCATCCTGCCACTTAGGCAGGATTAACCGATTTGATTCCCTGTACGGGTACGTATTTGTTTACAGAATGTGGAGAAGGTAATCCTGCGGGGATATTCGTAGTAGGATAAAAACGGTACGGATATTTGAGTAAAGGGGTTCGTACATTTCAAGATTTTGGCGGTTTGTCGCTCTTCTAGGGAAAGGAGGATCAGTTGTGCACAGATTTTTTGTTCCTAGAGTTCAATGCGTTATGTTGGAGAGAGATCCTGATACGCAGGGAGAGTCGAAGAAGTAGAGCTGAGTACCAGAGGGATCTTGTTTGTATCCGTGATCCCTGAGTAGAAACCTGAAGATGAGTTTAAAGGAGAATTGCAGGACGTGAATAGCTCAAGGAAGCTATGCGCAGTCCTGAATCCGCAAGCAGATAGATGAGTTGCGGGACAGAGTCTAGTCCACAACCTTGGAATGAACCAACTTGTTAAGTGGACGTAAGAGATAGAGTTAAGGGTTGGGAATGCTCTATAAACTCAGTGAAGACTAAGATCTCATAGAACTAGAAGTAGGACCTTCTTATGCCTACCCTGAATAGCACTAGAATGGAAGGGGCCTTGAGGGACGGTGTAGCAGAGAAGAGGGTCTTCCTTGTGTTGGGTGAGGTTGATAATGTGGGTTCTTGATGTACTGAGTGATTGAGATGTCTGTAGCTCTGTGGTTGAGCTCACTGACTTAGAAATAACCCCCATGTTTCCCTATATGCTTGATAAACCCAACTATAGGTTGGCTTAGAAGGTGTATGCTTGATAAACCCAACTGGAGGGTGGCTTAGGATGAGTATGTTTCCTGGATTGCTTCATAACCCAGCCAGAGGTTGGTCTAGCATTGGAGTGGATCTTGACTGTTAGAGAGCCTACCTAGACCTCCTTAGTGGATACATAGATTAGCTTGGGGGTGGTCTCTCAGTTGCAAGAGTATAGGTTGGACAGAGACCTAAGGTTGGTTGGAACGTTGCTCTCACTTAGCCAGTTGCTGGGGAAACTTCAAGATACAAAGATAAGTGTTTTGTGGAAGGCATGGTGTTATTTATGTGTGATTATTATGTTTTTTTGCTTAAGTTGTTAAATGAATGTTATATGAATGTGAATAATAAGTAGACCATGCGTAAACCTGAGTAGAAAGTTGAGTGATGGTTGAAATACCTCATACAGTTGCATGAGTTAAGGCGTTGTTAATCTTACATGTGCTAGATGTATGGATAGACTTCACTTATTGTATTATGTGCATTTTGTATGATATGTTAACCCTGTTATGGATTGCTAACCTAATTGAATCATGGAATGGTTAGCGTGGCTGTGGAATCCTTAAACTGCTATGTGAGTCGAAGAGAGATTATGCCAGGAGACAAGTAGAGACATGTTAAAGGTTGGAAGGTACCTTAGAATGGTTATAGACTAAAATTCAGAGAATAAAATGAAGAGTTTGGACACCTCAGTTGGGAAAGGAATTGAACCAACTGATAGATCTCTTTAAGAGATTTCAAACAGTACAAACCTTTCCTCATTTGGACCAAGGACGAGGAAGTTATGACCCTCGGAAGTTACTTGAAATATTGCTGGAATGAGGGTCTTGAGCATGGCCATTTCCGCATCCATAATGAAGATTGCGGATTGCGGAGGGTCATTTAGCAGAAAGGAAAGTTAGGTTTCCTCATTTATGCACCTGCAATTACGGATTGCGGAAATTCATTTGGTGTAAAGGTTAAATTTCCGCATTCCAGCACCCGCAATTGCGGGTTGCGGAAAGTCGTTTGGAGGAAAGGTTGGGTTTCCGCATTTCCGCACTCACAATTATGGAGTGCAGATTGTGGAAATCCGTTTGATGGGAAAATTAGATCTCTGCATTTCTGCACATGCAATTGCAGATTACGGAAGGTCACATAACGAAAAATTTATATTCCACATTTCTGCACCCGCAATGTGGATTGCGGATTCTGGAAAGGTGCAGTTGCGGACTTCGGATCGCAAGGGTGAGATGCAGATCTGATCCTAGTGCGGTTGTGGTTAATTTTGGAAGCAAAAGAAGAAGAAAAAAAAGTAACTGAGGGTGTCCCGTGGTCTAAGAAGGCCATGTAGATGTTACAAAGTGGTATTAGAGCTTCAGTTGCAACACTGGGGATGTTACGGCCGAACCAAGGAAGAAATCACATGCAAAGAAATTCCCATGGCACTGTTTAATCTAACATAAGTTTAATAATTTACTAATTAATGAATCATTTCCATACTGTGTGGATGTTTCAAGTTCTATGCTATCTAATAAATATTTGTATCATGCATTATGACTGCAACAGGTTAGAGTTGAAGCGTACAGCAAGGCCGTGTATCAGAAAACAAGAATGGTGACCGTTAATGATGCACAAAATCCCTACGAGCCTGAAGAAGACGTGCTGGGGGGAAATGTGCAGGAAGAGCACACAGAAACAACGTCTAATGGAAGAAGGGAGTGGGTGACTCCCCAGTATTGGGTTGAGACCATGGTAAGCTTTAATGAGAGGCTGATAAATGCACAAGAGGAGAAGCACCAACTCAATGTAGCCATTCTGCAGAGCCTCGCTGACATGCATCATAAAGTAAACATGGGGTTCAATCCAAGCAATATGGGCTGGGAAGAAAGGAATTCAGATATCTATTCTCGAGGTCGTTCTAGGTAGAGGACTCCAAGCCATAAAGGGGGTGTTGTGAGTAGAAGGCACAGAACATCCTCTTCGGGATCTCCTTCCAGCAAGTCAGAACACTCCAGAGACTCTCCAAGAAGTCGAAGACACACTTACAATCGGTCTGAGAAAATAAGGAGCTTCAAAGGGATTCCACGAGGAGGATTCAGGAAAGCAAGAGCTCCTACCTTTGATGGAGAAAGCAAGACAGACCAAGAGGCTGAGGCATGGCTACTTGGAATAAAAAAGTATTTCAAATGCATACTTATTCAGAAAATGAGAAGTCTAGAGTTTCCATTTACAATCTAAATGGAAGAGCTTCCATTTGGTGGGAGCACCTCATGAAAGTAAATAGGACCAGTGAAAGAAGGACCAGCTGGGAGCGATTTAAAAGATACTTAAGGGAGAAATACCTATGAGCTAGGTATTATGACAACAAGAGAAAGTAGTTCAATGAACTCGGGTTGGGGAAAAATTCCATGGAGGAACATGTTCATAAATTCTTGGAATTGTTAAGGTATGTGGACTACATCAAGGATGAAAGGCCCTAGAGATTCAGTGTCTCCTTGAAAGCCTACCACAAAACTACAGGGATAGGATTGAGTTTGTCCATCCATCAAGTTTGGATGAAGCCATCAGGATGGCCATGCTCTATTATGAGCAGAATAAAGGGAAGACAGATACTCAACCAGCATGGAAAGGGAATCCCAAAGGAGGATTTGAACCAAGGAGGAGTGGTTTCAAGCCACCTTTCAAGAATCAGTCCGGAAACTTCCCACAGGTACAGCCAGCAGAAAGTGGATTCAAACTAACTACAACATCAGAGAAAACATCAAAAGGACCACTTCAGTGTTGGGGATGTGGAGACAGCCACATGCTTAGAGATTTCCCAAATCGAAGAGGTAATCCCTGAAGCTTGCATAGCTTGGGAGAAGCAACCATAGTAAAATATATGGCCAGAGCCACACCTCGAATCTATGCAGCACTGGATGATCACCAGGAAGACCACCAAGCAGTAGTGGTAGAAGTTGAAGGTAATAATTCTAGGCAATCTATTTCTGTTTTAATTGATACAGTATCCACCCATAGTTATGTGTCCCCTAAAGTGGTTGAATGATGTTCACTTGGTAAAATTAAACATAGTAAGTCTTGGTTAGTTCAACTAGCCACTGGGACTAAGAGAAAAGTGAGTGAAGTATTTGTGGAATGTCCCATAGAGATTAATGGACTTCCCACCAAGGTAAACTTGAATTTACTACCCTTGGGATCTTATGATGCCTTGATAGGAATGGACTGGTTGGAGAAGCATAGAGCCAAACTTGACTGCTACAAGAAATTACTTGAGTGTATTGATGATGAAGGAAGACCAAGGTTGGTTAAAGGAATTCCAAAACAAGTTTCAGTAAGGCATATTTTGGCCTTATGCTGAGAATGTTCTATAAAAAGGGTTGTCAACTATATGTTGTGCATATATCAGACTCGGTAGAAGATAAGGGACCAAATTTGGAAGACTTTCAACTGCTACAAGAGTTGCAAGATGTATTTCTAGATGAAGTACCAGGACTACCACCCAAGAGGGACATTGGTTTCTCCATTAACCGTGTTCCAAGAGCGGCACCAAGCTCCAAACCCCATTATAGAATGAGTACACCTCAGCTGATAGAACTAAAAATGCAGTTGCAAGAATTAATGGACAAGGAGTATATTTGACCGAGTGTGTCTCCTTGGGGTGCACATGTGTTGTTTGTTAAGAATAAGGAAGGGAATTTAAGGCTATGTATAGATTACAGATAGCTAAACAAAGTAACCATCAAGAACAAGTATCTATTGCTAAGAATTGATGACTTGTTTGATCAGATGAAGGAAGCTAAAGTATTTTCCAAGATTGACTTGAGGTTTGGCTACCATCAAGTGAGGGTAAAGGATGAAGACATTCACAAAACAGATTTTCTGAACTAGATATGGATACTATGAGTTCACCATGGTGCCATTTGGCCTAACCAATGCACCTGCTACATTCATGTGTGTTATGAACAGTGTCTTCAGTAAATACCTGGATAAGTTTGTGATTGTATTCTCGGATGACATTCTGGTGTATTCAAAGAATGAAGAAGAGCATATTCAACATTTGAGAATGGTACTACAAGTCCTTAGAGAACACCAGCTCTATGCAAAGCTTAGCAAGTGTGAATTTTATCAAGACAAGGTGCAGTATTTGGGACATATCATTTCAGCATAAAGTATTGCAGTAGACCCAGAGAAGATTGAGGCCATAATGGATTGGCCTACTCCGAGAAATGTTGCAGATGTAAGATCATTTATGGGCCTTGCAAGGTACTACAGAAGATTCATTGAGATTTTCTCCAAGATAGCACATCCAATTACATCGTTACAAAGGAAGGAAGTCAAATTTATATGGTATGAGAAGTTTGAAAAGAGTTTTCAGAAGCTAAAAAAATTACTCACCAGTGCTCCTGTTTTAAAGATTGTAGATCCAAATAAAGACTTTGTGGTATGCACAGATGCTTGCATGGAAGGATTGGGTGGATTACTCATGCAAGAAGGATTTGTAATTGGATATGAGTCAAGGAAGTTGAATAATCATGAAAGGAACTATGCCACACATGAATTAGAGCTAGCATCCATAGTACATGCTCTGAAGAAATGGAGGCATTACCTGTTGGGAAGAAGATTTGAACTCAGGACAGACCACATGAGTTTAAAATATTTGTTTGACCAGCCAAATCTAAATTCCAAATGAACTAGATGGATGGAATTTCTCTGTGATTTTGAATTGTACATTAAACATGTCAAGGGAAAGGAGAATAACGTTGTTGATGCGCTCAGCAGGAAATTCCATGTTGCAACAATGAGTGTTTGTAAATTAGATTTGAAGGCAAGAATCATTGAAGTTCAAGCTAGTGATGAAGCTTACCTACAAATCAAAGAGAAGTTACAGCAGGGAAAGGTGGATAACAAGTGTGCGAGATATTAGATTGGAGAGGATGATGTGCTTATGTACCAAGATGCCAGACTGTACATTCCAAACTGTGCAGAATTAAAGGAGCTCGTGTTGAGTGAGATACACCAAAAGCCATATTCTGGCCACCTAGGATATCAGAAGACTATAACCGCAGCAAGAAAACAATACTTTTGGCATGGGATGAAGAAGGACATAGCAGATTATATTGCTAGATATCAAAAGTGTCAGCAATTCAAGGCAGAGCATCAACATCCAATAGGACTATTGCAGGCATTTCCCATCCCAGAGTGGAAATGGGAAGTAATTTCTATG
This sequence comes from Larix kaempferi, assembly GCA_027924585.1. NCBI lineage: Eukaryota > Viridiplantae > Streptophyta > Pinopsida > Pinales > Pinaceae > Larix > Larix kaempferi. The sequence continues at coordinate 4,452,302 of BSBM01000319.1, forward strand.
GATTTTATAATGATTTACCCATGACTATGAATAAGCATGATTCCATTATGGTTGTAGTGGACAAGCTATCAAATGTAGCTCACTTCATTCCAGTTAAGTCTACTCACAAGGCCAATTAAATTGCAAATGTCTTCATGAGAGAGATATTCAGGTTGCAAGGATTGCCCAAGGCAATAGTTTCAGACCAGGATACAAAATTCACTTCCAATTTTTGGAGAGGGTTATTTCAAGAGTTGGGGACTAAGTTGAATTTCGGTACATCCTATCATCCTCAAACAGATGGTCAAACAAAGAGAGTAAACCAAATGCTTGAAGACATGTTAAGGATGTATGTGATGGACAATCCATCCAAGTGGGAGGACTACCTACACTTGGAAGAATTTTCCTACAACAATGGGTACCAGGCATCGTCGAAGATGAGCCCTTTTAAAGTTTTGTATGGCAAAGGATGCAAAACTGCAGTAAATTGGGACAGCCCAGTGAACAAGGTAGTGCTTGGACCATAAATGATTAAAGAGATGGAACAAGAAGTTGTCAAGATTAGGCAGAATTTGAAGGCAGCTCAGGACAAGCAGAAAGGTTATGTAGATTTGAAGAGAGTGCACAAATAATTTCTGATTGGGGATCATGTTTACTTGAGAGTGAGACCAAGGAAGAGCTCCATGAAGATGGGAAGTTGTGCCAAGTTGGCACCCAGATATTGTGGACCATTTGAAGTACCTGATAGAATAGGACCAGTTGCATATAGGATTGCATTACCTGCTCATATGAAAGCTCATAATGTTTTCCATGTCTCTTTGCTTAAGAAATATGTACATGATCCTATTCACATCATTGATTTGCATGTGATACAGGTGGAACCAGAGGGAGAATTCCAAGTGGATCCTATATGCATCCTCGATAGGAAGGTTATCCTACTCTGGAGGCGAGCCATCGGATAGGTAAAGGTGCAATGGAAGCACCTTAGTCCATAGGAGGCGACCTGGGAGTTGGAGGATGCCATGATATTGGCATTCTAATTTTTGTTCAGTTTTGAGAACATCGAGGATAGTGTTGTTCTAAGTGGGAGGGAGTTGTAATACCCCGACCCTGCCTTAGTAATTATTGGCCTCAATGTAAATATTGCGTTTATGCAATGTATGTCGATCCTAGTGTGGAGCTCAAGGCCAAGGCCCCACTAGTGGATGTTTAAGGTTTGCTTCATAGGAAAATATTGGTTAGTGAAACTATGCATGTCCTGTTAAGCCATGAAATTTTGTAATACATGTAAATGTTTAATATCGCAATGAAAATACCCTGAACTTGTTAAGTGAAGCAGCTAATGAGAAGGGGGCGAAGGTATCCACTAGGGAGAGGTGAGGGGGATGTGGGACCCTGCCTTAGTAATTATTGGCCTCGATGTAAATATTGTGTTTATGCAATGTATGTCGATCCTAGTGTGGATCTCAAGAACAAGGCCCCACTAGTGGATGTTTAAGGTTTGCTTCATAGGCAAATATTGGTTAGTGAAACTATGCATGTGCTGTTAAGCCATTAAATTTTGTAATAGATGTAAATGTTTAATATTGCAATGAAAATACCTTGAACTGGCAAAGTGAGGAAACTAATGACAAGGGGGCGAAGGTATCCACTAGGGAGAGGTCAGGAAGAATTTGAAGGCAGCTTAGGACAGGAAGAAAATTTATGCAGATATGAAGAGAGTGCACAAAGAATTTCAGATTGGGAATCATGTTATCTTGAGAGTGAGACCAAGGAAGAGCTCCATGAAGCTGGGAATTTGTGCCAAGTTGGCACCCATATATTGTGGACCATTTGACGTCCTTGATAGAATAGGACCAGTTGTATATAGGATTACATTACCTGCTAATATGAAAGCTCATAATGTTTTCCATGTCTCTTTGCTTAAGAAATATGTACATGATCCTAATCACATCATTGATTGGCATGTGATACAGGTGGAACCAGAGGGAGAATTCCAAGTGCAACCTATATGCATCCTCGACAGGAAGGTTACCTTACTCCGGAGGTGAGCCATCGGACAGGTAAAGGTGCAATGGAAGCACCTTAGTCCAAAGGAGGCGACCTGGGAGTTGTAGGTTTCCATGATATTGGCATTCACGTTTTTGTTCAGTTTTGAAAACACTGAGGACAGTGTTCTTCTGAGGGGGAGGGAGATGTACTACCCCTAACATGCCTTAGTAATTATTGGCCTCAATGTAAATATTTCTTTTATGCAATGTATGTCGATCCTAGTGTGGAGCTCAAGGCCAAGGCCCCACTAGTGGATGTTTAAGGTTTGCTTCATAGGAAAATATTGGTTAGTGAAACTATGCATGTGCTATTAAGCCATGAAATTTTGTAACAGATGTAAATGTTTAATATTGCAATGAACATACCCTGAACTAGATAAGTGAGGAAGATAATGGGAAGGGGGTGAATGTATCCACTAGGGAGAGGTGAGTGGGTTATGGGATGGTGACCCATCCTGCCACTTGGGAAGGAGTAACCGATTTGATTCCCTGTACGAGTACGGATTCGGTTACAGAACGTGGAGAAGGTAAACCTGCGGGGATATTCGCAATAGGATAAAAATGGTGCCGATATCTGAGTCAGGGGGTTCAGACATTTCAGGATTTTGGTGGTTCGTCACTCTTCTGAGGGAAAGGAGGATCGGTTATGCACAAGGGTTTTGCTCCTGGAGTTTGATACGTTCTATTGGGGAGAGAACTTGAGACACAGGGAGAGCCGAAGAAGTAGAGTTGAGTACCAGAGGGATCATGTGCGTATCCATGATCCTTGAGTAGAAACCTGAAGATGAGTTTGAAAGTAGACTGCAAGATGTGAATAACTCGAGGAAGCTAAGTGCAGTCCTGAATCCGCGAGCAGAGAGACAAGTTGCGGGACAGAGTCTATTCCGCAACCTTGGAATGAACCAACTTACTAAGTGGGCGTAAGAGATAGAGTTAAGGGTTAAGAATGCTTAATAAACTCAGTGAAGACTAAGATCTCATAGAACTAGTAGCAGGACCTTCTTATGCCTACACTGAATAGCACTGGTAGGGAAGGGGCCTTGAGGGACAGTGTAGTAGAGAAGACGGTCTTACTTGTGTTGGTTGAGGTTGATAATGTGGGTTCCTGATCTGCTGAGTGATTGAGATGTATGTACCTCTATCATTGAGCTCACTGACTTAGCAATAACCTCCATGTTTCCATGTATGCTTGATAAACCCATATGTAGGTTGTCTTAGCAAGTGTATGCTTGATAAACCCAACTACAGGGTGGCTTAGCATGAGTATGTTTCCTGGATTGCTTGATAACCCAGCTAGAGGTTGGTCTAGCATTGGAGTGGATCTTGACTGTTAGAGAGCCTACCTAGCCCTCCTTAGTGGATACATAGCCCAGCTCATGGGTGGTCTCTCAGCTGAAAGAGTATAGGATGGACAGAGACCTAAGGTTGGGTGGAACGTTTCTCTCACTTAGCCAGTTGTTGGGGCAACTTCAAGATACAAAGATAAGTGTTATGTTGAAGGAATGGTGTTCTTTATGTGTTATTATTATGCTTTTTTGCTTAAGCTGCTAAATGAATGTTATATGAATGTGAATAATAAGTAGACCATGTGTAAACCTGAGTAGAAGGTTGAGTGCTAGTTGAAATACCTCATACAGTTGCATGAGTTAAGGCGTTGTTAATCTTACATGTGCTAGATGTATGGATAGACTTAACTTATTGTATTATGTGCATTTTGTATGATATGTTAACCCTGTAATCGATTGCTAACCTCATTGAATCATGGAATGGTTAGGGGGCTTGTGTAATCCTTAAACTACTCTATGAGTCAGAGAGAGATTATGGAAGGAGACAAGTAGAGACCTGTTAAAGGTTGGAAGGTACCTTAGAATGGTTACAGACTAAACTTGAGAGAATACAATGAAGAGGTTGGACACCTCAGTTGGGCAAGGGATTGCACCAACTTTTAGAGATCTTCAAGAGATTTCCAATGGTACCAACCTTACCTCATTTGGACCAAGGACGAGGAATTTACCACCCTTGGAAGTTACTTGAAATATTATTGGAATGAGGGTCTTGAGCATGGTCATTTCCACATCTGTAATGTGGATTGTGGATTGCGGATTGCGGATTGCGGAAAGTCATTTGGCGAAAAGGTTAAATTTCTGCTTTCCCACACCCAGAATTGTGGATTGCGGATTGTGGAAAGTTGTTTGGCGAAAAGGTTAGGTTTCCGCATTTCCGCACCTGCAATTGCGGATTGCAGAAAGTCATTTGGCGAAAAGGTTAGGTATCCGCATTTCTGCAACCACAATTGCGGATTGCGGAAAGTCGTTTGGCGGGAACATTAGATCTCTGCATTTCTATACCCGCAATTGCGGAAGGTCACATAACGGAAAAGTTATATTCCACATTTCTGCACCAGTAATCCGTATTGCGGATTGCGAAAAAGTGCAGTTACAGACTGCAGATCGCAAGGGCTAGATGCAGATCCGAGCCCAGTTCAACTGTGGTTGATTTTGGAAGCAAAAGAAGAAGAAAAAAAGTAACTGAGGGTTTCCCATGGTCTAAGAAGGCCATGGGCACGTTACAGTTACCCGATTAACTCAAGAATTCATCATATTCAGAATTACTTGCACATTTAACATTTAGTATATATGTTTGACACCTAACATATTATTCTCATCACTCATTCATGTGGAAAATACATATAAACGCGAATATGCACACATCTATAAGCATGAACTTAACCATAAACAAAATCAAACACACAGATTCAATCACACAACATGGTATTACGTGGTTCACCCCTAGGATGGGAGCTATGTCCACAAGAATTGTTGATTATATTAATGGGAAGGGTTCAACAGTTCCATCCTACGCACTCAACTGCAGGCTCTTCTCTCTACAATAGGTCTCTGCGCACACAGCTACAGAGCCTCTTTCTCTCTTCACTGGGTCTCTGCACACACAGATGCAGAGCCTCTTTACAATATTTAGTCTCTCAACAGAGATCAAAAATATACCCATTCCCTTACAAAAATGCCCCTTTTATAGATCGTTCCCTTAGGTCATGTCTTTACAATGCATATGGGCCAAAAACCCTAGGGTAACAAAAAATGGTGCGGTTACCCTTCCAGCTCAGCCTGTCTTAGTCGACAGCTACTCCACTCGCCTATGGCTGCTCTGCTGGACCACTCCTAGCTCTGACAACCACAGTCCTCTCGGAACGGCTCTAACTGTATAGTGGCATGTCGCTTTTTGCCCCTCTGGATTTCCTATCGCTATCGAACCATGGCTTTGCTTCTAACGGCTTTCGCCGCTCTAACTACCAGGTCTCTTTCAACTGTTGGGGGGGGAATATACCCTATAGCAAGGAAACTAATGCTATCAACTGGAGTGGGGTGGCAGGTAAGTGTATTGATGATATTACAGAAATATTTACGAAAAGAAATAAGTTATGGATCTTGAGAACACACCTTTCAATCGAAGTTCGATCCTAGCCTTTACTTGATCTTGTGCTCAACCTTCAAATCCACCTTCCTTTCAGTAAACCTGCAATAACAATACCTTTCTCAAAGCATCTTAGGCAATATATAAAGCTTGAAAGAAAACAAAAACAATGTTTAACATTCAATATTGACCAAAACAGATCCAAATTAAGATGTCATTTCAGAACACATTTAAGTTGGAACAAGAAAGACACTTCAACCTTTATTGTCAAAAGTAAATTGATGTACAAGTATACCTGACTCTATGACAGGCTCCTGCAACTTGATTCTGGGCTCTGGCTCTTCTCTGGCTTGGATATCTTCAGCATCAACTCCTCCAATGCAAGCTTCTTCTTTAGATCTCTATGTCTCAAAGTTTCTCCATTAATTCATCTAACCTTTCTCTTTAATATTCTTTGTATTTATCGGATTAGAGAAGTAGTTCAGGTCGATGTATGGTTATGGAGGAAGTTGGGGAAGTTGGGAAACTACCAGCGACTAATCCTCCTCAAGAAAATTAATTATTTTTTAGTCATCTTTTGATATGTACGCGACTATTTTTCAATGAAGTAGCATATAGGGCGCTACTTTAGAGCTTACCAACTAGCGCTCATCGAATCTTAAATGTTGAGCGCTACTATGCTGAGAAGGAGTAGCGCTCATAAGGCTTTGAGCGCTACTTTTATACACTAGAGTAGCGTATGGGCGCTAGTCTCTTTGAGTAGAGTATAGCTCATATCTCAGAATGATATGTTTAGGGTTTTTCCAGTAAAATTAGGAAATGGAGTAAGTCAAAGTATCATCTAAGGTCAACATGCTCCTCCATCCAAGTTGTCCTTTTGTGTGATCAACAGCTCAAGGTGATCACGGACGGAGAGGCGCAAGTTCGACCTATAACAGATGCCCCCTAATGTGTGAGGTTAGAGGGAAATGATGGCCGAAATACATTATAATCCAAAGCCAGAGGAGAAGCAAAGAACCGCAGAAAACAAGTCACAAGAACACCTGCAACAAAGATCAAGGTTAGCTAGCAATTACATTTTTTGACAGCATATAGATGTGCAGTGTAATACAACATGATCTCCGATACATAACAAGGAGATGTATATAAAGCATGGCCACTTGGAATACAAGCGTGGATCCATGTCAAACTGAGAGATCATAGCCATAACAACAAACTGGATCTATGTCTCATGGAGAGCCGAATATAAGTGAGGCTCAGTCTTGTGCAACTTGGGTGATAACAAAACGAGGTAATGTCATCCAAAATCCCAAGGTCTTCATCCAAAACAACTCTAGGTATAAACCCTAACCATGTGAATAGATGAGCTGACAGTCGAACAAGGGGGGTATCATTTGATTACCGGTCATTGATGTATACCGTTAACAAACGCGAGGACTTCCATCGATAATGATGATGGGGTCTAAGTTACCAAGTACGATCTGCCAAATGTGAATAAATGGACTTGGAGTCGAACACTTGGGGATCCTATCGAAGAAGAGACATTGATGTATTCTCATCATTCAACGGCGAGGAAAATTGCCACTGGTGACTGAAATCTCCAAGGTACTAACCGAAACTCTAAACTTCATTCCCAGAGTAAAATGATTTGATGTCGATGGGAAGAAGTTCGTTGGAAGGGAGGCCTTAAGGCATCCTCCATCATCCAACTCGAGGAACACTCAACTGGTAAGAGCTGATATGGAATAATATGTAACAAGACTGACACTAGGAAGGCTGACACATGAGGTCAAGGTAAAATGCAGAATGGCCAACACAGGGTATATCCTTGAACATTGAGCACAACACAAAGTGACTCAGGCAGTTTCTGACATAATGGGGTAAATAATAAGTCTGAAATGTAAAAGACATTATCAGACCCTCCATATGGTTGGAAGAATAACCAACCGGGGCAGTAAACAACTCGGAGGAAAGGTTCACCCTGAGGTCAAAAACTAAACCCAACCGACAAGATAGACTCAAGTAGGTGTTGTGTTCAAGGATAGAACTGACTGAACTACCTTTGACAATGAAGATATGATATGTCTTTCCCGTCCCTTATTCTTTTTAGATAAAAGAATACCTTTCTTGTTGTTTTAATGATTCCAAGAAAGAATGAAAACTCAATAGATCCAACCATGTAAAAATTTTAACGAGCCCATGGGAGGAAGACTCATGACCTTCTTCATTGTTTATAGAGTTCGAAGAAGAGATAGAAGATTACTCTATATTACTGATCTCTGGATTTTAATATCGAGCCGAGATCTGTTCTTGCTCGCCGGTGTTTTCAATTTTAAGGAGTCTGAAAAACTTAAACAATAACTCCATATATCTGCTCATGGATTTTAGTATCGAGCCCAAGAAGATTAATGCTCGCCGGTGTTTTCCTGTTTATAGAGTCTGAAAAACTTAAACAATCCTCTTTTCACCTATCCATGGATTTTATATCGAGCCCAGATTGGTCTGTGCTCAGCGGTGTTTTCTTGTTTATAGAGTTGAAAAACTTAAACAGTGCTCTACTTACCCTCTCGTGGATTTCACATCGAGCCCGAGTAGGTGAATGCTCGCTTGGTATTTTCATGTTTAGAGAGCCTGAAAACCCTAAAGAAATGCTCCAAAAGGTCATTTTTCATGCAGTTAGTCTCCTCCCCCGAAAAAGTATAAAACAATGGAAGAAGAACTCTTCTAGCGCATATAGGAGTATACCTAGAGTATACCTTTTTCCGTAGTTAATCCACCTAGGCCCGGAAAAGGGATAATTCTATACCTGAGTGGATGAGCCTTCGATTACTTTAACGAGCTCGAAGAGGACAAGCTTGCTCAGAAATCTTGTTTAGGTTTAAATAGTCCAAACAAAAGCTTAAAATGACTTAAAGGTCAGCTTCTAAGATCATAGCTTCATACTCTACCAAAACTAGGTCTTCAACAAAATATTAGTCGATGCGGCAAAAATCTCGAATTATATATGAATTTGAACTATTTAACTAGTTGACAAAGTCTATCATCAAGAGTTTTTAAACTTAGGAGATGAATCCGACAAAAATTAAATGAAAATTGAGCTTGGATTAGTATTGTACCATATGTGTGTTTCAATTGATTAATTAGGGATTTTTTGAAAATTTTGAAACTATATAAAATTAAACAATGGTGGGTAAAAATCAAACATCAATTCTTCTATATAATTTTATTTTAAAAATCAATTTCCAAATTGTTTTGTAGGGCAAATATTGGGGCAACCTTTTGCAATTTCAAATCTCCATGGCGATCAAACCAAGCATCGAAACGTCGTTATTCCTCCACCAAGTAAGTTAAAATCCACCTTACTTGCATTTTCATGGTTTAATTTTCATTTTTTAAGCAAAAAATGGCTTGCAACGTGATGCTCACAAGTTTTGTTGCGCGGGCGCTACTGTGTAACTATAAAAGTAGCATGTAAACGCGATGGGCGCTACTGTGCTCAAGCAGAGTAGCGCCCATACGTGACTGTGTAGTATACACAGTAGCGCTCATACTTGAAAACCTACATACAAGCGTCGAGACTCAAAAAAATTTCATTTTTTGTGCAGGATGGTTCTTCAATGGAGGGAGAGAGAACATGAGGACATGGATAGGTTGGCCATGCAAGATCTGGCCACTCTCCACACTCTCCGAAGATGCGGTTTAATGAAGTTTTACCGAACCGTAAACATGAGGGCTTTAAACAAACTGTTCCGAAGACTTATTCAGTACTGGGATGTGGATACCAATACTTTTGTCATCCGTGGGCAAACTTTGGAGCTTACAGTTGATGACATATATTTCATTACTAGTCTCTCAAGGAGAGGAGATGTAATCAATCTGAAAGGGTCTTCTCGTGTGGGTGTAAGATCTATGCAAGAGTACGTGAATACATATTATGTTTCCAGAGCTGAGAAATTGGGAAGCCAAGTCTTGATTTCAACTATTAACGGTCTCCCTTTGAAAGTGATAGTGAGCATGATCAACCGAGTGGCAGGTAGTGCATCACAACACTTAGCTTCCAGGCACTCTATGCATATTGGTGTACAATGCTTACACGGCCATGTCTATGATTGGTGTACTAGTTTACTGGCGAGCATGAAATCTCAATTCACGGGTTGCAAATCCGGCACAATGAAGAATTTTGCGTACGGTAGCATTTTGTGTACTTTCTTCTTTGAGAGGATGCCTGCTATCAGTTTGGGGATGCCTCTACCTCAGGTTAACCCCCGTGAGCCCATACTAGGCCATTGGGGTGACATATTCCTCCGCCAGGGTGGTGGGGAAACTCACTACTGTTATCATACTGATGATTTATGGGGGTGGTGGGAGAGGCAAGTGCCCGCTTTCGAGCAGTTTCCATATGTTGGATTGGATTTCTGTCATGATCCAGAGCTGGTGCTTCCTCCAGGTGGAGCCTAGGGAGATATTGGTATGTTTAAATTTTGAGGTTTATTTAATTTTTTCAAACTTTTTCAAGTATTTGATTTTTATGAATGAGTTTTGAAGTTCTAATCAAGTGTCATATGCAGATCTGGGGCCTGTTCCTCCTGAGGGACATCCTACCATCTTTGTGAGGCCAGCTGATATTGCTGCAGCAGATGCTATGTTGGGGACCTTAGAGAGAAAAATGAGTCGGTTGACTCATGAAATTCCTGCATGCCATATGGATCAGATACCTATTGATATGCAAGAAGATGTTGTTGTGGTTCCCCCGGCATGGCTTAGGGTGCTGCCGAAAAAAGCTAGGCTAGTCGTATGCTATCGCAATGCAGTAGATGATGATGATGTCCCTCCTTATCCATAGGAGAGGGATACATTATATGTATATATTTTTGAGGCTACTATGCCCAGTTTGTGTACTTTTATGACCTGACTTGATAGACTTGTGACCCAAAACTCATATATTTTTTGATACAGTATCGGCTATATACAGTATCGGTTATTTACATGCGTATGTGTTTTAATTTTATGTGTGCAATGTTGTTTATGAAAATGTATGATGCAAATGCCAGTCTAACACACAATTTGCTAATGAACCAGCTAAAGTGTTTAAACTTCTTGGAATGTGTTCATATATAATAGAATGAAATTGTCTTTCCAATAGTCTAACTCGTAGAAACTGATGTAGCAATCCCGGATCCCTAATCTGATAGACACCTGTTAACAGAAATACAATTAATTGTGAGTCAAGCCTTACCTCCAAATGTGAAATGCCATGACTGAGAGCATCTCAGAGAAGTTCTATAACTGCACTGTATTCAGCCACATTATTCGTGGTAGGACCCAAACAAACCCCCCCCGAAGAGACAAGTTGGCCAGCGGGTGAATAAATGACCCAAGATGCTGCAGCCAACTGACAGGTGTGGCGACTAACGCCGTCAGCAAATCCTAAGAAATGTTCGGTTGACATCTAGTACACGAAACGAAAAACACACATAAGATTAACTAACGAGCATAACAAAACTAGCTATACATAAATATACAGCTATGTTACAAGAAAAAGTACTTCAGCCTAAGCGTAACAATTCTTTAGGTAGGGTCAATGCCTGGATCCTCCTCGTGAGGTTGTGAGGCACCTGCAACAATTAATTAACAAGAATACGCGAAATAGCAGAAATGACAGAACTCAGAATCACTTTTGTATTGATCACAGGCCACTTCGAGGGGGCAACCTCCTTTGAGCAAGCTCAATACAAATAACTTCACGGTGCCTTCATAGGTCTCAACACACACTTATATACTAATTCTAGGCGCCAATACTATGGGTCGAAACCATGGGCCGTTACAAACTATGGATCAACAATACTACAGGCCAATTACAAAGCATATGCGCCAACAACAATAACACAAACTATTGATCAACAAATACTACGGGACGACTTACAAAGCATATGCGTCCAACAACAACCTACTAACAAAGTAAAGACATGGGTTCCTAACATCCCCTCCCCCTTAAAAAAAGCTTTGTCCTCAAAGCTTTAGATGTGGAAATTGTTGTTGAATCTGAAGGAGTGGTTCCCATGTAGCATCCTCGGGTTGCATGCCGTGCCACTGAATTAAGACCTCTGTGATAGAGCGAGAGCAAAGCTGACGCATGCGCCGATTGAGGATGGCCTCTAGCTCCAAAAGGATGGATCCTTCATTATCCAGTTCGGGTAAAATCGTTTGGCCACTGATGTTGGTGCCAAGAACTTTCTTCAGACAAGAGACATGAAAGACTGGATGAATGCGGGAAGAAGGAGGAAGTTCCAATTTATAAGCAATAGACCCAATCTGCTGAAGAATCCGATATGGTCCATAGAACTTTGGAGCGAGCTTATGACGCCCTTTGAGTTTCAAGGAGGATTGTTTGTACGGCTGGAGACGAAGAAAAACCATATCGCCGACTTGAAAAGTGCGCTCCGAACGGTGCTGATAAGCTTGTTGCTTCATGCGATTTCTTGCCATGTGAAGATTGTCCCGCAAAATGCGAAGAATCTGATCGCGGTTGCGAAGGACCGTGTCAACTTCCTGAACTGGTGGGGGTGTATGGGAGAAGAGCTGGAGGTGCCTGACCATAGACTGCTTCATATGGGGTCATTTTAGAGGTTGTGTGGTAAGAGGTATTGTACCACCATTCAGCGAGAGGGAGCCATTTTTCCCACTGATGTTGTTGTTCCGAGGTGAGGCAACGAAGATAAGTTTCCAAGCATTTATTGACAATTTAAGTCTGACCATCTGTTTGTGGGTGATACCCTGAACTCATCTTCAGTTTGGTGCCAGTGTGGCAAAATAGTTCTGTCCAAAAATGACTAGTGAAAGTCGCATCACGATCCGAGACAATGGAAGAAGGGATGCCATGAAGACGAAAGATCTGGTCCATAAAAATTTGAACGACGGAGGAGGCTGTATAGGGATGGCTGAGAGCACAAAAATGACTATATTTGGAGAGACGATCAACCACAATGAGAATCACTGTCTTCCTGCCAGATTTAGGGATCCCTTCAATGAAATCCATAGAAATATCTGTCCAAATCCGTGTAGGTATGGGAAAGGGTTCAAGCAATCCTGGAAGGAGTGTTGTTTCACCCTTATTGCGTTGGCAGGTATCACATTCGGCCACCATCTGTTGAATTGTCCTTTTCATGCCCTGCCAAAAGAAGTTACGCCATTCTTGTTCATATGTTTTGAGGAACCAAGAGTGCCCGGCCGATGGAGAAGCATGGAGTTCATAGAAGACAGCTTGTTGAAGATCTGTGCTCTGGAGAAGAACGAGACGACCCTTGTATCGCAGAGAAGCACCATCCCAAGAGTAATGTGGGACAGCAGAAGGATTGTTGGTCAAGCATTGGATAATCTGAGATAAGGAAGAGTCATTGACATAACCCTGTTGAACAGATTGCAACCAATTTGGAACAGGCATAGAAATAGCTGAAAGAGAACCTTGGGCATCAAATGTGCGAGAAAGAGCATCTGCCACAATATTGTCTTTACCCTTCATGTAAGTGATCTCATAGTCATAACCCATGATTTTGCTAACCCATTTCTGTTGTGCTGGGGAGGAGACACACTGGTCCAAGAAATATTTCAGACTATGGTGATCAGTCTTGATGCAGAAATGATTCCCTAATAGGTATGGATGCCACTTCTGTACTGCATGCAAAATAGCCATCATTTCCTTCTCATAGGTAGAGGCAGCTAAATTCTTACCTGAAAGGGCTTTGCTGGTGAACGCAATGGGGTGTTCATCTTGAAGGAGAACAACACCAAGTCCATTGCCGCAAGCATCACTCTCAATAGTGAAGGGCTTGGAAAAATTAGGCATAGCTAGCACCGGTGTAGTACACATAGCTTGTTTTAGTTTGTCAAATGCACACTGAGCAGCAGGTGTCCATGTAAAAGCATCTTTTTTCAATAGAGCAGTTAATGGAGCTGCAATCTTCCCATAATCCTTGACAAACTTGTGGTAGTAGCCAGTCAACCCCAAAAAACCACGAAGGCTCTTGAGTGTCTGAGGATGTGGCCAATTGTTCATGGCCTCGATTTTGGCAGGATCCACGCGAACCACTTGTGCTGAGATAATGTGCCCGAGATACTCAACTTCCTTTTGTCCAAAAACACATTTAGACTGCTTGGCATGGAGATGATGGTTAGAGAAAAGTTGCATGACAAGATCTAGATGCTGGAGATGTTCATCCCATGTTTTACTGTAGATGAGGATATCATCAAAGAATACCATAATGAATTTTTGCAAGTAGGGTCGAAATATTTTATTCATTAAGGCCTGGAATGTGGAAGGAGCATTAGTGAGGCCAAAGGGCATGACCAAAAGCTCATAATGGCCATCATGTGTGCGGAAAGCTGTTTTAGGAATATCATCCTCATGAACCCGAATTTGATGATACCCAGAACGAAGATCCAACCTGGAGAAAAAGTGAGCCCCATGAAGCTCATCCAGAAGCTCATCAACAATAGGAATTGGAAACTTATCCTTGATGGTGAGGTGATTAAGTGCTCGGAAGTCAATGCAGAGGCGCCATGACCCATCTTTTTTGCGGACAAGAATAACTGGAGAAGAAAAGGAACTAGTGCTTGGGCAAATAATACCTTGCTTCAATAAGTCCCGAACGAGCATTTCAATCTCTGTTTTTTGGTGAAATGGGTAGCGCTAGGGCCTGATGTTGGGAGGAACGCTGCCAGGAAGGAGCTGAATACGATGGTCTTCTGGCCTGGAAGGTGGTAATCCCACTGGTTCAGCAAAGACACCTGTATACAGATCCAGAATTTGTTGTAGATCCAAAGGAGTAGTGGAGACCGCTGATGGTTGCATCTGGATGGAATGGATCTGAGCAATGACACCATGTGAATTATTCTTGAGGAGTTTTTCCATGCGATGTGAACTGATGATGCTGATAGAACCTGGTTGTAATCCTGTCAATGTGTGTTTGTGTCTATTCTCAGAAAACTGCATCCAAAGTTCGGCAAAATCCCATAAGATAGGGCCGAGTGTGCGTAGCCATTGAGCACCCAAAACCACATCACATCCGCCTAAGGGCAAGGTAAACATGTCAGAGCACAAGGTATAATCTCCCATAGAGATACGCACATTTCGACACTTCCCTTTGCAAGGTAAGGTGCCCCCATTGGCAATCATGACTTCAAAGTAGGAGCAAGGATGGATAAAACAATCATCTTGTTTGGCGATCCGAGGGTCAATGAAATTATGCGTGCTACCAGAATCAATTAGGATTGTAAGAGGAAGCTTCTTGAAGTAACCCCTAACCCGCATTGTTTGGGAGGTGGTGATTCCAGCTAAAGCATGGAGAGATATCTCTGGCTGGTCATCCTGAGACGGAGGGTCACTAGGTGGTTCCTGAATGTCGATCGGAGCATCCAGTGTTTCTGGATCTTCGTCACCCATTTCAGAGGCAGGCGAAGACTCCACATCCAGAAGATAGAGCTTTTGTTGAACACATCTATGTCCTCGAGTGAATTTCTCATCACAATTATAGCAAAGCCCCTTTTCTCTGCGTGCTTGCATCTCTGTTTTAGACAAACGCTTGATAGGAGTCAGTCGAGGAGCCTACGGTATAGGTGGTCACTGAGAACCCATATTTCGGAAGGGAACAAAAGTGGGCTTGGAGCGTTGTTGGGCTGCAATCTTGTCTTCTGCCAACTTAGCGAACCCGAGTACTTCCATCATTGTGTTGGGACAAAAAATTTTGACCTCAGAGCGAATGGCATCCTTTAGACCACTGATAAAACAACTCCAGTAAAATTCATCAGACAATCGTTCGGTGTGGTTGGCTAGATTCTCAAATTCGGTTTGATACTCTCTCACAGTGCCAGTTTGGCGAAGTTTAGTGAGAGCTCCTGTGAAGTCATCAAAAGCACTAGGACCAAATCCTTGCAAAAGGAGCTGGCAAAAGTCTGGCCAGTTCGGCTCTGGATGAGCCTTGATGTACCAACGGTGCCATTGAAGAGCTTCCTGTTCCAAATGAAAGGATGCCAATGGAAATTTGTTGACATCAAAAGTATTATGCAGACTGAAGTACTGTTCTGCATGATAGATCCATCCAGTTGGATCGGTACCATTGAATCGAGGAAAATCAAGCTTCGGACCACGAAAATTGCTGGAATAAGAGAACCCATTGTCTACTGAAGACTCGGACTGCCGTTTGTTGTTCATAGCTGAATTTTCAAGATGGAGACCGAGAAATTTTTCATCCAGATCCTGGAGTTTGGCTTGGATGGCTGCAAGTGCTTCCTCCATGGTTTTTGCTCCTGCACGGGTGACAACCATAACCAAGATTTTATTTTTTTTTATTTTTTTTTGACTGGGTAGGAAAACAAAAACAGGAACTACTTCAGTAAGGGAAAATTTGGATTTGGGAAAAAATCAGAAGGGTAATTGGGGTTTGACTAGGTTTTGGACACTGTTGGATAGACAGGGAAGCAAAAATGAGGATTTCAGAAATGGGGTGAAAGAATGGGAAAATTTGGCAGAGGGGAACAAAGAAGCAGAATTCAGAAAGGAACTCTGTGGTAAAATTTGAAGGTGATTGGGTGAAATCTGAGGAAGTTATGGCAAACCCTAAAAATAGACAAATGTGGGATTTCAGGATTTGGGAAGGGGAATTGGGGATATGGTCCTCAGGACTGAAATATGCAGAATGGGATGACAGGGGTTCGCTGAAAATTTCAAGGAAAACAGAGTGAAAATAAGAGAGATATGGAGAAAAAACTGAAGCCGCTACGGCTCGAAAGAGATCTGGAACAGCGCCGAATGGATTGAAAACGACTGAATCTGGAACGGCTTGCAAAATAGATCTGAAACGGCGCAACAGTGATCGACAATAGTTCAGCTGAAAGTAGATATGGACCCTAGGTATGTGCGGCTTCCTAACAGTTCAGGGGTTTCACTCGGCCACCAATGTTGTCTGATGGCTTGCGTATTGGGGCAATACCCCTCACTCCACGGCTAAGGTAAAACTGATAACCGCTTTGCCACAAATGACAGCTCTTGATTTACCTCACGGGTGGGAACTAGTCAATCAAGTAGGGGTCGTTTCCCTTTTCGCTGGCAGGTCCTCTCAATGGGCCAGCTACTTCGGGGTTCCTGTGGTACTCCTCACAATGAGTTTTAGGGCTTAGGCCCAAGTACTTCCCACAGTTAAGCGGATAGGGATTATTCCCAAATCCAAACCTGCAACAGATGCGAAAAAAAATTTGGCAGAAATTTCACCCAGCGAGCCCAAGAAAGTGCTCTGATACCAGATGTGAGGCACCTGCAACAATTAATTACCAAGAATACGCGAAATAGCAGAAATGACAGAACTCAGAATCACTTTTGTATTGATCACAGGCCACTTCGAGGGGGCAACCTCCTTTGAGCAAGCTCAATACAAATAACTTCACGGTGCCTTCATAGGTCTCAACACACACTTATATACTAATTCTAGGCGCCAATACTATGGGTGGAAACCATGGGCCGTGACAAACTATGGATCAACAATACTACGGGCGACTTACAAAGCATATGCGCCAACAACAATAACACAAACTATTGATCAACAAATACTACGGGACGACTTACAAAGCATATGCATCCAACAACAACCTACTAACAAAGTAAAGACATGGGTTCCTAACAGAGGTCGGGAAAAGGTGTTATGGAAATCACGAAAAAGATTGGTATACGGAATGATCTCATCGAGATAACAACCCGTTTCAAAAACAATGTTTCCGTTGACCCCAGTGAAAATGTTCACCAGCAAGGTATTTAATCTATTCGCTTCAACAACACCAACTTGTGCAGAAGTGGAATTAGTATTTTCATTGGGTGTTGGACAAAATTCACCTCTCTTTATCAAGTTAAGAAAAGGAACCAAGAAGGACCCGAGATATATATGTTCCCGAGGATGATCCGGGTCGGTCATGGCTTCTAACATTTCCTCCTCAGAAGGTAAAGTAGTATCTGAACTGTCAAGAGAGTGGATCGGGTCTTGTGCCGGAGTAGTAGCACAATCTATATTTGACTCGACAGACACCAATGGAGTCAACATACGTTCTGTTGTAGTTTGATAGGAATCCAAGTGGGTAACTTCTGCAACAGGGGTGGGCACGGAGGGGTTTGTATTAGTTGGGAGAAAACCAGAATCAGTTGTTAAACTAACCATGGAAGTCTCATACGATGAACATCCCTCAGTACCAACGAATGAGGTAGGAGTCGGTAGCTCAAAAGTGCCAATTAGTGACCCGTAAAGTCCTGCTCCTAAACTCTCACCAACTGGGGTGGTTTGATCAATCAATGGAACTGTGGTTTCCGAAGAAGTGTGGTTGTTTCTCCGAGTGAAAGAAATTTGATCGACTGTAACGATCTTACCTTCAAATGGGAACATAACCACTCGAAAAACTGCCAATGCAATGGCTCACATGGCATATGTCCAACTCCTTCCCAATAACATATTGTAATCAAGCAGAGCGTCCAGAACTTCTACTTCTAAAGCAACTATTTTACCGTCCAATGTGACATCAAATGATGGCAAAACTCCATGTGGACGGAAATTTCTGCCATCAAATGCAGTAAGTAGTGTGTTAGAAGGGGCTAACTCGGGGGAGCCTAAAGCTTTCCAACAGGAAATTGACATTACGCAAGTCGACGCGCCCTCATCTACTACAGCTCGTCTGATTGTCATTAGACCATGAACGACTTCAATCTGAAGGGCAATGTGATATGGAAACCGGTATTTGATATCAGTCCTATCAAATCACGCAGACATGTTAGAGGATTCCATACTTCCAATGGTTGCCAAAAGTGCATTCCGTTGTAAAGGACAACTTTGCAAGACTTCTAAAGTAGACATGGCACAAGGGGTCTGGGCTAGATCTTCAACCACATTGTAGTTAGAAGCGGCCCGAGTGTTGGGATTGTGCGATGCCCGTTTCAAGACACCTTTCGGGATCTTGGGAATTGGGTCCACAGGTATGTGGAGTGGAGTGAAGGATTCTGGAATCTCTTTATCCTTTTTCTGTGCGTCCGGGGTATAGTTCCTGGCTCTCGTTTGTAAGAGTGCATCTGAATTAACCATGTTGATAAACGTTTGATCAACCGTAGCATGTGTAGTGCCCCCAGTATTGGAGGTGCCAGAAGTTGAGCTCTGTCCTTTAGGGAATAGATCTTTCAGGACAACAGGCTTCTTTTCTGTTAAGAGCTTCTGGGCTTCTTCTAGCAGAGGGCATTAGTGAGTAAGGTGATTCTGCTTGCAAAGTTTACAAGGGAACTTAACCTTCTTTTCCTCTTTGTTACCCTCTTCGGCATTCTCTTTTTTGGGATTTTGTTGGTTCCCCTCTCCTTTCTTTCCCTTCTTTTTTTTATTGGGCTGCCGAGGGCCCTTTTGATTGTTCTGAACATGGTTGACAGGCTCAGAAGTAGAAGGAGAGGTTGTGACGGAAGAAACATCTGCAGTCGATTGTTTGACTGATAAGGCATGAACCTATTTGGTCAATGCTTCGAAAGCTGCAGAGTCAACTGAACCCACTATGCCGTCAGCATGTGGTCCAGGTTTAGGTCTACTCAGATCGGTGTTCGATCACGGTGCATCAAGTATAATCTCATACAATAACGCAGATTGCGCATAAACGAGATCTAACTGCTGGGTCCGTAGGATGGCTTCTTCCTCATTAGATACTCCAGATGTAGCTACCTCCTTAGAAATATAAGGAAGGAGTGATTTCAAATACCACTCAAGAAGGAATTCTGGAGGTATGTTGGCCTTCATGAGCCTCTTCTGTCTTCGCCACTCCTGAATGTGGTCAGATAAATTGTGAGGCACCTGCAACAATTAATTAACAAGAATACGCGGAATAGCAGAAATGACAGAACTCAGAATCACTTTTGTATTGATCACAGGCCACTTCGAGGGGGCAACCTCCTTTGAGCAAGCTCAATAAAAATAACTTCACGGTGCCTTCATAGGTCTCAACACACACTTATATACTAATTCTAGGCGCCAATACTATGGGTCGAAACCATGGGCTATTACAAACTATGGATCAACAATACTACGGGTGACTTACAAAGCATATGCGCCAACAACAATAACACAAACTATTGATCAACAAATACTACGGGATGACTTACAAAGCATATGCGTCCAACAACAACCTACTAACAAAGTAAAGACATGGGTTCCTAACATCCCCTCCCCCTTAAAAAAAGCTTTGTCCTCAAAGCTTTAGATGTGGAAATTGTTGTTGAATCTGAAGGAGTGGTTCCCATGTAGCATCCTCGGGTTGCATGCCGTGCCACTGAATTAAGACCTCTGTGATAGAGCGAGAGCGAAGCTGACGTGTGCGCAGATTGAGGATGGCCTCTGGCTCCAAAAGGATGGATCCTTCATTATCCAGTTCGGGTAAAATCGTTTGGCCGCTGATGTTGGTGCCAAGAACTTTCTTCAGACAAGAGACATGAAAGACTGGATGAATGCGGGAAGGAGGAAGTTCCAATTTATAAGCAACAGACCCAATCTGCTGAAGAATCTGATATGGCCCATATAACTTTGGAGTGAGCTTATGACGCCCTTTGAGTTTCAAGGAGGATTGTTTGTATGGCTGGAGAC
The DNA here is from genome assembly GCA_027924585.1 of Larix kaempferi. Lineage (NCBI taxonomy): Eukaryota > Viridiplantae > Streptophyta > Pinopsida > Pinales > Pinaceae > Larix > Larix kaempferi. The sequence continues at coordinate 4,472,403 of BSBM01000319.1, forward strand.
GAAGAAAAACCATATCGCCGACTTGAAAAGTGCGCTCCGAACGGTGTTGATCAGCTTGTTGCTTCATGCGATTTCTTGCCATGTGAAGATTGTCCCGCAAAATGCGAAGAATCTGATCGCGATTGCGAAGGACCGTGTCAACTTCCTGAACTGGTGAACTGGTGGGGGTGTATGGGAGAAGAGATGGAGGTGCCTGACCATAGACTGCTTCATATGGGGTCATTTTAGAGGCAGTGTGGTAAGAGGTATTGTACCACCATTCAGCGAGAGGGAGCCACTTTGCCCACTGATGTTGTTGTTCCGAGGTGAAGCAACGAAGATAATTTTGCAAGCATTTATTGACAATTTCAGTCTGACCATCTGTTTGTGGGTGATACCCTGAACTCATCTTCAGTTTGGTGCCAGTGTGGCGAAATAGTTCTATCCAAAAATGACTAGTGAAAGTCGCATCACGATCTGAGACAATGGAAGAAGGGATGCCATGAAGACGAAAGATCTGGTCCATAAAAATTTGAACGACGGAGGAGGCTGTATAGGGATGGCTGAGAGCACAAAAATGACTATATTTGGAGAGACGATCAACCACAACGAGAATCACTGTCTTCCCGCCAGATTTATGGAGCCCTTCAATGAAATCCATAGAAATATCTGTCCAAATCCGTGTAGGTATGGGCAAGGGTTCAAGCAATCCTGGAAGGAGTGTTGTTTCACCCTTATTGCGTTGGCATGTATCACATTCGGCCACCATCTGTTGAATTGTCCTTTTCATGCCCTGCCAAAAGAAGTTATGCGGTGCTCGTTCATATGTTTTGAGGAACCCAAAGTGCCCGACCGATGGAGAAGCATGGAGTTCATAGAAGACAGCCTGTTGAAGATCTGTGCTCTGGGGAAGCACCAGACGACCCTTGTATCGCAGAGAATCACCATCCCAAGAGTAATGTGAGACAGCAGAAGGATTGTTGGTCAAGCGTTGGATGATCTGAGATAAGGAAGAGTCATTGACATAACCATGTTGAACAGATTGCAACCAATTTGGAACAAGCATAGAAATAGCTGAAAGAGAACCTTGGGCATCAAATGTGCGAGAAAGAGCATCTGCCACAATATTGTGTTTACCCTTCTTGTAAGTGATCTCATAGTCATAACCCATGAGTTTGCTAACCCATTTCTGTTGTGCCGGGGAGGAGACACGTTGGTCCAAGAAATATTTCAGACTCTGGTGATCAGTCTTGATGCAGAAATGATTCCCTAATAGGTATGGACGCCACTTCTGTACTGCATGCAAAATAGCCATCATTTCCTTCTCATAAGTAGAGGCAGCTAAATTCTTACCTGAAAGGGATTTACTGGTGAACGCAATGGGGTGTTCATTTTGAAGGAGAACAGCACCAAGTCCATTGCCGCAAGAATCACTCTCAATAGTGAAGGGCTTGGAAAAATCAGGCATAGCTAGCACTGGTGTAGTACACTTAGCTTGTTTTAGTTTGTCAAATGCACACTGAGCAGCAGGTGTCCATGTAAAAGCATCTTTTTTCAATAGAGCAGTTAATGGAGCTGCAATCTTCCCATAATCCTTGACAAACTTGCGGTAGTAGCCAGTCAACCCCAAAAAACCACGAAGGCTCTTAAGTGTCTGAGGATGTGGCCAATTGTTCATGGCCTCGATTTTGGCAGGATCCACGCGAACCCCTTGTGCTGAGATAATGTGCCCGAGATACTCCACTTCCTTTTGTCCAAAAACACATTTAGACTGCTTGGCATGGAGATGATGGTCAGAGAAAAGTTGCATGACAATATCCAGATGCTGGAGATGTTCATCCCATGTTTTACTGTAGATGAGGATATCATCAAAGAATACCATAATGAATTTCCGCAAGTAGGGTCAAAATATTTTATTCATTAAGGCCTGGAATGTGGAAGGAGCATTAGTGAGGCCAAAGGGCATGACCAAAAACTCATAATGGCCATCATGTGTGCGGAAAGCTGTTTTAGGAATATCATCCTCATGAACCCGAATTTGATGATACCCAGAACGAAGATCCAACCTGGAGAAAAAGTGAGCCCCATGAAGCTCATCCAGAAGCTCATCAACAATAGGAATTGGAAACTTATCCTTGATGGTGAGGTGATTAAGTGCTCGGAAGTCAATGCAGAGGCGCCATGACCCATCTTTTTTGAGGAAAAGAATAACTGGAGAAGAAAAGGAACTAGTGCTTGGGCGAATAATACCTTGCTTCAATAAGTCCCGAACGAGCATTTCAATCTCCATTTTTTGGTGAAATGGGTAGCGATAGGGCCTGATGTTGGGAGGAACGCTGCCAGGAAGGAGCTGAATACGATGGTCTTCTGGCCTGGAAGGTGGTAATCCCACTGGTTCAGCAAAGACACCTATATACCGATCCAAAATTTGTTGTAGATCCAAAGGAGTAGTGGAGACCGCTGATGGTTGCATCTGGATGGAATGGATCTGAGCGATGACACCATGTGAATTATTCTTGAGGAGTTTTTCCATGCGATGTGAACTAATGATGCTGAGAGAACCTGGTTGTAATCCTGTCAATGTGTGTTTGTGTCCATTCTCGTAAAACTACATCCAAAGTTCGGCAAAATCCCATAAGATAGGGCCGAGTGTGCATAGCCATTGAGCGCCCAAAACCACATCACATCCGCCTAAGGGCAAGGCAAATATGTCAGAGCGCAAGGTATAATATCCCATACAGATACGCACATTTCGACACTTCCCTTTGCAAGGTAAGGTGCCCCCATTGACAATCATGACTTCAAAGTTGGAGCAAGGATGGATAAAACAATCAGCTTGTTTGGCGATCCGAGGGTCAATGAAATTATGCGTGCTACCAGAATCAATGAGGATTGTAAGAGGAAGCTTCTTGAAGTAACCCCTGACCCGCATTGTTTGGGGGGTGGTGATTCCAGCTAAAGCATGGAGAGATATCTCTGGCTGGTCATCCTGAGACGGAGGGTCACTAGGCGGTTCCTGAATGTCGACCGGAGCATCCATTGTTTCTGGATCTTCGTCACCCATTTCAGAGGCAGGCGGAGACTCCACATCCAAGAGATAGAGCTTTTGCTGAACACATCTATGTCCCCGAGTGAATTTCTCATCACAATTATAGCAAAGCCCCTTTTCTCTGCGTGCTTGCATCTCTTTTTCAGACAAACGCTTGATAGGAGTCGGTCGAGGAGCGTGTGGTATAGGTGGTCACTGAGAACCCATATTTCGGAAGGGAACAAAAGTGGGCTTGGAGCGTTGTTGGGCTGCAATCTTGTCTTATGCCAACTTAGCCAACCCGAGTGCTTCCATCATTGTGTTGGGACAGAACATTTTGACCTCAGAGCGAATGGCATCCTTTAGACCACTGATAAAACAACTCCGGTAAAATTCATCAGACAATCCTTCGGTGTGGTTGGCTAGATTCTCAAATTCGGTTTGATACTCTCACAGTGCCAGTTTGGCGAAGTTTAGTGAGGGCTCCTGTGAAGTCATCAAAAGCACTAGGACCAAATCGTTGCAAAAGGAGCTGGCAAAAGTCTGGCCAGTTGGGCTCTGGATGAGCCTTGATGTACCAACGGTACCATTGAAGAGCTTCCTGTTCCAAATGAAAGCATGCCAATGGAACTTTGTTGACATCAAAAGTATTATGCAGACTGAAGTACTGTTCTGCATGATAGATCCATCCAGTTGGATCGGTACCATTGAAGCGAGGAAAATCAAGCTTCGGACCACGGAAATTGCTGGAAGAAGAGAACCCATTGTCTACTGAAGACTCGGACTGCCGTTTGTTGTTCATAGCTGAATGTTCAAGATGGAGACCGAGAAATTTTTCATCCAGATCCTGGAGTTTGGATTGGATGGCTGCAAGTGCTTCCTCCATGGTTTTTGCTCCTGCACGGGTGACAACCATAGCCAGGATTTTATTTTTTTTTCCTCTCTGGCTGGGTAGGTTTTGGACACTATTGGATAGACAGGGAAGCAAAAATGAGGATTTCAAAAACGGGGTAAAAGAATGGGAAAATTTGGCAGAGGGGAAGAAAGAAGCAGAATTCAGAAAGGAACTCTGTGGTAAAATTTGAAAGTGATTGGGTGAAATCTGAGGGAGTTATGGCAAACCCTAAAAATAGACAAATGTGGGATTTCAGGCTTTGGGAAGGGGAATTGGGGATAGGGTCCTCAAGACTGAAATATACAGAATGGGATGACAGGGGTTCCCTAAAAATTTCAAGGAAAACAGAGTGAAAATAAGGGAGATATGGAGAAAAAACTGAATTTTTTTTTTTTTTTCTCAGTTCAAACTGGAGCGGCTACGGCTCGAAAGAGATCTAGAACATCGCCGAATGGATTGAAAATGACTGAATCTGGAACGGCTTGCAAAATAGATCTAAAATGGCGCAACAGTGATCGACAATAGTTCAGCTGAAAGTAGATATGGACCCCAGGTATGTGCGGCTTCCTAACAGTTCAGGGGTTTCACTCGGCCACCAATGCTGTCTGAGGGCTTGCGTATTGGGGCAATACCCCTCACTCCATGGCTCAGGTAAAACTGATAACCGCTTTGCCACAAACGACAGCTCTTGGTTTACCTCACGGGTGGGAACTAGTCAATTAGGTAGGGGTCGTTTCCCTTTTCGCTGGCAGGTCCTCTCAATGGGCCAGCTACTTCGGGGTTCCTGTGGTACTCCTCACAATGAGTTTTAGGGCTTATGCCCAAGTACTTCCCACAGTTAAGCGGATAGGGATTATTCCCAAATCCGAACCTGCAACAGATGCGAAAAAAAAATTTGGCAGAAATTTCACCCAGGGAGGCCAAGAAAGTGCTCTGATACTAGATGTGAGGCACCTGCAACAATTAATTAACAAGAATACGCGAAATAGCAGAAATGACAGAACTCAGAATCACTTTTGTATTGATCACAGGCCACTTCGAGGGGGCAACCTCCTTTGAGCAAGCTCAATACAAATAACTTCACGGTGCCTTCATAGGTCTCAACACACACTTATATACTAATTCTAGGCGCCAATACTATGGGTCGAAACCATGGTCCGTTACAAACTATGGATCAACAATACTACGGGCGACTTACAAAGCATATGCGCCAACAACAATAACACAAACTATTGATCAACAAATACTACGGGACGGCTTACAAAGCATATGCGTCCAACAACAACCTACTAACAAAGTAAAGACATGGGTTCCTAACATAAATGAGTGGCTTTGTTTTTCCTAAATGTAGACAAAAGGTCTGTTCCGGCATCATACCGAACAGGAAGCTGGAAGTGATTCAAAAAGACAGTCGCGAGATCCCCAAAATTAGAGAATGTGGATGCAGGTAACTCAATGTTCCATTTGGCTGCAGCACTGGTTAAGGTCATTTGGAACAGTCTCAATTAATGGAGTCTTCATTTAATGAATTCGAGGAACACCATAAGTGGAAAGTAGTGACATGGTCACCAGGGTCTTCACCTACTTTGGCTTCGAACTTTGGAATGTCCGAAGGTAACTTGGTGGGAACTGATGTCCATGTAGCATTATGACACACAAGATCGTTGGTCAGTTTGGAAAGATCTAGCAAATTTAAAGTTGCCAGAAATGGTAAACGAGGCCGGTAAGACGGTATTTGATAAGCTGGGGTCGAAAAAGGGGAACTACCCATATTTTGACCTATGAACTGGTGGTAGGGGTTGCCCCCAGCCGTCTGCTGGTAGGGGTTGTCCCCAACCATCTGTTGATAAGGGTTTCCCCCGGCCATATGCTGATAGGAGTTTCCACCTACCATCTGTTGATAAGGGTTGCCCCCAGCTACTTGTTGGTAGGGGTTTCCCACTGCCATCTGTTGTTGTGCGAAAGAATTATTAAAATTTCCCCACCCATATGAAATTGGATTAGTGCTCTGTGGGTTCATCCACTGTGGCTAGGTATTAGCCCCACCATATTGTTGGTTAAAAATATTACCCCCTCCCCTTGAGAATAAGGAAAAAGGAACATTACCTGCAGGCATATTACATTGATTCATGTTAGGACCTACAAAGGTATTGAAACCAGTAGAAGCTGATGTAGACGGTGCAGTCATGGTACTCATGACTAGTACGGTTGCAGAAGCACTTGGTCCTATAGTAGGTGTGGAAATCCAAGTACTAGGTATCTGATATAACGGTTGAAAAGAAGGAGGTGGTGCAAAGTTGGATGTACTGCTAGGTCCAACAGTAGGTGTAGGGATAGATGCCATCGTTGTTGAACTTGGTATACCTAATGTACCAGTATTGAAACTGAAAGACAGAGTAGACACAGAGGTTGTCTGTGCCTGACTCGGCATAGCAGTAAAAGAAGGATTTACCGTGTTAGTGTTCATACCTATAGTGGGAGTTTGGGGAACTCCCTGTTCACCTCCTAAAGTAGACATCAGATGTCTGGGAAAGGAATTATCTGCACTGAAATGGGGCTACTGGAAACCAATAGGTGACAGAAGCGGAATTCTAGTATTGGTCAAAGGAGGATTGAAAGGAGTGCTATACTCCGCAGAAGTAAGATCTTCAACCTCAACTGAACTAAAGTGTCGTTGATCTGGGGTACCTAGTTGTGGTTCCTCAGGAACCTCTATTTCAGGGTTTTCTATTGCAAGAATTTCTTCAGGAAATTCTGTTTTAGGAGTAATTTCTGAAGAAATACCGGGGTTTACCCGTTGTCATCTAGATGGCTGTAAAGGTTCTGTCCTAAGTGGTGGAAGGTTTTGAAACCTTCTCGATCTACGAAGTTCTTGATTCTTCGTGATTATAAATATAAAATAACAGACTAGAACCTAGTGGCCACTACAACTAAGGGGAAAATAGCACGCCAACTAAAAAGTACTAAATATACAAACCAGGCAAACAAAGATGCCTTCCGGAGAAGAGTCTGGGATGATGAGGGCCCAGAACAGATCAACGAAGGAAGAAAGACAGTTACCTGGGGTCCACAATACAATGACTGAGGGTGCAAGCGCTTGAATCACCCAACCGCCCTCCCAAAGACCTGCAAGGGGTTTCCTCCCACATCTGTCTTCGGTACAGCAGATATACCCTCTGTTGTCACCTGTGTATGAACCTAAAGTCAGATACTAAGGATACCACAACACCGAAAACTATGGGGGGAACAGTCACCGGTCGAATCAGAAAGCGTGGGCAGGGTAACTAAGCCTGAAACTCGAAAGAGTCCCTAAACGCAATCCAATCCTGGCGTATGCTCGAACAGAAAGTAGGAGGAGTATTCCCAACAATCTGATCTCGCAATGACCTACTGCATAGATCGCAAGCAAGTTTTGAGTGAAATGGATTTACCTGTGATAGTCTTACTACGATTTTTGCGTAATGTGTGATCTTGAGTGGTTTAAGGTGATTTAAACTCAAGATCCTAACCAAGACTAGTTGGTGTAGTGTATCCCTAAAGAATAAAAATTGTTTCTAGTTTATTTTATTAAAATATTTTTTAGGGTTGTTATTACTCAAAAAGGGTAGTACTTTTGTGTGGCGTGGTTGCAACAAGAAAACAAAAGTGCATAAAATCAAAACTTTCTACAACAAAGCTCTTTTCATTTTTTCATTTAATTCTTTCCAAAACTGAAAATCTAAGCAAATCTACTAAAGAAAAAATTTTGTTTTCTTTTTTGAAATTGTACAAAATATCTTATGCTATCCTGTAACAACAAAAAATAAGTCTTATTAAATTTAAACTACCAATTTTTTTTGCTTTTTGTATAAACGAAAAAGAACTATAAAGATGGAAAGCAAAATAAAACTTATGTGCAATGTGTGTAAGTATGGCTAAAAAAGTGTTTAAGCTTATAGCTGTCAAGATACTAGCTCAAAAAAGACTTGATCTACAGGTTTTTTGCAAAGAAAAAGCCTCTAAACTCGGAAACAAAGTGGGAGAAAACAAATGAGATATATACAAAAGGACTGCCCTAAAGCATCTAGCCCTAGCAAGACCACTATGCCAAGCAAAAGTAGACAAGAAAGCTACCAACTACCCTACTAACACAAAGAACTGAGAAATGACTCAGCCTACAGCAGTTTAAATGCACTTGCAACCAGAAAAAGACAATAAGTCCAAGAAGATTGGAAATCAACCAAATCGGAAAACACCCTAGAGGCTCTAAAATGGACCAAACCCTAAAACAAAGGATAGGATAGGTAAAGAGCAGACAAACGTTGCCACAAACAGCGGATACAAGAGTATGCAGGTTTGTAAACTAGCAACATACAGTCTAGGCCTAAAAAAGTGGAAGTGCTCACCACAAAACACAACCTAATCTTCAAAAAAAGTCATAAACAGTCCAAACGTTCCAAAGGTAAACAAGCGATTCAAAAGATGGAAAAAAAACTCAAAGAAAAGGTTCTATGACTTAAACAAAAGTTAAAAACCTCATACACCAGTCAAGGAGACCTAAAAGCAAAGTCAGCAAACCACCAAAAGGTTAAAAAACTCAAGCAGACCACTAACAAACAGCTTCAGGAAACGTACCCTACTGTGCAGTAGGGAAACTCGTGCCCTTGCAGAGATGGGCGCTACTGTATGTATAGCACAGTAGCGTATGGGCGCTACTGTATGCACAACAAAGTAGCACTCATATCTTAAAGTTTAAAAAACTGACTCTGAAAGATACCAAAAGACTGATGGAAGCAGAGAAAAATAGGCAATGGATACCTACAGGGTTTCTCAACACATCAAAGAAGTCAAAAAAAATCTGGGAAGACAAACAAGAACAAGGTTTCCTACAGCAAAAACTCAACTATCCCCAGCGGATTCGCCAGTTTGTTGGCGGGAAAATCTACCGTATAGCAAGGAAACTAATGCTATCAATTGGAGTGGGGTGACAGGTAAGTGTATTGATGATATTACAGAAATATTTACGAAAAGAAATAAGTTATGGATCTTGATAACACACCTTTCAATCGAAGTTCGATCCTAGCCTTTACTTGATCTTGTGCTCAACCTTCAAATCCACCTTCCTTTTGTTAAAATTCAATATGCTAAGACAGAAAATAGCAGCATTACATTCCATTTCACAATAATAGCATATACAGGATCACTGAAGAAACAACAAGCATAGCATAAACACAAGAGACAGAGATTTATCCTGGGAAACCCTCATGGGGTAGAAAACCCAGCAAAGCTTCCTCAATATAGATGACCAGCAATATACAAAGATGCAAACCCTGAGCATAAGCTCCTTCTCCTCCATAGCAGACCTCTCCTCCACAAATGCGCCTTTTTCAAGTGAGTGAGTGTGTGTATAATGAGGAACACACCTCCTCTATTTATACACTTCTCTGATATGTATTTTACACAAGTACATGTAGGCTCGTATTTAACCATTAGGTTAAATACCCCATTATAACTGACTGGGCCGACCCCTCTAGGGTGGTCTAATAACCCTTTGACCCACATAACACATTTAGGGCCGACCCCCACTAGGGAAGTCTAATAACCCGAGTTACCACATTCCGACGGAGGAATAAACATCTCCGGATATACAATAAGATCTTCATGGAGGAATGAATCATCTCCGGAATAATAAAGTACAAATATAATATTCTTTGAAGTTACAATATCTCAACACTCCCCCTTAACGAGAAGGATATTATAACAGCATCTGCCCGAGCAAGGAGTCATCAACATCATACATGATACATCTATAAATCACTGGAAGCTTTCTCAACATCATCAGTAACTCAAGCAGTTACTGGAACATCACTGTCAACATCAATCATCAACATCACGATCTTTAGCATCGTCTTCATACGATCAGCAGCATCGTCATCACACGATCAGCAGCATCGTCATCACACGATCAGCAGTATCATCATCACACGATCAGCAGCATCGTCATCACACGATCAGCAGCATCGTCATCACATGATCAGCATCATCGTCATCACACGATCAGCAGCATCGTCATCACACGATCAGCAGCATCGTCATCACATGATCAACAGTATCGTCATCACACGATCAGCAGCATCGTCATCACAAGTATCCTACCGATACATCATCAATACAATCACTTTCTCGGAGACCACTCGTCTACGGATCAATTTAGGGACCGAAGTCCGGGGATGATACAATCCCCATCACGTACATTTTGAACTATCAGTTCCGGGATGATGCAATCCCCATCACGTACATTTTGAACTATCAGTTCCGGGATGATGCAATCCCCATCACGTACATTTTGAACTATCAGTTCTGGGATGATGCAATCCCCATCACGTACATTTTGAACTATCAGTTCCGGGATGATGCAATCCCCATCACGTACATTTTGAACTATCAGTTCTGGGATGATGCAATCCCCATCACGTACATTTTGAACTATCAGTTCCGGGATGATGCAATCCCCATCATGTACATTTTGAACTATCAGTTCCGGGATGATGCAATCCCTATCACGTACATTTTGAACTATCAGTTCCGGGATGATGCAATCCCCTATCACGTACATTTTGAACTATCAGTTCCGGGATGATGCAATCCCCTATCACGTACATTTTGAACTAAGGTCCAGGGACGATGCAGTCCTATCCTCTATTCTCGAAGACCTCACGTCTACGGCTCTCTTTAGGACTGAAAGTCCAGGGATGATTCAATCCCCTCAAGTCCACCAAGGACTTCATTTTCGGAGACCTCTCGTCTACGGCTCTCTTTAGGACTGAAAGTCCAGGGATGATCCAATCCCCTCAAGTCCACCAAGGACTTCATTCTCGGAGACCTCTCGTCTACGGCTCTCTTTAGGACTGAGAGTCCAGGGATGATCCAATCCCCTCAACTGTCCACTAAGGACTTCATTCTCGGAGACCTCACGTCTACGGCTCTCTTTAGGACTGAAAGTCCAGGGATGATCCAATCCCCTCAAGTCCACCAAGGACTTCATTTTCGGAGACCTCTCGTCTACGGCTCTCTTTAGGACTGAAATTCCAGGGATGATCCAATCCCCTCAAGTCCACCAAGGACTTCATTCTCGGAGACCTCTCGTCTACGGCTCTCTTTAGGACTGAGAGTCCAGGGATGATCCAATCCCCTCAACTGTCCACTAAGGACTTCATTCTCGGAGACCTCACGTCTACGGCTCTCTTTAGGACTGAAAGTCCAGGGATGATCCAATCCCCTCAACTGTCCACTAAGGACTTCATTCTAGACAAGCAACAATGGAATGTTTGTCCAAACATATGCACAGTAGTTGTATACTGTTCAATGCTCTATGAATGTTTACACTCAACATTATATATTCTAGGAATACAAATATGCATACCACCTATTACAGGCAATATCATTACTATTTCAAATAGCAACTCAAATACTTATCTTTTATGTTTGTGTGGCTGCCTCCCGCTTGATCTTCTGTATGTCTTTTGAACTTCTATTCATTCTGTACCACTGTGCATGCTCAAGAGTCATCCTCATGATCTCATACACAAACATACACTCATTAGTATATTCTAAATGCTATCAAAACATTATAGTACTAAATAATCTTGAAAATGTATAGTCATGATTATAGTTAATAAACATTAGTATTCAAGATTTCAGGGAAGTCTTCTTTTACTCATGCATATCATTGATAAAAGATATAATATGCATAATCCCTTGATTACTAACTTTATGAATAAGCATAACCAATCATTCCAAGTATACTTATATAAGGGATCCTAACACAAGGTAAGATTCATGGGAAACATACCTGGATTAGTATACCTACTTGGTTATGTACAACATACCTAAACAACCTCTTCAATGATTTAGAGATCCTGAGCTAGAACCTGCATGTCTCATAGGTTAAGCATAATATAACAAAGTCATACATACCTCGTAAGTAGAACAAAGATTATGGATGAGTCTTTGTCTTCATGTTTTCATGGTCATGGAGCCTGATTTGTCTTTTGTGATGTACCTGTATCTTGTTAGCAGACAACCTCAACCTCACACAACACCATAATGCATTAGTACAATCATAAGTGTCAACACCCTAACCAATGAATATCTTCTATCATGCATTCATAATTTTGTTAAGGTGATACAACAAATCTAAAATCAAGATTGTACTAACTGTAATAACATGAAGACAAACATACCATAAACTTAATCATGAACAAATCTCAAAACATACCTCGATGAGTCATACCTATCGAGATCGCTTGTAATCTCCTTATGTAAATCCTTAGCCTCATCTCCCTCTGAAACATGAACTCCTTCACTTATGTAGGTGACCAATCCATCTTATTCTAGGATTAACTCTATCCACTTGATTTGCAAGAACTGGACCTTGATGAGCTGATCAAACTGATATATTTAGAATTTGAAAACTACAAAGTTTTACTCCTCAATTTTGCCTTTGAAACTTTCGGATTCACTGGATGTGACCCTGAACTGGGGTTTGATGAAGCCCACTCTTTTTCCCCATCAAAAAGTTTGATCCAAAGCTCTAAGCTTCTATTTTTCTGAGGAGCTTCCAGCCGTGGTCACAGATTTCAAAAATTCCCATTTTTACAGAAGCCCTAATTTTCCACTTTTCTGATCAAAGTCCCGAACTAGGGTCTAATCAAGCCCGGCCTTCTGCCTAACCAAAAATTCTGATCTTGGTCTCTAAATTTCTATTTTGATGAGTAGCATCCAGCCGTGGTCTCCGATTACAAAAATTCCAACTTTCTTCAAAGCCCTAAATTTCGGAAGCCATGAATGAAGGTACCAAAAAATAATTCTGTTTTGACAGAAATATGTACCTGATTGTTTCTGGTGAAAATCCGAAATTTTTGATCCACAGGGTCTGAAAAAGTTTTCTGAGATAGCCTGACCTGTTAGCTTTCCATCCTGACAGGTCTGACCTCAATTGGATGTTCTGAGAGAGAGTTATGCCAAATGTCGCAACGTGACCTGTTTTGGGAAAATACAGGAGTGCGAACTTGTACGGCGTGCCACGTGTCACTGTTTGACCTTCGGCCTCTGAAAAAGTTTTCTAAGATAGCTCGGCCTGTTATATTTCCATCCTGACAGGTCTGACCTCAATTGGATTCTCTGAGAGAGAGTTATGCCAAGTGTCGCAACGTGACCTGTTTATTGGATAATACAGGAGAGCGAACTTGTACGGCGTGCCACGTGTCACTGGTTCAACTTCGGCCTCTGAAAACGTTTTCTGAGATAGTAAAGTCTGTGTACTACCTGTCACTTTTCACGAAATTTCATTTGGAGCTTCCTAGCCCAATTTATGACCTTTTTCCCAAGGTCACCTGATTTTGACTCAGATCTGAAAGAGGCCGAAACCCTATATTGTACAGATCATAAATCACAAAGTACAACGAATTAGAGGTTGTCCTTTGGACACAAGGTACCTGGAGATCTTAGCTTCGTCCTGTAACAATTTCAGATCCGAAAACTTCGCCAAAACGGATTTATAGCGAAAGTTCTACGATGACTGGTTTTTGCTATGTAAAACCCTAACCTTCAAATTGTCGTAAGTAAAGCAAGTGTCTTTAGTGCCATACCTTGTCTTCCTTCAGGTTAGCTCTGATACCATGTTAAAATTCAATATGCTAAGACAGAAAATAGCAGCATTACATTCCATTTCACAATAATAGCATATACAGGATCACTGAAGAAACAACAAGCATAGCATAAACACAAGAGACAGAGATTTATCCTGGGAAACCCTCATGGGGTAGAAAACCCAGCAAAGATTCCTCAATATAGATGACCAGCAATATACAAAGATGCAAACCCTGAGCATAAGCTCCTTCTCCTCCATAGCAGACCTCTCCTCCACAAATGCGCCTTTTTCAAGTGAGTGAGTGTGTGTATAATGAGGAACACACCTCCTCTATTTATACACTTCTCTGATATGTATTTTACACAAGTACATGTAGGCTCGTATTTAACCATTAGGTTAAATACCCCATTATAACTGATTGGGCCGACCCCTCTAGGGTGGTCTAATAACCCTTTGACCCACATAACACATTTAGGGCCGACCCCCACTAGGGAAGTCTAATAACCCGAGTTACCACATTCCGACGGAGGAATAAACATCTCCGGATATACAATAAGATCTTCATGGAGGAATGAATCATCTCCGGAATAATAAAGTACAAATATAATATTCTTTGAAGTTACAATATCTCAACACTCCCCCTTAACGAGAAGGATATTATAACAGCATCTGCCCGAGCAAGGTGGTTTCAGAGTTGTTCTTCTTCAGGGCGGAGAATTCCTTTAGATAATAGATATTGGCATGTTTAACTCCCCACTTCTTGACAAAGGTGGTTTCCAGGATCTCCATGGTTCTAATAGAGGCATTGGGTAGTGATCTGAACCATTTTCTAGCTTCTCCTTCCAGTGACTAAGCAAAAACTCACATAAACACATCCTCGTGTTCGATCAGGATATTGTCAGTGAAATCTTGGAATCGGTCTACATGATCTTCAGCAGATGTTCCCTTGCTACCATCGTACTTTGGTAACAACTTCAGGTAGTGGGTAGGCATATCATTCATGGGTGTGGGTAATTGCAGAGGTCCATGTTGGCTAGACACCCATCTGGATGTTCTGGTTGGTGGAGGTGGTGGTCCTCCGCTTCCTCCCCCTGACATGAGGTGACTAGAGAATAACTTATTTGTCTATGGAGCAATGAAATATTTGGGTGGATTCGTATGAGCTGCAAATTCTTTGCTTACAGCTGGGATCTTTTGAAAAATAGGAAAATCACAAGGAGTGTAAGTGTTCTAGGGAGAAGGTTCTCTTTTAGGGGTTTGGACAATGAATTCGGACTGAGGGAATTGAGGGCCAAACAAAACGGAGGAGAAAATTTGTTGATTGTTTGGTGAAGTATATTGGTATCTCCCACGTCTATGTCTCCAAGAAACTGAATCTTCTAAGGCCACAAATTATTCGTGGCTTGGGTTCTGGCGAGTATGTCTTCGTCCAGATGTCAGGTTTGATACTGTGGAGTCGCCAAGTAGATTACACCCTGCAACCCAATTTCATCCACTATGAAACTAGGAGGCTATAATTTTGTCATTGTCCCCAGGGAAGATTTGTCTTCTTGATTGCATTCCCTAGCAACGACTCCAAAAAATATGTTAGTCCCAGAGACGTTCTAAGGATACTTTTAGAACTGTGCTTGGGCATCAATAAAATTCTCTATGTTCTTTACTTGATCAAAGTCACATTCACCATAAGATAACACAGATATCCAATCTTGAAAATATGGGCAGTATTTCAATATGACAGTAACCAGAATTGAGTGTTGATGTAAAATGAAATGGCATAAAAAAAAGGTACTACAGAGAGAGTAAATATTTGTTTTAAGTTAAAGAAAAATGCACTTAGCCTAGGGGAGGAATTCAGTATTTCAAACAAAAATGATCACAGAACTCCAACTGAATAATATGAGAATACTATTTCCAGACAAATCAACATGGAAACTTCATGTCCTAACCATCTCAGAAATAATAATTAAAGCTTACATCACTCACATTAAACTCAGAAACAGATTCATAAATCATGAATAATATGAAATAGATGAAATAACAGAAGAAAATACTAACTGTACACATCAAAGTTTTGAATCCATAAAACTCCAAGATCGGGCAAAAAGGATGTTCTTCATTATATCTTTGATCAGACTAAAAAATATTAGAAGTTACACTTCTTCTAAAAAGAGTCGACCCTTGGCCATTTGCCTATTCTACTATATATAGCCTTTTTAGGCATTACAAAATAAGTTGTCACAAAGCGTTTGTTGCAACCCAATGGCTTATGTAATTCTATTTGTGATTTACAACAAAAATTTGTTACAAAAAGAAATGGTCCTGCTGACTAATGCTGACTAGCTTGTTGTTGAGATGAGGGTCCACTATGCTGAGGTAGAATAATGACTTGTCGCATGGAAGAGGCCTCTGCTTATGGCTGTGCTGATGAGGTTGCGGCTGCTGCTTGTTCTCTGGTGGATTGTTCCAACTGTTGGGATTCGCCAAACTTGGCAATATTTTTCCACTCTTTACCCAGAGGGTACTGGAAGAACTTGAGTTCCCTAAGAGCTGAGTCGAGGTCAGTGTAGCGCTCGAAAGAATCTTTTGGAAGACTATTGAAAATACTTCAAAAGCGATTGCAAATCTCAAAATTTTTATGCATCTTATCTACAACTGCTCTTCCACCGAGTTCTTGCAAGGTGTCTGTCATGCGAATTTCTCTATTCCTTTCCTTTGTCATCATGGTAATGTACTTCTCTTCTAGATATAGGTCTCCATTCCCATCCTAGATGTATTGGAGAAAAATCACTATGGCTTGGGAATACCACAATAGACAGATGACTACCAGAAATCAACTCAATTCTCAAAACAATGCTATTATAAATGACAATGTTAAGATAATGGAGAAATGTAACCAACCTCGATCCAAACATTTGATGTAGATCCCCGTTGGAGCTTTCAATCCATGCACTTGAAACCTGAAAATTAGTCTTGACAGCCAATATCCAACAAGTACATATAATATATAAATGGCATTAACATTATCAATGACAATGGTCCATAATATCACAAGCAAATGCAACCCAATGTATAATAAACAACATTCACAACATGATGGACGAGAATATGAGTATTTCTATTAATGAACAAGAAGAAGTACAAAGTGATACGACCTCTTGCCAGCAACCAATCTGAACCAAGATCTAGATCAATCCACTTGTGCCTCCACCACTTCAATCCTCCATGAATGGAAAACTCAAACTAGAAAGGAGTTTGGAAGGTGAACATAAAGGGTTCACAACTACAAGGATCAATGAGTGCAGACTCAAGATAGGGCAAAATCCACTAGAGTTCTCTCGCTATTCTCCTCTTTCTCCCATCCATAAGCCATATGTGCTCAATATATAGTCCTCTCAAAAGTAGGTGAAAGGACACATCGAGGCATTACTCAGGCAGATGGAGAGCCAAAGGTCACCCAATGACCGCTTTTTGGGAGTAAAAAGTAATTAATAGTGGTTTTTACCATTTTACTTGATACCCGCGGGCTATAGTGATGCAGCTCATGGGTATGCATGCTATAAGGATGCAACATGCGGGTAGGAATAAAAATAGGGAAAACTAGTATCTCTGAAGGATATAAATAGATCTGAGTCACTGAAATGGATCCTACAGGCCAAGTAATGCTGATGCTCACATGGTGGAAGATTACGATGTAACAGATGCCCCCTAATGTGTGAGGTCAGAGACTGAATGTGCTACGATGGCCGACATACATTATAAAACTCAGAAGTGGAGTGATGGAGACACAAGTGGAAAGAGTAGCTCACTCGTCATAATACAATAGTATCTCTGAATACATGTCGGTATGGTACAACAATCTGATACAATGGCCATGAATAGGCAGTATATAATAGATACATGTCATAAGTGATCATAGCCATGACCCCTCTACAGTAATATATGGTCTCCTGCTGAAAAGAAGACAACTGGTGCAAAACTGGAGGTACAAACTGCTGAAATCTGAGAGGTGATATCTCAGATGTAAAGTCAAAGTCATATGTAGCATACTAAATGCCACAATCACCTGGGGTATTCTACACAAGTCTTCAACGGTGCAATTCCCATCAAGTGAATAAAGGAGTTGGAATCGAACCTGATGAGACATCGTCTGATTACTGGTCAATGATGTATACCGTTAACAAATGCGATATGACCCACCAATAATGAAAATGGGCATCAAGGCACAGAGCACAATCATCAGAGTGTGAATAAATGGGTTGAATTTGAACACTAGGATGAATCCATCGATCAGGGGACATTGATGTATTCCCAAGACTGTCGATGGTGAGAGAACCTGCCACTAATGACTGCAAGCCTCAAGGTACTCAACTGAACTCTAAGCCTCAAGTCCCGGAATAAATGGGTTGAAGTCGACGGAACGAGACTCGCTGGAAGGAGGGCATTAAGGCACCCCCCATCAACCAGCACGAGGTACCAGCAATGCTGAAATATTTGGAAGATCTCAGGTGAAACGGACTAACTCAATAAGGATGGCCGACATGCAATAGTCAAGAGGTCTAAGGAGTGGCCGACACTGGTTTCAGGACTTCCTTTGAACAAGAGCATGAGCAGATGGATAGACTCAGGAAGCATAGACTTGACATAAACTGTGCAATGCAGGAGGCATTACAGAGGGCTCCATAATGACTAGAAGCTTAACCAATCGGTGGAGAAAACTGACAAACAAGTACAGCTCCTAAGGCCCAACTATAGTCCTGACCCATAATGTACGGAGTGGAATGAATGCTCTGTTCAAAGGCGACACAACCGCTGCCAACAAGAAATAGTGACCATAACCCCGTCCGGATTTTTGGAATATTTGATTTTTTTGGTCTTTTTCATATTTGGGAAAAGCTTGAAAAAGAATAAAATTGCTTATAGTACAACAAGTGAGGGAACGAGTGTCAAATAGCTAGTAGACTAGTCCCAAGCAGTGGAACATACCTATGCTCAATGCAAGGAACTGCGTGCAGGATGTGCACACTTGGGGGTATGTTCCCTCATGGTCAAAAGGTCATCAAATTGTGAAGGGAAAATATAAGCTCTGCAGGGCTCGACAGGGGAAAAGTGCTCAGGCACCAGGCTAACAATTGAGTAAGTGAGAGCCGGCACAAGGCTCAAGCAGCAAGCAGGATGATGCAATGCAATCACAACATGATATAACTGAGGGGAGTCCTTAAGGGAGATGGCCAGCATAAGACAAAGTAGAGTATGAGTCTTTATCGCAATGTCATGGCGTGACTACAAAGGACTCCCAATCCTAAGGACAAACAACGGCATAGGCACCAGAATGCAAAGGGGTTCTAACTAGGGTACCCATGTTCGGAAAAGCCCTACCGCCACATAACAACACTTCTATAGCAGTGTGAAGGTTCTGTGTCAGTTACGAAGTGGGGTCGCACCTAGGGTTTATGAAAAAGGTCAATAGGTCAAATGCATAATGCATGCGAAAATGGCATCTAACCTATATGCCAGGTGTGAAATGTACCTGCCTAGGTGTGAAATGGTTCAGAACAACTCTCGCCAAGGAAATATGTTGAAAAAACACTACTCCATGACACGATATTAGTTCATAATGGCTCAAAATGGAAAAAACTATAGAGAAGTGGGTCCAGAAAATTATAAATAGTAATAAAATTTTCCAAATTACAATTCATTTGCACTATTCACCAATTTGGAGTTATTTGGTTAGTTTTCACCTGAAACTTCAACTGCCGATCGTGGGAGCTACAAGCGACCGTTCAGCGAACCGTCCAGAGCAAGTTGGTGGTTACTTCCATACCTTTCATTTTAATGTTTTTATTTTAGTTTTGGTCGGTGGGATTTTTTGTTTGGTCAAGCCCTAGATGGCTTCGGTGCTACCCGCGGGCTATAACCATGCGGGTCGTGTGTAGGGCATGAAACGCACAGTCAAAAAATAGACTGATCGCTGGTACCCACCACTGTATACAACTTTTCCCATGGGTACGGCCGTGAAGAAATTTTTAATCATGAAATTAACCAAAATTTACTTGTTTTGCACTCCAGGATGGTTCTAGAGTGGAGGGAAAGAGAGCATGACCAGGTTGATGAGGCCGTGCACAATGATTTGCAAGCACAACAGGCATTGCAAGCATGTGGTTTGTATAAGTACTGGAGTATAGGGGGTTTAAGGGACCAAAACCTATTACTCTGTCATTGGATAGACTACTGGGACGTGGATGCTCAACACTTCATCCTCAACGGGCAAACACTAACACTAGAAGTAGAGGATATCTATTTCATTACCGGTTTGTCCTGTAGAGGGGAGGTGGCTAGTCTTCTATCTCGGACCGTGGGTGGTGGGATCACTGTTTAGGACTACATAGCGCGGTATTGCCCCGCAAACACACGAGCGGTGGGAAGCCAAGTGCCCATCAACGCCATAGTGGATCTGAGTACAAAGATCATTGTGGCTACCCTGGTGCGGATCACTGGATCCAAAGCACTGCACCAAGCATCCAGGCCGGTGATGTTCTACACATCACAATGCATGCAACCTACTATATTCGACTGGTGTACTACTCTGCTAGTGTCTATGAAGACACAATTGACGGAATGCAAAGAGTGGAAGGCCAAAAACTTCGGGTATGGTAGCATTCTATGCAGCTTCTTCTTTGAGAGGGTTCTGGGGCTTAGCCCGAGGGTGGATGTCCCTCCTCATAGTCTCCGTGATCCAGCCCTGACCCGGTGGGATGAGATCCTGACATGACAGGGTGGTGGTCGTCTGGAATCACCATATACTGAGGAGTTCTTCCGCTGGTGGAACCAACAGGTGATCACTATAGAGGACTATCCCTATGCGGGGATAGACTTCAAACAGGACCGTGACATGCCGCTCCCACCAGGCGCAGCTTTCGGAGACATCGGTGAGTACTCTTTTGGTTTTGTGTTTATTAAATTTTTATGGAATTTTTTATTATAGTTGAAATGCAAAAAATATTTTTGGTGGTAGTGTCATGTGCTAATGGGTGACTGTTTGCTTGCAGAAAAAGACCCAGTGAGACCCGAGGGATTCACGAGAGATGGTCGTCGAGGTAGAGATGATGTGGCAGCAGACGCTGCAGCAGGGCACACACTTCAGACATTGTGGCGCAACATATCACGGATGGTTTCCCGAGTACCACAGATAGAGGTATCCCGACTACCTGAGGCCATGTAGCGCCAGGTAGTGGGTGTTCCTAGTGAGTGGGTGTGGCTACTGCAGCGGGTGGCCAATGCAGTCCAGTACTTCTATGAGCCACATCCCGTTAAGGCAGCAGGCTGACCTCCTCGGAGGGAATAGATATCCCAGGGTCTCATTTTTTTGTATCGATATGTATATTTTTGAGGGCTACAAGCTCCAGTTTTGTACGACACCACCATTTTTGGACATATTTATATATATATACAACTTTGGTTCTCGGTTATACTACATGTGTGTATGTACAAATGTATGAATGTCTTTGTATTTATGTGCTTCATGATGAATGTGACAAATGCCAATCCAATACATAGTTAGCATATGGATCAGATATATAATTATGACTTCTCGGAATATGAATATATGTAATTGAAACAAAATGTCTCTCCAAGAGTCGTACCTTAAGGAATATCTGTAGTAATGTAGGGTCTCGTACACGGTACTTCCCATTCAACTGGGACACAACTAGTTGTGAATCCAGGCGGACTTCTAAAGACTGGATGTCATGTGAAATGGCATCCCGAAGTAGCTCAATAACGGCACTATACTCAGCCACATTATTAGATGTAGGATCGAGACAAGCACCTCCTGAGGACACAACTAGGTGGTCAGGTGAGAAGATAACCCAGGAAGCAGAAGCAAGCTGTTGCGTATGTCGGCTAGCACCATCCGTGAAACCCAAGAACGTAGGAAACCCCATTGACATCTATCAATCAAAGAGAGGCTAATCAGCAGACCCGATAACCAAAAGGCAATCTAAACTATATACAGAAAACTATACAATAGTGTACAAAAGTATTAGCTCGAACCAAAGGTTCAAGCGTAATACCGCTTGAGGTAGAGCCCATTTCTAGGCTCCTTCAAGGCAACCCCCTCATAGTCTTCTAACTCATAAGCTCCTTTTTTGAGGACACGCCTCACAATGTAGGGACCGTGCCACATGGGATTGAACTTGCCTGCCCCCAGGGGTTCTTTAGCTTGGTCATACAAGAGTACCAAGTCACCTTCAGCATATTGCCGGGGATGGATAGACCTATCATATTGAACCTTGACACGACGCTTGTTAACATCAATAGCCAGAGCGGCATCTCGACGGTGCTCGTCAAGTTGCTCGAGGTGTACTAAACGTTGCTCAATCTCTGTCGTATCAGGGAGGAGATATATGGATAGCTTGAGCGAAGGGATTTCACATTCAATCAGTAAAAGTGACTCCACACCATGAACTAACTGGAATGGTGAGAACCCGGTGGCAGTCTTAACTGCAATTCGATATGCCCACAAAGCAGGATATAACATGATATGCCAATTGGTCTTGCTTTGTTGGATGGTACGTTGGAGAATGGTCTTCAAATACTTATTTACTACTTCAACCTAACCATTCGCTTGAGGATAGTAGGAAGATGAGTGTTCCTGATGAAACCCAAGATTGAGAGACAAATCCTACATCATCTTGTTTTGAAAGTGACTGCCATCGTCAGTGACAATCTCTTTCAGGATACCGAACCGAGTGATAATCTGGTTGAACACGAAATGGGTTGCAGTAGCACCGTCGGCTTTTACAGTAGGCATGGCCTCATCCCACTTGGAAAAATAATCCACGGCCATGATAATATGGTGATTCCCCCCAGCCGAAGCTGGTTTTCAATCCATGAAATCTACCCCCCCACTTAGTGAAGGGACCGACAGTGACAACCAGATGGAGGGGCGCTGGGTGCGAGTGCATGTTCCGAGAAAACACCTGGCAAGGGTGACATCTCTTCACAGTGATAATACAATCTTTAAAGATAGTAGGCCAAAAATAACCAGCTCGCATGATACGTTTGGCTGTAGCAAGCCCAGATAAGTGACCGCCACACACCCTCGCATGGCAATCATTAAGTACCCATTTCGCTTCTTCGTGAGTCAAGCAACGATGGAGAATGGAATCCTTTCCTCGGTGATACAAAGTGTCACCGATGATAGTATAATCTTTAGCATGATGTCTCACACGCCGTCGCTCATCTCGTGAATAATGCGGAGGAAACTTCAAAGTTTGTAGATATACAATGACATCCCCATACCAAGGGTCCTTGGACGAGATAAGAAATAAGTGTTCATCCACAAACGAATCTTCATGAATGACATCCTCATCAAGTCATGGAAGGTCCGACATAAGCTCAGCGAACACCAAATATTTCACCGATTTTGCCGAAGCAAAATCAAGATCAAATTTCTGAAGGATTACAATCCATTTATTATACTTACCCCCGATAAGGCGTCGTGATAGCACGAACTGAAATGGATTGATATGAGCTACAACTGTGGTTGTTTGAAGCAAAATGTAATGCCGTAACCGCTAGACTGCGTGGACCATGACCATGCCAATAGTCTCTTGAGGCGCGGCCACATAAAGAATGAAATCTCGTGTAAAGTCCAACGGACTAAGAACAAGGGCCGATACCAAAGCTTTCTTAAGGGCGTCGAAAAACTGCTGGGCTCGCTCATCCCAGATGAAAGGTGTGTCTTTCTTCAATAAGCTTGCGAAACCTTTAGTAATACTAGCATAGTTAGCTATAAACCGACGCAGAAAAGTAGCTCTCCCTTGGAGGATCTGAAGTTGTAACAAATTACGTGGAGGAGGCAACTGAAGTATTGCCTCAACTTTGAGAGGATCGACTCTAATACCCTCTCGCGAAACTATGAATCCTAGAAGGCGACCCATCCTAACAGCGAAAATGCATTTGTTTGGATTCAATCAAATTTTGTAATGGATACATCGTTCGAGAATCATAAGGAGGTGCTTGGGGTGGTCCACTCTCTTGCGAGAATGGCCAGCAATATCATCCAAGAAAACTTCCATAATCATCTTAAGATCGTGAAAGGCATAGGTCATGGCTCACTAAAAAGTAGCTCCGGCGTTTTTACAGTCGAAAGACATTTTTCGATATGCAAATGTTCCCCATGGACAAATAAATGTCGTCTTATGTTGGTCCGCAGGTTTGATTTTAATCTGATTATAACTCGAGAAGTCGTCCATGAATGAAAAAATCTCACTCCCCACACAAGCATCCAATATTTGATCAATGAATGGCATGGGGAAGTTGTCTTTCGGACATGCACGGTTCAAATCTCTGAAATCAGTGCATACACGGATCGTTACCTGCTTCTTATCCACAAGAACGGGGTTTGACAATCATTCAGTAAGGGGAACGGGGTAGATGAAACCAGCTTTGAGCAGTTTCTCCACCTCTTCCTTAATAGCAACTGCCTTCCTAGGGTTCACAGCATGTAAGCGTTGTCGAACCGGTTTAGCATTAGGATACATTCTAATCTCGTGTTCAACAATGTGGGGGTCTATTCCTGGCATCTCCTCATATGACCAGGCGAAATATTCGTGGAGTTCTGTAAACAGGTCAGTGTAAATAGCGATCTCCTCAGGAGTGCAATCAGCACCGACGTAAACGTTCTCTATCTTTCTGGGAGTGCGGGAGATGTTGATCAAAGTGGTTGGGGAAATATTGGCCATATTCCCCTCTGCAAAAACATCATGTGACTCCAACAGAGCCATAGGGTGACCAACCATCTCAGCTAGAGTCATCCTAAACTCCTCTTGCTCAACGAGCTCGAGGTTGGGAAGGAAATAAGAGCGATGGTGCATATCTTCCCAAGGCCTCTCACTACCACACATGACCTCGAGGATAGCTTCATCAGATGGTAAAGTATCATCAAGGCAATCGTGGGAGCAAGATGAGATGGCTGCCCAAACTGGCAGCGTAACGGGATCTTCTTCGATTGTCTGGGAAGAAGAGAGATCCGGTTCTGCAGTGGTTTGCTGGATATGATCGTAAGTGAGCTCAACTACAGATAAAGGCATAGACATCCCGACATGCGCAATGTCTCCATACGTGGAACTTGTGGATGGTAAAGTCCACGGATCATCTAAATAGGAGGTCTGGAATAACATATTATTCGAAGGAGGAGACGCATTGTCGGTAATGGTTCCAATAAAATTCACAGGTGTAGAAAGATTATAGGTTCCCATCAATGAGGGGTACATTCCAACACCTATGTTCCCAGTTTCCGGCTGAGAATCAAAAACTTGTGGGACTACAGATCCCGTGGATGCTGCGGAAGGAGTGCCAACAAAATCCAGCTGATCGATCATCACAATCTTGCCTTCATGGGGAAAGCAGATAACTCTAAACACAGTAGACGCGACAGCCTTCATAGCGTACATCCAGTTCCGACCCAGTAAAAGGTTGTATTCGATGGGTGCATCAACCACTTCGACTTCAATAGGCACGGAGTTACCTCCCAAGGAGACAACAAGGGAAGGTATAATTCCATGCGGTGTAAAAGATCTATCATCGAATGCAGTGAGTGTAGTTCTAGACGCGAGTAAGGGAGGAGAGCCAAGGGCTTTCCAACAAGCTAATGACATTACTGACGCAGAAGCACCTTCATCAACCATAGTACGTTTGACAAAGCTCTTAAGGAAAACCACCTGGATTTGAAAAGCCACGTGGTAAGGTAAGCGAGGCTGGACATCAGTAGTATCGAACTTGATAACACTAGGATTTCCCCCATCTTGAACTCCTAATGCACTTAAAAGGGCATGCTTCTGAGAAGGACAGGCTTGCAAAACTTCAAGAGCTGACATGGCACACGGAGTTTGGCCCAAATATTCTACGATGGAGTAGTTCTGGGCGGCTCGAGCATTGGGATTATGCGTAGAGCGCTTGAGAACACCTTTTGGTATCTGCGGCATAATGGAGGGCTTCTCGATATGCAAGGAATTGTCAGGAGGAGGAGGAGGCTCATTCCCCAAATTAGGTTGTGGTGCACCATAATTGCGCTGACGAGTAGCAACACAAACCTCTGACTAAACCATATTCACACATCCATAACCACTAGTATTGGAAGAAGACGTTGTTGTTTCATTAGTACCATAACCAGTGGTGGGAGCATGTGAAGCCATGTTTTGATGATGAGGAAGGGGATCCTTCAACACAGCTAGGCTCTATGCCAAATGCTTCGATGCTTCTTCAATTCGAGGACATAAGTGAGTAAGATAATCCTCCCCACAAAGCTTGCAAGGGAATTTCACCTTACGCCTAGGTTTACGATCCTCGCCAGCATTACCGCCTTCCTGAGGAGGGTTGGCATTCTCTTTACGAGGAGTATTACGATTTCTATTGTTATTACTTCCATTTTTTTCCACCCCTACGATTGTTTCTCCCCTTTTTCTTACCACCAAGTTGTTGGTTACCTGATGGCTTCGTTGATTGCACATTGTGTACATCAGACGACGGAGTGGAAGTGGACAAGGTGTGAACCTGTCTGGGATCAGACTGGTTTAGCGACAAATTTTGCATTTGATTAGATACCAAGTCTACAGGGAAAGTGCATGCGAACCCCACGATGCCATCGGCATGTGGTCCAGGAACTGACGTAGGATCATGTCTTGTTCTCGGTGCATCAAGAATAATGTCATACAAAATGCCAGACTAAGAATAAAGTAGATCTAACTGTTGGACTTTCAAGATAGCTTGTTCCTCAGTCACAATGCCGGACATCGAAATGTCTTTAGCAATGTATGGAAGTAATGACTTAAGGAACCATTCCAACAGGAACTCTAGATGAATCTTGGCTTTCACTAATCTCTTCCGCCAACGCCACTCTTGAACGTGGTCAGAAATATGTGTGGCCTTATTCTGATGGAAGGTGGACAACAACTCAGTACCAGTATCATAACGAATCGGTAACTGGAAATGGTCTAAGAAAACCAAAGCAATCTCGTTGAATCCCCTATAGGTGTTTCCGGGAAACTCCACATACCACTTCGTGGCTACCCCTGTGAGGGTGCATTGAAATAGTCGTAATCTAATGGAATCATGATTCAAAGAGTTGGAGGAGCACCAAAGGTGAAATGTCAGGACATGATCTCCTGGGTCCTCACCACCTTTCCCCTCGAACTTTGGAATGTCCAAAGGGAGATTGGTAGGGACCGAGGGCCAAGTAGGGTCGTGACACACCGGATCATTCGTGAGCTTCGAAAGATCCGAGAGATTCAAGCATGCAAGGAACGGGAGCTGAGGCTGGAAAGCTTGATTATAAACTCCCATAAAAGGTTGGTTAAACGGAACTATGTTATAAGATGGACCAAAAGCTTGACCATGAGGATTAAATTGTTGATAATGAGGACCTGACGGACCATAAGCTTTCCCATGGCCATAAGATTGATAACCTCCTCTTGCCAGACCCATTTGAGAGTAAGCAGGTATATGCACTTTTTGGGCACCATATTGGGGTGGTGGGTTGTACTGGTGGCCAGCACCGACTGTGTTGTAGTAAGGGTTGCCACCATGAGTATGGGTCATGTATGTACTATTCATAGCGAGAACCGTGTTGTAATGACCGTAATGGTATGGTATGTTCCCACCCCCAGCATTAGGATTAGCTTGATCATTCGTGTGATGACCATAATTATGAGAAGTATTCCCAACTCCAATATTGGTGTGACTAGTAGCAGGGATGGTGGCATGATGTCCATGTGGATAGGGAATATTCCCACCCCCTACATTAGCATTACTAGTGGCGGCAGTGGACGCAAAAGTATGTGGTATGTGTCCACCCCCGTGGTTGGGAGGAACATTATCATTTGTAAAAGTAGTCCTGGGTTGACGAGTAGAGGCACATGTATTAGGTGGTGGATGGCAAGTCGTGTTTCGAACAACATTCCTATTAGGTTGGGCAATCCTAGGAGGTGGTTGTCTCCTAGCATTAGCATTGTTAGGAGGAACATGACCAGTCCCCATACTATGTGTGTGGGTGGACAATGTAGTGCCCTCGACGAGGGTAGTTCCCCCAGTGGGTATAGTATGGCTAGCACTTTGACTAGTGCCAATGTGACTACCAACCGTAGTGGAAGGTTCGACAGTACTATGACTAGGCATACCAAAAGAAAGTGCGGTGTGGTTGATCGTAATGTCATCATGTAGCTCAGGAATCCTATATCTATAACTGCGTGGAAACGAAGGAACACAAGGCTTGTCCTGTTCTTTGTCCTCGGGTAAGTCGAGCATTCCGTAAAGATAATTATCTGGATTCGAAGGATCAAACGGATCTCGGTCAAGTGGATTAGGCCAGTCTCAGGTGGATCACCTCCCCACACCTCACGAGGGGTATGGGGATTGGAAGTGTGGTCAACTCTACCCGAAGGAGTCGAAGGTTTTTCCCCAGTATCAGAATGTGTAGCAGTCATAATGTCTTGGACGTAAGTCTCGTAAGAATTCGAAGACTCAGAGGGAGCCCTCCGTCGTCCTCTAGTAACACGGCGTGAAAGCTCGAGTGGCTTTAAACTAGCCAACTGACAGGACCGGCGGAGAGCAGGGCTCCGTGCCATGATATCTCCGAGAGAATATGTAATCAAAACATCCCCTAAAGGCCAACTATTAATCAAAAACAGTAAATCAAAAGCACACACCTAGAAAAACTACAGCCAAGAGCAGAAAAACAGAGAGGCTAAATGAGCTCCCGACAATAGAGCCGGTATGTCTCACCTAGGAGAGGCTTGAGACTCCCAAACTATAGTCGTAGGTAACAGAATCAGTTATAGAGACACCCAGGCTTCACTGCGTGTACAGGGTCAAGTCCACTACACAAACACAACTGTGTTGTCCAATCTCTATCTGACTCAGGACACAAACAGCATAACCACTGCAAGTACCCTGTGTGATACCTAAGTAA
The DNA here is from genome assembly GCA_027924585.1 of Larix kaempferi. Classification (NCBI taxonomy): domain Eukaryota; kingdom Viridiplantae; phylum Streptophyta; class Pinopsida; order Pinales; family Pinaceae; genus Larix; species Larix kaempferi. The sequence continues at coordinate 4,500,904 of BSBM01000319.1, forward strand.
GGAAACTATGGTCACCGCAATATAACCAATGCTCAAGGGGACAGCCGCGGGTGGGATTCGTCATATCGGCAGGGTAGCTAAGCCCGAAGCACAAGAGGACGAACCTCCAGTACCCCCAGATACGAACAAATCCTAGATATATCTCCCACGTTCATCCCGTATCACAGGGATATCTCCTCAACCAACCTCCCGTGACCTCGTGCTTAACTCTGGATTGAGTAAAGCTTCCTGAGAACACCGATCTATACCATGGATTCCTCCACTCCCTGGTCAGACACCTAATGTTTCGTCTAGTAGTCTTGGATTGTTAACTCACAATGATCTATTCCAAGACTCTAAACCTATGCTAGTTGGTGTACCCTATAAATAAAATCAGTCTAATCAATTTTAAGATTAAGTGTTAATTTTAGTAGTTGTGGTTACTCAAGGGATATGATCGTGAAACTAGTGATGTGTAGACTCAATAGTATGCAAAATCGCCCAATCCTAGACTCATCTATCCAATAAAACAATGTCACTATATGCACAATCAACCAACAATTCCGAAATAAAGATGCAATATTTTATCTTTTCAATGCACAAGAAGAACCTAAAATGAAGGCAACAAGCACTCAATGCAAGATGCAGTACATGAAAGTAAAATATTTTTGTATTTTCGCTTATAAACAAGAAGGAAAATGCAAAAAACTAGATGTATATTTTTGTATTTTTTCAATATAAATGGAATGAAAAAATGCAAGCAAAATACTACTATTCAGTCACTGAAGTGCCGAGAAGATCACTAAGACAACCCAGCATATCCTAAACAACAAGACTCAGCCAAAGGAAAGAGCTCAAAAGGAAAAAACCAAGAGGCTAAATCCAAAGATTGGTAAAAAACCAAGAAGGCTCAACCAAGAGAAACGAAGAGTTCTGGTCACAACCAAGGCATGAAACAGTCAAGAAAGGCCAACAAAGACTCAGGAACAACCAAAGCCAACCCAGCAACAACCAATAGCCATAAACCAACAAAAGCTGAAGTTACATGCTATTGTCGAAGGAATACTTGCGGGTACCCGCGAGCAGTAGAGTAAACAGAGGCGAGTAGATGCGAGCATAACTAAGCTAGCCCGCGGGTGAGGAAAGGAAAATGGTCAAATAAAGAGTCCAAAGGCTCAGAAAAAGCAAGTTTTCTATGGTGTATCTTAATGGCCAATCAGTGACACAAAGCTTCGATAAACAACAACTCTAATTAAGGACTAATGCGCAAAAATTTTCCCAAACATGGATGTTTTCCCCAGCGGAGTCGCCATTTCTGTATTGGAGAAAACTCACTATGGCTTGGGAATACCACAACAGATAGATGACTACCAAAAATCAACTCAATTCTCAAAACAATGCTATTATAAATGACAATGTTAAGATAATGGAGAAATGTAACCAACCTCAATCCAAGCGTTTGATGTAGATCCCCGTTGGAGCTTTCAATCCATGCACTTGAAACCTGCAAATTAGTCTTGACGGCCAATATCCAACAAGTACATATAATATATAAATGGCATTAACATTATTAATGACAATGGTCCATAATATCACAAGCAAATGCAACCCAATGTATAATAAACAACATTCACAACATGATGGACGATAATATGAGTATTTCTATTAATGAACAAGAAGAAGTACAAAGTGATACGACCTCTTGCTGGCAACCAATCTGAACCAAGATCTAGATCAATCCACTTGTGCCTCCACCACTTCAATCCTCCATGAATGGCAAACTCAAACTAGAAAGGAGTTTGGAAGGTGAACATAAAGGGTTCACAACTACAAAGATCAATGAATGCAGACTCAAGATAGGGCAAAAATCCACTAGAGTTCTCTCGTTATTCTCCTCTTTCTCCCGTCCATAAGCCATATGTGCTCAATATATAGTCCTCTCAAAAGTAGGTGAAAGGACACATCGAGGCGTTACTCGGGCAGATGGAGAGCCAAAGGTCACCCAATGACCGCTTTTTGGGAGTAAAAAGTAATTGATAGTGGTTTTTATCATTTTACTTGATACCCGCAGGCTATAGTGATGCAACTCGCGGGTACGCATGCTATAAGGATGCAACATGTGGGTAGGAATAAAAATAGGGAAAACTAGTATCTATGAAGGATATAAATGGATCTGAGTCACTGAAATGGATCCTGCAAGCTTAGTAATGCTAATGCTCACAGGGTGGAAGATTACGATGTAGCACCAGAAGGAGGGAAGGCTGAGGGAAAAAAATGTCTTGAACTGCACCTTGAAAGAGAAAACCTCCTGCTTCAGCTGGACTGCCATATCCGCCACATTCTGGGCCAAATCCTCCTTTGTGATCACCTTATTTGCTTCCATGACCACTTTGGTTCGATCTCGGAAAACATACATTTGTAGCTCCACAAAGGTCTTTTCATTTAGGAAATCAATCACTGTTCTGGCCACCTGGACCTTCTTACCTACACTGCTTATTGCAGCTCGTGCATCTAGTGCAGAAGTGTTATCTATTTCTCCCTCTTCTTGGTTGATGTTGAAATGGTTCCACTGAGATTTTATTAAAGCCTCCATCTGATCCCATAACATAACCTAGGCGCTTTTGATCAAAGGTTTACCGGTGAGCTTCTTGGATAGCTCCTGAACCTCACTCTTTAGCTCATCAATGATTTGCTGGAGTCTTGAGATAGTCTGATATCTCCTCATCAGCTTCTCATTTGCATTGAACAGCTCATCATATTTTGCTTTTAGCTCAGTTTGTGCCTGGTTCAATTGGGCATCCCTGATGCTCATCTCGGCCACTGCCTGAGCCAATTTATCAGTTGGATCTGATTTCGATGAGGCTTGAAGGACTATGGCCTTTTGTTGGAGGAGGTCCTAATTTCGCTTCCTAGCCTCTTCCAACTCTCCTTCCAGTAGAACAATCCTCTCTTTAAGCGTTTGACCCTCGCTAACTGATCTCTCCAATTATTTCGGTATCGTGACTACCTCTGCAGTCTGCGAGTGCTTCGTCGTGGGAATATTTAGCTTCTTTTTCAGGGTTGCCACTTCTTTGCCCTTCTCCTTTAACATGGCTTGTAATAGAACCATATCTCCAAGGTTTTGCACCATCTTTACTACTTGCTGCTCTAAGTCATCTATTTTCAGCTGCTTAGCCTTATTGGATGATTTCTCATTCTTTACTTTCTTTTCCATCCTGCAAACCACAACTTGTAACCTATTAGTGCTCATAGTGAACTTACGTACATCTTTGTACACTCCTTCTCCCATTTGTCGATGTAACTCCATAATGTCCTTAGATGGGACTTGGTCTAGTTTTATGGTTATCTGAGTGGCTTTAAAATTTGACGGTGTACTCTTTTCTCTTGGTGCTATCTTTTCTAGGATAGCCATTTTTAGGGCCCCTTACTTCAAATCTAGTGCGGATAACATTCTAGATTGTCTTCCAGTATCTAGCTCCTTCTTTGGAAACAATGATTTCTCCAGATCAATGTTGTCTTCCTCAATCTGAGCATGATGCCCAAACAAACTTTCCTTGAAGGATGATGTAGTAACTAAAGCCCCTTCAGTGTCCTGATCCTCTTAACCCTGTGGCCACCTTGCATAGGGGAAACTTTCAACGAGGACAGGGGTCATGAGGGTGGGCGTCGGCATGATTAATGAGGTTGCACTAGATGCTCCTTCTACTTTCAACCTCTTGGTCTTTGATCCTGTACTCCCTGATTCGTCCCTTTCAGTAGTGACGTGGGCTCTGATGTGTCTCTCTTCCCCATCATATCGATCTTGAGAGGTGTTGGAAAACCTGGTGACCCGGAGGCCTTGGTTGGGTTCAAAATAGCCTGACATTGTTCCTAGCTCTCCATATTAGCCATTTTGTCTAACAGGGGGTGCGACTCGTGGATGTATGCATCCGAACGGACCCCTTGTCTCTTCTGAGAAATGATCCCCCTAGGATCATAATTGTGTACCATGCTCAAAGGGAAACCATATGAGGCTAGCAGTCTTTCGACCTCCTTCTGAGCAGCTCTGTCTCGCACTTTAAAAGGGCCTACTTCACTTGGTACTTTGAAAGTCCGAGCACGTTCCCTTTCATAAAATGTACCTCATCACAATTAAATCTTTGGAGGATGAATTCTAGTGCAAACAATCAGGGAGTCAAGAATATGAGGAGATTGTATGGAGCCAACTCTACCCGATAAATCTTGATTTCGGTGTGGGTTTCAAAACAAAACCAGTCACCCACATCATCCTTTGGGTTAAGTTGGAGAAACTACTTACACTCTGGGAAAATTCTCAGTGGAAGGGAATCAAGAAAGAGCGTATATACCTTTGCTACAACGGTATCAACAAATGTGGAAAAATTCCTCTGTGGGGGAACAAGAATTATTGACCTATCAAGATCTTCTTTGTCGAAGTGACTCTTGTTATGATAGATGATCATGTATAGGAGTAAAGAGCAGTAGCGAAACAAATTTTTGGACGAGAAACTCTTTAATTGGAGGTGGATGGACTAAGCGAGGAAATATGACAGGTCGACACTGACCGGTGCTTCATGCTGAGAGAGGTTCATGATGAACAACAGACCTAGAACAGCGTCATCGATCACCATGTCGCTATCATACCCAAGGAATTGACATATAATTGACAATACCGATTGAACCGGACCTGCGAATGTCTCCAAACTAAACATTGCTTGGTTGCTAGAAAGGATAGCTTCAGGAGGTAAGAGAATTCGAGTGAAAGCATCTCTATTCTCTAGAGAAAGCTCACAAATATTACTTGTTAATACTTCCTCATCAAAAACGAGTGCCGAGGGGTCCTCATTAGAGTTTGTCAATTCCATAATGAGTTTTTTACTCATGGGAGAGACCACCTTTCCTTGCCGGGACATGATGGCCTTTCTCTCTGGTACATAACAATCCGGGCACCACTGAATTATCTCAGGAAACGGCCTGGTAGGGGGAATAATCATCTTGGCCTGCCCTGACTTCCATAGGTTGAATAAGTCATTGCTACTCTCTGCATGCTCCTTGGCTTCTAAAGCCAACTGCAGCAGGTTTGGGAAGGAAGAAAAAGATTCATGCACATCAAAGAATTCATCGCCCAGATGATCCTCAGGACTGCCGAACATGGATGCGGAGGTGACCTTGGGAGTGGAAAGAGGGTCCATGCTAACACAAGGGTAACGCAGGGAGTGTTGTTTTTTAACTGCTTAGAGAACTTTGAAGAAACAAGTGCAAAGAGTGGAGACTACAGAGCTTATGGAGCTGGAAAAGAATGCGTAATGGATTCCCTGGGAAGGTATTTATAGGGAAACACTTGAAAAGGGCAGGGTTTAAATGTAGAGTTTACATGGTGCATTGGTATTAGCTTGTTGGTTACACGGGGGCTTCACTAGAAGGAAATATAATATCACGTTCATTCATATTGCGGTATTAAATATTCATGAAAACCTAAAAATTATATTGCTTATATATTAAGGGGCAACGGATTTTTTTATTTAATGTAACAATACAAAAATACTTTGGGGTCTTTTTTATATGGGCGGGCTGACAAATATCCGCCAAATGGAGATGGAGGGATCACGGTCGGACGAGAAATCGGGTTGAGGAAAGGCTTGGGCTTACTGGTACGCAGGGAAATCACGTCTTGAGGCATGCTTGAGGCCATGGGTTTCGTGATGAAGTGGGTTTCCAGTCGATCATAGTTGAGAGACAGTGGTCATTGACAACCAATTGTTACCAATAGCCTTGGAGGCTCTAAGCCTCCAAGTCCTGTTATAGGCCTTGGGGGCTTGAATACCCAACCACTCATGCCTATTACAGGCTTTGGAAGGTTTAGTCAGCCTCCTAGAGCTTGTTACAGGCCCTGGGGGCTTGGATACCTATCCCACAACAGGCTTAGTCAGCGATTGGGGAACTGTAACATGTAATCTAAATGTTGTAATATGTGCATTGGCTCTAGTGAAATACAAGAAGTGATCTCCTATCTCTTCATTAGACCATTAGATGTTTCAAATCATATTGATATGTGGTTGAGTAATTACATTGTGGGTGAAGTAATGTGCATCCACACTATACATTGAAAGAATCAAGGTGCATTGTAGAATGCATGTGGGGTCATAAGAGGGGTAGCATATCAATATACTAGGTATAAATATAAAGGGGTATAAAAAATGTTAATGAAAAAATTGATACATACAATATCTAGTGAAAATAGGGGTTTTTTTAAATTGGGAGGGGGTTAAAAAAAACGAGTTTGGAAGGTATTTTCCAATATTTAGTGAAATTAGGGGTGTTGTTTCATATGCCACGAACGAACGTGTTGTGATAGCGGTGTATTGAGTGAAGCCCCCGTGGCTGGTTAAGGGGTAGATGGATTCTTAAATGCTGGGGGGGGCTTGCTCGCAAATGACAGCGGTAATGACCATTTAAGTAGAGTTTAAGGTAAAGCGATGGGGTAGGAATGTGTTGCAGTGGAAAGTAGTGAGCTGTAATCAGAGGGTGGTTTCAGGGTCCATATAAAATGGTTTGAGGAAACCACTTTCTGGGTCCTGACTCAACAAGAGGACACCACGTGTAGATGGCGGTCTTTGTTCAAGAGCGATACCGTGGTGTTAAGGTCTGAGCATATTGGGAATCCTAAAGCCATAACTGCAGTTGATCTGATGCCCTGACAACCTTGAGATGAGTGTGCTTTCATGTGCATCTTTGTCTGGAGCTCGCTTCTTCTATCATTCAGTTGTCCAATGGCCTATGGTCAGGGAAAAATGATGAAGCCGCTTTTAAGAGGTTTTAGGGCTTTGCAAAAATGGTTTAGGGAAAAAAAATTTCATCCCCTGAATGATTATGGAGTTGACACGCGTCGACGACGGTTTTCCTTTAGGGGCACCCTGAGCACGTTAAAACCCAAGCACTTTCAACATCCTCACAGGCTCTCGGCCGTTGATGTCTTTCCTTTGATATTTCGAGATACCCTCCTGCACGTTCATTTTTATGGGGTGAGCTCGTCTGTCATGTAGACTTTCCTTCTCAAAGGCGTCGATCCCTTTTAAGGTGCAAACGAGCTGCCTGTGGTCGCTTCTGCTGACGATAATAGTACTAACAACGCATGTAGAGGCGCCTGCATCGACTATGCATCGATGCATAACCTGGTTTCAGATCAAAACGTATATCATAAATGTGAGGGACGAGGGCATCCGAGGTTCAGACTGGTCTAATTTGAATACCATTAATCGTGAGTCAAAAGGGTTGATCACACCTAGGGAAGACAAAAATGCTTTGCGTTGTGTTGGACAGTTCTTCAAAACTTCTAAGGTTGACATAGAAGTAGGGGACTGGGCTAAGTCATCAACGATATTATAATTGGGGGAAGCATGAGTGTTGGGGTTGTTGGTGATGCGGCACAGAGGTAATTTGGGGGTTTTGGGGGCCCCCTCCGGCGGTGGTGGGGGTATTCGTAAAGCCTAATATACCGGGTTAGATGTGGTATCTTTATCCGTAGTGATGTTCTTAGGGGTTGAACCATATTGGCTACAGTTCATCTGAAGGTTGATATCAGAGGAGGAGATCATTAAAATATGGTGCACTCCTGATTTAGAAGGTTGAATAGTAGGAGAAGCATAAGTAGCTGGTTGTTATGGTGCAACAGTCCCTTGAGGGGGTTCCAAAGGTTGGGTGGAAAGGACCCCTTGCGTAGGTAATGGGTTCTAAAACACCATAGGTTGTGCAGTGTGTTGTGGTGGGTTTGGCGGTGCCAGACGTGTGGCATTCCCTTGTCATTGTGCATCCTCACTCCATATTTGTCGGGCTCTCGCCAAATGGGGACAATTGTGCATGTAATGGTTGTGAACCCTGCAAATGGAACAAGGGTGGTTCATACGTAAGTTGGGGTTCTTCCCTTGTCAAGATGGTTGATTGATATTTTGGTTAGACGACGTGGTGCCATTATTGTCAGAGGGATTCGGTGGTTGGCCACCTCCGCTAGGTTGTTGGTTGTTTCCCCAGTCGCAACCTTGTCTCCTATTATGTTGGCCTTGTTGGTTTTGTTGGGAAGTTTGGTTCTGCGGATGGTTTTTATAGGAATAAAATTTCCCTTATGGAATGGGAGGATTTTGAGGTTGGGATGGTGCAGGGGCTTCCGGCAGTGGGTAATAAGTGGGAGGTGCTTGAGGTTGGGAAGGAGAAGGTGTTACCGGCGGAGTGTAATAAGATGGTGGTATAGTAGGGGGAGTGTACGCTTGCGGAGTATGACCATAGAAATGTGACGCACAAGTGGGTCCATGTGTATGGATGGTTTGGGTTGGTGGAACATACGAGTTGTTGGTCCTGGCCCAAGTGGGGCATTTTTTAGCGGAAAGGATTTTGAGAACTACACAGCTGAACACATTTCAGTTGGAACAATTTTGGGATAAGTTTTGGTATGTTGTGAATTTGTGCGCAGCGCAGTGACGGAAGAGCTGCGAAGTCAGTGCTACGAGGATAACAGTACTGCGATGTGTTCGGTCAACGGAAGATCCAGATAAGCATAGTGTTGGATGGAAGACAGCACATATTCTGACTAGGTCATTGGAGATCTATTTTTTGGAAAAGATACTCGATAACTACCAAGCGGTGGGTAGGTGCAGATCAGGAGGAAGGTGATTGGTTGCACACACAGAGAAATACTACTTGAACCAGTTGTCTCAAGTCCGTTAAGGAAGGAACAACATGGCAAGAGCAACATATTTGCGCGCACGTGATAGTTTTGTAAACCTAAGGGTTTCTGCCTTCGAAATGTAAAGACATGACCTACGGGTCCTTATCTATAAATAAGGCATTATTTTGTATGGGAAGGGTTGCTCTTCATTTTTGTTAGTCATTATTGAATATTATCAGAATCTATAAGCTTGAAGCTATTGTAAAGGCTCTGCATCTGAGTGCGTAGAGACCTAATTTTGAGAGCGAGAGAAGAGCATCTACAGCTGAGTGCGCAGACAAAGAACTGTTTTACCCTACCCTAAAGACAATAAAACAACAGTTCTTGTGGACGTAGCCTCCCATCTGGGGGGTCAACCACATTAAATCCCGTGTTATGTGATGCTTTGTGTGTTTGCCATTGTTTGATTACTTAATATGAATGCTTGATGTTACAGTTATCCGATATTTGTTTCTTTTATCTGTATTCGTCGTGGAAGAGATGGGAATGAGATGTTAAGTAGTTCATATATGGATGAATGTTAATGCTCAGTATCTATAAGTCTTTGAATGTTTGGATCTGTTAAATAATCACAGAGCTAATTGTTGAAGTTCAAGTGTTGCATCAGAGTGCACAACATTGTATAATTCATTCCATTACGTATGTTTGAATCATTGATGAATGATTAAGACTGTTAAGTAAGATTGGTTAGTTTGATCAAGTCTTGAAGTGATAGCATGGTCTGGTTGACGTGCTGATCCATTATAAGTGTTGCGGGATAAGCTATTGATAGTTTGTCATCATATCGCCAAGTCTAAGGACCCATAAAGAGAGATCTGCAAGGAATCATATATACCCATTTTCGTTGACCTATTGCTATAGCCCATTAGTACCGCGCAGTCATAATCGACGCGAAGTAGAAGATCTCGCATAGTCTTTTTTTCGCAGTGCGGAATCCTTGCCACGTCGCGCATCAGTCAGTTTAGGCACTCGCATCACCAAGTTGTGGAAACCTGATTCTACAACCACCCCCTCAGCTTCGCCTCGGGTGAGACCTCAGGCTGCTCACAATCTGTTGCCGAAAGGGCCGGTGAATAGGGGTTTTGTTGGTATCTTACACGATGAAGTACCTGGGTCTACATTGGAAATCCTCTAGATCAGTAAGTACACCAACAAATGGTTCCATTGTTGTGCTAAGACTTAGTGATGCGATAGTGTGTTTTGAAAAAGTAATGTGCAAAGAACAATACAAATTCCCATTAGGGTTAGACAATTGGCATCCAGAAAAGAAAGAGATCTGGGCTTGGTGTGATAACATCGAAAGAGATTTTTCAAAGAAAGAAAACAAACACCCGCGTCTATCTGACGTAGAGTGGTTGAACAAATACTTGTGGAGAGACATCCATGAGATCTTCTGGGCGTCGTTTCCAAACAAGCTGCACGAGTGGATATCGCGCCTTACATAAAGAAAGAATTGTTCTCAAGGAGGAGTACCTACAGAGTGGACTCTGGAGCTTACTGAACAGCTCAAAGCAATAGACAGCCCACTGTCACGAGCAGTTGACTTCTGGGTTGATAACATACTCGAAGGATTTGTGACCGAGTTCGCTGTAGACACGCTGAAATCCTACAGCCAAGATGAAGCATACTTTTTCGAAAGATTCAAAGGTAAGTTCCTGAAAAATCTCAGTCTATACATTAAAATGTTGTTAGCTGAGAAAGGTGTTTTAAGAATGCAGTAATAATTATGAATCTATCATGGTAGAAAATACATACATTGATTCTGACGAAGAAAACCATACTTTGAGAAGTGGAAAGAGATATAAGCTTACTAACGAAAAGAATCCCAGAGGATCTAGAAACCACATACATACCGAAATTCCATGTGACCCTAATAATCAGAACATGCAATTATCAGCCACAATCCAACGTATTACACCTCAGAAACCATTAGTCCAGAACACACCCGCTGAGAGCATCATGCAGCCCATCCCACATATTGTCAATACTAGTAGCACCGCAGGAGTGAGTGCTCAGACCACTACGACTCAGACCATTCCGCAAACTACTATCCCTAGCATGATCTAGCAGCCTGCGTCTACTTTTGTCACAGGGAATTTGTTGCAGAATTGTACACAACCCGGAAGAAGGATGACTGATAATGATATAAAGTTGTTAATATTCAAAGGAATGGGTCTAGAAGACCCAGATCAACATTGGTTTCTATGTGAAGATGTATGGAGTGCCAAGCAAGTGACGGATGACGTTGTGAAGAGAGTGCAGCTCATCACTACTTTTAGAGATAGAGCATTACACTAGTTTATGAAGTATTCTCAAGCATAGTCGAGAACCCTAGCAGACATTAAAGCTGTGATGTTAGCAAAATTCAAGAAGCTAAAATCAGAATCATAATGCATAACAGAATTGAAAGAAATCAAACAGAAACATATTGAATCGGTCTGGGAATTCGACCAAAAATTTAAGACATTATTGGACCAAGTGAGCTTTGTTATAGCTCCACAACAGCACCAAGAGTGGTTGATTGCTGCGTTGTTGCCCCATATCAAACAACCACTGATGCAACAAAAAGTTGTGTCGCATGTAGAGGCCTTGGAGATCGCGATGAAGCTGGAAGCTTCACCAATTGGAGAGAGTAGTTCTGGGATGTTACAAATCTAGAACCAGTTGGCTACCTTGACATTAGAATTGAAAGGTATGAAGAATGGAAAGGAACAGAGACATGAACAAAGACATGAAGTTTGGTGCACAGGATGCAAAGGAGAGGGCCACACCAGAGAACATTGCCCCTTATTTCAATATTATCTTAACAATGGTGCACCAAACCCAATGAATCTGAATCAGAACCAGGTGTCGGGGTGTAAAATTTGTAGAACCAGAGGACACCGGCATGAGGACTGTTATCTAATACAAAAACATGTAAAAACACCTAAAAACTTATACTGTAATTTCTATAAGCTAGTTGGAGATGATGAGTCCAACTGCCGTGCTTATGAGCTGATGAATGCAAGAAAGCAAGATATCGAAGCAATGCGAGGTGCTGGAATGTACCGTGTTCAAGAAGAAAATCAGCCAAAATAGGAGAACACCCAGTATGATCAGGGTGGATATAGAGGTCGTGGTAGTGGATACCACGGCAGAGGGAGAAATGTTGGCCCGGCACAAGGCAGAGGTTGAGGCCAGGTAATCTGCTATAACTGTGGTCAGCAAGGTCATGTATCTAGAGAATGTACTAATCCATGCACCACATGCAACGACTGTAAATCATTTGATCATGTAATTGAAGATTGCCCTGTGCTTGAGGTAGAGATGCAAAAGCAGAGAAGGACAGAAACGCCAAACCCTAACATTAAGTTAATCACAGTGGAGAGAAGACCTACAAATCCAAGTATAAATGCAGTCACGCGAAGTGGTGCTGATACAGGAAGAGACAGAAGCATGGAAGCCTCAACTTCTGGAATAACTGATGCTAAGAAGACCCCTGGAGAAATAGTATGGATTAGAAAATCTCCTGGGAAAGCACCTCCCTTGAACTTGCAGAAAAATAAAGAAGTATATGAAGAAGCGTGGGACATGTTCAAACAACCACCACCTACTTCATCGAGAATCCCGTTGCGCAGTGAAATACCACAGATAGAATACATGCCACTGGCATATGATCAGACGTGCGCTGCACCAGATACATCCACTTTTGTTGCACAGTTCCTGTGGAGCTGCATCAAGCTATTGAAGAACAAAGACACTCTTATGAAATTTGAAAAACTGATAAATCAGTATGAATCACACAGTGACAGGAGAACTACCAAAGGCACGGTTCATAACATTAGGAATCCCAAAAGAACCGAGAGGGAAATACGGTTCACTGCACAGATTGGAGACTATGAGATGGATGAGATCATTCTTGATCTCGAATCTGAAGTAAATGTCTTGACCAAGCAGACATGGTAGGCAATGGGGAAACCAAAGTTACAGTGGTCACCTATACAGTAAAGAATGGCTAACCAAGGCATAGTTGTACCATTGGGGAGGTTACTCAATACCATTATCGACATTGACAGCGTGCGAAGTTATGCAGACTTCGAAGTAATAGAAATTGTAGATGATATCAATCCGTATCCGGCGCTCTTAGGTATCAATTCGGAAATGACAAAATCCACCATCATAAATTTGAAGATAATGAAAATGATAATTGAAGGCAATGACATAAGGGTCGTCGCACCACTGGACCCTTCGCAAGGAGAGCGATATGTTGAACCAATTCAAGAGGAGTACAGAGCTCAAGATCTCGACCGTATCTATAAGATGACAACAAATGCTACAGATTATACTCAACCTACTGTGGATGGAACGCTCAGCTAGTGCTGTGATAGTTCTTGCATCTCAGACTCTGAGGCGGGATGATCCAGGTGGATATCGGTGGCATCCCACCTCTTCCAACTGGCTCAAAACAGTCTTCTGGCAATTTTGGTAAATTACTATTTTTAGCAGTTTTTCGGGTCCTGAACTTCCGGAGCCATTTTGAGGCCCTAAACGACATTTTTTGGCGATTTGGGGGACCAAATGGTTGCCTCCGGCATGCATTTGGGCCCAGTCGAAGGTTGTAAATCTCGGATAGACCTTTCCAACGGGCTACCGAGCGCCCCAAACGGAGATCGCATGCAAAAGTTACGACCCCGGGAAGTTGATGTGCTAACTTACCCAAACGGGCCCACATGACTTTTGGCGCTTCATCTCCTAGGGTTAGGTTTTTGGATGTTTGGGATTCTTTCCCTCATGCTTATGATAAATAGGCCCTTTGGCCTCTCTTTGTATTCATCTTGGCACGAATGAGCATAGCGGCCACATCTCTTCTCAGAGATAGCTACCACCATTCTAGCTATTGTATTTTACAGTCTGTTCTATTTCCGCTATTTAATAGAATATGTGTTTACTGTATCACTGTGTTATTTGCAATATATCTCTGTATATGATTCTGTATATGCTATCTTTTGTTTCGTTCCCACATAAATCCGGATCAGTGGTATCAGAGCGGTCTGCTCTTTGATTGTTTCTCGGTGCATGTCCCCGACGAGGTCAGGATACAGAGAGTTGGGTCTCGAACTAGTTTCACTTGGGGAAGACCACTCTCGCCGCCCCAAACGGCCTCCCATGGCGGAAGAAAAGAGAGACGACGGAGCAGTAGATCCTATCAAGTTGTTGCTCGAGGAAGCCCTCGCGCGACAGAGGATCGAGATGATGGATAATTTCTCCCAAATCCTTCAACGCATGCCAACAGCGGCAAATGCACCCTCAACGAGCAGCCATTTCGGAGATACGACTCCCTTCAAGGTACAAGTTAATTTTGATATCCCCTTGTTTGAAGGCCAAATCGATGCCGATGCTCTAGATAAATGGTTGAATCTACTAGAAGGGTATTTCTCTGTCCACAAATTTTCCGACAGGGAAAAGATCATCTTTGCGCTCCTTAAGGCCGTCCCCCATGTCAAAAATTGGTGGGAAACTTATTGTGAGCAAAACTCGTCAGACGAGTCTGGATTGTTTGAATATTCCAATCCCACTTGGGCCTCTTTTATAGATGCCGTCAAGGAACAATATTACCCTGTTGGAAACTATGATGACCAGTACACAAAATGGACCATTCTGCATCAAGAGAGGGACCAAACGGTGTCGGAGTACACCAACAAATTTCATACCTTGCGCACAAAGCTAGGTATCAAGGACTCCGAGCGGCACCTAGTACTGAAATATCGCAGTGGCCTACACCGGTACATCCGAACAGAGATGGATTTCCTGGAAATCTCTTCACTCGGATCCACCTATCGATATGCTGTCAAAATTGAGCAGAAATTTCAACAAAAGAACAAGCGTGACTTCGGACCTGTGCAGAAGCAGGGCAAGGGAAACTTTGGCTCGCAGAGCACGGGGCAAGAAAAGGATAACCAATCCCAACCACAGGCGAAGAAGGGTAAAGAAAAGACAAAGAAGGAAACCGGGAAGTGGTGCGAGTTCCACAAAAGCCCCTGGCACAACACTGATGATTGTCGCTCAAAACAGTCATTGGTGGCTGAGATCAAAGCTTCAGAATCAGATCCCAGTTTCGATTCTGACTCGGAACCTAATTTCACGGCCGCGCAAAAAGGGAAGCAGATAATTGATGCAGAACCCAGTGCCGTTGTTGCCACCACACAGATTCAGCCAGAGGAGCCTGAAGAGTCGGAGGCAGAGGAGCACCTTTTCCACTCACAGATGTGGGTGAAGGGAATTCCCCTACATTTTGTTGTGGACAGCGGCAGCCAGAAGAACCTGATCTCAGAAGAAGTCATCAAGAGATTGGAGCTACCAATAACGCCACACCCACAACCATACACCATTGGATGGCTAAGCCAAGGACGAAGGATCCGTGTCAGTCACCAATGTCGCCTACCATATGGCATCAAGCCCTTCAAAGATGAGGTATTGTGTGATGTGGCCCCACTTGAAGTATGTGATGTTCTTTTAGGACAACCATATATGTGGAAGCGTCATGCTGTATATGAATCACGACCTCGCAGTGTCATTGTCACTTTGGGAGGACAACTCTATCGGATACCAGAGATAGTTACACCTACCCCAAACGAGCAGGGAAGGAAGATAATCTCCCACACTGGTAAATTTTCCCTATTCGCAATTGCCACTAAAGGAGAACATCATATCGCAGAGACATCCACAACCTCTGCCCATCATCCCTCTACTCAGCAGAAACAAGAAAAACAGAAGTTCAGTGCAGCATCGCCTATTCGAGTTCCTTTGCAGTGCAAGGCCACGCATTCAAGGTGCTCCCACAAAAAGAAACCATCAACACCAATGCAAAATACCACAACAACCAAAACTGTTGAACAGCTCCAGCGCAGCCAGCAACAACAATTACAGCCCTCTGAAGATTTCAAAGAAAGGCAACCTTTCTGCTTCAACAAATGTCGCACCAAGAGCTCAACTCGACACACAACTCGACATATGATAAGGGATTTAACGCAATGGAGACCATTGCTTCCTAAGGAGGGAGGATTGATCCAGGTGGATATCGGTGGCATCCCACCTCTTCCAACTGGCTCAAAACAGTCTTCTGGCAATTTTGGTAAATTACTATTTTTAGCAGTTTTTCGGGTCCTGAACTTCCGGAGCCATTTTGAGGCCCTAAACGACATTTTTTGGCGATTTGGGGGACCAAATGGTTGCCTCCGGCATGCATTTGGGCCCAGTCGAAAGTTGTAAATCTCGGATAGACCTTTCCAACGGGCTACCGAGCGCCCCAAACGGAGATCGCATGCAAAAGTTACGACCCCGGGAAGTTGATGTGCTAACTTACCCAAACGGGGCCCACATGACTTTTGGCGCTTCATCTCCTAGGGTTAGGTTTTTGGATGTTTGGGATTCTTTCCCTCATGCTTATGATAAATAGGCCCTTTGGCCTCTCTTTGTATTCATCTTGGCACGAATGAGCATAGCGGCCACATCTCTTCTCAGAGATAGCTACCACCATTCTAGCTATTGTATTTTACAGTCTGTTCTATTTCCGCTATTTAATAGAATATGTGTTTACTGTATCACTGTGTTATTTGCAATATATCTCTGTATATGATTCTGTATATGCTATCTTTTGTTTCGTTCCCACATAAATCCGGATCAGTGGTATCAGAGCGGTCTGCTCTTTGATTGTTTCTCGGTGCATGTCCCCGACGAGGTCAGGATACAGAGAGTTGGGTCTCGAACTAGTTTCACTTGGGGAAGACCACTCTCGCCGCCCCAAACGGCCTCCCATGGCGGAAGAAAAGAGAGACGACGGAGCAGTAGATCCTATCAAGTTGTTGCTCGAGGAAGCCCTCGCGCGACAGAGGATTGAGATGATGGATAATTTCGCCCAAATCCTTCAACGCATGCCAACAGCGGCAAATGCACCCTCAACGAGCAGCCATTTCGGAGATACGACTCCCTTCAAGGTACAAGTTAATTTTGATATCCCCTTGTTTGAAGGCCAAATCGATGCCGATGCTCTAGATAAATGGTTGAATCTACTAGAAGGGTATTTCTCTGTCCACAAATTTTCCGACAGGGAAAAGATCATCTTTGCGCTCCTTAAGGCCGTCCCCCATGTCAAAAATTGGTGGGAAACTTATTGTGAGCAAAACTCGTCAGACGAGTCTGGATTGTTTGAATATTCCAATCCCACTTGGGCCTCTTTTATAGATGCCGTCAAGGAACAATATTACCCTGTTGGAAACTATGATGACCAGTACACAAAATGGACCATTCTGCATCAAGAGAGGGACCAAACGGTGTCGGAGTACACCAACAAATTTCATACCTTGCGCACAAAGCTAGGTATCAAGGACTCCGAGCGGCACCTAGTACTGAAATATCGCAGTGGCCTACACCGGTACATCCGAACAGAGATGGATTTCCTGGAAATCTCTTCACTCGGATCCACCTATCGATATGCTGTCAAAATTGAGCAGAAATTTCAACAAAAGAACAAGCGTGACTTCGGACCTGTGCAGAAGCAGGGCAAGGGAAACTTTGGCTCGCAGAGCACGGGGCAAGAAAAGGATAACCAATCCCAACCACAGGCGAAGAAGGGTAAAGAAAAGACAAAGAAGGAAACCGGGAAGTGGTGCGAGTTCCACAAAAGCCCCTGGCACAACACTGATGATTGTCGCTCAAAACAGTCATTGGTGGCTGAGATCAAAGCTTCAGAATCAGATCCCAGTTTCGATTCTGACTCGGAACCTAATTTCACGGCCGCGCAAAAAGGGAAGCAGATAATTGATGCAGAACCCAGTGCCGTTGTTGCCACCACACAGATTCAGCCAGAGGAGCCTGAAGAGTCGGAGGCAGAGGAGCACCTTTTCCACTCACAGATGTGGGTGAAGGGAATTCCCCTACATTTTGTTGTGGACAGCGGCAGCCAGAAGAACCTGATCTCAGAAGAAGTCATCAAGAGATTGGAGCTACCAATAACGCCACACCCACAACCATACACCATTGGATGGCTAAGCCAAGGACGAAGGATCCGTGTCAGTCACCAATGTCGCCTACCATATGGCATCAAGCCCTTCAAAGATGAGGTATTGTGTGATGTGGCCCCACTTGAAGTATGTGATGTTCTTTTAGGACAACCATATATGTGGAAGCGTCATGCTGTATATGAATCACGACCTCGCAGTGTCATTGTCACTTTGGGAGGACAACTCTATCGGATACCAGAGATAGTTACACCTACCCCAAACGAGCAGGGAAGGAAGATAATCTCCCACACTGGTAAATTTTCCCTATTCGCAATTGCCACTAAAGGAGAACATCATATCGCAGAGACATCCACAACCTCTGCCCATCATCCCTCTACTCAGCAGAAACAAGAAAAACAGAAGTTCAGTGCAGCATCGCCTATTCGAGTTCCTTTGCAGTGCAAGGCCACGCATTCAAGGTGCTCCCACAAAAAGAAACCATCAACACCAATGCAAAATACCACAACAACCAAAACTGTTGAACAGCTCCAGCGCAGCCAGCAACAACAATTACAGCCCTCTGAAGATTTCAAAGAAAGGCAACCTTTCTGCTTCAACAAATGTCGCACCAAGAGCTCAACTCGACACACAACTCGACATATGATAAGGGATTTAACGCAATGGAGACCATTGCTTCCTAAGGAGGGAGGATTGATCCAGGTGGATATCGGTGGCAGCCCACCTCTTCCAACTGGCTCAAAACAGTCTTCTGGCAATTTTGGTAAATTACTATTTTTAGCAGTTTTTCGGGTCCTGAACTTCCGGAGCCATTTTGAGGCCCTAAACGACATTTTTTGGCGATTTGGGGGACCAAATGGTTGCCTCCGGCATGCATTTGGGCCCAGTCGAAAGTTGTAAATCTCGGATAGACCTTTCCAACGGGCTACCGAGCGCCCCAAACGGAGATCGCATGCAAAAGTTACGACCCCGGGAAGTTGATGTGCTAACTTACCCAAACGGGGCCCACATGACTTTTGGCGCTTCATCTCCTAGGGTTAGGTTTTTGGATGTTTGGGATTCTTTCCCTCATGCTTATGATAAATAGGCCCTTTGGCCTCTCTTTGTATTCATCTTGGCACGAATGAGCATAGCGGCCACATCTCTTCTCAGAGATAGCTACCACCATTCTAGCTATTGTATTTTACAGTCTGTTCTATTTCCGCTATTTAATAGAATATGTGTTTACTGTATCACTGTGTTATTTGCAATATATCTCTGTATATGATTCTGTATATGCTATCTTTTGTTTCGTTCCCACATAAATCCGGATCAGTGGTATCAGAGCGGTCTGCTCTTTGATTGTTTCTCGGTGCATGTCCCCGACGAGGTCAGGATACAGAGAGTTGGGTCTCGAACTAGTTTCACTTGGGGAAGACCACTCTCGCCGCCCCAAACGGCCTCCCATGGCGGAAGAAAAGAGAGACGACGGAGCAGTAGATCCTATCAAGTTGTTGCTCGAGGAAGCCCTCGCGCGACAGAGGATCGAGATGATGGATAATTTCGCCCAAATCCTTCAACGCATGCCAACAGCGGCAAATGCACCCTCAACGAGCAGCCATTTCGGAGATACGACTCCCTTCAAGGTACAAGTTAATTTTGATATCCCCTTGTTTGAAGGCCAAATCGATGCCGATGCTCTAGATAAATGGTTGAATCTACTAGAAGGGTATTTCTCTGTCCACAAATTTTCCGACAGGGAAAAGATCATCTTTGCGCTCCTTAAGGCCGTCCCCCATGTCAAAAATTGGTGGGAAACTTATTGTGAGCAAAACTCGTCAGACGAGTCTGGATTGTTTGAATATTCCAATCCCACTTGGGCCTCTTTTATAGATGCCGTCAAGGAACAATATTACCCTGTTGGAAACTATGATGACCAGTACACAAAATGGACCATTCTGCATCAAGAGAGGGACCAAACGGTGTCGGAGTACACCAACAAATTTCATACCTTGCGCACAAAGCTAGGTATCAAGGACTCCGAGCGGCACCTAGTACTGAAATATCGCAGTGGCCTACACCGGTACATCCGAACAGAGATGGATTTCCTGGAAATCTCTTCACTCGGATCCACCTATCGATATGCTGTCAAAATTGAGCAGAAATTTCAACAAAAGAACAAGCGTGACTTCGGACCTGTGCAGAAGCAGGGCAAGGGAAACTTTGGCTCGCAGAGCACGGGGCAAGAAAAGGATAACCAATCCCAACCACAGGCGAAGAAGGGTAAAGAAAAGACAAAGAAGGAAACCGGGAAGTGGTGCGAGTTCCACAAAAGCCCCTGGCACAACACTGATGATTGTCGCTCAAAACAGTCATTGGTGGCTGAGATCAAAGCTTCAGAATCAGATCCCAGTTTCGATTCTGACTCGGAACCTAATTTCACGGCCGCGCAAAAAGGGAAGCAGATAATTGATGCAGAACCGAGTGCCGTTGTTGCCACCACACAGATTCAGCCAGAGGAGCCTGAAGAGTCGGAGGCAGAGGAGCACCTTTTCCACTCACAGATGTGGGTGAAGGGAATTCCCCTACATTTTGTTGTGGACAGCGGCAGCCAGAAGAACCTGATCTCAGAAGAAGTCATCAAGAGATTGGATCTACCAATAACGCCACACCCACAACCATACACCATTGGATGGCTAAGCCAAGGACGAAGGATCCGTGTCAGTCACCAATGTCGCCTACCATATGGCATCAAGCCCTTCAAAGATGAGGTATTGTGTGATGTGGCCCCACTTGAAGTATGTGATGTTCTTTTAGGACAACCATATATGTGGAAGCGTCATGCTGTATATGAATCACGACCTCGCAGTGTCATTGTCACTTTGGGAGGACAACTCTATCGGATACCAGAGATAGTTACACCTACCCCAAACGAGCAGGGAAGGAAGATAATCTCCCACACTGGGAAATTTTCCCTATTCTCAATTGCCACTAAAGGAGAACATCATATCGCAGAGACATCCACAACCTCTGCCCATCATCCCTCTACTCAGCAGAAACAAGAAAAACAGAAGTTCAGTGCAGCATCGCCTATTCGAGTTCCTTTGCAGTGCAAGGCCACGCATTCAAGGTGCTCCCACAAAAAGAAACCATCAACACCAATGCAAAATACCACAACAACCAAAACTGTTGAACAGCTCCAGCGCAGCCAGCAACAACAATTACAGCCCTCTGAAGATTTCAAAGAAAGGCAACCTTTCTGCTTCAACAAATGTCGCACCAAGAGCTCAACTCGACACACAACTCGACATATGATAAGGGATTTAACGCAATGGAGACCATTGCTTCCTAAGGAGGGAGGATTGATCCAGGTGGATATCGGTGGCAGCCCACCTCTTCCAACTGGCTCAAAACAGTCTTCTGGCAATTTTGGTAAATTACTATTTTTAGCAGTTTTTCGGGTCCTGAACTTCCGGAGCCATTTTGAGGCCCTAAACGACATTTTTTGGCGATTTGGGGGACCAAATGGTTGCCTCCGGCATGCATTTGGGCCCAGTCGAAAGTTGTAAATCTCGGATAGACCTTTCCAACGGGCTACCGAGCGCCCCAAACGGAGATCGCATGCAAAAGTTACGACCCCGGGAAGTTGATGTGCTAACTTACCCAAACGGGGCCCACATGACTTTTGGCGCTTCATCTCCTAGGGTTAGGTTTTTGGATGTTTGGGATTCTTTCCCTCATGCTTATGATAAATAGGCCCTTTGGCCTCTCTTTGTATTCATCTTGGCACGAATGAGCATAGCGGCCACATCTCTTCTCAGAGATAGCTACCACCATTCTAGCTATTGTATTTTACAGTCTGTTCTATTTCCGCTATTTAATAGAATATGTGTTTACTGTATCACTGTGTTATTTGCAATATATCTCTGTATATGATTCTGTATATGCTATCTTTTGTTTCGTTCCCACATAAATCCGGATCAGTGGTATCAGAGCGGTCTGCTCTTTGATTGTTTCTCGGTGCATGTCCCCGACGAGGTCAGGATACAGAGAGTTGGGTCTCGAACTAGTTTCACTTGGGGAAGACCACTCTCGCCGCCCCAAACGGCCTCCCATGGCGGAAGAAAAGAGAGACGACGGAGCAGTAGATCCTATCAAGTTGTTGCTCGAGGAAGCCCTCGCGCGACAGAGGATCGAGATGATGGATAATTTCGCCCAAATCCTTCAACGCATGCCAACAGCGGCAAATGCACCCTCAACGAGCAGCCATTTCGGAGATACGACTCCCTTCAAGGTACAAGTTAATTTTGATATCCCCTTGTTTGAAGGCCAAATCGATGCCGATGCTCTAGATAAATGGTTGAATCTACTAGAAGGGTATTTCTCTGTCCACAAATTTTCCGACAGGGAAAAGATCATCTTTGCGCTCCTTAAGGCCGTCCCCCATGTCAAAAATTGGTGGGAAACTTATTGTGAGCAAAACTCGTCAGACGAGTCTGGATTGTTTGAATATTCCAATCCCACTTGGGCCTCTTTTATAGATGCCGTCAAGGAACAATATTACCCTGTTGGAAACTATGATGACCAGTACACAAAATGGACCATTCTGCATCAAGAGAGGGACCAAACGGTGTCGGAGTACACCAACAAATTTCATACCTTGCGCACAAAGCTAGGTATCAAGGACTCCGAGCGGCACCTAGTACTGAAATATCGCAGTGGCCTACACCGGTACATCCGAACAGAGATGGATTTCCTGGAAATCTCTTCACTCGGATCCACCTATCGATATGCTGTCAAAATTGAGCAGAAATTTCAACAAAAGAACAAGCGTGACTTCGGACCTGTGCAGAAGCAGGGCAAGGGAAACTTTGGCTCGCAGAGCACGGGGCAAGAAAAGGATAACCAATCCCAACCACAGGCGAAGAAGGGTAAAGAAAAGACAAAGAAGGAAACCGGGAAGTGGTGCGAGTTCCACAAAAGCCCCTGGCACAACACTGATGATTGTCGCTCAAAACAGTCATTGGTGGCTGAGATCAAAGCTTCAGAATCAGATCCCAGTTTCGATTCTGACTCGGAACCTAATTTCACGGCCGCGCAAAAAGGGAAGCAGATAATTGATGCAGAACCCAGTGCCGTTGTTGCCACCACACAGATTCAGCCAGAGGAGCCTGAAGAGTCGGAGGCAGAGGAGCACCTTTTCCACTCACAGATGTGGGTGAAGGGAATTCCCCTACATTTTGTTGTGGACAGCGGCAGCCAGAAGAACCTGATCTCAGAAGAAGTCATCAAGAGATTGGAGCTACCAATAACGCCACACCCACAACCATACACCATTGGATGGCTAAGCCAAGGACGAAGGATCCGTGTCAGTCACCAATGTCGCCTACCATATGGCATCAAGCCCTTCAAAGATGAGGTATTGTGTGATGTGGCCCCACTTGAAGTATGTGATGTTCTTTTAGGACAACCATATATGTGGAAGCGTCATGCTGTATATGAATCACGACCTCGCAGTGTCATTGTCACTTTGGGAGGACAACTCTATCGGATACCAGAGATAGTTACACCTACCCCAAACGAGCAGGGAAGGAAGATAATCTCCCACACTGGTAAATTTTCCCTATTCGCAATTGCCACTAAAGGAGAACATCATATCGCAGAGACATCCACAACCTCTGCCCATCATCCCTCTACTCAGCAGAAACAAGAAAAACAGAAGTTCAGTGCAGCATCGCCTATTCGAGTTCCTTTGCAGTGCAAGGCCACGCATTCAAGGTGCTCCCACAAAAAGAAACCATCAACACCAATGCAAAATACCACAACAACCAAAACTGTTGAACAGCTCCAGCGCAGCCAGCAACAACAATTACAGCCCTCTGAAGATTTCAAAGAAAGGCAACCTTTCTGCTTCAACAAATGTCGCACCAAGAGCTCAACTCGACACACAACTCGACATATGATAAGGGATTTAACGCAATGGAGACCATTGCTTCCTAAGGAGGGAGGATTGATCCAGGTGGATATCGGTGGCATCCCACCTCTTCCAACTGGCTCAAAACAGTCTTCTGGCAATTTTGGTAAATTACTATTTTTAGCAGTTTTTCGGGTCCTGAACTTCCGGAGCCATTTTGAGGCCCTAAACGACATTTTTTGGCGATTTGGGGGACCAAATGGTTGCCTCCGGCATGCATTTGGGCCCAGTCGAAAGTTGTAAATCTCGGATAGACCTTTCCAACGGGCTACCGAGCGCCCCAAACGGAGATCGCATGCAAAAGTTACGACCCCGGGAAGTTGATGTGCTAACTTACCCAAACGGGGCCCACATGACTTTTGGCGCTTCATCTCCTAGGGTTAGGTTTTTGGATGTTTGGGATTCTTTCCCTCATGCTTATGATAAATAGGCCCTTTGGCCTCTCTTTGTATTCATCTTGGCACGAATGAGCATAGCGGCCACATCTCTTCTCAGAGATAGCTACCACCATTCTAGCTATTGTATTTTACAGTCTGTTCTATTTCCGCTATTTAATAGAATATGTGTTTACTGTATCACTGTGTTATTTGCAATATATCTCTGTATATGATTCTGTATATGCTATCTTTTGTTTCGTTCCCACATAAATCCGGATCAGTGGTATCAGAGCGGTCTGCTCTTTGATTGTTTCTCGGTGCATGTCCCCGACGAGGTCAGGATACAGAGAGTTGGGTCTCGAACTAGTTTCACTTGGGGAAGACCACTCTCGCCGCCCCAAACGGCCTCCCATGGCGGAAGAAAAGAGAGACGACGGAGCAGTAGATCCTATCAAGTTGTTGCTCGAGGAAGCCCTCGCGCGACAGAGGATCGAGATGATGGATAATTTCGCCCAAATCCTTCAACGCATGCCAATAGCGGCAAATGCACCCTCAACGAGCAGCCATTTCGGAGATACGACTCCCTTCAAGGTACAAGTTAATTTTGATATCCCCTTGTTTGAAGGCCAAATCGATGCCGATGCTCTAGATAAATGGTTGAATCTACTAGAAGGGTATTTCTCTGTCCACAAATTTTCCGACAGGGAAAAGATCATCTTTGCGCTCCTTAAGGCCGTCCCCCATGTCAAAAATTGGTGGGAAACTTATTGTGAGCAAAACTCGTCAGACGAGTCTAGATTGTTTGAATATTCCAATCCCACTTGGGCCTCTTTTATAGATGCCGTCAGGGAACAATATTACCCTGTTGGAAACTATGATGACCAGTACACAAAATGGACCATTCTGCATCAAGAGAGGGACCAAACGGTGTCGGAGTACACCAACAAATTTCATACCTTGCGCACAAAGCTAGGTATCAAGGACTCCGAGCGGCACCTAGTACTGAAATATCGCAGTGGCCTACACCGGTACATCCGAACAGAGATGGATTTCCTGGAAATCTCTTCACTCGGATCCACCTATCGATATGCTGTCAAAATTGAGCAGAAATTTCAACAAAAGAACAAGCGTGACTTCGGACCTGTGCAGAAGCAGGGCAAGGGAAACTTTGGCTCGCAGAGCACGGGGCAAGAAAAGGATAACCAATCCCAACCACAGGCGAAGAAGGGTAAAGAAAAGACAAAGAAGGAAACCGGGAAGTGGTGAGAGTTCCACAAAAGCCCCTGGCACAACACTGATGATTGTCGCTCAAAACAGTCATTGGTGGCTGAGATCAAAGCTTCAGAATCAGATCCCAGTTTCGATTCTGACTCGGAACCTAATTTCACGGCCGCGCAAAAAGGGAAGCAGATAATTGATGCAGAACCCAGTGCCGTTGTTGCCACCACACAGATTCAGCCAGAGGAGCCTGAAGAGTCGGAGGCAGAGGAGCACCTTTTCCACTCACAGATGTGGGTGAAGGGAATTCCCCTACATTTTGTTGTGGACAGCGGCAGCCAGAAGAACCTGATCTCAGAAGAAGTCATCAAGAGATTGGAGCTACCAATAACGCCACACCCACAACCATACACCATTGGATGGCTAAGCCAAGGACGAAGGATCCGTGTCAGTCACCAATGTCGCCTACCATATGGCATCAAGCCCTTCAAAGATGAGGTATTGTGTGATGTGGCCCCACTTGAAGTATGTGATGTTCTTTTAGGACAACCATATATGTGGAAGCGTCATGCTGTATATGAATCACGACCTCGCAGTGTCATTGTCACTTTGGGAGGACAACTCTATCGGATACCAGAGATAGTTACACCTACCCCAAACGAGCAGGGAAGGAAGATAATCTCCCACACTGGTAAATTTTCCCTATTCGCAATTGCCACTAAAGGAGAACATCATATCGCAGAGACATCCACAACCTCTGCCCATCATCCCTCTACTCAGCAGAAACAAGAAAAACAGAAGTTCAGTGCAGCATCGCCTATTCGAGTTCCTTTGCAGTGCAAGGCCACGCATTCAAGGTGCTCCCACAAAAAGAAACCATCAACACCAATGCAAAATACCACAACAACCAAAACTGTTGAACAGCTCCAGCGCAGCCAGCAACAACAATTACAGCCCTCTGAAGATTTCAAAGAAAGGCAACCTTTCTGCTTCAACAAATGTCGCACCAAGAGCTCAACTCGACACACAACTCGACATATGATAAGGGATTTAACGCAATGGAGACCATTGCTTCCTAAGGAGGGAGGATTGATCCAGGTGGATATCGGTGGCAGCCCACCTCTTCCAACTGGCTCAAAACAGTCTTCTGGCAATTTTGGTAAATTACTATTTTTAGCAGTTTTTCGGGTCCTGAACTTCCGGAGCCATTTTGAGGCCCTAAACGACATTTTTTGGCGATTTGGGGGACCAAATGGTTGCCTCCGGCATGCATTTGGGCCCAGTCGAAAGTTGTAAATCTCGGATAGACCTTTCCAACGGGCTACCGAGCGCCCCAAACGGAGATCGCATGCAAAAGTTACGACCCCGGGAAGTTGATGTGCTAACTTACCCAAACGGGGCCCACATGACTTTTGGCGCTTCATCTCCTAGGGTTAGGTTTTTGGATGTTTGGGATTCTTTCCCTCATGCTTATGATAAATAGGCCCTTTGGCCTCTCTTTGTATTCATCTTGGCACGAATGAGCATAGCGGCCACATCTCTTCTCAGAGATAGCTACCACCATTCTAGCTATTGTATTTTACAGTCTGTTCTATTTCCGCTATTTAATAGAATATGTGTTTACTGTATCACTGTGTTATTTGCAATATATCTCTGTATATGATTCTGTATATGCTATCTTTTGTTTCGTTCCCACATAAATCCGGATCAGTGGTATCAGAGCGGTCTGCTCTTTGATTGTTTCTCGGTGCATGTCCCCGACGAGGTCAGGATACAGAGAGTTGGGTCTCGAACTAGTTTCACTTGGGGAAGACCACTCTCGCCGCCCCAAACGGCCTCCCATGGCGGAAGAAAAGAGAGACGACGGAGCAGTAGATCCTATCAAGTTGTTGCTCGAGGAAGCCCTCGCGCGACAGAGGATCGAGATGATGGATAATTTCGCCCAAATCCTTCAACGCATGCCAACAGCGGCAAATGCACCCTCAACGAGCAGCCATTTCGGAGATATGACTCCCTTCAAGGTACAAGTTAATTTTGATATCCCCTTGTTTGAAGGCCAAATCGATGCCGATGCTCTAGATAAATGGTTGAATCTACTAGAAGGGTATTTCTCTGTCCACAAATTTTCCGACAGGGAAAAGATCATCTTTGCGCTCCTTAAGGCCGTCCCCCATGTCAAAAATTGGTGGGAAACTTATTGTGAGCAAAACTCGTCAGACGAGTCTGGATTGTTTGAATATTCCAATCCCACTTGGGCCTCTTTTATAGATGCCGTCAAGGAACAATATTACCCTGTTGGAAACTATGATGACCAGTACACAAAATGGACCATTCTGCATCAAGAGAGGGACCAAACGGTGTCGGAGTACACCAACAAATTTCATACCTTGCGCACAAAGCTAGGTATCAAGGACTCCGAGCGGCACCTAGTACTGAAATATCGCAGTGGCCTACACCGGTACATCCGAACAGAGATGGATTTCCTGGAAATCTCTTCACTCGGATCCACCTATCGATATGCTGTCAAAATTGAGCAGAAATTTCAACAAAAGAACAAGCGTGACTTCGGACCTGTGCAGAAGCAGGGCAAGGGAAACTTTGGCTCGCAGAGCACGGGGCAAGAAAAGGATAACCAATCCCAACCACAGGCGAAGAAGGGTAAAGAAAAGACAAAGAAGGAAACCGGGAAGTGGTGCGAGTTCCACAAAAGCCCCTGGCACAACACTGATGATTGTCGCTCAAAACAGTCATTGGTGGCTGAGATCAAAGCTTCAGAATCAGATCCCAGTTTCGATTCTGACTCGGAACCTAATTTCACGGCCGCGCAAAAAGGGAAGCAGATAATTGATGCAGAACCCAGTGCCGTTGTTGCCACCACACAGATTCAGCCAGAGGAGCCTGAAGAGTCGGAGGCAG
Source organism: Larix kaempferi (assembly GCA_027924585.1). NCBI lineage: Eukaryota > Viridiplantae > Streptophyta > Pinopsida > Pinales > Pinaceae > Larix > Larix kaempferi. The sequence continues at coordinate 4,529,059 of BSBM01000319.1, forward strand.
AGGAGCACCTTTTCCACTCACAGATGTGGGTGAAGGGAATTCCCCTACATTTTGTTGTGGACAGCGGCAGCCAGAAGAACCTGATCTCAGAAGAAGTCATCAAGAGATTGGAGCTACCAATAACGCCACACCCACAACCATACACCATTGGATGGCTAAGCCAAGGACGAAGGATCCGTGTCAGTCACCAATGTCGCCTACCATATGGCATCAAGCCCTTCAAAGATGAGGTATTGTGTGATGTGGCCCCACTTGAAGTATGTGATGTTCTTTTAGGACAACCATATATGTGGAAGCGTCATGCTGTATATCAATCACGACCTCGCAGTGTCATTGTCACTTTGGGAGGACAACTCTATCGGATACCAGAGATAGTTACACCTACCCCAAACGAGCAGGGAAGGAAGATAATCTCCCACACTGGGAAATTTTCCCTATTCGCAATTGCCACTAAAGGAGAACATCATATCGCAGAGACATCCACAACCTCTGCCCATCATCCCTCTACTCAGCAGAAACAAGAAAAACAGAAGTTCAGTGCAGCATCGCCTATTCGAGTTCCTTTGCAGTGCAAGGCCACGCATTCAAGGTGCTCCCACAAAAAGAAACCATCAACACCAATGCAAAATACCACAACAACCAAAACTGTTGAACAGCTCCAGCGCAGCCAGCAACAACAATTACAGCCCTCTGAAGATTTCAAAGAAAGGCAACCTTTCTGCTTCAACAAATGTCGCACCAAGAGCTCAACTCGACACACAACTCGACATATGATAAGGGATTTAACGCAATGGAGACCATTGCTTCCTAAGGAGGGAGGATTGATCCAGGTGGATATCGGTGGCAGCCCACCTCTTCCAACTGGCTCAAAACAGTCTTCTGGCAATTTTGGTAAATTACTATTTTTAGCAGTTTTTCGGGTCCTGAACTTCCGGAGCCATTTTGAGGCCCTAAACGACATTTTTTGGCGATTTGGGGGACCAAATGGTTGCCTCCGGCATGCATTTGGGCCCAGTCGAAAGTTGTAAATCTCGGATAGACCTTTCCAACGGGCTACCGAGCGCCCCAAACGGAGATCGCATGCAAAAGTTACGACCCCGGGAAGTTGATGTGCTAACTTACCCAAACGGGGCCCACATGACTTTTGGCGCTTCATCTCCTAGGGTTAGGTTTTTGGATGTTTGGGATTCTTTCCCTCATGCTTATGATAAATAGGCCCTTTGGCCTCTCTTTGTATTCATCTTGGCACGAATGAGCATAGCGGCCACATCTCTTCTCAGAGATAGCTACCACCATTCTAGCTATTGTATTTTACAGTCTGTTCTATTTCCGCTATTTAATAGAATATGTGTTTACTGTATCACTGTGTTATTTGCAATATATCTCTGTATATGATTCTGTATATGCTATCTTTTGTTTCGTTCCCACATAAATCCGGATCAGTGGTATCAGAGCGGTCTGCTCTTTGATTGTTTCTCGGTGCATGTCCCCGACGAGGTCAGGATACAGAGAGTTGGGTCTCGAACTAGTTTCACTTGGGGAAGACCACTCTCGCCGCCCCAAACGGCCTCCCATGGCGGAAGAAAAGAGAGACGACGGAGCAGTAGATCCTATCAAGTTGTTGCTCGAGGAAGCCCTCGCGCGACAGAGGATCGAGATGATGGATAATTTCGCCCAAATCCTTCAACGCATGCCAACAGCGGCAAATGCACCCTCAACGAGCAACCATTTCGGAGATACGACTCCCTTCAAGGTACAAGTTAATTTTGATATCCCCTTGTTTGAAGGCCAAATCGATGCCGATGCTCTAGATAAATGGTTGAATCTACTAGAAGGGTATTTCTCTGTCCACAAATTTTCCGACAGGGAAAAGATCATCTTTGCGCTCCTTAAGGCCGTCCCCCATGTCAAAAATTGGTGGGAAACTTATTGTGAGCAAAACTCGTCAGACGAGTCTGGATTGTTTGAATATTCCAATCCCACTTGGGCCTCTTTTATAGATGCCGTCAAGGAACAATATTACCCTGTTGGAAACTATGATGACCAGTACACAAAATGGACCATTCTGCATCAAGAGAGGGACCAAACGGTGTCGGAGTACACCAACAAATTTCATACCTTGCGCACAAAGCTAGGTATCAAGGACTCCGAGCGGCACCTAGTACTGAAATATCGCAGTGGCCTACACCGGTACATCCGAACAGAGATGGATTTCCTGGAAATCTCTTCACTCGGATCCACCTATCGATATGCTGTCAAAATTGAGCAGAAATTTCAACAAAAGAACAAGCGTGACTTCGGACCTGTGCAGAAGCAGGGCAAGGGAAACTTTGGCTCGCAGAGCACGGGGCAAGAAAAGGATAACCAATCCCAACCACAGGCGAAGAAGGGTAAAGAAAAGACAAAGAAGGAAACCGGGAAGTGGTGCGAGTTCCACAAAAGCCCCTGGCACAACACTGATGATTGTCGCTCAAAACAGTCATTGGTGGCTGAGATCAAAGCTTCAGAATCAGATCCCAGTTTCGATTCTGACTCGGAACCTAATTTCACGGGCCGCGCAAAAAGGGAAGCAGATAATTGATGCAGAACCCAGTGCCGTTGTTACCACCACACAGATTCAGCCAGAGGAGCCTGAAGAGTCGGAGGCAGAGGAGCACCTTTTCCACTCACAGATGTGGGTGAAGGGAATTCCCCTACATTTTGTTGTGGACAGCGGCAGCCAGAAGAACCTGATCTCAGAAGAAGTCATCAAGAGATTGGAGCTACCAATAACGCCACACCCACAACCATACACCATTGGATGGCTAAGCCAAGGACGAAGGATCCGTGTCAGTCACCAATGTCGCCTACCATATGGCATCAAGCCCTTCAAAGATGAGGTATTGTGTGATGTGGCCCCACTTGAAGTATGTGATGTTCTTTTAGGACAACCATATATGTGGAAGCGTCATGCTGTATATGAATCACGACCTCGCAGTGTCATTGTCACTTTGGGAGGACAACTCTATCGGATACCAGAGATAGTTACACCTACCCCAAACGAGCAGGGAAGGAAGATAATCTCCCACACTGGTAAATTTTCCCTATTCGCAATTGCCACTAAAGGAGAACATCATATCGCAGAGACATCCACAACCTCTGCCCATCATCCCTCTACTCAGCAGAAACAAGAAAAACAGAAGTTCAGTGCAGCATCGCCTATTCGAGTTCCTTTGCAGTGCAAGGCCACGCATTCAAGGTGCTCCCACAAAAAGAAACCATCAACACCAATGCAAAATACCACAACAACCAAAACTGTTGAACAGCTCCAGCGCAGCCAGCAACAACAATTACAGCCCTCTGAAGATTTCAAAGAAAGGCAACCTTTCTGCTTCAACAAATGTCGCACCAAGAGCTCAACTCGACACACAACTCGACATATGATAAGGGATTTAACGCAATGGAGACCATTGCTTCCTAAGGAGGGAGGATTGATCCAGGTGGATATCGGTGGCAGCCCACCTCTTCCAACTGGCTCAAAACAGTCTTCTGGCAATTTTGGTAAATTACTATTTTTAGCAGTTTTTCGGGTCCTGAACTTCCGGAGCCATTTTGAGGCCCTAAACGACATTTTTTGGCGATTTGGGGGACCAAATGGTTGCCTCCGGCATGTATTTGGGCCCAGTCGAAAGTTGTAAATCTCGGATAGACCTTTCCAACGGGCTACCGAGCGCCCCAAACGGAGATCGCATGCAAAAGTTACGACCCCGGGAAGTTGATGTGCTAACTTACCCAAACGGGGCCCACATGACTTTTGGCGCTTCATCTCCTAGGGTTAGGTTTTTGGATGTTTGGGATTCTTTCCCTCATGCTTATGATAAATAGGCCCTTTGGCCTCTCTTTGTATTCATCTTGGCACGAATGAGCATAGCGGCCACATCTCTTCTCAGAGATAGCTACCACCATTCTAGCTATTGTATTTTACAGTCTGTTCTATTTCCGCTATTTAATAGAATATGTGTTTACTGTATCACTGTGTTATTTGCAATATATCTCTGTATATGATTCTGTATATGCTATCTTTTGTTTCGTTCCCACATAAATCCGGATCAGTGGTATCAGAGCGGTCTGCTCTTTGATTGTTTCTCGGTGCATGTCCCCGACGAGGTCAGGATACAGAGAGTTGGGTCTCGAACTAGTTTCACTTGGGGAAGACCACTCTCGCCGCCCCAAACGGCCTCCCATGGCGGAAGAAAAGAGAGACGACGGAGCAGTAGATCCTATCAAGTTGTTGCTCGAGGAAGCCCTCGCGCGACAGAGGATCGAGATGATGGATAATTTCGCCCAAATCCTTCAACGCATGCCAATAGCGGCAAATGCACCCTCAACGAGCAGCCATTTCGGAGATACGACTCCCTTCAAGGTACAAGTTAATTTTGATATCCCCTTGTTTGAAGGCCAAATCGATGCCGATGCTCTAGATAAATGGTTGAATCTACTAGAAGGGTATTTCTCTGTCCACAAATTTTCCGACAGGGAAAAGATCATCTTTGCGCTCCTTAAGGCCGTCCCCCATGTCAAAAATTGGTGGGAAACTTATTGTGAGCAAAACTCGTCAGACGAGTCTGGATTGTTTGAATATTCCAATCCCACTTGGGCCTCTTTTATAGATGCCGTCAAGGAACAATATTACCCTGTTGGAAACTATGATGACCAGTACACAAAATGGACCATTCTGCATCAAGAGAGGGACCAAACGGTGTCGGAGTACACCAACAAATTTCATACCTTGCGCACAAAGCTAGGTATCAAGGACTCCGAGCGGCACCTAGTACTGAAATATCGCAGTGGCCTACACCGGTACATCCGAACAGAGATGGATTTCCTGGAAATCTCTTCACTCGGATCCACCTATCGATATGCTGTCAAAATTGAGCAGAAATTTCAACAAAAGAACAAGCGTGACTTCGGACCTGTGCAGAAGCAGGGCAAGGGAAACTTTGGCTCGCAGAGCACGGGGCAAGAAAAGGATAACCAATCCCAACCACAGGCGAAGAAGGGTAAAGAAAAGACAAAGAAGGAAACCGGGAAGTGGTGCGAGTTCCACAAAAGCCCCTGGCACAACACTGATGATTGTCGCTCAAAACAGTCATTGGTGGCTGAGATCAAAGCTTCAGAATCAGATCCCAGTTTCGATTCTGACTCGGAACCTAATTTCACGGCCGCGCAAAAAGGGAAGCAGATAATTGATGCAGAACCCAGTGCCGTTGTTGCCACCACACAGATTCAGCCAGAGGAGCCTGAAGAGTCGGAGGCAGAGGAGCACCTTTTCCACTCACAGATGTGGGTGAAGGGAATTCCCCTACATTTTGTTGTGGACAGCGGCAGCCAGAAGAACCTGATCTCAGAAGAAGTCATCAAGAGATTGGAGCTACCAATAACGCCACACCCACAACCATACACCATTGGATGGCTAAGCCAAGGACGAAGGATCCGTGTCAGTCACCAATGTCTCCTACCATATGGCATCAAGCCCTTCAAAGATGAGGTATTGTGTGATGTGGCCCCACTTGAAGTATGTGATGTTCTTTTAGGACAACCATATATGTGGAAGCGTCATGCTGTATATGAATCACGACCTCGCAGTGTCATTGTCACTTTGGGAGGACAACTCTATCGGATACCAGAGATAGTTACACCTACCCCAAACGAGCAGGGAAGGAAGATAATCTCCCACACTGGGAAATTTTCCCTATTCGCAATTGCCACTAAAGGAGAACATCATATCGCAGAGACATCCACAACCTCTGCCCATCATCCCTCTACTCAGCAGAAACAAGAAAAACAGAAGTTCAGTGCAGCATCGCCTATTCGAGTTCCTTTGCAGTGCAAGGCCACGCATTCAAGGTGCTCCCACAAAAAGAAACCATCAACACCAATGCAAAATACCACAACAACCAAAACTGTTGAACAGCTCCAGCGCAGCCAGCAACAACAATTACAGCCCTCTGAAGATTTCAAAGAAAGGCAACCTTTCTGCTTCAACAAATGTCGCACCAAGAGCTCAACTCGACACACAACTCGACATATGATAAGGGATTTAACGCAATGGAGACCATTGCTTCCTAAGGAGGGAGGATTGATCCAGGTGGATATCGGTGGCAGCCCACCTCTTCCAACTGGCTCAAAACAGTCTTCTGGCAATTTTGGTAAATTACTATTTTTAGCAGTTTTTCGGGTCCTGAACTTCCGGAGCCATTTTGAGGCCCTAAACGACATTTTTTGGCGATTTGGGGGACCAAATGGTTGCCTCCGGCATGCATTTGGGCCCAGTCGAAAGTTGTAAATCTCGGATAGACCTTTCCAACGGGCTACCGAGCGCCCCAAACGGAGATCGCATGCAAAAGTTACGACCCCGGGAAGTTGATGTGCTAACTTACCCAAACGGGGCCCACATGACTTTTGGCGCTTCATCTCCTAGGGTTAGGTTTTTGGATGTTTGGGATTCTTTCCCTCATGCTTATGATAAATAGGCCCTTTGGCCTCTCTTTGTATTCATCTTGGCACGAATGAGCATAGCGGCCACATCTCTTCTCAGAGATAGCTACCACCATTCTAGCTATTGTATTTTACAGTCTGTTCTATTTCCGCTATTTAATAGAATATGTGTTTACTGTATCACTGTGTTATTTGCAATATATCTCTGTATATGATTCTGTATATGCTATCTTTTGTTTCGTTCCCACATAAATCCGGATCAGTGGTATCAGAGCGGTCTGCTCTTTGATTGTTTCTCGGTGCATGTCCCCGACGAGGTCAGGATACAGAGAGTTGGGTCTCGAACTAGTTTCACTTGGGGAAGACCACTCTCGCCGCCCCAAACGGCCTCCCATGGAGGAAGAAAAGAGAGACGACGGAGAAGTAGATCCTATCAAGTTGTTTCTCGAGGAAGCCCTCGCGCGACAGAGGATCGAGATGATGGATAATTTCGCCCAAATCCTTCAACGCATGCCAACAGCGGCAAATGCACCCTCAACGAGCAGCCATTTCGGAGATACGACTCCCTTCAAGGTACAAGTTAATTTTGATATCCCCTTGTTTGAAGGCCAAATCGATGCCGATGCTCTAGATAAATGGTTGAATCTACTAGAAGGGTATTTCTCTGTCCACAAATTTTCCGACAGGGAAAAGATCATCTTTGCGCTCCTTAAGGCCGTCCCCCATGTCAAAAATTGGTGGGAAACTTATTGTGAGCAAAACTCGTCAGACGAGTCTGGATTGTTTGAATATTCCAATCCCACTTGGGCCTCTTTTATAGATGCCGTCAAGGAACAATATTACCCTGTTGGAAACTATGATGACCAGTACACAAAATGGACCATTCTGCATCAAGAGAGGGACCAAACGGTGTCGGAGTACACCAACAAATTTCATACCTTGCGCACAAAGCTAGGTATCAAGGACTCCGAGCGGCACCTAGTACTGAAATATCGCAGTGGCCTACACCGGTACATCCGAACAGAGATGGATTTCCTGGAAATCTCTTCACTCGGATCCACCTATCGATATGCTGTCAAAATTGAGCAGAAATTTCAAGAAAAGAACAAGCGTGACTTCGGACCTGTGCAGAAGCAGGGCAAGGGAAACTTTGGCTCGCAGAGCACGGGGCAAGAAAAGGATAACCAATCCCAACCACAGGCGAAGAAGGGTAAAGAAAAGACAAAGAAGGAAACCGGGAAGTGGTGCGAGTTCCACAAAATCCCCTGGCACAACACTGATGATTGTCGCTCAAAACAGTCATTGGTGGCTGAGATCAAAGCTTCAGAATCAGATCCCAGTTTCGATTCTGACTCGGAACCTAATTTCACGGCCGCGCAAAAAGGGAAGCAGATAATTGATGCAGAACCCAGTGCCGTTGTTGCCACCACACAGATTCAGCCAGAGGAGCCTGAAGAGTCGGAGGCAGAGGAGCACCTTTTCCACTCACAGATGTGGGTGAAGGGAATTCCCCTACATTTTGTTGTGGACAGCGGCAGCCAGAAGAACCTGATCTCAGAAGAAGTCATCAAGAGATTGGAGCTACCAATAACGCCACACCCACAACCATACACCATTGGATGGCTAAGCCAAGGACGAAGGATCCGTGTCAGTCACCAATGTCGCCTACCATATGGCATCAAGCCCTTCAAAGATGAGGTATTGTGTGATGTGGCCCCACTTGAAGTATGTGATGTTCTTTTAGGACAACCATATATGTGGAAGCGTCATGCTGTATATGAATCACGACCTCGCAGTGTCATTGTCACTTTGGGAGGACAACTCTATCGGATACCAGAGATAGTTACACCTACCCCAAACGAGCAGGGAAGGAAGATAATCTCCCACACTGGGAAATTTTCCCTATTCGCAATTGCCACTAAAGGAGAACATCATATCGCAGAGACATCCACAACCTCTGCCCATCATCCCTCTACTCAGCAGAAACAAGAAAAACAGAAGTTCAGTGCAGCATCGCCTATTCGAGTTCCTTTGCAGTGCAAGGCCACGCATTCAAGGTGCTCCCACAAAAAGAAACCATCAACACCAATGCAAAATACCACAACAACCAAAACTGTTGAACAGCTCCAGCGCAGCCAGCAACAACAATTACAGCCCTCTGAAGATTTCAAAGAAAGGCAACCTTTCTGCTTCAACAAATGTCGCACCAAGAGCTCAACTCGACACACAACTCGACATATGATAAGGGATTTAACGCAATGGAGACCATTGCTTCCTAAGGAGGGAGGATTGATCCAGGTGGATATCGGTGGCAGCCCACCTCTTCCAACTGGCTCAAAACAGTCTTCTGGCAATTTTGGTAAATTACTATTTTTAGCAGTTTTTCGGGTCCTGAACTTCCGGAGCCATTTTGAGGCCCTAAACGACATTTTTTGGCGATTTGGGGGACCAAATGGTTGCCTCCGACATGCATTTGGGCCCAGTCGAAAGTTGTAAATCTCGGATAGACCTTTCCAACGGGCTACCGAGCGCCCCAAACGGAGATCGCATGCAAAAGTTACGACCCCGGGAAGTTGATGTGCTAACTTACCCAAACGGGGCCCACATGACTTTTGGCGCTTCATCTCCTAGGGTTAGGTTTTTGGATGTTTGGGATTCTTTCCCTCATGCTTATGATAAATAGGCCCTTTGGCCTCTCTTTGTATTCATCTTGGCACGAATGAGCATAGCGGCCACATCTCTTCTCAGAGATAGCTACCACCATTCTAGCTATTGTATTTTACAGTCTGTTCTATTTCCGCTATTTAATAGAATATGTGTTTACTGTATCACTGTGTTATTTGCAATATATCTCTGTATATGATTCTGTATATGCTATCTTTTGTTTCGTTCCCACATAAATCCGGATCAGTGGTATCAGAGCGGTCTGCTCTTTGATTGTTTCTCGGTGCATGTCCCCGACGAGGTCAGGATACAGAGAGTTGGGTCTCGAACTAGTTTCACTTGGGGAAGACCACTCTCGCCGCCCCAAACGGCCTCCCATGGCGGAAGAAAAGAGAGACGACGGAGCAGTAGATCCTATCAAGTTGTTTCTCGAGGAAGCCCTCGCGCGACAGAGGATCGAGATGATGGATAATTTCGCCCAAATCCTTCAACGCATGCCAACAGCGGCAAATGCACCCTCAACGAGCAGCCATTTCGGAGATACGACTCCCTTCAAGGTACAAGTTAATTTTGATATCCCCTTGTTTGAAGGCCAAATCGATGCCGATGCTCTAGATAAATGGTTGAATCTACTAGAAGGGTATTTCTCTGTCCACAAATTTTCCGACAGGGAAAAGATCATCTTTGCGCTCCTTAAGGCCGTCCCCCATGTCAAAAATTGGTGGGAAACTTATTGTGAGCAAAACTCGTCAGACGAGTCTGGATTGTTTGAATATTCCAATCCCACTTGGGCCTCTTTTATAGATGCCGTCAAGGAACAATATTACCCTGTTGGAAACTATGATGACCAGTACACAAAATGGACCATTCTGCATCAAGAGAGGGACCAAACGGTGTCGGAGTACACCAACAAATTTCATACCTTGCGCACAAAGCTAGGTATCAAGGACTCCGAGCGGCACCTAGTACTGAAATATCGCAGTGGCCTACACCGGTACATCCGAACAGAGATGGATTTCCTGGAAATCTCTTCACTCGGATCCACCTATCGATATGCTGTCAAAATTGAGCAGAAATTTCAACAAAAGAACAAGCGTGACTTCGGACCTGTGCAGAAGCAGGGCAAGGGAAACTTTGGCTCGCAGAGCACGGGGCAAGAAAAGGATAACCAATCCCAACCACAGGCGAAGAAGGGTAAAGAAAAGACAAAGAAGGAAACCGGGAAGTGGTGCGAGTTCCACAAAATCCCCTGGCACAACACTGATGATTGTCGCTCAAAACAGTCATTGGTGGCTGAGATCAAAGCTTCAGAATCAGATCCCAGTTTCGATTCTGACTCGGAACCTAATTTCACGGCCGCGCAAAAAGGGAAGCAGATAATTGATGCAAAACCCAGTGCCGTTGTTGCCACCACACAGATTCAGCCAGAGGAGCCTGAAGAGTCGGAGGCAGAGGAGCACCTTTTCCACTCACAGATGTGGGTGAAGGGAATTCCCCTACATTTTGTTGTGGACAGCGGCAGCCAGAAGAACCTGATCTCAGAAGAAGTCATCAAGAGATTGGAGCTACCAATAACGCCACACCCACAACCATACACCATTGGATGGCTAAGCCAAGGACGAAGGATCCGTGTCAGTCACCAATGTCGCCTACCATATGGCATCAAGCCCTTCAAAGATGAGGTATTGTGTGATGTGGCCCCACTTGAAGTATGTGATGTTCTTTTAGGACAACCATATATGTGGAAGCGTCATGTTGTATATGAATCACGACCTCGCAGTGTCATTGTCACTTTGGGAGGACAACTCTATCGGATACCAGAGATAGTTACACCTACCCCAAACGAGCAGGGAAGGAAGATAATCTCCCACACTGGGAAATTTTCCCTATTCGCAATTGCCACTAAAGGAGAACATCATATCGCAGAGACATCCACAACCTCTGCCCATCATCCCTCTACTCAGCAGAAACAAGAAAAACAGAAGTTCAGTGCAGCATCGCCTATTCGAGTTCCTTTGCAGTGCAAGGCCACGCATTCAAGGTGCTCCCACAAAAAGAAACCATCAACACCAATGCAAAATACCACAACAACCAAAACTGTTGAACAGCTCCAGCGCAGCCAGCAACAACAATTACAGCCCTCTGAAGATTTCAAAGAAAGGCAACCTTTCTGCTTCAACAAATGTCGCACCAAGAGCTCAACTCGACACACAACTCGACATATGATAAGGGATTTAACGCAATGGAGACCATTGCTTCCTAAGGAGGGAGGATTGATCCAGGTGGATATCGGTGGCAGCCCACCTCTTCCAACTGGCTCAAAACAGTCTTCTGGCAATTTTGGTAAATTACTATTTTTAGCAGTTTTTCGGGTCCTGAACTTCCGGAGCCATTTTGAGGCCCTAAACGACATTTTTTGGCGATTTGGGGGACCAAATGGTTGCCCCCGGCATGCATTTGGGCCCAGTCGAAAGTTGTAAATCTCGGATAGACCTTTCCAACGGGCTACCGAGCGCCCCAAACGGAGATCGCATGCAAAAGTTACGACCCCGGGAAGTTGATGTGCTAACTTACCCAAACGGGGCCCACATGACTTTTGGCGCTTCATCTCCTAGGGTTAGGTTTTTGGATGTTTGGGATTCTTTCCCTCATGCTTATGATAAATAGGCCCTTTGGCCTCTCTTTGTATTCATCTTGGCACGAATGAGCATAGCGGCCACATCTCTTCTCAGAGATAGCTACCACCATTCTAGCTATTGTATTTTACAGTCTGTTCTATTTCCGCTATTTAATAGAATATGTGTTTACTGTATCACTGTGTTATTTGCAATATATCTCTGTATATGATTCTGTATATGCTATCTTTTGTTTCGTTCCCACATAAATCCGGATCAGTGGTATCAGAGCGGTCTGCTCTTTGATTGTTTCTCGGTGCATGTCCCCGACGAGGTCAGGATACAGAGAGTTGGGTCTCGAACTAGTTTCACTTGGGGAAGACCACTCTCGCCGCCCCAAACGGCCTCCCATGGCGGAAGAAAAGAGAGACGACGGAGCAGTAGATCCTATCAAGTTGTTGCTCGAGGAAGCCCTCGCGCGACAGAGGATCGAGATGATGGATAATTTCGCCCAAATCCTTCAACGCATGCCAACAGCGGCAAATGCACCCTCAACGAGCAGCCATTTCGGAGATACGACTCCCTTCAAGGTACAAGTTAATTTTGATATCCCCTTGTTTGAAGGCCAAATCGATGCCGATGCTCTAGATAAATGGTTGAATCTACTAGAAGGGTATTTCTCTGTCCACAAATTTTCCGACAGGGAAAAGATCATCTTTGCGCTCCTTAAGGCCGTCCCCCATGTCAAAAATTGGTGGGAAACTTATTGTGAGCAAAACTCGTCAGACGAGTCTGGATTGTTTGAATATTCCAATCCCACTTGGGCCTCTTTTATAGATGCCGTCAAGGAACAATATTACCCTGTTGGAAACTATGATGACCAGTACACAAAATGGACCATTCTGCATCAAGAGAGGGACCAAACGGTGTCGGAGTACACCAACAAATTTCATACCTTGCGCACAAAGCTAGGTATCAAGGACTCCGAGCGGCACCTAGTACTGAAATATCGCAGTGGCCTACACCGGTACATCCGAACAGAGATGGATTTCCTGGAAATCTCTTCACTCGGATCCACCTATCGATATGCTGTCAAAATTGAGCAGAAATTTCAAGAAAAGAACAAGCGTGACTTCGGACCTGTGCAGAAGCAGGGCAAGGGAAACTTTGGCTCGCAGAGCACGGGGCAAGAAAAGGATAACCAATCCCAACCACAGGCGAAGAAGGGTAAAGAAAAGACAAAGAAGGAAACCGGGAAGTGGTGCGAGTTCCACAAAAGCCCCTGGCACAACACTGATGATTGTCGCTCAAAACAGTCATTGGTGGCTGAGATCAAAGCTTCAGAATCAGATCCCAGTTTCGATTCTGACTCGGAACCTAATTTCACGGCCGCGCAAAAAGGGAAGCAGATAATTGATGCAGAACCCAGTGCCGTTGTTGCCACCACACAGATTCAGCCAGAGGAGCCTGAAGAGTCGGAGGCAGAGGAGCACCTTTTCCACTCACAGATGTGGGTGAAGGGAATTCCCCTACATTTTGTTGTGGACAGCGGCAGCCAGAAGAACCTGATCTCAGAAGAAGTCATCAAGAGATTGGAGCTACCAATAACGCCACACCCACAACCATACACCATTGGATGGCTAAGACAAGGACGAAGGATCCGTGTCAGTCACCAATGTCGCCTACCATATGGCATCAAGCCCTTCAAAGATGAGGTATTGTGTGATGTGGCCCCACTTGAAGTATGTGATGTTCTTTTAGGACAACCATATATGTGGAAGCGTCATGCTGTATATGAATCACGACCTCGCAGTGTCATTGTCACTTTGGGAGGACAACTCTATCGGATACCAGAGATAGTTACACCTACCCCAAACGAGCAGGGAAGGAAGATAATCTCCCACACTGGGAAATTTTCCCTATTCGCAATTGCCACTAAAGGAGAACATCATATCGCAGAGACATCCACAACCTCTGCCCATCATCCCTCTACTCAGCAGAAACAAGAAAAACAGAAGTTCAGTGCAGCATCGCCTATTCGAGTTCCTTTGCAGTGCAAGGCCACGCATTCAAGGTGCTCCCACAAAAAGAAACCATCAACACCAATGCAAAATACCACAACAACCAAAACTGTTGAACAGCTCCAGCGCAGCCAGCAACAACAATTACAGCCCTCTGAAGATTTCAAAGAAAGGCAACCTTTCTGCTTCAACAAATGTCGCACCAAGAGCTCAACTCGACACACAACTCGACATATGATAAGGGATTTAACGCAATGGAGACCATTGCTTCCTAAGGAGGGAGGATTGATCCAGGTGGATATCGGTGGCAGCCCACCTCTTCCAACTGGCTCAAAACAGTCTTCTGGCAATTTTGGTAAATTACTATTTTTAGCAGTTTTTCGGGTCCTGAACTTCCGGAGCCATTTTGAGGCCCTAAACGACATTTTTTGGCGATTTGGGGGACCAAATGGTTGCCTCTGGCATGCATTTGGGCCCAGTCGAAAGTTGTAAATCTCGGATAGACCTTTCCAACGGGCTACCGAGCGCCCCAAACGGAGATCGCATGCAAAAGTTACGACCCCGGGAAGTTGATGTGCTAACTTACCCAAACGGGGCCCACATGACTTTTGGCGCTTCATCTCCTAGGGTTAGGTTTTTGGATGTTTGGGATTCTTTCCCTCATGCTTATGATAAATAGGCCCTTTGGCCTCTCTTTGTATTCATCTTGGCACGAATGAGCATAGCGGCCACATCTCTTCTCAGAGATAGCTACCACCATTCTAGCTATTGTATTTTACAGTCTGTTCTATTTCCGCTATTTAATAGAATATGTGTTTACTGTATCACTGTGTTATTTGCAATATATCTCTGTATATGATTCTGTATATGCTATCTTTTGTTTCGTTCCCACATAAATCCGGATCAGTGGTATCAGAGCGGTCTGCTCTTTGATTGTTTCTCGGTGCATGTCCCCGACGAGGTCAGGATACAGAGAGTTGGGTCTCGAACTAGTTTCACTTGGGGAAGACCACTCTCGCCGCCCCAAACGGCCTCCCATGGCGGAAGAAAAGAGAGACGACGGAGCAGTAGATCCTATCAAGTTGTTGCTCGAGGAAGCCCTCGCGCGACAGAGGATCGAGATGATGGATAATTTCGCCCAAATCCTTCAACGCATGCCAACAGCGGCAAATGCACCCTCAACGAGCAGCCATTTCGGAGATACGACTCCCTTCAAGGTACAAGTTAATTTTGATATCCCCTTGTTTGAAGGCCAAATCGATGCCGATGCTCTAGATAAATGGTTGAATCTACTAGAAGGGTATTTCTCTGTCCACAAATTTTCCGACAGGGAAAAGATCATCTTTGCGCTCCTTAAGGCCGTCCCCCATGTCAAAAATTGGTGGGAAACTTATTGTGAGCAAAACTCGTCAGACGAGTCTGGATTGTTTGAATATTCCAATCCCACTTGGGCCTCTTTTATAGATGCCGTCAAGGAACAATATTACCCTGTTGGAAACTATGATGACCAGTACACAAAATGGACCATTCTGCATCAAGAGAGGGACCAAACGGTGTCGGAGTACACCAACAAATTTCATACCTTGCGCACAAAGCTAGGTATCAAGGACTCCGAGCGGCACCTAGTACTGAAATATCGCAGTGGCCTACACCGGTACATCCGAACAGAGATGGATTTCCTGGAAATCTCTTCACTCGGATCCACCTATCGATATGCTGTCAAAATTGAGCAGAAATTTCAACAAAAGAACAAGCGTGACTTCGGACCTGTGCAGAAGCAGGGCAAGGGAAACTTTGGCTCGCAGAGCACGGGGCAAGAAAAGGATAACCAATCCCAACCACAGGCGAAGAAGGGTAAAGAAAAGACAAAGAAGGAAACCGGGAAGTGGTGCGAGTTCCACAAAATCCCCTGGCACAACACTGATGATTGTCGCTCAAAACAGTCATTGGTGGCTGAGATCAAAGCTTCAGAATCAGATCCCAGTTTCGATTCTGACTCGGAACCTAATTTCACGGCCGCGCAAAAAGGGAAGCAGATAATTGATGCAGAACCCAGTGCCGTTGTTGCCACCACACAGATTCAGCCAGAGGAGCCTGAAGAGTCGGAGGCAGAGGAGCACCTTTTCCACTCACAGATGTGGGTGAAGGGAATTCCCCTACATTTTGTTGTGGACAGCGGCAGCCAGAAGAACCTGATCTCAGAAGAAGTCATCAAGAGATTGGAGCTACCAATAACGCCACACCCACAACCATACACCATTGGATGGCTAAGCCAAGGACGAAGGATCCGTGTCAGTCACCAATGTCGCCTACCATATGGCATCAAGCCCTTCAAAGATGAGGTATTGTGTGATGTGGCCCCACTTGAAGTATGTGATGTTCTTTTAGGACAACCATATATGTGGAAGCGTCATGCTGTATATGAATCACGA
Source organism: Larix kaempferi (assembly GCA_027924585.1). Taxonomy (NCBI): domain Eukaryota; kingdom Viridiplantae; phylum Streptophyta; class Pinopsida; order Pinales; family Pinaceae; genus Larix; species Larix kaempferi. The sequence continues at coordinate 4,545,268 of BSBM01000319.1, forward strand.
CCTCGCAGTGTCATTGTCACTTTGGGAGGACAACTCTATCGGATACCAGAGATAGTTACACCTACCCCAAACGAGCAGGGAAGGAAGATAATCTCCCACACTGGGAAATTTTCCCTATTCGCAATTGCCACTAAAGGAGAACATCATATCGCAGAGACATCCACAACCTCTGCCCATCATCCCTCTACTCAGCAGAAACAAGAAAAACAGAAGTTCAGTGCAGCATCGCCTATTCGAGTTCCTTTGCAGTGCAAGGCCACGCATTCAAGGTGCTCCCACAAAAAGAAACCATCAACACCAATGCAAAATACCACAACAACCAAAACTGTTGAACAGCTCCAGCGCAGCCAGCAACAACAATTACAGCCCTCTGAAGATTTCAAAGAAAGGCAACCTTTCTGCTTCAACAAATGTCGCACCAAGAGCTCAACTCGACACACAACTCGACATATGATAAGGGATTTAACGCAATGGAGACCATTGCTTCCTAAGGAGGGAGGATTGATCCAGGTGGATATCGGTGGCAGCCCACCTCTTCCAACTGGCTCAAAACAGTCTTCTGGCAATTTTGGTAAATTACTATTTTTAGCAGTTTTTCGGGTCCTGAACTTCCGGAGCCATTTTGAGGCCCTAAACGACATTTTTTGGCGATTTGGGGGACCAAATGGTTGCCTCCGGCATGCATTTGGGCCCAGTCGAAAGTTGTAAATCTCGGATAGACCTTTCCAACGGGCTACCGAGCGCCCCAAACGGAGATCGCATGCATAAGTTACGACCCCGGGAAGTTGATGTGCTAACTTACCCAAACGGGGCCCACATGACTTTTGGCGCTTCATCTCCTAGGGTTAGGTTTTTGGATGTTTGGGATTCTTTCCCTCATGCTTATGATAAATAGGCCCTTTGGCCTCTCTTTGTATTCATCTTGGCACGAATGAGCATAGCGGCCACATCTCTTCTCAGAGATAGCTACCACCATTCTAGCTATTGTATTTTACAGTCTGTTCTATTTCCACTATTTAATAGAATATGTGTTTACTGTATCACTGTGTTATTTGCAATATATCTCTGTATATGATTCTGTATATGCTATCTTTTGTTTCGTTCCCACATAAATCCGGATCAGTGGTATCAGAGCGGTCTGCTCTTTGATTGTTTCTCGGTGCATGTCCCCGACGAGGTCAGGATACAGAGAGTTGGGTCTCGAACTAGTTTCACTTGGGGAAGACCACTCTCGCCGCCCCAAACGGCCTCCCATGGCGGAAGAAAAGAGAGACGACGGAGCAGTAGATCCTATCAAGTTGTTGCTCGAGGAAGCCCTCGCGCGACAGAGGATCGAGATGATGGATAATTTCGCCCAAATCCTTCAACGCATGCCAACAGCGGCAAATGCACCCTCAACGAGCAGCCATTTCGGAGATACGACTCCCTTCAAGGTACAAGTTAATTTTGATATCCCCTTGTTTGAAGGCCAAATCGATGCCGATGCTCTAGATAAATGGTTGAATCTACTAGAAGGGTATTTCTCTGTCCACAAATTTTCCGACAGGGAAAAGATCATCTTTGCGCTCCTTAAGGCCGTCCCCCATGTCAAAAATTGGTGGGAAACTTATTGTGAGCAAAACTCGTCAGACGAGTCTGGATTGTTTGAATATTCCAATCCCACTTGGGCCTCTTTTATAGATGCCGTCAAGGAACAATATTACCCTGTTGGAAACTATGATGACCAGTACACAAAATGGACCATTCTGCATCAAGAGAGGGACCAAACGGTGTCGGAGTACACCAACAAATTTCATACCTTGCGCACAAAGCTAGGTATCAAGGACTCCGAGCGGCACCTAGTACTGAAATATCGCAGTGGCCTACACCGGTACATCCGAACAGAGATGGATTTCCTGGAAATCTCTTCACTCGGATCCACCTATCGATATGCTGTCAAAATTGAGCAGAAATTTCAACAAAAGAACAAGCGTGACTTCGGACCTGTGCAGAAGCAGGGCAAGGGAAACTTTGGCTCGCAGAGCACGGGGCAAGAAAAGGATAACCAATCCCAACCACAGGCGAAGAAGGGTAAAGAAAAGACAAAGAAGGAAACCGGGAAGTGGTGCGAGTTCCACAAAAGCCCCTGGCACAACACTGATGATTGTCGCTCAAAACAGTCATTGGTGGCTGAGATCAAAGCTTCAGAATCAGATCCCAGTTTCGATTCTGACTCGGAACCTAATTTCACGGCCGCGCAAAAAGGGAAGCAGATAATTGATGCAGAACCCAGTGCCGTTGTTGCCACCACACAGATTCAGCCAGAGGAGCCTGAAGAGTCGGAGGCAGAGGAGCACCTTTTCCACTCACAGATGTGGGTGAAGGGAATTCCCCTACATTTTGTTGTGGACAGCGGCAGCCAGAAGAACCTGATCTCAGAAGAAGTCATCAAGAGATTGGAGCTACCAATAACGCCACACCCACAACCATACACCATTGGATGGCTAAGCCAAGGACGAAGGATCCGTGTCAGTCACCAATGTCGCCTACCATATGGCATCAAGCCCTTCAAAGATGAGGTATTGTGTGATGTGGCCCCACTTGAAGTATGTGATGTTCTTTTAGGACAACCATATATGTGGAAGCGTCATGCTGTATATGAATCACGACCTCGCAGTGTCATTGTCACTTTGGGAGGACAACTCTATCGGATACCAGAGATAGTTACACCTACCCCAAACGAGCAGGGAAGGAAGATAATCTCCCACACTGGGAAATTTTCCCTATTCGCAATTGCCACTAAAGGAGAACATCATATCGCAGAGACATCCACAACCTCTGCCCATCATCCCTCTACTCAGCAGAAACAAGAAAAACAGAAGTTCAGTGCAGCATCGCCTATTCGAGTTCCTTTGCAGTGCAAGGACACGCATTCAAGGTGCTCCCACAAAAAGAAACCATCAACACCAATGCAAAATACCACAACAACCAAAACTGTTGAACAGCTCCAGCGCAGCCAGCAACAACAATTACAGCCCTCTGAAGATTTCAAAGAAAGGCAACCTTTCTGCTTCAACAAATGTCGCACCAAGAGCTCAACTCGACACACAACTCGACATATGATAAGGGATTTAACGCAATGGAGACCATTGCTTCCTAAGGAGGGAGGATTGATCCAGGTGGATATCGGTGGCAGCCCACCTCTTCCAACTGGCTCAAAACAGTCTTCTGGCAATTTTGGTAAATTACTATTTTTAGCAGTTTTTCGGGTCCTGAACTTCCGGAGCCATTTTGAGGCCCTAAACGACATTTTTTGGCGATTTGGGGGACCAAATGGATGCCTCCGGCATGCATTTGGGCCCAGTCGAAAGTTGTAAATCTCGGATAGACCTTTCCAACGGGCTACCGAGCGCCCCAAACGGAGATCGCATGCATAAGTTACGACCCCGGGAAGTTGATGTGCTAACTTACCCAAACGGGGCCCACATGACTTTTGGCGCTTCATCTCCTAGGGTTAGGTTTTTGGATGTTTGGGATTCTTTCCCTCATGCTTATGATAAATAGGCCCTTTGGCCTCTCTTTGTATTCATCTTGGCACGAATGAGCATAGCGGCCACATCTCTTCTCAGAGATAGCTACCACCATTCTAGCTATTGTATTTTACAGTCTGTTCTATTTCCGCTATTTAATAGAATATGTGTTTACTGTATCACTGTGTTATTTGCAATATATCTCTGTATATGATTCTGTATATGCTATCTTTTGTTTCGTTCCCACATAAATCCGGATCAGTGGTATCAGAGCGGTCTGCTCTTTGATTGTTTCTCGGTGCATGTCCCCGACGAGGTCAGGATACAGAGAGTTGGGTCTCGAACTAGTTTCACTTGGGGAAGACCACTCTCGCCGCCCCAAACGGCCTCCCATGGCGGAAGAAAAGAGAGACGACGGAGCAGTAGATCCTATCAAGTTGTTGCTCGAGGAAGCCCTCGCGCGACAGAGGATCGAGATGATGGATAATTTCGCCCAAATCCTTCAACGCATGCCAACAGCGGCAAATGCACCCTCAACGAGCAGCCATTTCGGAGATACGACTCCCTTCAAGGTACAAGTTAATTTTGATATCCCCTTGTTTGAAGGCCAAATCGATGCCGATGCTCTAGATAAATGGTTGAATCTACTAGAAGGGTATTTCTCTGTCCACAAATTTTCCGACAGGGAAAAGATCATCTTTGCGCTCCTTAAGGCCGTCCCCCATGTCAAAAATTGGTGGGAAACTTATTGTGAGCAAAACTCGTCAGACGAGTCTGGATTGTTTGAATATTCCAATCCCACTTGGGCCTCTTTTATAGATGCCGTCAAGGAAAAATATTACCCTGTTGGAAACTATGATGACCAGTACACAAAATGGACCATTCTGCATCAAGAGAGGGACCAAACGGTGTCGGAGTACACCAACAAATTTCATACCTTGCGCACAAAGCTAGGTATCAAGGACTCCGAGCGGCACCTAGTACTGAAATATCGCAGTGGCCTACACCGGTACATCCGAACAGAGATGGATTTCCTGGAAATCTCTTCACTCGGATCCACCTATCGATATGCTGTCAAAATTGAGCAGAAATTTCAACAAAAGAACAAGCGTGACTTCGGACCTGTGCAGAAGCAGGGCAAGGGAAACTTTGGCTCGCAGAGCACGGGGCAAGAAAAGGATAACCAATCCCAACCACAGGCGAAGAAGGGTAAAGAAAAGACAAAGAAGGAAACCGGGAAGTGGTGCGAGTTCCACAAAAGCCCCTGGCACAACACTGATGATTGTCGCTCAAAACAGTCATTGGTGGCTGAGATCAAAGCTTCAGAATCAGATCCCAGTTTCGATTCTGACTCGGAACCTAATTTCACGGCCGCGCAAAAAGGGAAGCAGATAATTGATGCAGAACCCAGTGCCGTTGTTGCCACCACACAGATTCAGCCAGAGGAGCCTGAAGAGTCGGAGGCAGAGGAGCACCTTTTCCACTCACAGATGTGGGTGAAGGGAATTCCCCTACATTTTGTTGTGGACAGCGGCAGCCAGAAGAACCTGATCTCAGAAGAAGTCATCAAGAGATTGGAGCTACCAATAACGCCACACCCACAACCATACACCATTGGATGGCTAAGCCAAGGACGAAGGATCCGTGTCAGTCACCAATGTCGCCTACCATATGGCATCAAGCCCTTCAAAGATGAGGTATTGTGTGATGTGGCCCCACTTGAAGTATGTGATGTTCTTTTAGGACAACCATATATGTGGAAGCGTCATGCTGTATATGAATCACGACCTCGCAGTGTCATTGTCACTTTGGGAGGACAACTCTATCGGATACCAGAGATAGTTACACCTACCCCAAACGAGCAGGGAAGGAAGATAATCTCCCACACTGGGAAATTTTCCCTATTCGCAATTGCCACTAAAGGAGAACATCATATCGCAGAGACATCCACAACCTCTGCCCATCATCCCTCTACTCAGCAGAAACAAGAAAAACAGAAGTTCAGTGCAGCATCGCCTATTCGAGTTCCTTTGCAGTGCAAGGACACGCATTCAAGGTGCTCCCACAAAAAGAAACCATCAACACCAATGCAAAATACCACAACAACCAAAACTGTTGAACAGCTCCAGCGCAGCCAGCAACAACAATTACAGCCCTCTGAAGATTTCAAAGAAAGGCAACCTTTCTGCTTCAACAAATGTCGCACCAAGAGCTCAACTCGACACACAACTCGACATATGATAAGGGATTTAACGCAATGGAGACCATTGCTTCCTAAGGAGGGAGGATTGATCCAGGTGGATATCGGTGGCAGCCCACCTCTTCCAACTGGCTCAAAACAGTCTTCTGGCAATTTTGGTAAATTACTATTTTTAGCAGTTTTTCGGGTCCTGAACTTCCGGAGCCATTTTGAGGCCCTAAACGACATTTTTTGGCGATTTGGGGGACCAAATGGTTACCTCCGGCATGCATTTGGGCCCAGTCGAAAGTTGTAAATCTCGGATAGACCTTTCCAACGGGCTACCGAGCGCCCCAAACGGAGATCGCATGCAAAAGTTACGACCCCGGGAAGTTGATGTGCTAACTTACCCAAACGGGGCCCACATGACTTTTGGCGCTTCATCTCCTAGGGTTAGGTTTTTGGATGTTTGGGATTCTTTCCCTCATGCTTATGATAAATAGGCCCTTTGGCCTCTCTTTGTATTCATCTTGGCACGAATGAGCATAGCGGCCACATCTCTTCTCAGAGATAGCTACCACCATTCTAGCTATTGTATTTTACAGTCTGTTCTATTTCCGCTATTTAATAGAATATGTGTTTACTGTATCACTGTGTTATTTGCAATATATCTCTGTATATGATTCTGTATATGCTATCTTTTGTTTCGTTCCCACATAAATCCGGATCAGTGGTATCAGAGCGGTCTGCTCTTTGATTGTTTCTCGGTGCATGTCCCCGACGAGGTCAGGATACAGAGAGTTGGGTCTCGAACTAGTTTCACTTGGGGAAGACCACTCTCGCCGCCCCAAACGGCCTCCCATGGCGGAAGAAAAGAGAGACGACGGAGCAGTAGATCCTATCAAGTTGTTGCTCGAGGAAGCCCTCGCGCGACAGAGGATCGAGATGATGGATAATTTCGCCCAAATCCTTCAACGCATGCCAACAGCGGCAAATGCACCCTCAACGAGCAGCCATTTCGGAGATACGACTCCCTTCAAGGTACAAGTTAATTTTGATATCCCCTTGTTTGAAGGCCAAATCGATGCCGATGCTCTAGATAAATGGTTGAATCTACTAGAAGGGTATTTCTCTGTCCACAAATTTTCCGACAGGGAAAAGATCATCTTTGCGCTCCTTAAGGCCGTCCCCCATGTCAAAAATTGGTGGGAAACTTATTGTGAGCAAAACTCGTCAGACGAGTCTGGATTGTTTGAATATTCCAATCCCACTTGGGCCTCTTTTATAGATGCCGTCAAGGAACAATATTACCCTGTTGGAAACTATGATGACCAGTACACAAAATGGACCATTCTGCATCAAGAGAGGGACCAAACGGTGTCGGAGTACACCAACAAATTTCATACCTTGCGCACAAAGCTAGGTATCAAGGACTCCGAGCGGCACCTAGTACTGAAATATCGCAGTGGCCTACACCGGTACATCCGAACAGAGATGGATTTCCTGGAAATCTCTTCACTCGGATCCACCTATCGATATGCTGTCAAAATTGAGCAGAAATTTCAACAAAAGAACAAGCGTGACTTCGGACCTGTGCAGAAGCAGGGCAAGGGAAACTTTGGCTCGCAGAGCACGGGGCAAGAAAAGGATAACCAATCCCAACCACAGGCGAAGAAGGGTAAAGAAAAGACAAAGAAGGAAACCGGGAAGTGGTGCGAGTTCCACAAAAGCCCCTGGCACAACACTGATGATTGTCGCTCAAAACAGTCATTGGTGGCTGAGATCAAAGCTTCAGAATCAGATCCCAGTTTCGATTCTGACTCGGAACCTAATTTCACGGCCGCGCAAAAAGGGAAGCAGATAATTGATGCAGAACCCAGTGCCGTTGTTGCCACCACACAGATTCAGCCAGAGGAGCCTGAAGAGTCGGAGGCAGAGGAGCACCTTTTCCACTCACAGATGTGGGTGAAGGGAATTCCCCTACATTTTGTTGTGGACAGCGGCAGCCAGAAGAACCTGATCTCAGAAGAAGTCATCAAGAGATTGGAGCTACCAATAACGCCACACCCACAACCATACACCATTGGATGGCTAAGCCAAGGACGAAGGATCCGTGTCAGTCACCAATGTCGCCTACCATATGGCATCAAGCCCTTCAAAGATGAGGTATTGTGTGATGTGGCCCCACTTGAAGTATGTGATGTTCTTTTAGGACAACCATATATGTGGAAGCGTCATGCTGTATATGAATCACGACCTCGCAGTGTCATTGTCACTTTGGGAGGACAACTCTATCGGATACCAGAGATAGTTACACCTACCCCAAACGAGCAGGGAAGGAAGATAATCTCCCACACTGGGAAATTTTCCCTATTCGCAATTGCCACTAAAGGAGAACATCATATCGCAGAGACATCCACAACCTCTGCCCATCATCCCTCTACTCAGCAGAAACAAGAAAAACAGAAGTTCAGTGCAGCATCGCCTATTCGAGTTCCTTTGCAGTGCAAGGCCACGCATTCAAGGTGCTCCCACAAAAAGAAACCATCAACACCAATGCAAAATACCACAACAACCAAAACTGTTGAACAGCTCCAGCGCAGCCAGCAACAACAATTACAGCCCTCTGAAGATTTCAAAGAAAGGCAACCTTTCTGCTTCAACAAATGTCGCACCAAGAGCTCAACTCGACACACAACTCGACATATGATAAGGGATTTAACGCAATGGAGACCATTGCTTCCTAAGGAGGGAGGATTGATCCAGGTGGATATCGGTGGCAGCCCACCTCTTCCAACTGGCTCAAAACAGTCTTCTGGCAATTTTGGTAAATTACTATTTTTAGCAGTTTTTCGGGTCCTGAACTTCCGGAGCCATTTTGAGGCCCTAAACGACATTTTTTGGCGATTTGGGGGACCAAATGGTTGCCTCCGGCATGCATTTGGGCCCAGTCGAAAGTTGTAAATCTCGGATAGACCTTTCCAACGGGCTACCGAGCGCCCCAAACGGAGATCGCATGCAAAAGTTACGACCCCGGGAAGTTGATGTGCTAACTTACCCAAACGGGGCCCACATGACTTTTGGCGCTTCATCTCCTAGGGTTAGGTTTTTGGATGTTTGGGATTCTTTCCCTCATGCTTATGATAAATAGGCCCTTTGGCCTCTCTTTGTATTCATCTTGGCACGAATGAGCATAGCGGCCACATCTCTTCTCAGAGATAGCTACCACCATTCTAGCTATTGTATTTTACAGTCTGTTCTATTTCCGCTATTTAATAGAATATGTGTTTACTGTATCACTGTGTTATTTGCAATATATCTCTGTATATGATTCTGTATATGCTATCTTTTGTTTCGTTCCCACATAAATCCGGATCAGTGGTATCAGAGCGGTCTGCTCTTTGATTGTTTCTCGGTGCATGTCCCCGACGAGGTCAGGATACAGAGAGTTGGGTCTCGAACTAGTTTCACTTGGGGAAGACCACTCTCGCCGCCCCAAACGGCCTCCCATGGCGGAAGAAAAGAGAGACGACGGAGCAGTAGATCCTATCAAGTTGTTGCTCGAGGAAGCCCTCGCGCGACAGAGGATCGAGATGATGGATAATTTCGCCCAAATCCTTCAACGCATGCCAACAGCGGCAAATGCACCCTCAACGAGCAGCCATTTCGGAGATACGACTCCCTTCAAGGTACAAGTTAATTTTGATATCCCCTTGTTTGAAGGCCAAATCGATGCCGATGCTCTAGATAAATGGTTGAATCTACTAGAAGGGTATTTCTCTGTCCACAAATTTTCCGACAGGGAAAAGATCATCTTTGCGCTCCTTAAGGCCGTCCCCCATGTCAAAAATTGGTGGGAAACTTATTGTGAGCAAAACTCGTCAGACGAGTCTGGATTGTTTGAATATTCCAATCCCACTTGGGCCTCTTTTATAGATGCCGTCAAGGAACAATATTACCCTGTTGGAAACTATGATGACCAGTACACAAAATGGACCATTCTGCATCAAGAGAGGGACCAAACGGTGTCGGAGTACACCAACAAATTTCATACCTTGCGCACAAAGCTAGGTATCAAGGACTCCGAGCGGCACCTAGTACTGAAATATCGCAGTGGCCTACACCGGTACATCCGAACAGAGATGGATTTCCTGGAAATCTCTTCACTCGGATCCACCTATCGATATGCTGTCAAAATTGAGCAGAAATTTCAACAAAAGAACAAGCGTGACTTCGGACCTGTGCAGAAGCAGGGCAAGGGAAACTTTGGCTCGCAGAGCACGGGGCAAGAAAAGGATAACCAATCCCAACCACAGGCGAAGAAGGGTAAAGAAAAGACAAAGAAGGAAACCGGGAAGTGGTGCGAGTTCCACAAAATCCCCTGGCACAACACTGATGATTGTCGCTCAAAACAGTCATTGGTGGCTGAGATCAAAGCTTCAGAATCAGATCCCAGTTTCGATTCTGACTCGGAACCTAATTTCACGGCCGCGCAAAAAGGGAAGCAGATAATTGATGCAGAACCCAGTGCCGTTGTTGCCACCACACAGATTCAGCCAGAGGAGCCTGAAGAGTCGGAGGCAGAGGAGCACCTTTTCCACTCACAGATGTGGGTGAAGGGAATTCCCCTACATTTTGTTGTGGACAGCGGCAGCCAGAAGAACCTGATCTCAGAAGAAGTCATCAAGAGATTGGAGCTACCAATAACGCCACACCCACAACCATACACCATTGGATGGCTAAGCCAAGGACGAAGGATCCGTGTCAGTCACCAATGTCGCCTACCATATGGCATCAAGCCCTTCAAAGATGAGGTATTGTGTGATGTGGCCCCACTTGAAGTATGTGATGTTCTTTTAGGACAACCATATATGTGGAAGCGTCATGCTGTATATGAATCACGACCTCGCAGTGTCATTGTCACTTTGGGAGGACAACTCTATCGGATACCAGAGATAGTTACACCTACCCCAAACGAGCAGGGAAGGAAGATAATCTCCCACACTGGGAAATTTTCCCTATTCGCAATTGCCACTAAAGGAGAACATCATATCGCAGAGACATCCACAACCTCTGCCCATCATCCCTCTACTCAGCAGAAACAAGAAAAACAGAAGTTCAGTGCAGCATCGCCTATTCGAGTTCCTTTGCAGTGCAAGGCCACGCATTCAAGGTGCTCCCACAAAAAGAAACCATCAACACCAATGCAAAATACCACAACAACCAAAACTGTTGAACAGCTCCAGCGCAGCCAGCAACAACAATTACAGCCCTCTGAAGATTTCAAAGAAAGGCAACCTTTCTGCTTCAACAAATGTCGCACCAAGAGCTCAACTCGACACACAACTCGACATATGATAAGGGATTTAACGCAATGGAGACCATTGCTTCCTAAGGAGGGAGGATTGATCCAGGTGGATATCGGTGGCAGCCCACCTCTTCCAACTGGCTCAAAACAGTCTTCTGGCAATTTTGGTAAATTACTATTTTTAGCAGTTTTTCGGGTCCTGAACTTCCGGAGCCATTTTGAGGCCCTAAACGACATTTTTTGGCGATTTGGGGGACCAAATGGTTGCCTCCGGCATGCATTTGGGCCCAGTCGAAAGTTGTAAATCTCGGATAGACCTTTCCAACGGGCTACCGAGCGCCCCAAACGGAGATCGCATGCAAAAGTTACGACCCCGGGAAGTTGATGTGCTAACTTACCCAAACGGGGCCCACATGACTTTTGGCGCTTCATCTCCTAGGGTTAGGTTTTTGGATGTTTGGGATTCTTTCCCTCATGCTTATGATAAATAGGCCCTTTGGCCTCTCTTTGTATTCATCTTGGCACGAATGAGCATAGCGGCCACATCTCTTCTCAGAGATAGCTACCACCATTCTAGCTATTGTATTTTACAGTCTGTTCTATTTCCGCTATTTAATAGAATATGTGTTTACTGTATCACTGTGTTATTTGCAATATATCTCTGTATATGATTCTGTATATGCTATCTTTTGTTTCGTTCCCACATAAATCCGGATCAGTGGTATCAGAGCGGTCTGCTCTTTGATTGTTTCTCGGTGCATGTCCCCGACGAGGTCAGGATACAGAGAGTTGGGTCTCGAACTAGTTTCACTTGGGGAAGACCACTCTCGCCGCCCCAAACGGCCTCCCATGGCGGAAGAAAAGAGAGACGACGGAGCAGTAGATCCTATCAAGTTGTTGCTCGAGGAAGCCCTCGCGCGACAGAGGATCGAGATGATGGATAATTTCGCCCAAATCCTTCAACGCATGCCAACAGCGGCAAATGCACCCTCAACGAGCAGCCATTTCGGAGATACGACTCCCTTCAAGGTACAAGTTAATTTTGATATCCCCTTGTTTGAAGGCCAAATCGATGCCGATGCTCTAGATAAATGGTTGAATCTACTAGAAGGGTATTTCTCTGTCCACAAATTTTCCGACAGGGAAAAGATCATCTTTGCGCTCCTTAAGGCCGTCCCCCATGTCAAAAATTGGTGGGAAACTTATTGTGAGCAAAACTCGTCAGACGAGTCTGGATTGTTTGAATATTCCAATCCCACTTGGGCCTCTTTTATAGATGCCGTCAAGGAACAATATTACCCTGTTGGAAACTATGATGACCAGTACACAAAATGGACCATTCTGCATCAAGAGAGGGACCAAACGGTGTCGGAGTACACCAACAAATTTCATACCTTGCGCACAAAGCTAGGTATCAAGGACTCCGAGCGGCACCTAGTACTGAAATATCGCAGTGGCCTACACCGGTACATCCGAACAGAGATGGATTTCCTGGAAATCTCTTCACTCGGATCCACCTATCGATATGCTGTCAAAATTGAGCAGAAATTTCAACAAAAGAACAAGCGTGACTTCGGACCTGTGCAGAAGCAGGGCAAGGGAAACTTTGGCTCGCAGAGCACGGGGCAAGAAAAGGATAACCAATCCCAACCACAGGCGAAGAAGGGTAAAGAAAAGACAAAGAAGGAAACCGGGAAGTGGTGCGAGTTCCACAAAAGCCCCTGGCACAACACTGATGATTGTCGCTCAAAACAGTCATTGGTGGCTGAGATCAAAGCTTCAGAATCAGATCCCAGTTTCGATTCTGACTCGGAACCTAATTTCACGGCCGCGCAAAAAGGGAAGCAGATAATTGATGCAGAACCCAGTGCCGTTGTTGCCACCACACAGATTCAGCCAGAGGAGCCTGAAGAGTCGGAGGCAGAGGAGCACCTTTTCCACTCACAGATGTGGGTGAAGGGAATTCCCCTACATTTTGTTGTGGACAGCGGCAGCCAGAAGAACCTGATCTCAGAAGAAGTCATCAAGAGATTGGAGCTACCAATAACGCCACACCCACAACCATACACCATTGGATGGCTAAGCCAAGGACGAAGGATCCGTGTCAGTCACCAATGTCGCCTACCATATGGCATCAAGCCCTTCAAAGATGAGGTATTGTGTGATGTGGCCCCACTTGAAGTATGTGATGTTCTTTTAGGACAACCATATATGTGGAAGCGTCATGCTGTATATGAATCACGACCTCGCAGTGTCATTGTCACTTTGGGAGGACAACTCTATCGGATACCAGAGATAGTTACACCTACCCCAAACGAGCAGGGAAGGAAGATAATCTCCCACACTGGGAAATTTTCCCTATTCGCAATTGCCACTAAAGGAGAACATCATATCGCAGAGACATCCACAACCTCTGCCCATCATCCCTCTACTCAGCAAAAACAAGAAAAACAGAAGTTCAGTGCAGCATCGCCTATTCGAGTTCCTTTGCAGTGCAAGGCCACGCATTCAAGGTGCTCCCACAAAAAGAAACCATCAACACCAATGCAAAATACCACAACAACCAAAACTGTTGAACAGCTCCAGCGCAGCCAGCAACAACAATTACAGCCCTCTGAAGATTTCAAAGAAAGGCAACCTTTCTGCTTCAACAAATGTCGCACCAAGAGCTCAACTCGACACACAACTCGACATATGATAAGGGATTTAACGCAATGGAGACCATTGCTTCCTAAGGAGGGAGGATTGATCCAGGTGGATATCGGTGGCAGCCCACCTCTTCCAACTGGCTCAAAACAGTCTTCTGGCAATTTTGGTAAATTACTATTTTTAGCAGTTTTTCGGGTCCTGAACTTCCGGAGCCATTTTGAGGCCCTAAACGACATTTTTTGGCGATTTGGGGGACCAAATGGTTGCCTCCGGCATGCATTTGGGCCCAGTCGAAAGTTGTAAATCTCGGATAGACCTTTCCAACGGGCTACCGAGCGCCCCAAACGGAGATCGCATGCAAAAGTTACGACCCCGGGAAGTTGATGTGCTAACTTACCCAAACGGGGCCCACATGACTTTTGGCGCTTCATCTCCTAGGGTTAGGTTTTTGGATGTTTGGGATTCTTTCCCTCATGCTTATGATAAATAGGCCCTTTGGCCTCTCTTTGTATTCATCTTGGCACGAATGAGCATAGCGGCCACATCTCTTCTCAGAGATAGCTACCACCATTCTAGCTATTGTATTTTACAGTCTGTTCTATTTCCGCTATTTAATAGAATATGTGTTTACTGTATCACTGTGTTATTTGCAATATATCTCTGTATATGATTCTGTATATGCTATCTTTTGTTTCGTTCCCACATAAATCCGGATCAGTGGTATCAGAGCGGTCTGCTCTTTGATTGTTTCTCGGTGCATGTCCCCGACGAGGTCAGGATACAGAGAGTTGGGTCTCGAACTAGTTTCACTTGGGGAAGACCACTCTCGCCGCCCCAAACGGCCTCCCATGGCGGAAGAAAAGAGAGACGACGGAGCAGTAGATCCTATCAAGTTGTTGCTCGAGGAAGCCCTCGCGCGACAGAGGATCGAGATGATGGATAATTTCGCCCAAATCCTTCAACGCATGCCAACAGCGGCAAATGCACCCTCAACGAGCAGCCATTTCGGAGATACGACTCCCTTCAAGGTACAAGTTAATTTTGATATCCCCTTGTTTGAAGGCCAAATCGATGCCGATGCTCTAGATAAATGGTTGAATCTACTAGAAGGGTATTTCTCTGTCCACAAATTTTCCGACAGGGAAAAGATCATCTTTGCGCTCCTTAAGGCCGTCCCCCATGTCAAAAATTGGTGGGAAACTTATTGTGAGCAAAACTCGTCAGACGAGTCTGGATTGTTTGAATATTCCAATCCCACTTGGGCCTCTTTTATAGATGCCGTCAAGGAACAATATTACCCTGTTGGAAACTATGATGACCAGTACACAAAATGGACCATTCTGCATCAAGAGAGGGACCAAACGGTGTCGGAGTACACCAACAAATTTCATACCTTGTGCACAAAGCTAGGTATCAAGGACTCCGAGCGGCACCTAGTACTGAAATATCGCAGTGGCCTACACCGGTACATCCGAACAGAGATGGATTTCCTGGAAATCTCTTCACTCGGATCCACCTATCGATATGCTGTCAAAATTGAGCAGAAATTTCAACAAAAGAACAAGCGTGACTTCGGACCTGTGCAGAAGCAGGGCAAGGGAAACTTTGGCTCGCAGAGCACGGGGCAAGAAAAGGATAACCAATCCCAACCACAGGCGAAGAAGGGTAAAGAAAAGACAAAGAAGGAAACCGGGAAGTGGTGCGAGTTCCACAAAAGCCCCTGGCACAACACTGATGATTGTCGCTCAAAACAGTCATTGGTGGCTGAGATCAAAGCTTCAGAATCAGATCCCAGTTTCGATTCTGACTCGGAACCTAATTTCACGGCCGCGCAAAAAGGGAAGCAGATAATTGATGCAGAACCCAGTGCCGTTGTTGCCACCACACAGATTCAGCCAGAGGAGCCTGAAGAGTCGGAGGCAGAGGAGCACCTTTTCCACTCACAGATGTGGGTGAAGGGAATTCCCCTACATTTTGTTGTGGACAGCGGCAGCCAGAAGAACCTGATCTCAGAAGAAGTCATCAAGAGATTGGAGCTACCAATAACGCCACACCCACAACCATACACCATTGGATGGCTAAGCCAAGGACGAAGGATCCGTGTCAGTCACCAATGTCGCCTACCATATGGCATCAAGCCCTTCAAAGATGAGGTATTGTGTGATGTGGCCCCACTTGAAGTATGTGATGTTCTTTTAGGACAACCATATATGTGGAAGCGTCATGCTGTATATGAATCACGACCTCGCAGTGTCATTGTCACTTTGGGAGGACAACTCTATCGGATACCAGAGATAGTTACACCTACCCCAAACGAGCAGGGAAGGAAGATAATCTCCCACACTGGGAAATTTTCCCTATTCGCAATTGCCACTAAAGGAGAACATCATATCGCAGAGACATCCACAACCTCTGCCCATCATCCCTCTACTCAGCAGAAACAAGAAAAACAGAAGTTCAGTGCAGCATCGCCTATTCGAGTTCCTTTGCAGTGCAAGGCCACGCATTCAAGGTGCTCCCACAAAAAGAAACCATCAACACCAATGCAAAATACCACAACAACCAAAACTGTTGAACAGCTCCAGCGCAGCCAGCAACAACAATTACAGCCCTCTGAAGATTTCAAAGAAAGGCAACCTTTCTGCTTCAACAAATGTCGCACCAAGAGCTCAACTCGACACACAACTCGACATATGATAAGGGATTTAACGCAATGGAGACCATTGCTTCCTAAGGAGGGAGGATTGATCCAGGTGGATATCGGTGGCAGCCCACCTCTTCCAACTGGCTCAAAACAGTCTTCTGGCAATTTTGGTAAATTACTATTTTTAGCAGTTTTTCGGGTCCTGAACTTCCGGAGCCATTTTGAGGCCCTAAACGACATTTTTTGGCGATTTGGGGGACCAAATGGTTGCCTCCGGCATGCATTTGGGCCCAGTCGAAAGTTGTAAATCTCGGATAGACCTTTCCAACGGGCTACCGAGCGCCCCAAACGGAGATCGCATGCAAAAGTTACGACCCCGGGAAGTTGATGTGCTAACTTACCCAAACGGGGCCCACATGACTTTTGGCGCTTCATCTCCTAGGGTTAGGTTTTTGGATGTTTGGGATTCTTTCCCTCATGCTTATGATAAATAGGCCCTTTGGCCTCTCTTTGTATTCATCTTGGCACGAATGAGCATAGTGGCCACATCTCTTCTCAGAGATAGCTACCACCATTCTAGCTATTGTATTTTACAGTCTGTTCTATTTCCGCTATTTAATAGAATATGTGTTTACTGTATCACTGTGTTATTTGCAATATATCTCTGTATATGATTCTGTATATGCTATCTTTTGTTTCGTTCCCACATAAATCCGGATCAGTGGTATCAGAGCGGTCTGCTCTTTGATTGTTTCTCGGTGCATGTCCCCGACGAGGTCAGGATACAGAGAGTTGGGTCTCGAACTAGTTTCACTTGGGGAAGACCACTCTCGCCGCCCCAAACGGCCTCCCATGGCGGAAGAAAAGAGAGACGACGGAGCAGTAGATCCTATCAAGTTGTTGCTCGAGGAAGCCCTCGCGCGACAGAGGATCGAGATGATGGATAATTTCGCCCAAATCCTTCAACGCATGCCAACAGCGGCAAATGCACCCTCAACGAGCAGCCATTTCGGAGATACGACTCCCTTCAAGGTACAAGTTAATTTTGATATCCCCTTGTTTGAAGGCCAAATCGATGCCGATGCTCTAGATAAATGGTTGAATCTACTAGAAGGGTATTTCTCTGTCCACAAATTTTCCGACAGGGAAAAGATCATCTTTGCGCTCCTTAAGGCCGTCCCCCATGTCAAAAATTGGTGGGAAACTTATTGTGAGCAAAACTCGTCAGACGAGTCTGGATTGTTTGAATATTCCAATCCCACTTGGGCCTCTTTTATAGATGCCGTCAAGGAACAATATTACCCTGTTGGAAACTATGATGACCAGTACACAAAATGGACCATTCTGCATCAAGAGAGGGACCAAACGGTGTCGGAGTACACCAACAAATTTCATACCTTGCGCACAAAGCTAGGTATCAAGGACTCCGAGCGGCACCTAGTACTGAAATATCGCAGTGGCCTACACCGGTACATCCGAACAGAGATGGATTTCCTGGAAATCTCTTCACTCGGATCCACCTATCGATATGCTGTCAAAATTGAGCAGAAATTTCAACAAAAGAACAAGCGTGACTTCGGACCTGTGCAGAAGCAGGGCAAGGGAAACTTTGGCTCGCAGAGCACGGGGCAAGAAAAGGATAACCAATCCCAACCACAGGCGAAGAAGGGTAAAGAAAAGACAAAGAAGGAAACCGGGAAGTGGTGCGAGTTCCACAAAAGCCCCTGGCACAACACTGATGATTGTCGCTCAAAACAGTCATTGGTGGCTGAGATCAAAGCTTCAGAATCAGATCCCAGTTTCGATTCTGACTCGGAACCTAATTTCACGGCCGCGCAAAAAGGGAAGCAGATAATTGATGCAGAACCCAGTGCCGTTGTTGCCACCACACAGATTCAGCCAGAGGAGCCTGAAGAGTCGGAGGCAGAGGAGCACCTTTTCCACTCACAGATGTGGGTGAAGGGAATTCCCCTACATTTTGTTGTGGACAGCGGCAGCCAGAAGAACCTGATCTCAGAAGAAGTCATCAAGAGATTGGAGCTACCAATAACGCCACACCCACAACCATACACCATTGGATGGCTAAGCCAAGGACGAAGGATCCGTGTCAGTCACCAATGTCGCCTACCATATGGCATCAAGCCCTTCAAAGATGAGGTATTGTGTGATGTGGCCCCACTTGAAGTATGTGATGTTCTTTTAGGACAACCATATATGTGGAAGCGTCATGCTGTATATGAATCACGACCTCGCAGTGTCATTGTCACTTTGGGAGGACAACTCTATCGGATACCAGAGATAGTTACACCTACCCCAAACGAGCAGGGAAGGAAGATAATCTCCCACACTGGGAAATTTTCCCTATTCGCAATTGCCACTAAAGGAGAACATCATATCGCAGAGACATCCACAACCTCTGCCCATCATCCCTCTACTCAGCAGAAACAAGAAAAACAGAAGTTCAGTGCAGCATCGCCTATTCGAGTTCCTTTGCAGTGCAAGGCCACGCATTCAAGGTGCTCCCACAAAAAGAAACCATCAACACCAATGCAAAATACCACAACAACCAAAACTGTTGAACAGCTCCAGCGCAGCCAGCAACAACAATTACAGCCCTCTGAAGATTTCAAAGAAAGGCAACCTTTCTGCTTCAACAAATGTCGCACCAAGAGCTCAACTCGACACACAACTCGACATATGATAAGGGATTTAATGCAATGGAGACCATTGCTTCCTAAGGAGGGAGGATTGATCCAGGTGGATATCGGTGGCAGCCCACCTCTTCCAACTGGCTCAAAACAGTCTTCTGGCAATTTTGGTAAATTACTATTTTTAGCAGTTTTTCGGGTCCTGAACTTCCGGAGCCATTTTGAGGCCCTAAACGACATTTTTTGGCGATTTGGGGGACCAAATGGTTGCCTCCGGCATGCATTTAGGCCCAGTCGAAAGTTGTAAATCTCGGATAGACCTTTCCAACGGGCTACCGAGCGCCCCAAACGGAGATCGCATGCAAAAGTTACGACCCCGGGAAGTTGATGTGCTAACTTACCCAAACGGGGCCCACATGACTTTTGGCGCTTCATCTCCTAGGGTTAGGTTTTTGGATGTTTGGGATTCTTTCCCTCATGCTTATGATAAATAGGCCCTTTGGCCTCTCTTTGTATTCATCTTGGCACGAATGAGCATAGCGGCCACATCTCTTCTCAGAGATAGCTACCACCATTCTAGCTATTGTATTTTACAGTCTGTTCTATTTCCGCTATTTAATAGAATATGTGTTTACTGTATCACTGTGTTATTTGCAATATATCTCTGTATATGATTCTGTATATGCTATCTTTTGTTTCGTTCCCACATAAATCCGGATCAGTGGTATCAGAGCGGTCTGCTCTTTGATTGTTTCTCGGTGCATGTCCCCGACGAGGTCAGGATACAGAGAGTTGGGTCTCGAACTAGTTTCACTTGGGGAAGACCACTCTCGCCGCCCCAAACGGCCTCCCATGGCGGAAGAAAAGAGAGACGACGGAGCAGTAGATCCTATCAAGTTGTTGCTCGAGGAAGCCCTCGCGCGACAGAGGATCGAGATGATGGATAATTTCGCCCAAATCCTTCAACGCATGCCAACAGCGGCAAATGCACCCTCAACGAGCAGCCATTTCGGAGATACGACTCCCTTCAAGGTACAAGTTAATTTTGATATCCCCTTGTTTGAAGGCCAAATCGATGCCGATGCTCTAGATAAATGGTTGAATCTACTAGAAGGGTATTTCTCTGTCCACAAATTTTCCGACAGGGAAAATATCATCTTTGCGCTCCTTAAGGCCGTCCCCCATGTCAAAAATTGGTGGGAAACTTATTGTGAGCAAAACTCGTCAGACGAGTCTGGATTGTTTGAATATTCCAATCCCACTTGGGCCTCTTTTATAGATGCCGTCAAGGAACAATATTACCCTGTTGGAAACTATGATGACCAGTACACAAAATGGACCATTCTGCATCAAGAGAGGGACCAAACGGTGTCGGAGTACACCAACAAATTTCATACCTTGCGCACAAAGCTAGGTATCAAGGACTCCGAGCGGCACCTAGTACTGAAATATCGCAGTGGCCTACACCGGTACATCCGAACAGAGATGGATTTCCTGGAAATCTCTTCACTCGGATCCACCTATCGATATGCTGTCAAAATTGAGCAGAAATTTCAACAAAAGAACAAGCGTGACTTCGGACCTGTGCAGAAGCAGGGCAAGGGAAACTTTGGCTCGCAGAGCACGGGGCAAGAAAAGGATAACCAATCCCAACCACAGGCGAAGAAGGGTAAAGAAAAGACAAAGAAGGAAACCGGGAAGTGGTGCAAGTTCCACAAAAGCCCCTGGCACAACACTGATGATTGTCGCTCAAAACAGTCATTGGTGGCTGAGATCAAAGCTTCAGAATCAGATCCCAGTTTCGATTCTGACTCGGAACCTAATTTCACGGCCGCGCAAAAAGGGAAGCAGATAATTGATGCAGAACCCAGTGCCGTTGTTGCCACCACACAGATTCAGCCAGAGGAGCCTGAAGAGTCGGAGGCAGAGGAGCACCTTTTCCACTCACAGATGTGGGTGAAGGGAATTCCCCTACATTTTGTTGTGGACAGCGGCAGCCAGAAGAACCTGATCTCAGAAGAAGTCATCAAGAGATTGGAGCTACCAATAACGCCACACCCACAACCATACACCATTGGATGGCTAAGCCAAGGACGAAGGATCCATGTCAGTCACCAATGTCGCCTACCATATGGCATCAAGCCCTTCAAAGATGAGGTATTGTGTGATGTGGCCCCACTTGAAGTATGTGATGTTCTTTTAGGACAACCATATATGTGGAAGCGTCATGCTGTATATGAATCACGACCTCGCAGTGTCATTGTCACTTTGGGAGGACAACTCTATCGGATACCAGAGATAGTTACACCTACCCCAAACGAGCAGGGAAGGAAGATAATCTCCCACACTGGGAAATTTTCCCTATTCGCAATTGCCACTAAAGGAGAACATCATATCGCAGAGACATCCACAACCTCTGCCCATCATCCCTCTACTCAGCAGAAACAAGAAAAACAGAAGTTCAGTGCAGCATCGCCTATTCGAGTTCCTTTGCAGTGCAAGGCCACGCATTCAAGGTGCTCCCACAAAAAGAAACCATCAACACCAATGCAAAATACCACAACAACCAAAACTGTTGAACAGCTCCAGCGCAGCCAGCAACAACAATTACAGCCCTCTGAAGATTTCAAAGAAAGGCAACCTTTCTGCTTCAACAAATGTCGCACCAAGAGCTCAACTCGACACACAACTCGACATATGATAAGGGATTTAACGCAATGGAGACCATTGCTTCCTAAGGAGGGAGGATTGATCCAGGTGGATATCGGTGGCAGCCCACCTCTTCCAACTGGCTCAAAACAGTCTTCTGGCAATTTTGGTAAATTACTATTTTTAGCAGTTTTTCGGGTCCTGAACTTCCGGAGCCATTTTGAGGCCCTAAACGACATTTTTTGGCGATTTGGGGGACCAAATGTTTGCCTCCGGCATGCATTTGGGCCCAGTCGAAAGTTGTAAATCTCGGATAGACCTTTCCAACGGGCTACCGAGCGCCCCAAACGGAGATCGCATGCAAAAGTTACGACCCCGGGAAGTTGATGTGCTAACTTACCCAAACGGGGCCCACATGACTTTTGGCGCTTCATCTCCTAGGGTTAGGTTTTTGGATGTTTGGGATTCTTTCCCTCATGCTTATGATAAATAGGCCCTTTGGCCTCTCTTTGTATTCATCTTGGCACGAATGAGCATAGCGGCCACATCTCTTCTCAGAGATAGCTACCACCATTCTAGCTATTGTATTTTACAGTCTGTTCTATTTCCGCTATTTAATAGAATATGTGTTTACTGTATCACTGTGTTATTTGCAATATATCTCTGTATATGATTCTGTATATGCTATCTTTTGTTTCGTTCCCACATAAATCCGGATCAGTGGTATCAGAGCGGTCTGCTCTTTGATTGTTTCTCGGTGCATGTCCCCGACGAGGTCAGGATACAGAGAGTTGGGTCTCGAACTAGTTTCACTTGGGGAAGACCACTCTCGCCGCCCCAAACGGCCTCCCATGGCGGAAGAAAAGAGAGACGACGGAGCAGTAGATCCTATCAAGTTGTTGCTCGAGGAAGCCCTCGCGCGACAGAGGATCGAGATGATGGATAATTTCGCCCAAATCCTTCAACGCATGCCAACAGCGGCAAATGCACCCTCAACGAGCAGCCATTTCGGAGATACGACTCCCTTCAAGGTACAAGTTAATTTTGATATCCCCTTGTTTGAAGGCCAAATCGATGCCGATGCTCTAGATAAATGGTTGAATCTACTAGAAGGGTATTTCTCTGTCCACAAATTTTCCGACAGGGAAAATATCATCTTTGCGCTCCTTAAGGCCGTCCCCCATGTCAAAAATTGGTGGGAAACTTATTGTGAGCAAAACTCGTCAGACGAGTCTGGATTGTTTGAATATTCCAATCCCACTTGGGCCTCTTTTATAGATGCCGTCAAGGAACAATATTACCCTGTTGGAAACTATGATGACCAGTACACAAAATGGACCATTCTGCATCAAGAGAGGGACCAAACGGTGTCGGAGTACACCAACAAATTTCATACCTTGCGCACAAAGCTAGGTATCAAGGACTCCGAGCGGCACCTAGTACTGAAATATCGCAGTGGCCTACACCGGTACATCCGAACAGAGATGGATTTCCTGGAAATCTCTTCACTCGGATCCACCTATCGATATGCTGTCAAAATTGAGCAGAAATTTCAACAAAAGAACAAGCGTGACTTCGGACCTGTGCAGAAGCAGGGCAAGGGAAACTTTGGCTCGCAGAGCACGGGGCAAGAAAAGGATAACCAATCCCAACCACAGGCGAAGAAGGGTAAAGAAAAGACAAAGAAGGAAACCGGGAAGTGGTGCGAGTTCCACAAAAGCCCCTGGCACAACACTGATGATTGTCGCTCAAAACAGTCATTGGTGGCTGAGATCAAAGCTTCAGAATCAGATCCCAGTTTCGATTCTGACTCGGAACCTAATTTCACGGCCGCGCAAAAAGGGAAGCAGATAATTGATGCAGAACCCAGTGCCGTTGTTGCCACCACACAGATTCAGCCAGAGGAGCCTGAAGAGTCGGAGGCAGAGGAGCACCTTTTCCACTCACAGATGTGGGTGAAGGGAATTCCCCTACATTTTGTTGTGGACAGCGGCAGCCAGAAGAACCTGATCTCAGAAGAAGTCATCAAGAGATTGGAGCTACCAATAACGCCACACCCACAACCATACACCATTGGATGGCTAAGCCAAGGACGAAGGATCCGTGTCAGTCACCAATGTCGCCTACCATATGGCATCAAGCCCTTCAAAGATGAGGTATTGTGTGATGTGGCCCCACTTGAAGTATGTGATGTTCTTTTAGGACAACCATATATGTGGAAGCGTCATGCTGTATATGAATCACGACCTCGCAGTGTCATTGTCACTTTGGGAGGACAACTCTATCGGATACCAGAGATAGTTACACCTACCCCAAACGAGCAGGGAAGGAAGATAATCTCCCACACTGGGAAATTTTCCCTATTCGCAATTGCCACTAAAGGAGAACATCATATCGCAGAGACATCCACAACCTCTGCCCATCATCCCTCTACTCAGCAGAAACAAGAAAAACAGAAGTTCAGTGCAGCATCGCCTATTCGAGTTCCTTTGCAGTGCAAGGCCACGCATTCAAGGTGCTCCCACAAAAAGAAACCATCAACACCAATGCAAAATACCACAACAACCAAAACTGTTGAACAGCTCCAGCGCAGCCAGCAACAACAATTACAGCCCTCTGAAGATTTCAAAGAAAGGCAACCTTTCTGCTTCAACAAATGTCGCACCAAGAGCTCAACTCGACACACAACTCGACATATGATAAGGGATTTAACGCAATGGAGACCATTGCTTCCTAAGGAGGGAGGATTGATCCAGGTGGATATCGGTGGCAGCCCACCTCTTCCAACTGGCTCAAAACAGTCTTCTGGCAATTTTGGTAAATTACTATTTTTAGCAGTTTTTCGGGTCCTGAACTTCCGGAGCCATTTTGAGGCCCTAAACGACATTTTTTGGCGATTTGGGGGACCAAATGGTTGCCTCCGGCATGCATTTGGGCCCAGTCGAAAGTTGTAAATCTCGGATAGACCTTTCCAACGGGCTACCGAGCGCCCCAAACGGAGATCGCATGCAAAAGTTACGACCCCGGGAAGTTGATGTGCTAACTTACCCAAACGGGGCCCACATGACTTTTGGCGCTTCATCTCCTAGGGTTAGGTTTTTGGATGTTTGGGATTCTTTCCCTCATGCTTATGATAAATAGGCCCTTTGGCCTCTCTTTGTATTCATCTTGGCACGAATGAGCATAGCGGCCACATCTCTTCTCAGAGATAGCTACCACCATTCTAGCTATTGTATTTTACAGTCTGTTCTATTTCCGCTATTTAATAGAATATGTGTTTACTGTATCACTGTGTTATTTGCAATATATCTCTGTATATGATTCTGTATATGCTATCTTTTGTTTCGTTCCCACATAAATCCGGATCAGTGGTATCAGAGCGGTCTGCTCTTTGATTGTTTCTCGGTGCATGTCCCCGACGAGGTCAGGATACAGAGAGTTGGGTCTCGAACTAGTTTCACTTGGGGAAGACCACTCTCGCCGCCCCAAACGGCCTCCCATGGCGGAAGAAAAGAGAGACGACGGAGCAGTAGATCCTATCAAGTTGTTGCTCGAGGAAGCCCTCGCGCGACAGAGGATCGAGATGATGGATAATTTCGCCCAAATCCTTCAACGCATGCCAACAGCGGCAAATGCACCCTCAACGAGCAGCCATTTCGGAGATACGACTCCCTTCAAGGTACAAGTTAATTTTGATATCCCCTTGTTTGAAGGCCAAATCGATGCCGATGCTCTAGATAAATGGTTGAATCTACTAGAAGGGTATTTCTCTGTCCACAAATTTTCCGACAGGGAAAAGATCATCTTTGCGCTCCTTAAGGCCGTCCCCCATGTCAAAAATTGGTGGGAAACTTATTGTGAGCAAAACTCGTCAGACGAGTCTGGATTGTTTGAATATTCCAATCCCACTTGGGCCTCTTTTATAGATGCCGTCAAGGAACAATATTACCCTGTTGGAAACTATGATGACCAGTACACAAAATGGACCATTCTACATCAAGAGAGGGACCAAACGGTGTCGGAGTACACCAACAAATTTCATACCTTGCGCACAAAGCTAGGTATCAAGGACTCCGAGCGGCACCTAGTACTGAAATATCGCAGTGGCCTACACCGGTACATCCGAACAGAGATGGATTTCCTGGAAATCTCTTCACTCGGATCCACCTATCGATATGCTGTCAAAATTGAGCAGAAATTTCAACAAAAGAACAAGCGTGACTTCGGACCTGTGCAGAAGCAGGGCAAGGGAAACTTTGGCTCGCAGAGCACGGGGCAAGAAAAGGATAACCAATCCCAACCACAGGCGAAGAAGGGTAAAGAAAAGACAAAGAAGGAAACCGGGAAGTGGTGCGAGTTCCACAAAAGCCCCTGGCACAACACTGATGATTGTCGCTCAAAACAGTCATTGGTGGCTGAGATCAAAGCTTCAGAATCAGATCCCAGTTTCGATTCTGACTCGGAACCTAATTTCACGGCCGCGCAAAAAGGGAAGCAGATAATTGATGCAGAACCCAGTGCCGTTGTTGCCACCACACAGATTCAGCCAGAGGAGCCTGAAGAGTCGGAGGCAGAGGAGCACCTTTTCCACTCACAGATGTGGGTGAAGGGAATTCCCCTACATTTTGTTGTGGACAGCGGCAGCCAGAAGAACCTGATCTCAGAAGAAGTCATCAAGAGATTGGAGCTACCAATAACGCCACACCCACAACCATACACCATTGGATGGCTAAGCCAAGGACGAAGGATCCGTGTCAGTCACCAATGTCGCCTACCATATGGCATCAAGCCCTTCAAAGATGAGGTATTGTGTGATGTGGCCCCACTTGAAGTATGTGATGTTCTTTTAGGACAACCATATATGTGGAAGCGTCATGCTGTATATGAATCACGACCTCGCAGTGTCATTGTCACTTTGGGAGGACAACTCTATCGGATACCAGAGATAGTTACACCTACCCCAAACGAGCAGGGAAGGAAGATAATCTCCCACACTGGGAAATTTTCCCTATTCGCAATTGCCACTAAAGGAGAACATCATATCGCAGAGACATCCACAACCTCTGCCCATCATCCCTCTACTCAGCAGAAACAAGAAAAACAGAAGTTCAGTGCAGCATCGCCTATTCGAGTTCCTTTGCAGTGCAAGGCCACGCATTCAAGGTGCTCCCACAAAAAGAAACCATCAACACCAATGCAAAATACCACAACAACCAAAACTGTTGAACAGCTCCAGCACAGCCAGCAACAACAATTACAGCCCTCTGAAGATTTCAAAGAAAGGCAACCTTTCTGCTTCAACAAATGTCGCACCAAGAGCTCAACTCGACACACAACTCGACATATGATAAGGGATTTAACGCAATGGAGACCATTGCTTCCTAAGGAGGGAGGATTGATCCAGGTGGATATCGGTGGCAGCCCACCTCTTCCAACTGGCTCAAAACAGTCTTCTGGCAATTTTGGTAAATTACTATTTTTAGCAGTTTTTCGGGTCCTGAACTTCCGGAGCCATTTTGAGGCCCTAAACGACATTTTTTGGCGATTTGGGGGACCAAATGGCTGCCTCCGACATGCATTTGGGCCCAGTCGAAAGTTGTAAATCTCGGATAGACCTTTCCAACGGGCTACCGAGCGCCCCAAACGGAGATCGCATGCAAAAGTTACGACCCCGGGAAGTTGATGTGCTAACTTACCCAAACGGGGCCCACATGACTTTTGGCGCTTCATCTCCTAGGGTTAGGTTTTTGGATGTTTGGGATTCTTTCCCTCATGCTTATGATAAATAGGCCCTTTGGCCTCTCTTTGTATTCATCTTGGCACGAATGAGCATAGCGGCCACATCTCTTCTCAGAGATAGCTACCACCATTCTAGCTATTGTATTTTACAGTCTGTTCTATTTCCGCTATTTAATAGAATATGTGTTTACTGTATCACTGTGTTATTTGCAATATATCTCTGTATATGATTCTGTATATGCTATCTTTTGTTTCGTTCCCACATAAATCCGGATCAGTGGTATCAGAGCGGTCTGCTCTTTGATTGTTTCTCGGTGCATGTCCCCGACGAGGTCAGGATACAGAGAGTTGGGTCTCGAACTAGTTTCACTTGGGGAAGACCACTCTCGCCGCCCCAAACGGCCTCCCATGGCGGAAGAAAAGAGAGACGACGGAGCAGTAGATCCTATCAAGTTGTTGCTCGAGGAAGCCCTCGCGCGACAGAGGATCGAGATGATGGATAATTTCGCCCAAATCCTTCAACGCATGCCAACAGCGGCAAATGCACCCTCAACGAGCAGCCATTTCGGAGATACGACTCCCTTCAAGGTACAAGTTAATTTTGATATCCCCTTGTTTGAAGGCCAAATCGATGCCGATGCTCTAGATAAATGGTTGAATCTACTAGAAGGGTATTTCTCTGTCCACAAATTTTCCGACAGGGAAAAGATCATCTTTGCGCTCCTTAAGGCCGTCCCCCATGTCAAAAATTGGTGGGAAACTTATTGTGAGCAAAACTCGTCAGACGAGTCTGGATTGTTTGAATATTCCAATCCCACTTGGGCCTCTTTTATAGATGCCGTCAAGGAACAATATTACCCTGTTGGAAACTATGATGACCAGTACACAAAATGGACCATTCTGCATCAAGAGAGGGACCAAACGGTGTCGGAGTACACCAACAAATTTCATACCTTGCGCACAAAGCTAGGTATCAAGGACTCCGAGCGGCACCTAGTACTGAAATATCGCAGTGGCCTACACCGGTACATCCGAACAGAGATGGATTTCCTGGAAATCTCTTCACTCGGATCCACCTATCGATATGCTGTCAAAATTGAGCAGAAATTTCAACAAAAGAACAAGCGTGACTTCGGACCTGTGCAGAAGCAGGGCAAGGGAAACTTTGGCTCGCAGAGCACGGGGCAAGAAAAGGATAACCAATCCCAACCACAGGCGAAGAAGGGTAAAGAAAAGACAAAGAAGGAAACCGGGAAGTGGTGCGAGTTCCACAAAAGCCCCTGGCACAACACTGATGATTGTCGCTCAAAACAGTCATTGGTGGCTGAGATCAAAGCTTCAGAATCAGATCCCAGTTTCGATTCTGACTCGGAACCTAATTTCACGGCCGCGCAAAAAGGGAAGCAGATAATTGATGCAGAACCCAGTGCCGTTGTTGCCACCACACAGATTCAGCCAGAGGAGCCTGAAGAGTCGGAGGCAGAGGAGCACCTTTTCCACTCACAGATGTGGGTGAAGGGAATTCCCCTACATTTTGTTGTGGACAGCGGCAGCCAGAAGAACCTGATCTCAGAAGAAGTCATCAAGAGATTGGAGCTACCAATAACGCCACACCCACAACCATACACCATTGGATGGCTAAGCCAAGGACGAAGGATCCGTGTCAGTCACCAATGTCGCCTACCATATGGCATCAAGCCCTTCAAAGATGAGGTATTGTGTGATGTGGCCCCACTTGAAGTATGTGATGTTCTTTTAGGACAACCATATATGTGGAAGCGTCATGCTGTATATGAATCACGACCTCGCAGTGTCATTGTCACTTTGGGAGGACAACTCTATCGGATACCAGAGATAGTTACACCTACCCCAAACGAGCAGGGAAGGAAGATAATCTCCCACACTGGGAAATTTTCCCTATTCGCAATTGCCACTAAAGGAGAACATCATATCGCAGAGACATCCACAACCTCTGCCCATCATCCCTCTACTCAGCAGAAACAAGAAAAACAGAAGTTCAGTGCAGCATCGCCTATTCGAGTTCCTTTGCAGTGCAAGGCCACGCATTCAAGGTGCTCCCACAAAAAGAAACCATCAACACCAATGCAAAATACCACAACAACCAAAACTGTTGAACAGCTCCAGCGCAGCCAGCAACAACAATTACAGCCCTCTGAAGATTTCAAAGAAAGGCAACCTTTCTGCTTCAACAAATGTCGCACCAAGAGCTCAACTCGACACACAACTCGACATATGATAAGGGATTTAACGCAATGGAGACCATTGCTTCCTAAGGAGGGAGGATTGATCCAGGTGGATATCGGTGGCAGCCCACCTCTTCCAACTGGCTCAAAACAGTCTTCTGGCAATTTTGGTAAATTACTATTTTTAGCAGTTTTTCGGGTCCTGAACTTCCGGAGCCATTTTGAGGCCCTAAACGACATTTTTTGGCGATTTGGGGGACCAAATGGTTGCCTCCGGCATGCATTTGGGCCCAGTCGAAAGTTGTAAATCTCGGATAGACCTTTCCAACGGGCTACCGAGCGCCCCAAACGGAGATCGCATGCAAAAGTTACGACCCCGGGAAGTTGATGTGCTAACTTACCCAAACGGGGCCCACATGACTTTTGGCGCTTCATCTCCTAGGGTTAGGTTTTTGGATGTTTGGGATTCTTTCCCTCATGCTTATGATAAATAGGCCCTTTGGCCTCTCTTTGTATTCATCTTGGCACGAATGAGCATAGCGGCCACATCTCTTCTCAGAGATAGCTACCACCATTCTAGCTATTGTATTTTACAGTCTGTTCTATTTCCGCTATTTAATAGAATATGTGTTTACTGTATCACTGTGTTATTTGCAATATATCTCTGTATATGATTCTGTATATGCTATCTTTTGTTTCGTTCCCACATAAATCCGGATCAGTGGTATCAGAGCGGTCTGCTCTTTGATTGTTTCTCGGTGCATGTCCCCGACGAGGTCAGGATACAGAGAGTTGGGTCTCGAACTAGTTTCACTTGGGGAAGACCACTCTCGCCGCCCCAAACGGCCTCCCATGGCGGAAGAAAAGAGAGACGACGGAGCAGTAGATCCTATCAAGTTGTTGCTCGAGGAAGCCCTCGCGCGACAGAGGATCGAGATGATGGATAATTTCGCCCAAATCCTTCAACGCATGCCAACAGCGGCAAATGCACCCTCAACGAGCAGCCATTTCGGAGATACGACTCCCTTCAAGGTACAAGTTAATTTTGATATCCCCTTGTTTGAAGGCCAAATCGATGCCGATGCTCTAGATAAATGGTTGAATCTACTAGAAGGGTATTTCTCTGTCCACAAATTTTCCGACAGGGAAAAGATCATCTTTGCGCTCCTTAAGGCCGTCCCCCATGTCAAAAATTGGTGGGAAACTTATTGTGAGCAAAACTCGTCAGACGAGTCTGGATTGTTTGAATATTCCAATCCCACTTGGGCCTCTTTTATAGATGCCGTCAAGGAACAATATTACCCTGTTGGAAACTATGATGACCAGTACACAAAATGGACCATTCTGCATCAAGAGAGGGACCAAACGGTGTCGGAGTACACCAACAAATTTCATACCTTGCGCACAAAGCTAGGTATCAAGGACTCCGAGCGGCACCTAGTACTGAAATATCGCAGTGGCCTACACCGGTACATCCGAACAGAGATGGATTTCCTGGAAATCTCTTCACTCGGATCCACCTATCGATATGCTGTCAAAATTGAGCAGAAATTTCAACAAAAGAACAAGCGTGACTTCGGACCTGTGCAGAAGCAGGGCAAGGGAAACTTTGGCTCGCAGAGCACGGGGCAAGAAAAGGATAACCAATCCCAACCACAGGCGAAGAAGGGTAAAGAAAAGACAAAGAAGGAAACCGGGAAGTGGTGCGAGTTCCACAAAAGCCCCTGGCACAACACTGATGATTGTCGCTCAAAACAGTCATTGGTGGCTGAGATCAAAGCTTCAGAATCAGATCCCAGTTTCGATTCTGACTCGGAACCTAATTTCACGGCCGCGCAAAAAGGGAAGCAGATAATTGATGCAGAACCCAGTGCCGTTGTTGCCACCACACAGATTCAGCCAGAGGAGCCTGAAGAGTCGGAGGCAGAGGAGCACCTTTTCCACTCACAGATGTGGGTGAAGGGAATTCCCCTACATTTTGTTGTGGACAGCGGCAGCCAGAAGAACCTGATCTCAGAAGAAGTCATCAAGAGATTGGAGCTACCAATAACGCCACACCCACAACCATACACCATTGGATGGCTAAGCCAAGGACGAAGGATCCGTGTCAGTCACCAATGTCGCCTACCATATGGCATCAAGCCCTTCAAAGATGAGGTATTGTGTGATGTGGCCCCACTTGAAGTATGTGATGTTCTTTTAGGACAACCATATATGTGGAAGCGTCATGCTGTATATGAATCACGACCTCGCAGTGTCATTGTCACTTTGGGAGGACAACTCTATCGGATACCAGAGATAGTTACACCTACCCCAAACGAGCAGGGAAGGAAGATAATCTCCCACACTGGGAAATTTTCCCTATTCGCAATTGCCACTAAAGGAGAACATCATATCGCAGAGACATCCACAACCTCTGCCCATCATCCCTCTACTCAGCAGAAACAAGAAAAACAGAAGTTCAGTGCAGCATCGCCTATTCGAGTTCCTTTGCAGTGCAAGGCCACGCATTCAAGGTGCTCCCACAAAAAGAAACCATCAACACCAATGCAAAATACCACAACAACCAAAACTGTTGAACAGCTCCAGCGCAGCCAGCAACAACAATTACAGCCCTCTGAAGATTTCAAAGAAAGGCAACCTTTCTGCTTCAACAAATGTCACACCAAGAGCTCAACTCGACACACAACTCGACATATGATAAGGGATTTAACGCAATGGAGACCATTGCTTCCTAAGGAGGGAGGATTGATCCAGGTGGATATCGGTGGCAGCCCACCTCTTCCAACTGGCTCAAAACAGTCTTCTGGCAATTTTGGTAAATTACTATTTTTAGCAGTTTTTCGGGTCCTGAACTTCCGGAGCCATTTTGAGGCCCTAAACGACATTTTTTGGCGATTTGGGGGACCAAATGGTTGCCTCCGGCATGCATTTGGGCCCAGTCGAAAGTTGTAAATCTCGGATAGACCTTTCCAACGGGCTACCGAGCGCCCCAAACGGAGATCGCATGCAAAAGTTACGACCCCGGGAAGTTGATGTGCTAACTTACCCAAACGGGGCCCACATGACTTTTGGCGCTTCATCTCCTAGGGTTAGGTTTTTGGATGTTTGGGATTCTTTCCCTCATGCTTATGATAAATAGGCCCTTTGGCCTCTCTTTGTATTCATCTTGGCACGAATGAGCATAGCGGCCACATCTCTTCTCAGAGATAGCTACCACCATTCTAGCTATTGTATTTTACAGTCTGTTCTATTTCCGCTATTTAATAGAATATGTGTTTACTGTATCACTGTGTTATTTGCAATATATCTCTGTATATGATTCTGTATATGCTATCTTTTGTTTCGTTCCCACATAAATCCGGATCAGTGGTATCAGAGCGGTCTGCTCTTTGATTGTTTCTCGGTGCATGTCCCCGACGAGGTCAGGATACAGAGAGTTGGGTCTCGAACTAGTTTCACTTGGGGAAGACCACTCTCGCCGCCCCAAACGGCCTCCCATGGCGGAAGAAAAGAGAGACGACGGAGCAGTAGATCCTATCAAGTTGTTGCTCGAGGAAGCCCTCGCGCGACAGAGGATCGAGATGATGGATAATTTCGCCCAAATCCTTCAACGCATGCCAACAGCGGCAAATGCACCCTCAACGAGCAGCCATTTCGGAGATACGACTCCCTTCAAGGTACAAGTTAATTTTGATATCCCCTTGTTTGAAGGCCAAATCGATGCCGATGCTCTAGATAAATGGTTGAATCTACTAGAAGGGTATTTCTCTGTCCACAAATTTTCCGACAGGGAAAAGATCATCTTTGCGCTCCTTAAGGCCGTCCCCCATGTCAAAAATTGGTGGGAAACTTATTGTGAGCAAAACTCGTCAGACGAGTCTGGATTGTTTGAATATTCCATCCCACTTGGGCCTCTTTTATAGATGCCGTCAAGGAACAATATTACCCTGTTGGAAACTATGATGACCAGTACACAAAATGGACCATTCTGCATCAAGAGAGGGACCAAACGGTGTCGGAGTACACCAACAAATTTCATACCTTGCGCACAAAGCTAGGTATCAAGGACTCCGAGCGGCACCTAGTACTGAAATATCGCAGTGGCCTACACCGGTACATCCGAACAGAGATGGATTTCCTGGAAATCTCTTCACTCGGATCCACCTATCGATATGCTGTCAAAATTGAGCAGAAATTTCAACAAAAGAACAAGCGTGACTTCGGACCTGTGCAGAAGCAGGGCAAGGGAAACTTTGGCTCGCAGAGCACGGGGCAAGAAAAGGATAACCAATCCCAACCACAGGCGAAGAAGGGTAAAGAAAAGACAAAGAAGGAAACCGGGAAGTGGTGCGAGTTCCACAAAAGCCCCTGGCACAACACTGATGATTGTCGCTCAAAACAGTCATTGGTGGCTGAGATCAAAGCTTCAGAATCAGATCCCAGTTTCGATTCTGACTCGGAACCTAATTTCACGGCCGCGCAAAAAGGGAAGCAGATAATTGATGCAGAACCCAGTGCCGTTGTTGCCACCACACAGATTCAGCCAGAGGAGCCTGAAGAGTCGGAGGCAGAGGAGCACCTTTTCCACTCACAGATGTGGGTGAAGGGAATTCCCCTACATTTTGTTGTGGACAGCGGCAGCCAGAAGAACCTGATCTCAGAAGAAGTCATCAAGAGATTGGAGCTACCAATAACGCCACACCCACAACCATACACCATTGGATGGCTAAGCCAAGGACGAAGGATCCGTGTCAGTCACCAATGTCGCCTACCATATGGCATCAAGCCCTTCAAAGATGAGGTATTGTGTGATGTGGCCCCACTTGAAGTATGTGATGTTCTTTTAGGACAACCATATATGTGGAAGCGTCATGCTGTATATGAATCACGACCTCGCAGTGTCATTGTCACTTTGGGAGGACAACTCTATCGGATACCAGAGATAGTTACACCTACCCCAAACGAGCAGGGAAGGAAGATAATCTCCCACACTGGGAAATTTTCCCTATTCGCAATTGCCACTAAAGGAGAACATCATATCGCAGAGACATCCACAACCTCTGCCCATCATCCCTCTACTCAGCAGAAACAAGAAAAACAGAAGTTCAGTGCAGCATCGCCTATTCGAGTTCCTTTGCAGTGCAAGGCCACGCATTCAAGGTGCTCCCACAAAAAGAAACCATCAACACCAATGCAAAATACCACAACAACCAAAACTGTTGAACAGCTCCAGCGCAGCCAGCAACAACAATTACAGCCCTCTGAAGATTTCAAAGAAAGGCAACCTTTCTGCTTCAACAAATGTCGCACCAAGAGCTCAACTCGACACACAACTCGACATATGATAAGGGATTTAACGCAATGGAGACCATTGCTTCCTAAGGAGGGAGGATTGATCCAGGTGGATATCGGTGGCAGCCCACCTCTTCCAACTGGCTCAAAACAGTCTTCTGGCAATTTTGGTAAATTACTATTTTTAGCAGTTTTTCGGGTCCTGAACTTCCGGAGCCATTTTGAGGCCCTAAACGACATTTTTTGGCGATTTGGGGGACCAAATGGTTGCCTTCGGCATGCATTTGGGCCCAGTCGAAAGTTGTAAATCTCGGATAGACCTTTCCAACGGGCTACCGAGCGCCCCAAACGGAGATCGCATGCAAAAGTTACGACCCCGGGAAGTTGATGTGCTAACTTACCCAAACGGGGCCCACATGACTTTTGGCGCTTCATCTCCTAGGGTTAGGTTTTTGGATGTTTGGGATTCTTTCCCTCATGCTTATGATAAATAGGCCCTTTGGCCTCTCTTTGTATTCATCTTGGCACGAATGAGCATAGCGGCCACATCTCTTCTCAGAGATAGCTACCACCATTCTAGCTATTGTATTTTACAGTCTGTTCTATTTCCGCTATTTAATAGAATATGTGTTTAC
Source organism: Larix kaempferi (assembly GCA_027924585.1). Taxonomy (NCBI): domain Eukaryota; kingdom Viridiplantae; phylum Streptophyta; class Pinopsida; order Pinales; family Pinaceae; genus Larix; species Larix kaempferi. The sequence goes on from BSBM01000319.1 coordinate 4,580,727, forward strand.
TGTATCACTGTGTTATTTGCAATATATCTCTGTATATGATTCTGTATATGCTATCTTTTGTTTCGTTCCCACATAAATCCGGATCAGTGGTATCAGAGCGGTCTGCTCTTTGATTGTTTCTCGGTGCATGTCCCCGACGAGGTCAGGATACAGAGAGTTGGGTCTCGAACTAGTTTCACTTGGGGAAGACCACTCTCGCCGCCCCAAACGGCCTCCCATGGCGGAAGAAAAGAGAGACGACGGAGCAGTAGATCCTATCAAGTTGTTGCTCGAGGAAGCCCTCGCGCGACAGAGGATCGAGATGATGGATAATTTCGCCCAAATCCTTCAACGCATGCCAACAGCGGCAAATGCACCCTCAACGAGCAGCCATTTCGGAGATACGACTCCCTTCAAGGTACAAGTTAATTTTGATATCCCCTTGTTTGAAGGCCAAATCGATGCCGATGCTCTAGATAAATGGTTGAATCTACTAGAAGGGTATTTCTCTGTCCACAAATTTTCCGACAGGGAAAATATCATCTTTGCGCTCCTTAAGGCCGTCCCCCATGTCAAAAATTGGTGGGAAACTTATTGTGAGCAAAACTCGTCAGACGAGTCTGGATTGTTTGAATATTCCAATCCCACTTGGGCCTCTTTTATAGATGCCGTCAAGGAACAATATTACCCTGTTGGAAACTATGATGACCAGTACACAAAATGGACCATTCTGCATCAAGAGAGGGACCAAACGGTGTCGGAGTACACCAACAAATTTCATACCTTGCGCACAAAGCTAGGTATCAAGGACTCCGAGCGGCACCTAGTACTGAAATATCGCAGTGGCCTACACCGGTACATCCGAACAGAGATGGATTTCCTGGAAATCTCTTCACTCGGATCCACCTATCGATATGCTGTCAAAATTGAGCAGAAATTTCAACAAAAGAACAAGCGTGACTTCGGACCTGTGCAGAAGCAGGGCAAGGGAAACTTTGGCTCGCAGAGCACGGGGCAAGAAAAGGATAACCAATCCCAACCACAGGCGAAGAAGGGTAAAGAAAAGACAAAGAAGGAAACCGGGAAGTGGTGCGAGTTCCACAAAATCCCCTGGCACAACACTGATGATTGTCGCTCAAAACAGTCATTGGTGGCTGAGATCAAAGCTTCAGAATCAGATCCCAGTTTCGATTCTGACTCGGAACCTAATTTCACGGCCGCGCAAAAAGGGAAGCAGATAATTGATGCAGAACCCAGTGCCGTTGTTGCCACCACACAGATTCAGCCAGAGGAGCCTGAAGAGTCGGAGGCAGAGGAGCACCTTTTCCACTCACAGATGTGGGTGAAGGGAATTCCCCTACATTTTGTTGTGGACAGCGGCAGCCAGAAGAACCTGATCTCAGAAGAAGTCATCAAGAGATTGGAGCTACCAATAACGCCACACCCACAACCATACACCATTGGATGGCTAAGCCAAGGACGAAGGATCCGTGTCAGTCACCAATGTCGCCTACCATATGGCATCAAGCCCTTCAAAGATGAGGTATTGTGTGATGTGGCCCCACTTGAAGTATGTGATGTTCTTTTAGGACAACCATATATGTGGAAGCGTCATGCGACCTCGCAGTGTCATTGTCACTTTGGGAGGACAACTCTATCGGATACCAGAGATAGTTACACCTACCCCAAACGAGCAGGGAAGGAAGATAATCTCCCACACTGGGAAATTTTCCCTATTCGCAATTGCCACTAAAGGAGAACATCATATCGCAGAGACATCCACAACCTCTGCCCATCATCCCTCTACTCAGCAGAAACAAGAAAAACAGAAGTTCAGTGCAGCATCGCCTATTCGAGTTCCTTTGCAGTGCAAGGCCACGCATTCAAGGTGCTCCCACAAAAAGAAACCATCAACACCAATGCAAAATACCACAACAACCAAAACTGTTGAACAGCTCCAGCGCAGCCAGCAACAACAATTACAGCCCTCTGAAGATTTCAAAGAAAGGCAACCTTTCTGCTTCAACAAATGTCGCACCAAGAGCTCAACTCGACACACAACTCGACATATGATAAGGGATTTAACGCAATGGAGACCATTGCTTCCTAAGGAGGGAGGATTGATCCAGGTGGATATCGGTGGCAGCCCACCTCTTCCAACTGGCTCAAAACAGTCTTCTGGCAATTTTGGTAAATTACTATTTTTAGCAGTTTTTCGGGTCCTGAACTTCCGGAGCCATTTTGAGGCCCTAAACGACATTTTTCGGCGATTTGGCGGACCAAATGGTTGCCTCCGGCATGCATTTGGGCCCAGTCGAAAGTTGTAAATCTCGGATAGACCTTTCCAACGGGCTACCGAGCGCCCCAAACGGAGATCGCATGCAAAAGTTACGACCCCGGGAAGTTGATGTGCTAACTTACCCAAACGGGGCCCACATGACTTTTGGCGCTTCATCTCCTAGGGTTAGGTTTTTGGATGTTTGGGATTCTTTCCCTCATGCTTATGATAAATAGGCCCTTTGGCCTCTCTTTGTATTCATCTTGGCACGAATGAGCATAGCGGCCACATCTCTTCTCAGAGATAGCTACCACCATTCTAGCTATTGTATTTTACAGTCTGTTCTATTTCCGCTATTTAATAGAATATGTGTTTACTGTATCACTGTGTTATTTGCAATATATCTCTGTATATGATTCTGTATATGCTATCTTTTGTTTCGTTCCCATATAAATCCGGATCAGTGGTATCAGAGCGGTCTGCTCTTTGATTGTTTCTCGGTGCATGTCCCCGACGAGGTCAGGATACAGAGAGTTGGGTCTCGAACTAGTTTCACTTGGGGAAGACCACTCTCGCCGCCCCAAACGGCCTCCCATGGCGGAAGAAAAGAGAGACGACGGAGCAGTAGATCCTATCAAGTTGTTGCTCGAGGAAGCCCTCGCGCGACAGAGGATCGAGATGATGGATAATTTCGCCCAAATCCTTCAACGCATGCCAACAGCGGCAAATGCACCCTCAACGAGCAGCCATTTCGGAGATATGACTCCCTTCAAGGTACAAGTTAATTTTGATATCCCCTTGTTTGAAGGCCAAATCGATGCCGATGCTCTAGATAAATGGTTGAATCTACTAGAAGGGTATTTCTCTGTCCACAAATTTTCCGACATGGAAAAGATCATCTTTGCGCTCCTTAAGGCCGTCCCCCATGTCAAAAATTGGTGGGAAACTTATTGTGAGCAAAACTCGTCAGACGAGTCTGGATTGTTTGAATATTCCAATCCCACTTGGGCCTCTTTTATAGATGCCGTCAAGGAACAATATTACCCTGTTGGAAACTATGATGACCAGTACACAAAATGGACCATTCTGCATCAAGAGAGGGACCAAACGGTGTCGGAGTACACCAACAAATTTCATACCTTGCGCACAAAGCTAGGTATCAAGGACTCCGAGCGGCACCTAGTACTGAAATATCGCAGTGGCCTACACCGGTACATCCGAACAGAGATGGATTTCCTGGAAATCTCTTCACTCGGATCCACCTATCGATATGCTGTCAAAATTGAGCAGAAATTTCAACAAAAGAACAAGCGTGACTTCGGACCTGTGCAGAAGCAGGGCAAGGGAAACTTTGGCTCGCAGAGCACGGGGCAAGAAAAGGATAACCAATCCCAACCACAGGCGAAGAAGGGTAAAGAAAAGACAAAGAAGGAAACCGGGAAGTGGTGCGAGTTCCACAAAAGCCCCTGGCACAACACTGATGATTGTCGCTCAAAACAGTCATTGGTGGCTGAGATCAAAGCTTCAGAATCAGATCCCAGTTTCGATTCTGACTCGGAACCTAATTTCACGGCCGCGCAAAAAGGGAAGCAGATAATTGATGCAGAACCCAGTGCCGTTGTTGCCACCACACAGATTCAGTTAGAGGAGCCTGAAGAGTCGGAGGCAGAGGAGCACCTTTTCCACTCACAGATGTGGGTGAAGGGAATTCCCCTACATTTTGTTGTGGACAGCGGCAGCCAGAAGAACCTGATCTCAGAAGAAGTCATCAAGAGATTGGAGCTACCAATAACGCCACACCCACAACCATACACCATTGGATGGCTAAGCCAAGGACGAAGGATCCGTGTCAGTCACCAATGTCGCCTACCATATGGCATCAAGCCCTTCAAAGATGAGGTATTGTGTGATGTGGCCCCACTTGAAGTATGTGATGTTCTTTTAGGACAACCATATATGTGGAAGCGTCATGCTGTATATGAATCACGACCTCGCAGTGTCATTGTCACTTTGGGAGGACAACTCTATCGGATACCAGAGATAGTTACACCTACCCCAAACGAGCAGGGAAGGAAGATAATCTCCCACACTGGGAAATTTTCCCTATTCGCAATTGCCACTAAAGGAGAACATCATATCGCAGAGACATCCACAACCTCTGCCCATCATCCCTCTACTCAGCAGAAACAAGAAAAACAGAAGTTCAGTGCAGCATCGCCTATTCGAGTTCCTTTGCAGTGCAAGGCCACGCATTCAAGGTGCTCCCACAAAAAGAAACCATCAACACCAATGCAAAATACCACAACAACCAAAACTGTTGAACAGCTCCAGCGCAGCCAGCAACAACAATTACAGCCCTCTGAAGATTTCAAAGAAAGGCAACCTTTCTGCTTCAACAAATGTCGCACCAAGAGCTCAACTCGACACACAACTCGACATATGATAAGGGATTTAACGCAATGGAGACCATTGCTTCCTAAGGAGGGAGGATTGATCCAGGTGGATATCGGTGGCAGCCCACCTCTTCCAACTGGCTCAAAACAGTCTTCTGGCAATTTTGGTAAATTACTATTTTTAGCAGTTTTTCGGGTCCTGAACTTCCGGAGCCATTTTGAGGCCCTAAACGACATTTTTTGGCGATTTGGGGGACCAAATGGTTGCCTCCGGCATGCATTTGGGCCCAGTCGAAAGTTGTAAATCTCGGATAGACCTTTCCAACGGGCTACCGAGCGCCCCAAACGGAGATCGCATGCAAAAGTTACGACCCTGGGAAGTTGATGTGCTAACTTACCCAAACGGGGCCCACATGACTTTTGGCGCTTCATCTCCTAGGGTTAGGTTTTTGGATGTTTGGGATTCTTTCCCTCATGCTTATGATAAATAGGCCCTTTGGCCTCTCTTTGTATTCATCTTGGCACGAATGAGCATAGCGGCCACATCTCTTCTCAGAGATAGCTACCACCATTCTAGCTATTGTATTTTACAGTCTGTTCTATTTCCGCTATTTAATAGAATATGTGTTTACTGTATCACTGTGTTATTTGCAATATATCTCTGTATATGATTCTGTATATGCTATCTTTTGTTTCGTTCCCACATAAATCCGGATCAGTGGTATCAGAGCGGTCTGCTCTTTGATTGTTTCTCGGTGCATGTCCCCGACGAGGTCAGGATACAGAGAGTTGGGTCTCGAACTAGTTTCACTTGGGGAAGACCACTCTCGCCGCCCCAAACGGCCTCCCATGGCGGAAGAAAAGAGAGACGACGGAGCAGTAGATCCTATCAAGTTGTTGCTCGAGGAAGCCCTCGCGCGACAGAGGATCGAGATGATGGATAATTTCGCCCAAATCCTTCAACGCATGCCAACAGCGGCAAATGCACCCTCAACGAGCAGCCATTTCGGAGAGATACGACTCCCTTCAAGGTACAAGTTAATTTTGATATCCCCTTGTTTGAAGGCCAAATCGATGCCGATGCTCTAGATAAATGGTTGAATCTACTAGAAGGGTATTTCTCTGTCCACAAATTTTCCGACAGGGAAAAGATCATCTTTGCGCTCCTTAAGGCCGTCCCCCATGTCAAAAATTGGTGGGAAACTTATTGTGAGCAAAACTCGTCAGACGAGTCTGGATTGTTTGAATATTTCCAATCCCACTTGGGCCTCTTTTATAGATGCCGTCAAGGAACAATATTACCCTGTTGGAAACTATGATGACCAGTACACAAAATGGACCATTCTGCATCAAGAGAGGGACCAAACGGTGTCGGAGTACACCAACAAATTTCATACCTTGCGCACAAAGCTAGGTATCAAGGACTCCGAGCGGCACCTAGTACTGAAATATCGCAGTGGCCTACACCGGTACATCCGAACAGAGATGGATTTCCTGGAAATCTCTTCACTCGGATCCACCTATCGATATGCTGTCAAAATTGAGCAGAAATTTCAACAAAAGAACAAGCGTGACTTCGGACCTGTGCAGAAGCAGGGCAAGGGAAACTTTGGCTCGCAGAGCACGGGGCAAGAAAAGGATAACCAATCCCAACCACAGGCGAAGAAGGGTAAAGAAAAGACAAAGAAGGAAACCGGGAAGTGGTGCGAGTTCCACAAAAGCCCCTGGCACAACACTGATGATTGTCGCTCAAAACAGTCATTGGTGGCTGAGATCAAAGCTTCAGAATCAGATCCCAGTTTCGATTCTGACTCGGAACCTAATTTCACGGCCGCGCAAAAAGGGAAGCAGATAATTGATGCAGAACCCAGTGCCGTTGTTGCCACCACACAGATTCAGCCAGAGGAGCCTGAAGAGTCGGAGGCAGAGGAGCACCTTTTCCACTCACAGATGTGGGTGAAGGGAATTCCCCTACATTTTGTTGTGGACAGCGGCAGCCAGAAGAACCTGATCTCAGAAGAAGTCATCAAGAGATTGGAGCTACCAATAACGCCACACCCACAACCATACACCATTGGATGGCTAAGCCAAGGACGAAGGATCCGTGTCAGTCACCATGTCGCCTACCATATGGCATCAAGCCCTTCAAAGATGAGGTATTGTGTGATGTGGCCCCACTTGAAGTATGTGATGTTCTTTTAGGACAACCATATATGTGGAAGCGTCATGCTGTATATGAATCACGACCTCGCAGTGTCATTGTCACTTTGGGAGGACAACTCTATCGGATACCAGAGATAGTTACACCTACCCCAAACGAGCAGGGAAGGAAGATAATCTCCCACACTGGGAAATTTTCCCTATTCGCAATTGCCACTAAAGGAGAACATCATATCGCAGAGACATCCACAACCTCTGCCCATCATCCCTCTACTCAGCAGAAACAAGAAAAACAGAAGTTCAGTGCAGCATCGCCTATTCGAGTTCCTTTGCAGTGCAAGGCCACGCATTCAAGGTGCTCCCACAAAAAGAAACCATCAACACCAATGCAAAATACCACAACAACCAAAACTGTTGAACAGCTCCAGCGCAGCCAGCAACAACAATTACAGCCCTCTGAAGATTTCAAAGAAAGGCAACCTTTCTGCTTCAACAAATGTCGCACCAAGAGCTCAACTCGACACACAACTCGACATATGATAAGGGATTTAACGCAATGGAGACCATTGCTTCCTAAGGAGGGAGGATTGATCCAGGTGGATATCGGTGGCAGCCCACCTCTTCCAACTGGCTCAAAACAGTCTTCTGGCAATTTTGGTAAATTACTATTTTTAGCAGTTTTTCGGGTCCTGAACTTCCGGAGCCATTTTGAGGCCCTAAACGACATTTTTTGGCGATTTGGGGGACCAAATGGTTGCCTTCGGCATGCATTTGGGCCCAGTCGAAAGTTGTAAATCTCGGATAGACCTTTCCAACGGGCTACCGAGCGCCCCAAACGGAGATCGCATGCAAAAGTTACGACCCCGGGAAGTTGATGTGCTAACTTACCCAAACGGGGCCCACATGACTTTTGGCGCTTCATCTCCTAGGGTTAGGTTTTTGGATGTTTGGGATTCTTTCCCTCATGCTTATGATAAATAGGCCCTTTGGCCTCTCTTTGTATTCATCTTGGCACGAATGAGCATAGCGGCCACATCTCTTCTCAGAGATAGCTACCACCATTCTAGCTATTGTATTTTACAGTCTGTTCTATTTCCGCTATTTAATAGAATATGTGTTTACTGTATCACTGTGTTATTTGCAATATATCTCTGTATATGATTCTGTATATGCTATCTTTTGTTTCGTTCCCACATAAATCCGGATCAGTGGTATCAGAGCGGTCTGCTCTTTGATTGTTTCTCGGTGCATGTCCCCGACGAGGTCAGGATACAGAGAGTTGGGTCTCGAACTAGTTTCACTTGGGGAAGACCACTCTCGCCGCCCCAAACGGCCTCCCATGGCGGAAGAAAAGAGAGACGACGGAGCAGTAGATCCTATCAAGTTGTTGCTCGAGGAAGCCCTCGCGCGACAGAGGATCGAGATGATGGATAATTTCGCCCAAATCCTTCAACGCATGCCAACAGCGGCAAATGCACCCTCAACGAGCAGCCATTTCGGAGATACGACTCCCTTCAAGGTACAAGTTAATTTTGATATCCCCTTGTTTGAAGGCCAAATCGATGCCGATGCTCTAGATAAATGGTTGAATCTACTAGAAGGGTATTTCTCTGTCCACAAATTTCCGACAGGGAAAAGATCATCTTTGCGCTCCTTAAGGCCGTCCCCCATGTCAAAAATTGGTGGGAAACTTATTGTGAGCAAAACTCGTCAGACGAGTCTGGATTGTTTGAATATTCCAATCCCACTTGGGCCTCTTTTATAGATGCCGTCAAGGAACAATATTACCCTGTTGGAAACTATGATGACCAGTACACAAAATGGACCATTCTGCATCAAGAGAGGGGACCAAACGGTGTCGGAGTACACCAACAAATTTCATACCTTGCGCACAAAGCTAGGTATCAAGGACTCCGAGCGGCACCTAGTACTGAAATATCGCAGTGGCCTACACCGGTACATCCGAACAGAGATGGATTTCCTGGAAATCTCTTCACTCGGATCCACCTATCGATATGCTGTCAAAATTGAGCAGAAATTTCAACAAAAGAACAAGCGTGACTTCGGACCTGTGCAGAAGCAGGGCAAGGGAAACTTTGGCTCGCAGAGCACGGGGCAAGAAAAGGATAACCAATCCCAACCACAGGCGAAGAAGGGTAAAGAAAAGACAAAGAAGGAAACCGGGAAGTGGTGCGAGTTCCACAAAAGCCCCTGGCACAACACTGATGATTGTCGCTCAAAACAGTCATTGGTGGCTGAGATCAAAGCTTCAGAATCAGATCCCAGTTTCGATTCTGACTCGGAACCTAATTTCACGGCCGCGCAAAAAGGGAAGCAGATAATTGATGCAGAACCCAGTGCCGTTGTTGCCACCCACACAGATTCAGCCAGAGGAGCCTGAAGAGTCGGAGGCAGAGGAGCACCTTTTCCACTCACAGATGTGGGTGAAGGGAATTCCCCTACATTTTGTTGTGGACAGCGGCAGCCAGAAGAACCTGATCTCAGAAGAAGTCATCAAGAGATTGGAGCTACCAATAACGCCACACCCACAACCATACACCATTGGATGGCTAAGCCAAGGACGAAGGATCCGTGTCAGTCACCAATGTCGCCTACCATATGGCATCAAGCCCTTCAAAGATGAGGTATTGTGTGATGTGGCCCCACTTGAAGTATGTGATGTTCTTTTAGGACAACCATATATGTGGAAGCGTCATGCGACCTCGCAGTGTCATTGTCACTTTGGAGGACAACTCTATCGGATACCAGAGATAGTTACACCTACCCCAACGAGCAGGGAAGGAAGATAATCTCCCACACTGGGAAATTTTCCCTATTCGCAATTGCCACTAAAGGAGAACATCATATCGCAGAGACATCCACAACCTCTGCCCATCATCCCTCTACTCAGCAGAAACAAGAAAAACAGAAGTTCAGTGCAGCATCGCCTATTCGAGTTCCTTTGCAGTGCAAGGCCACGCATTCAAGGTGCTCCCACAAAAAGAAACCATCAACACCAATGCAAAATACCACAACAACCAAAACTGTTGAACAGCTCCAGCGCAGCCAGCAACAACAATTACAGCCCTCTGAAGATTTCAAAGAAAGGCAACCTTTCTGCTTCAACAAATGTCGCACCAAGAGCTCAACTCGACACACAACTCGACATATGATAAGGGATTTAACGCAATGGAGACCATTGCTTCCTAAGGAGGGAGGATTGATCCAGGTGGATATCGGTGGCAGCCCACCTCTTCCAACTGGCTCAAAACAGTCTTCTGGCAATTTTGGTAAATTACTATTTTTAGCAGTTTTTCGGGTCCTGAACTTCCGGAGCCATTTTGAGGCCCTAAACGACATTTTTCGGCGATTTGGGGGACCAAATGGTTGCCTCAGGCATGCATTTGGGCCCAGTCGAAAGTTGTAAATCTCGGATAGACCTTTCCAACGGGCTACCGAGCGCCCCAAACGGAGATCGCATGCAAAAGTTACGACCCCGGGAAGTTGATGTGCTAACTTACCCAAACGGGGCCCACATGACTTTTGGCGCTTCATCTCCTAGGGTTAGGTTTTTGGATGTTTGGGATTCTTTCCCTCATGCTTATGATAAATAGGCCCTTTGGCCTCTCTTTGTATTCATCTTGGCACGAATGAGCATAGCGGCCACATCTCTTCTCAGAGATAGCTACCACCATTCTAGCTATTGTATTTTACAGTCTGTTCTATTTCCGCTATTTAATAGAATATGTGTTTACTGTATCACTGTGTTATTTGCAATATATCTCTGTATATGATTCTGTATATGCTATCTTTTGTTTCGTTCCCACATAAATCCGGATCAGTGGTATCAGAGCGGTCTGCTCTTTGATTGTTTCTCGGTGCATGTCCCCGACGAGGTCAGGATACAGAGAGTTGGGTCTCGAACTAGTTTCACTTGGGGAAGACCACTCTCGCCGCCCCAAACGGCCTCCCATGGCGGAAGAAAAGAGAGACGACGGAGCAGTAGATCCTATCAAGTTGTTGCTCGAGGAAGCCCTCGCGCGACAGAGGATCGAGATGATGGATAATTTCGCCCAAATCCTTCAACGCATGCCAACAGCGGCAAATGCACCCTCAACGAGCAGCCATTTCGGAGATACGACTCCCTTCAAGGTACAAGTTAATTTTGATATCCCCTTGTTTGAAGGCCAAATCGATGCCGATGCTCTAGATAAATGGTTGAATCTACTAGAAGGGTATTTCTCTGTCCACAAATTTTCCGACAGGGAAAAGATCATCTTTGCGCTCCTTAAGGCCGTCCCCCATGTCAAAAATTGGTGGGAAACTTATTGTGAGCAAAACTCGTCAGACGAGTCTGGATTGTTTGAATATTCCAATCCCACTTGGGCCTCTTTTATAGATGCCGTCAAGGAACAATATTACCCTGTTGGAAACTATGATGACCAGTACACAAAATGGACCATTCTGCATCAAGAGAGGGACCAAACGGTGTCGGAGTACACCAACAAATTTCATACCTTGCGCACAAAGCTAGGTATCAAGGACTCCGAGCGGCACCTAGTACTGAAATATCGCAGTGGCCTACACCGGTACATCCGAACAGAGATGGATTTCCTGGAAATCTCTTCACTCGGATCCACCTATCGATATGCTGTCAAAATTGAGCAGAAATTTCAACAAAAGAACAAGCGTGACTTCGGACCTGTGCAGAAGCAGGGCAAGGGGAAACTTTGGCTCGCAGAGCACGGGGCAAGAAAAGGATAACCAATCCCAACCACAGGCGAAGAAGGGTAAAGAAAAGACAAAGAAGGAAACCGGGAAGTGGTGCGAGTTCCACAAAAGCCCCTGGCACAACACTGATGATTGTCGCTCAAAACAGTCATTGGTGGCTGAGATCAAAGCTTCAGAATCAGATCCCAGTTTCGATTCTGACTCGGAACCTAATTTCACGGCCCGCGCAAAAAGGGAAGCAGATAATTGATGCAGAACCCAGTGCCGTTGTTGCCACCACACAGATTCAGCCAGAGGAGCCTGAAGAGTCGGAGGCAGAGGAGCGCCTTTTCCACTCACAGATGTGGGTGAAGGGAATTCCCCTACATTTTGTTGTGGACAGCGGCAGCCAGAAGAACCCTGATCTCAGAAGAAGTCATCAAGAGATTGGAGCTGCCAATAACGCCACACCCACAACCATACACCATTGGATGGCTAAGCCAAGGACGAAGGATCCGTGTCAGTCACCAATGTCGCCTACCATATGGCATCAAGCCCTTCAAAGATGAGGTATTGTGTGATGTGGCCCCACTTGAAGTATGTGATGTTCTTTTAGGACAACCCTATATGTGGAAGCGTCATGCTGTATATGAATCACGACCTCGCAGTGTCATTGTCACTTTGGGAGGACAACTCTATCGGATACCAGAGATAGTTACACCTACCCCAAACGAGCAGGGAAGGAAGATAATCTCCCACACTGGGAAATTTTCCCTATTCGCAATTGCCACTAAAGGAGAACATCATATCGCAGAGACATCCACAACCTCTGCCCATCATCCCTCTACTCAGCAGAAACAAGAAAAACAGAAGTTCAGTGCAGCATCGCCTATTCGAGTTCCTTTGCAGTGCAAGGCCACGCATTCAAGGTGCTCCCACAAAAAGAAACCATCAACACCAATGCAAAATACCACAACAACCAAAACTGTTGAACAGCTCCAGCGCAGCCAGCAACAACAATTACAGCCCTCTGAAGATTTCAAAGAAAGGCAACCTTTCTGCTTCAACAAATGTCGCACCAAGAGCTCAACTCGACACACAACTCGACATATGATAAGGGATTTAACGCAATGGAGACCATTGCTTCCTAAGGAGGGAGGATTGATCCAGGTGGATATCGGTGGCAGCCCACCTCTTCCAACTGGCTCAAAACAGTCTTCTGGCAATTTTGGTAAATTACTATTTTTAGCAGTTTTTCGGGTCCTGAACTTCCGGAGCCATTTTGAGGCCCTAAACGACATTTTTTGGCGATTTGGGGGACGAAATGGCTGCCACCGGCATGCATTTGGGCCCAGTCGAAAGTTGTAAATCTCGGATAGACCTTTCCAACGGGCTACCGAGCGCCCCAAACGGAGATCGCATGCAAAAGTTACGACCCCGGGAAGTTGATGTGCTAACTTACCCAAACGGGGCCCACATGACTTTTGGCGCTTCATCTCCTAGGGTTAGGTTTTTGGATGTTTGGGATTCTTTCCCTCATGCTTATGATAAATAGGCCCTTTGGCCTCTCTTTGTATTCATCTTGGCACGAATGAGCATAGCGGCCACATCTCTTCTCAGAGATAGCTACCACCATTCTAGCTATTGTATTTTACAGTCTGTTCTATTTCCGCTATTTAATAGAATATGTGTTTACTGTATCACTGTGTTATTTGCAATATATCTCTGTATATGATTCTGTATATGCTATCTTTTGTTTCGTTCCCACATAAATCCGGATCAGTGGTATCAGAGCGGTCTGCTCTTTGATTGTTTCTCGGTGCATGTCCCCGACGAGGTCAGGATACAGAGAGTTGGGTCTCGAACTAGTTTCACTTGGGGAAGACCACTCTCGCCGCCCCAAACGGCCTCCCATGGCGGAAGAAAAGAGAGACGACGGAGCAGTAGATCCTATCAAGTTGTTGCTCGAGGAAGCCCTCGCGCGACAGAGGATCGAGATGATGGATAATTTCGCCCAAATCCTTCAACGCATGCCAACAGCGGCAAATGCACCCTCAACGAGCAGCCATTTCGGAGATACGACTCCCTTCAAGGTACAAGTTAATTTTGATATCCCCTTGTTTGAAGGCCAAATCGATGCCGATGCTCTAGATAAATGGTTGAATCTACTAGAAGGGTATTTCTCTGTCCACAAATTTTCCGACAGGGAAAAGATCATCTTTGCGCTCCTTAAGGCCGTCCCCCATGTCAAAAATTGGTGGGAAACTTATTGTGAGCAAAACTCGTCAGACGAGTCTGGATTGTTTGAATATTCCAATCCCACTTGGGCCTCTTTTATAGATGCCGTCAAGGAACAATATTACCCTGTTGGAAACTATGATGACCAGTACACAAAATGGACCATTCTGCATCAAGAGAGGGACCAAACGGTGTCGGAGTACACCAACAAATTTCATACCTTGCGCACAAAGCTAGGTATCAAGGACTCCGAGCGGCACCTAGTACTGAAATATCGCAGTGGCCTACACCGGTACATCCGAACAGAGATGGATTTCCTGGAAATCTCTTCACTCGGATCCACCTATCGATTATGCTGTCAAAATTGAGCAGAAATTTCAACAAAAGAACAAGCGTGACTTCGGACCTGTGCAGAAGCAGGGCAAGGGAAACTTTGGCTCGCAGAGCACGGGGCAAGAAAAGGATAACCAATCCCAACCACAGGCGAAGAAGGGTAAAGAAAAGACAAAGAAGGAAACCGGGAAGTGGTGCGAGTTCCACAAAAGCCCCTGGCACAACACTGATGATTGTCGCTCAAAACAGTCATTGGTGGCTGAGATCAAAGCTTCAGAATCAGATCCCAGTTTCGATTCTGACTCGGAACCTAATTTCACGGCCGCGCAAAAAGGGAAGCAGATAATTGATGCAGAACCCAGTGCCGTTGTTGCCACCACACAGATTCAGCCAGAGGAGCCTGAAGAGTCGGAGGCAGAGGAGCGCCTTTTCCACTCACAGATGTGGGTGAAGGGAATTCCCCTACATTTTGTTGTGGACAAGCGGCAGCCAGAAGAACCTGATCTCAGAAGAAGTCATCAAGAGATTGGAGCTGCCAATAACGCCACACCCCACAACCATACACCATTGGATGGCTAAGCCAAGGACGAAGGATCCGTGTCAGTCACCAATGTCGCCTACCATATGGCATCAAGCCCTTCAAAGATGAGGTATTGTGTGATGTGGCCCCACTTGAAGTATGTGATGTTCTTTTAGGACAACCCTATATGTGGAAGCGTCATGCTGTATATGAATCACGACCTCGCAGTGTCATTGTCACTTTGGGAGGACAACTCTATCGGATACCAGAGATAGTTACACCTACCCCAAACGAGCAGGGAAGGAAGATAATCTCCCACACTGGGAAATTTTCCCTATTCGCAATTGCCACTAAAGGAGAACATCATATCGCAGAGACATCCACAACCTCTGCCCATCATCCCTCTACTCAGCAGAAACAAGAAAAACAGAAGTTCAGTGCAGCATCGCCTATTCGAGTTCCTTTGCAGTGCAAGGCCACGCATTCAAGGTGCTCCCACAAAAAGAAACCATCAACACCAATGCAAAATACCACAACAACCAAAACTGTTGAACAGCTCCAGCGCAGCCAGCAACAACAATTACAGCCCTCTGAAGATTTCAAAGAAAGGCAACCTTTCTGCTTCAACAAATGTCGCACCAAGAGCTCAACTCGACACACAACTCGACATATGATAAGGGATTTAACGCAATGGAGACCATTGCTTCCTAAGGAGGGAGGATTGATCCAGGTGGATATCGGTGGCAGCCCACCTCTTCCAACTGGCTCAAAACAGTCTTCTGGCAATTTTGGTAAATTACTATTTTTAGCAGTTTTTCGGGTCCTGAACTTCCGGAGCCATTTTGAGGCCCTAAACGACATTTTTTGGCGATTTGGGGGACGAAATGGCTGCCCTCCGGCATGCGTTTGGGGCCCAGTCGAAAGTTGTAAATCTCGGATAGACCTTTCCAACGGGCTACCGAGCGCCCCAAACGGAGATCGCATGCAAAAGTTACGACCCCGGGAAGTTGATGTGCTAACTTACCCAAACGGGGCCCACATGACTTTTGGCGCTTCATCTCCTAGGGTTAGGTTTTTGGATGTTTGGGATTCTTTCCCTCATGCTTATGATAAATAGGCCCTTTGGCCTCTCTTTGTATTCATCTTGGCACGAATGAGCATAGCGGCCACATCTCTTCTCAGAGATAGCTACCACCATTCTAGCTATTGTATTTTACAGTCTGTTCTATTTCCGCTATTTAATAGAATATGTGTTTACTGTATCACTGTGTTATTTGCAATATATCTCTGTATATGATTCTGTATATGCTATCTTTTGTTTCGTTCCCACATAAATCCGGATCAGTGGTATCAGAGCGGTCTGCTCTTTGATTGTTTCTCGGTGCATGTCCCCGACGAGGTCAGGATACAGAGAGTTGGGTCTCGAACTAGTTTCACTTGGGGAAGACCACTCTCGCCGCCCCAAACGGCCTCCCATGGCGGAAGAAAAGAGAGACGACGGAGCAGTAGATCCTATCAAGTTGTTGCTCGAGGAAGCCCTCGCGCGACAGAGGATCGAGATGATGGATAATTTCGCCCAAATCCTTCAACGCATGCCAACAGCGGCAAATGCACCCTCAACGAGCAGCCATTTCGGAGATACGACTCCCTTCAAGGTACAAGTTAATTTTGATATCCCCTTGTTTGAAGGCCAAATCGATGCCGATGCTCTAGATAAATGGTTGAATCTACTAGAAGGGTATTTCTCTGTCCACAAATTTTCCGACAGGGAAAAGATCATCTTTGCGCTCCTTAAGGCCGTCCCCCATGTCAAAAATTGGTGGGAAACTTATTGTGAGCAAAACTCGTCAGACGAGTCTGGATTGTTTGAATATTCCAATCCCACTTGGGCCTCTTTTATAGATGCCGTCAAGGAACAATATTA
Organism: Larix kaempferi; assembly: GCA_027924585.1. NCBI lineage: Eukaryota > Viridiplantae > Streptophyta > Pinopsida > Pinales > Pinaceae > Larix > Larix kaempferi. The sequence continues at coordinate 4,597,262 of BSBM01000319.1, forward strand.
CCCTGTTGGAAACTATGATGACCAGTACACAAAATGGACCATTCTGCATCAAGAGAGGGACCAAACGGTGTCGGAGTACACCAACAAATTTCATACCTTGCGCACAAAGCTAGGTATCAAGGACTCTGAGCGGCACCTAGTACTGAAATATCGCAGTGGCCTACACCGGTACATCCGAACAGAGATGGATTTCCTGGAAATCTCTTCACTCGGATCCACCTATCGATATGCTGTCAAAATTGAGCAGAAATTTCAACAAAAGAACAAGCGTGACTTCGGACCTGTGCAGAAGCAGGGCAAGGGAAACTTTGGCTCGCAGAGCACGGGGCAAGAAAAGGATAACCAATCCCAACCACAGGCGAAGAAGGGTAAAGAAAAGACAAAGAAGGAAACCGGGAAGTGGTGCGAGTTCCACAAAAGCCCCTGGCACAACACTGATGATTGTCGCTCAAAACAGTCATTGGTGGCTGAGATCAAAGCTTCAGAATCAGATCCCAGTTTCGATTCTGACTCGGAACCTAATTTCACGGCCGCGCAAAAAGGGAAGCAGATAATTGATGCAGAACCCAGTGCCGTTGTTGCCACCACACAGATTCAGCCAGAGGAGCCTGAAGAGTCGGAGGCAGAGGAGCGCCTTTTCCACTCACAGATGTGGGTGAAGGGAATTCCCCTACATTTTGTTGTGGACAGCGGCAGCCAGAAGAACCTGATCTCAGAGGAAGTCATCAAGAGATTGGAGCTGCCAATAACGCCACACCCACAACCATACACCATTGGATGGCTAAGCCAAGGACGAAGGATCCGTGTCAGTCACCAATGTCGCCTACCATATGGCATCAAGCCCTTCAAAGATGAGGTATTGTGTGATGTGGCCCCACTTGAAGTATGTGATGTTCTTTTAGGACAACCATATATGTGGAAGCGTCATGCTGTATATGAATCACGACCTCGCAGTGTCATTGTCACTTTGGGAGGACAACTCTATCGGATACCAGAGATAGTTACACCTACCCCAAACGAGCAGGGAAGGAAGATAATCTCCCACACTGGAAATTTTCCCTATTCGCAATTGCCACTAAAGGAGAACATCATATCGCAGAGACATCCACAACCTCTGCCCATCATCCCTCTACTCAGCAGAAACAAGAAAAACAGAAGTTCAGTGCAGCATCGCCTATTCGAGTTCCTTTGCAGTGCAAGGCCACGCATTCAAGGTGCTCCCACAAAAAGAAACCATCAACACCAATGCAAAATACCACAACAACCAAAACTGTTGAACAGCTCCAGCGCAGCCAGCAACAACAATTACAGCCCTCTGAAGATTTCAAAGAAAGGCAACCTTTCTGCTTCAACAAATGTCGCACCAAGAGCTCAACTCGACACACAACTCGACATATGATAAGGGATTTAACGCAATGGAGACCATTGCTTCCTAAGGAGGGGAGGATTGATCCAGGTGGATATCGGTGGCAGCCCACCTCTTCCAACTGGCTCAAAACAGTCTTCTGGCAATTTTGGTAAATTACTATTTTTAGCAGTTTTTTCGGGTCCTGAACTTCCGGAGCCATTTTGAGGCCCTAAACGACATTTTTTGGCGATTTGGGGGACGAAATGGCTGCCCCCGGCATGCGTTTGGGCCCATTCGAAAGTTGTAAATCTCGGATAGACCTTTCCAACGGGCTACCGAGCGCCCCAAACGGAGATCGCATGCAAAAGTTACGACCCCCGGGAAGTTGATGTGCTAACTTACCCAAACGGGGCCCACATGACTTTTGGCGCTTCATCTCCTAGGGTTAGGTTTTTGGATGTTTGGGATTCTTTCCCTCATGCTTATGATAAATAGGCCCTTTGGCCTCTCTTTGTATTCATCTTGGCACGAATGAGCATAGCGGCCACATCTCTTCTCAGAGATAGCTACCACCATTCTAGCTATTGTATTTTACAGTCTGTTCTATTTCCGCTATTTAATAGAATATGTGTTTACTGTATCACTGTGTTATTTGCAATATATCTCTGTATATGATTCTGTATATGCTATCTTTTGTTTCGTTCCCACATAAATCCGGATCAGTGGTATCAGAGCGGTCTGCTCTTTGATTGTTTCTCGGTGCATGTCCCCGACGAGGTCAGGATACAGAGAGTTGGGTCTCGAACTAGTTTCACTTGGGGAAGACCACTCTCGCCGCCCCAAACGGCCTCCATGGCGGAAGAAAAGAGAGACGACGGAGCAGTAGATCCTATCAAGTTGTTGCTCGAGGAAGCCCTCAGCGCGACAGAGGATCGAGATGATGGATAATTTCGCCCAAATCCTTCAACGCATGCCAACAGCGGCAAATGCACCCTCAACGAGCAGCCATTTCGGAGATACGACTCCCTTCAAGGTACAAGTTAATTTTGATATCCCCTTGTTTGAAGGCCAAATCGATGCCGATGCTCTAGATAAATGGTTGAATCTACTAGAAGGGTATTTCTCTGTCCACAAATTTTCCGACAGGGAAAAGATCATCTTTGCGCTCCTTAAGGCCGTCCCCCATGTCAAAAATTGGTGGGAAACTTATTGTGAGAAAAACTCGTCAGACGAGTCTGGATTGTTTGAATATTCCAATCCCACTTGGGCCTCTTTTATAGATGCCGTCAAGGAACAATATTACCCTGTTGGAAACTATGATGACCAGTACACAAAATGGACCATTCTGCATCAAGAGAGGGACCAAACGGTGTCGGAGTACACCAACAAATTTCATACCTTGCGCACAAAGCTAGGTATCAAGGACTCCGAGCGGCACCTAGTACTGAAATATCGCAGTGGCCTACACCGGTACATCCGAACAGAGATGGATTTCCTGGAAATCTCTTCACTCGGATCCACCTATCGATATGCTGTCAAAATTGAGCAGAAATTTCAACAAAAGAACAAGCGTGACTTCGGACCTGTGCAGAAGCAGGGCAAGGGAAACTTTGGCTCGCAGAGCACGGGGCAAGAAAAGGATAACCAATCCAACCACAGGCGAAGAAGGGTAAAGAAAAGACAAAGAAGGAAACCGGGAAGTGGTGCGAGTTCCACAAAAGCCCCTGGCACAACACTGATGATTGTCGCTCAAAACAGTCATTGGTGGCTGAGATCAAAGCTTCAGAATCAGATCCCAGTTTCGATTCTGACTCGGAACCTAATTTCACGGCCGCCGCAAAAAGGGAAGCAGATAATTGATGCAGAACCCAGTGCCGTTGTTGCCACCACACAGATTCAGCCAGAGGAGCCTGAAGAGTCGGAGGCAGAGGAGCGCCTTTTCCACTCACAGATGTGGGTGAAGGGAATTCCCCTACATTTTGTTGTGGACAGCGGCAGCCAGAAGAACCTGATCTCAGAAGAAGTCATCAAGAGATTGGAGCTGCCAATAACGCCACACCCACAACCATACACCATTGGATGGCTAAGCCAAGGACGAAGGATCCGTGTCAGTCACCAATGTCGCCTACCATATGGCATCAAGCCCTTCAAAGATGAGGTATTGTGTGATGTGGCCCCACTTGAAGTATGTGATGTTCTTTTAGGACAACCATATATGTGGAAGCGTCATGCTGTATATGAATCACGACCTCGCAGTGTCATTGTCACTTTGGGAGGACAACTCTATCGGATACCAGAGATAGTTACACCTACCCCAAACGAGCAGGGAAGGAAGATAATCTCCCACACTGGGAAATTTTCCCTATTCGCAATTGCCACTAAAGGAGAACATCATATCGCAGAGACATCCACAACCTCTGCCCATCATCCCTCTACTCAGCAGAAACAAGAAAAACAGAAGTTCAGTGCAGCATCGCCTATTCGAGTTCCTTTGCAGTGCAAGGCCACGCATTCAAGGTGCTCCCACAAAAAGAAACCATCAACACCAATGCAAAATACCACAACAACCAAAACTGTTGAACAGCTCCAGCGCAGCCAGCAACAACAATTACAGCCCTCTGAAGATTTCAAAGAAAGGCAACCTTTCTGCTTCAACAAATGTCGCACCAAGAGCTCAACTCGACACACAACTCGACATATGATAAGGGATTTAACGCAATGGAGACCATTGCTTCCTAAGGAGGGAGGATTGATCCAGGTGGATATCGGTGGCAGCCCACCTCTTCCAACTGGCTCAAAACAGTCTTCTGGCAATTTTGGTAAATTACTATTTTTAGCAGTTTTTCGGGTCCTGAACTTCCGGAGCCATTTTGAGGCCCTAAACGACATTTTTTGGCGATTTGGGGGACGAAATGGCTGCCTCCGGCATGCATTCGGGCCCAGTCGAAAGTTGTAAATCTCGGATAGACCTTTCCAACGGGCTACCGAGCGCCCCAAACGGAGATCGCATGCAAAAGTTACGACCCCGGGAAGTTGATGTGCTAACTTACCCAAACGGGGCCCACATGACTTTTGGCGCTTCATCTCCTAGGGTTAGGTTTTTGGATGTTTGGGATTCTTTCCCTCATGCTTATGATAAATAGGCCCTTTGGCCTCTCTTTGTATTCATCTTGGCACGAATGAGCATAGCGGCCACATCTCTTCTCAGAGATAGCTACCACCATTCTAGCTATTGTATTTTACAGTCTGTTCTATTTCCGCTATTTAATAGAATATGTGTTTACTGTATCACTGTGTTATTTGCAATATATCTCTGTATATGATTCTGTATATGCTATCTTTTGTTTCGTTCCCACATAAATCCGGATCAGTGGTATCAGAGCGGTCTGCTCTTTGATTGTTTCTCGGTGCATGTCCCCGACGAGGTCAGGATACAGAGAGTTGGGTCTCGAACTAGTTTCACTTGGGGAAGACCACTCTCGCCGCCCCAAACGGCCTCCCATGGCGGAAGAAAAGAGAGACGACGGAGCAGTAGATCCTATCAAGTTGTTGCTCGAGGAAGCCCTCGCGCGACAGAGGATCGAGATGATGGATAATTTCGCCCAAATCCTTCAACGCATGCCAACAGCGGCAAATGCACCCTCAACGAGCAGCCATTTCGGAGATACGACTCCCTTCAAGGTACAAGTTAATTTTGATATCCCCTTGTTTGAAGGCCAAATCGATGCCGATGCTCTAGATAAATGGTTGAATCTACTAGAAGGGTATTTCTCTGTCCACAAATTTTCCGACAGGGAAAAGATCATCTTTGCGCTCCTTAAGGCCGTCCCCCATGTCAAAAATTGGTGGGAAACTTATTGTGAGCAAAACTCGTCAGACGAGTCTGGATTGTTTGAATATTCCAATCCCACTTGGGCCTCTTTTATAGATGCCGTCAAGGAACAATATTACCCTGTTGGAAACTATGATGACCAGTACACAAAATGGACCATTCTGCATCAAGAGAGGGACCAAACGGTGTCGGAGTACACCAACAAATTTCATACCTTGCGCACAAAGCTAGGTATCAAGGACTCCGAGCGGCACCTAGTACTGAAATATCGCAGTGGCCTACACCGGTACATCCGAACAGAGATGGATTTCCTGGAAATCTCTTCACTCGGATCCACCTATCGATATGCTGTCAAAATTGAGCAGAAATTTCAACAAAAGAACAAGCGTGACTTCGGACCTGTGCAGAAGCAGGGCAAGGGAAACTTTGGCTCGCAGAGCACGGGGCAAGAAAAGGATAACCAATCCCAACCACAGGCGAAGAAGGGTAAAGAAAAGACAAAGAAGGAAACCGGGAAGTGGTGCGAGTTCCACAAAAGCCCCTGGCACAACACTGATGATTGTCGCTCAAAACAGTCATTGGTGGCTGAGATCAAAGCTTCAGAATCAGATCCCAGTTTCGATTCTGACTCGGAACCTAATTTCACGGCCGCGCAAAAAGGGAAGCAGATAATTGATGCAGAACCCAGTGCCGTTGTTGCCACCACACAGATTCAGCCAGAGGAGCCTGAAGAGTCGGAGGCAGAGGAGCGCCTTTTCCACTCACAGATGTGGGTGAAGGGAATTCCCCTACATTTTGTTGTGGACAGCGGCAGCCAGAAGAACCTGATCTCAGAAGAAGTCATCAAGAGATTGGAGCTGCCAATAACGCCACACCCACAACCATACACCATTGGATGGCTAAGCCAAGGACGAAGGATCCGTGTCAGTCACCAATGTCGCCTACCATATGGCATCAAGCCCTTCAAAGATGAGGTATTGTGTGATGTGGCCCCACTTGAAGTATGTGATGTTCTTTTAGGACAACCATATATGTGGAAGCGTCATGCTGTATATGAATCACGACCTCGCAGTGTCATTGTCACTTTGGGAGGACAACTCTATCGGATACCAGAGATAGTTACACCTACCCCAAACGAGCAGGGAAGGAAGATAATCTCCCACACTGGGAAATTTTCCCTATTCGCAATTGCCACTAAAGGAGAACATCATATCGCAGAGACATCCACAACCTCTGCCCATCATCCCTCTACTCAGCAGAAACAAGAAAAACAGAAGTTCAGTGCAGCATCGCCTATTCGAGTTCCTTTGCAGTGCAAGGCCACGCATTCAAGGTGCTCCCACAAAAAGAAACCATCAACACCAATGCAAAATACCACAACAACCAAAACTGTTGAACAGCTCCAGCGCATCCAGCAACAACAATTACAGCCCTCTGAAGATTTCAAAGAAAGGCAACCTTTCTGCTTCAACAAATGTCGCACCAAGAGCTCAACTCGACACACAACTCGACATATGATAAGGGATTTAACGCAATGGAGACCATTGCTTCCTAAGGAGGGAGGATTGATCCAGGTGGATATCGGTGGCAGCCCACCTCTTCCAACTGGCTCAAAACAGTCTTCTGGCAATTTTGGTAAATTACTATTTTTAGCAGTTTTTCGGGTCCTGAACTTCCGGAGCCATTTTGAGGCCCTAAACGACATTTTTTGGCGATTTGGGGGACGAAATGGCTGCCACCGGCATGCATTTGGGCCCAGTCGAAAGTTGTAAATCTCGGATAGACCTTTCCAACGGGCTACCGAGCGCCCCAAACGGAGATCGCATGCAAAAGTTACGACCCCGGGAAGTTGATGTGCTAACTTACCCAAACGGGGCCCACATGACTTTTGGCGCTTCATCTCCTAGGGTTAGGTTTTTGGATGTTTGGGATTCTTTCCCTCATGCTTATGATAAATAGGCCCTTTGGCCTCTCTTTGTATTCATCTTGGCACGAATGAGCATAGCGGCCACATCTCTTCTCAGAGATAGCTACCACCATTCTAGCTATTGTATTTTACAGTCTGTTCTATTTCCGCTATTTAATAGAATATGTGTTTACTGTATCACTGTGTTATTTGCAATATATCTCTGTATATGATTCTGTATATGCTATCTTTTGTTTCGTTCCCACATAAATCCGGATCAGTGGTATCAGAGCGGTCTGCTCTTTGATTGTTTCTCGGTGCATGTCCCCGACGAGGTCAGGATACAGAGAGTTGGGTCTCGAACTAGTTTCACTTGGGGAAGACCACTCTCGCCGCCCCAAACGGCCTCCCATGGCGGAAGAAAAGAGAGACGACGGAGCAGTAGATCCTATCAAGTTGTTGCTCGAGGAAGCCCTCGCGCGACAGAGGATCGAGATGATGGATAATTTCGCCCAAATCCTTCAACGCATGCCAACAGCGGCAAATGCACCCTCAACGAGCAGCCATTTCGGAGATACGACTCCCTTCAAGGTACAAGTTAATTTTGATATCCCCTTGTTTGAAGTCCAAATCGATGCCGATGCTCTAGATAAATGGTTGAATCTACTAGAAGGGTATTTCTCTATCCACAAATTTTCCGACAGGGAAAAGATCATCTTTGCGCTCCTTAAGGCCGTCCCCCATGTCAAAAATTGGTGGGAAACTTATTGTGAGCAAAACTCGTCAGACGAGTCTGGATTGTTTGAATATTCCAATCCCACTTGGGCCTCTTTTATAGATGCCGTCAAGGAACAATATTACCCTGTTGGAAACTATGATGACCAGTACACAAAATGGACCATTCTGCATCAAGAGAGGGACCAAACGGTGTCGGAGTACACCAACAAATTTCATACCTTGCGCACAAAGCTAGGTATCAAGGACTCCGAGCGGCACCTAGTACTGAAATATCGCAGTGGCCTACACCGGTACATCCGAACAGAGATGGATTTCCTGGAAATCTCTTCACTCGGATCCACCTATCGATATGCTGTCAAAATTGAGCAGAAATTTCAACAAAAGAACAAGCGTGACTTCGGACCTGTGCAGAAGCAGGGCAAGGGAAACTTTGGCTCGCAGAGCACGGGGCAAGAAAAGGATAACCAATCCCAACCACAGGCGAAGAAGGGTAAAGAAAAGACAAAGAAGGAAACCGGGAAGTGGTGCGAGTTCCACAAAAGCCCCTGGCACAACACTGATGATTGTCGCTCAAAACAGTCATTGGTGGCTGAGATCAAAGCTTCAGAATCAGATCCCAGTTTCGATTCTGACTCGGAACCTAATTTCACGGTCGGGCAAAAAGGGAAGCAGATAATTGATGCAGAACCCAGTGCCGTTGTTGCCACCACACAGATTCAGCCAGAGGAGCCTGAAGAGTCGGAGGCAGAGGAGCGCCTTTTCCACTCACAGATGTGGGTGAAGGGAATTCCCCTACATTTTGTTGTGGACAGCGGCAGCCAGAAGAACCTGATCTCAGAAGAAGTCATCAAGAGATTGGAGCTACCAATAACGCCACACCCACAACCATACACCATTGGATGGCTAAGCCAAGGACGAAGGATCCGTGTCAGTCACCAATGTCGCCTACCATATGGCATCAAGCCCTTCAAAGATGAGGTATTGTGTGATGTGGCCCCACTTGAAGTATGTGATGTTCTTTTAGGACAACCATATATGTGGAAGCGTCATGCTGTATATGAATCACGACCTCGCAGTGTCATTGTCACTTTGGGAGGACAACTCTATCGGATACCAGAGATAGTTACACCTACCCCAAACGAGCAGGGAAGGAAGATAATCTCCCACACTGGGAAATTTTCCCTATTCGCAATTGCCACTAAAGGAGAACATCATATCGCAGAGACATCCACAACCTCTGCCCATCATCCCTCTACTCAGCAGAAACAAGAAAAACAGAAGTTCAGTGCAGCATCGCCTATTCGAGTTCCTTTGCAGTGCAAGGCCACGCATTCAAGGTGCTCCCACAAAAAGAAACCATCAACACCAATGCAAAATACCACAACAACCAAAACTGTTGAACAGCTCCAGCGCAGCCAGCAACAACAATTACAGCCCTCTGAAGATTTCAAAGAAAGGCAACCTTTCTGCTTCAACAAATGTCGCACCAAGAGCTCAACTCGACACACAACTCGACATATGATAAGGGATTTAACGCAATGGAGACCATTGCTTCCTAAGGAGGGAGGATTGATCCAGGTGGATATCGGTGGCAGCCCACCTCTTCCAACTGGCTCAAAACAGTCTTCTGGCAATTTTGGTAAATTACTATTTTTAGCAGTTTTTCGGGTCCTGAACTTCCGGAGCCATTTTGAGGCCCTAAACGACATTTTTTGGGGATTTGGGGGACCAAATGGCTGCCCCCGGCATGCATTCGGGCCCAGTCGAAAGTTGTAAATCTCGGATAGACCTTTCCAACGGGCTACCGAGCGCCCCAAACGGAGATCGCATGCAAAAGTTACGACCCCGGGAAGTTGATGTGCTAACTTACCCAAACGGGGCCCACATGACTTTTGGCGCTTCATCTCCTAGGGTTAGGTTTTTGGATGTTTGGGATTCTTTCCCTCATGCTTATTATAAATAGGCCCTTTGGCCTCTCTTTGTATTCATCTTGGCACGAATGAGCATAGCGGCCACATCTCTTCTCAGAGATAGCTACCACCATTCTAGCTATTGTATTTTACAGTCTGTTCTATTTCCGCTATTTAATAGAATATGTGTTTACTGTATCACTGTGTTATTTGCAATATATCTCTGTATATGATTCTGTATATGCTATCTTTTGTTTCGTTCCCACATAAATCCGGATCAGTGGTATCAGAGCGGTCTGCTCTTTGATTGTTTCTCGGTGCATGTCCCCGACGAGGTCAGGATACAGAGAGTTGGGTCTCGAACTAGTTTCACTTGGGGAAGACCACTCTCGCCGCCCCAAACGGCCTCCCATGGCGGAAGAAAAGAGAGACGACGGAGCAGTAGATCCTATCAAGTTGTTGCTCGAGGAAGCCCTCGCGCGACAGAGGATCGAGATGATGGATAATTTCGCCCAAATCCTTCAACGCATGCCAACAGCGGCAAATGCACCCTCAACGAGCAGCCATTTCGGAGATACGACTCCCTTCAAGGTACAAGTTAATTTTGATATCCCCTTGTTTGAAGGCCAAATCGATGCCGATGCTCTAGATAAATGGTTGAATCTACTAGAAGGGTATTTCTCTGTCCACAAATTTTCCGACAGGGAAAAGATCATCTTTGCGCTCCTTAAGGCCGTCCCCCATGTCAAAAATTGGTGGGAAACTTATTGTGAGCAAAACTCGTCAGACGAGTCTGGATTGTTTGAATATTCCAATCCCACTTGGGCCTCTTTTATAGATGCCGTCAAGGAACAATATTACCCTGTTGGAAACTATGATGACCAGTACACAAAATGGACCATTCTGCATCAAGAGAGGGACCAAACGGTGTCGGAGTACACCAACAAATTTCATACCTTGCGCACAAAGCTAGGTATCAAGGACTCCGAGCGGCACCTAGTACTGAAATATCGCAGTGGCCTACACCGGTACATCCGAACAGAGATGGATTTCCTGGAAATCTCTTCACTCGGATCCACCTATCGATATGCTGTCAAAATTGAGCAGAAATTTCAACAAAAGAACAAGCGTGACTTCGGACCTGTGCAGAAGCAGGGCAAGGGAAACTTTGGCTCGCAGAGCACGGGGCAAGAAAAGGATAACCAATCCCAACCACAGGCGAAGAAGGGTAAAGAAAAGACAAAGAAGGAAACCGGGAAGTGGTGCGAGTTCCACAAAAGCCCCTGGCACAACACTGATGATTGTCGCTCAAAACAGTCATTGGTGGCTGAGATCAAAGCTTCAGAATCAGATCCCAGTTTCGATTCTGACTCGGAACCTAATTTCACGGCCGCGCAAAAAGGGAAGCAGATAATTGATGCAGAACCCAGTGCCGTTGTTGCCACCACACAGATTCAGCCAGAGGAGCCTGAAGAGTCGGAGGCAGAGGAGCGCCTTTTCCACTCACAGATGTGGGTGAAGGGAATTCCCCTACATTTTGTTGTGGACAGCGGCAGCCAGAAGAACCTGATCTCAGAAGAAGTCATCAAGAGATTGGAGCTACCAATAACGCCACACCCACAACCATACACCATTGGATGGCTAAGCCAAGGACGAAGGATCCGTGTCAGTCACCAATGTCGCCTACCATATGGCATCAAGCCCTTCAAAGATGAGGTATTGTGTGATGTGGCCCCACTTGAAGTATGTGATGTTCTTTTAGGACAACCATATATGTGGAAGCGTCATGCTGTATATGAATCACGACCTCGCAGTGTCATTGTCACTTTGGGAGGACAACTCTATCGGATACCAGAGATAGTTACACCTACCCCAAACGAGCAGGGAAGGAAGATAATCTCCCACACTGGGAAATTTTCCCTATTCGCAATTGCCACTAAAGGAGAACATCATATCGCAGAGACATCCACAACCTCTGCCCATCATCCCTCTACTCAGCAGAAACAAGAAAAACAGAAGTTCAGTGCAGCATCGCCTATTCGAGTTCCTTTGCAGTGCAAGGCCACGCATTCAAGGTGCTCCCACAAAAAGAAACCATCAACACCAATGCAAAATACCACAACAACCAAAACTGTTGAACAGCTCCAGCGCAGCCAGCAACAACAATTACAGCCCTCTGAAGATTTCAAAGAAAGGCAACCTTTCTGCTTCAACAAATGTCGCACCAAGAGCTCAACTCGACACACAACTCGACATATGATAAGGGATTTAACGCAATGGAGACCATTGCTTCCTAAGGAGGGAGGATTGATCCAGGTGGATATCGGTGGCAGCCCACCTCTTCCAACTGGCTCAAAACAGTCTTCTGGCAATTTTGGTAAATTACTATTTTTAGCAGTTTTTCGGGTCCTGAACTTCCGGAGCCATTTTGAGGCCCTAAACGACATTTTTTGGCGATTTGGGGGACGAAATGGCTGCCACCGGCATGCATTTGGGCCCATTCTAAAGTTGTAAATCTCGGATAGACCTTTCCAACGGGCTACCGAGCGCCCCAAACGGAGATCGCATGCAAAAGTTACGACCCCGGGAAGTTGATGTGCTAACTTACCCAAACGGGGCCCACATGACTTTTGGCGCTTCATCTCCTAGGGTTAGGTTTTTGGATGTTTGGGATTCTTTCCCTCATGCTTATGATAAATAGGCCCTTTGGCCTCTCTTTGTATTCATCTTGGCACGAATGAGCATAGCGGCCACATCTCTTCTCAGAGATAGCTACCACCATTCTAGCTATTGTATTTTACAGTCTGTTCTATTTCCGCTATTTAATAGAATATGTGTTTACTGTATCACTGTGTTATTTGCAATATATCTCTGTATATGATTCTGTATATGCTATCTTTTGTTTCGTTCCCACATAAATCCGGATAAGTGGTATCAGAGCGGTCTGCTCTTTGATTGTTTCTCGGTGCATGTCCCCGACGAGGTCAGGATACAGAGAGTTGGGTCTCGAACTAGTTTCACTTGGGGAAGACCACTCTCGCCGCCCCAAACGGCCTCCCATGGCGAAAGAAAAGAGAGACGACGGAGCAGTAGATCCTATCAAGTTGTTTCTCGAGGAAGCCCTCGCACGACAGAGGATCGAGATGATGGATAATTTCGCCCAAATCCTTCAACGCATGCCAACAGCGGCAAATGCACCCTCAACGAGCAGCCATTTCGGAGATACGACTCCCTTCAAGGTACAAGTTAATTTTGATATCCCCTTGTTTGAAGGCCAAATCGATGCCGATGCTCTAGATAAATGGTTGAATCTACTAGAAGGGTATTTCTCTGTCCACAAATTTTCCGACAGGGAAAAGATCATCTTTGCGCTCCTTAAGGCCGTCCCCCATGTCAAAAATTGGTGGGAAACTTATTGTGAGCAAAACTCGTCAGACGAGTCTGGATTGTTTGAATATTCCAATCCCACTTGGGCCTCTTTTATAGATGCCGTCAAGGAACAATATTACCCTGTTGGAAACTATGATGACCAGTACACAAAATGGACCATTCTGCATCAAGAGAGGGACCAAACGGTGTCGGAGTACACCAACAAATTTCATACCTTGCGCACAAAGCTAGGTATCAAGGACTCCGAGCGGCACCTAGTACTGAAATATCGCAGTGGCCTACACCGGTACATCCGAACAGAGATGGATTTCCTGGAAATCTCTTCACTCGGATCCACCTATCGATATGCTGTCAAAATTGAGCAGAAATTTCAACAAAAGAACAAGCGTGACTTCGGACCTGTGCAGAAGCAGGGCAAGGGAAACTTTGGCTCGCAGAGCACGGGGCAAGAAAAGGATAACCAATCCCAACCACAGGCGAAGAAGGGTAAAGAAAAGACAAAGAAGGAAACCGGGAAGTGGTGCGAGTTCCACAAAAGCCCCTGGCACAACACTGATGATTGTCGCTCAAAACAGTCATTGGTGGCTGAGATCAAAGCTTCAGAATCAGATCCCAGTTTCGATTCTGACTCGGAACCTAATTTCACGGCCGCGCAAAAAGGGAAGCAGATAATTGATGCAGAACCCAGTGCCGTTGTTGCCACCACACAGATTCAGCCAGAGGAGCCTGAAGAGTCGGAGGCAGAGGAGCGCCTTTTCCACTCACAGATGTGGGTGAAGGGAATTCACCTACATTTTGTTGTGGACAGCGGCAGCCAGAAGAACCTGATCTCAGAAGAAGTCATCAAGAGATTGGAGCTGCCAATAACGCCACACCCACAACCATACACCATTGGATGGCTAAGCCAAGGACGAAGGATCCGTGTCAGTCACCAATGTCGCCTACCATATGGCATCAAGCCCTTCAAAGATGAGGTATTGTGTGATGTGGCCCCACTTGAAGTATGTGATGTTCTTTTAGGACAACCATATATGTGGAAGCGTCATGCTGTATATGAATCACGACCTCGCAGTGTCATTGTCACTTTGGGAGGACAACTCTATCGGATACCAGAGATAGTTACACCTACCCCAAACGAGCAGGGAAGGAAGATAATCTCCCACACTGGGAAATTTTCCCTATTCGCAATTGCCACTAAAGGAGAACATCATATCGCAGAGACATCCACAACCTCTGCCCATCATCCCTCTACTCAGCAGAAACAAGAAAAACAGAAGTTCAGTGCAGCATCGCCTATTCGAGTTCCTTTGCAGTGCAAGGCCACGCATTCAAGGTGCTCCCACAAAAAGAAACCATCAACACCAATGCAAAATACCACAACAACCAAAACTGTTGAACAGCTCCAGCGCAGCCAGCAACAACAATTACAGCCCTCTGAAGATTTCAAAGAAAGGCAACCTTTCTGCTTCAACAAATGTCGCACCAAGAGCTCAACTCGACACACAACTCGACATATGATAAGGGATTTAACGCAATGGAGACCATTGCTTCCTAGGGAGGGAGGATTGATCCAGGTGGATATCGGTGGCAGCCCACCTCTTCCAACTGGCTCAAAACAGTCTTCTGGCAATTTTGGTAAATTACTATTTTTAGCAGTTTTTCGGGTCCTGAACTTCCGGAGCCATTTTGAGGCCCTAAACGACATTTTTTGGCGATTTGGGGGACGAAATGGCTGCCACCGGCATGCATTTGGGCCCATTCGAAAGTTGTAAATCTCGGATAGACCTTTCCAACGGGCTACCGAGCGCCCCAAACGGAGATCGCATGCAAAAGTTACGACCCCGGGAAGTTGATGTGCTAACTTACCCAAACGGGGCCCACATGACTTTTGGCGCTTCATCTCCTAGGGTTAGGTTTTTGGATGTTTGGGATTCTTTCCCTCATGCTTATGATAAATAGGCCCTTTGGCCTCTCTTTGTATTCATCTTGGCACGAATGAGCATAGCGGCCACATCTCTTCTCAGAGATAGCTACCACCATTCTAGCTATTGTATTTTACAGTCTGTTCTATTTCCGCTATTTAATAGAATATGTGTTTACTGTATCACTGTGTTATTTGCAATATATCTCTGTATATGATTCTGTATATGCTATCTTTTGTTTCGTTCCCACATAAATCCGGATCAGTGGTATCAGAGCGGTCTGCTCTTTGATTGTTTCTCGGTGCATGTCCCCGACGAGGTCAGGATACAGAGAGTTGGGTCTCGAACTAGTTTCACTTGGGGAAGACCACTCTCGCCGCCCCAAACGGCCTCCCATGGCGGAAGAAAAGAGAGACGACGGAGCAGTAGATCCTATCAAGTTGTTGCTCGAGGAAGCCCTCGCGCGACAGAGGATCGAGATGATGGATAATTTTGCCCAAATCCTTCAACGCATGCCAACAGCGGCAAATGCACCCTCAACGAGCAGCCATTTCGGAGATACGACTCCCTTCAAGGTACAAGTTAATTTTGATATCCCCTTGTTTGAAGGCCAAATCGATGCCGATGCTCTAGATAAATGGTTGAATCTACTAGAAGGGTATTTCTCTATCCACAAATTTTCCGACAGGGAAAAGATCATCTTTGCGCTCCTTAAGGCCGTCCCCCATGTCAAAAATTGGTGGGAAACTTATTGTGAGCAAAACTCGTCAGACGAGTCTGGATTGTTTGAATATTCCAATCCCACTTGGGCCTCTTTTATAGATGCCGTCAAGGAACAATATTACCCTGTTGGAAACTATGATGACCAGTACACAAAATGGACCATTCTGCATCAAGAGAGGGACCAAACGGTGTCGGAGTACACCAACAAATTTCATACCTTGCGCACAAAGCTAGGTATCAAGGACTCCGAGCGGCACCTAGTACTGAAATATCGCAGTGGCCTACACCGGTACATCCGAACAGAGATGGATTTCCTGGAAATCTCTTCACTCGGATCCACCTATCGATATGCTGTCAAAATTGAGCAGAAATTTCAACAAAAGAACAAGCGTGACTTCGGACCTGTGCAGAAGCAGGGCAAGGGAAACTTTGGCTCGCAGAGCACGGGGCAAGAAAAGGATAACCAATCCCAACCACAGGCGAAGAAGGGTAAAGAAAAGACAAAGAAGGAAACCGGGAAGTGGTGCGAGTTCCACAAAAGCCCCTGGCACAACACTGATGATTGTCGCTCAAAACAGTCATTGGTGGCTGAGATCAAAGCTTCAGAATCAGATCCCAGTTTCGATTCTGACTCGGAACCTAATTTCACGGTCGCGCAAAAAGGGAAGCAGATAATTGATGCAGAACCCAGTGCCGTTGTTGCCACCACACAGATTCAGCCAGAGGAGCCTGAAGAGTCGGAGGCAGAGGAGCGCCTTTTCCACTCACAGATGTGGGTGAAGGGAATTCCCCTACATTTTGTTGTGGACAGCGGCAGCCAGAAGAACCTGATCTCAGAAGAAGTCATCAAGAGATTGGAGCTACCAATAACGCCACACCCACAACCATACACCATTGGATGGCTAAGCCAAGGACGAAGGATCCGTGTCAGTCACCAATGTCGCCTACCATATGGCATCAAGCCCTTCAAAGATGAGGTATTGTGTGATGTGGCCCCACTTGAAGTATGTGATGTTCTTTTAGGACAACCATATATGTGGAAGCGTCATGCTGTATATGAATCACGACCTCGCAGTGTCATTGTCACTTTGGGAGGACAACTCTATCGGATACCAGAGATAGTTACACCTACCCCAAACGAGCAGGGAAGGAAGATAATCTCCCACACTGGGAAATTTTCCCTATTCGCAATTGCCACTAAAGGAGAACATCATATCGCAGAGACATCCACAACCTCTGCCCATCATCCCTCTACTCAGCAGAAACAAGAAAAACAGAAGTTCAGTGCAGCATCGCCTATTCGAGTTCCTTTGCAGTGCAAGGCCACGCATTCAAGGTGCTCCCACAAAAAGAAACCATCAACACCAATGCAAAATACCACAACAACCAAAACTGTTGAACAGCTCCAGCGCAGCCAGCAACAACAATTACAGCCCTCTGAAGATTTCAAAGAAAGGCAACCTTTCTGCTTCAACAAATGTCGCACCAAGAGCTCAACTCGACACACAACTCGACATATGATAAGGGATTTAACGCAATGGAGACCATTGCTTCCTAAGGAGGGAGGATTGATCTAGGTGGATATCGGTGGCAGCCCACCTCTTCCAACTGGCTCAAAACAGTCTTCTGGCAATTTTGGTAAATTACTATTTTTAGCAGTTTTTCGGGTCCTCAACTTCCGGAGCCATTTTGAGGCCCTAAACGACATTTTTTGGCGATTTGGGGGACCAAATGGCTGCCCCCGGCATGCATTCGGGCCCAGTCGAAAGTTGTAAATCTCGGATAGACCTTTCCAACGGGCTACCGAGCGCCCCAAACGGAGATCGCATGCAAAAGTTACGACCCCGGGAAGTTGATGTGCTAACTTACCCAAACGGGGCCCACATGACTTTTGGCGCTTCATCTCCTAGGGTTAGGTTTTTGGATGTTTGGGATTCTTTCCCTCATGCTTATGATAAATAGGCCCTTTGGCCTCTCTTTGTATTCATCTTGGCACGAATGAGCATAGCGGCCACATCTCTTCTCAGAGATAGCTACCACCATTCTAGCTATTGTATTTTACAGTCTGTTCTATTTCCGCTATTTAATAGAATATGTGTTTACTGTATCACTGTGTTATTTGCAATATATCTCTGTATATGATTCTGTATATGCTATCTTTTGTTTCGTTCCCACATAAATCCGGATCAGTGGTATCAGAGCGGTCTGCTCTTTGATTGTTTCTCGGTGCATGTCCCCGACGAGGTCAGGATACAGAGAGTTGGGTCTCGAACTAGTTTCACTTGGGGAAGACCACTCTCGCCGCCCCAAACGGCCTCCCATGGCGGAAGAAAAGAGAGACGACGGAGTAGTAGATCCTATCAAGTTGTTGCTCGAGGAAGCCCTCGCGCGACAGAGGATCGAGATGATGGATAATTTCGCCCAAATCCTTCAACGCATGCCAACAGCGGCAAATGCACCCTCAACGAGCAGCCATTTCGGAGATACGACTCCCTTCAAGGTACAAGTTAATTTTGATATCCCCTTGTTTGAAGGCCAAATCGATGCCGATGCTCTAGATAAATGGTTGAATCTACTAGAAGGGTATTTCTCTGTCCACAAATTTTCCGACAGGGAAAAGATCATCTTTGCGCTCCTTAAGGCCGTCCCCCATGTCAAAAATTGGTGGGAAACTTATTGTGAGCAAAACTCGTCAGACGAGTCTGGATTGTTTGAATATTCCAATCCCACTTGGGCCTCTTTTATAGATGCCGTCAAGGAACAATATTACCCTGTTGGAAACTATGATGACCAGTACACAAAATGGACCATTCTGCATCAAGAGAGGGACCAAACGGTGTCGGAGTACACCAACAAATTTCATACCTTGCGCACAAAGCTAGGTATCAAGGACTCCGAGCGGCACCTAGTACTGAAATATCGCAGTGGCCTACACCGGTACATCCGAACAGAGATGGATTTCCTGGAAATCTCTTCACTCGGATCCACCTATCGATATGCTGTCAAAATTGAGCAGAAATTTCAACAAAAGAACAAGCGTGACTTCGGACCTGTGCAGAAGCAGGGCAAGGGAAACTTTGGCTCGCAGAGCACGGGGCAAGAAAAGGATAACCAATCCCAACCACAGGCGAAGAAGGGTAAAGAAAAGACAAAGAAGGAAACCGGGAAGTGGTGCGAGTTCCACAAAAGCCCCTGGCACAACACTGATGATTGTCGCTCAAAACAGTCATTGGTGGCTGAGATCAAAGCTTCAGAATCAGATCCCAGTTTCGATTCTGACTCGGAACCTAATTTCACGGCCGCGCAAAAAGGGAAGCAGATAATTGATGCAGAACCCAGTGCCGTTGTTGCCACCACACAGATTCAGCCAGAGGAGCCTGAAGAGTCGGAGGCAGAGGAGCGCCTTTTCCACTCACAGATGTGGGTGAAGGGAATTCCCCTACATTTTGTTGTGGACAGCGGCAGCCAGAAGAACCTGATCTCAGAAGAAATCATCAAGAGATTGGAGCTACCAATAACGCCACACCCACAACCATACACCATTGGATGGCTAAGCCAAGGACGAAGGATCCGTGTCAGTCACCAATGTCGCCTACCATATGGCATCAAGCCCTTCAAAGATGAGGTATTGTGTGATGTGGCCCCACTTGAAGTATGTGATGTTCTTTTAGGACAACCATATATGTGGAAGCGTCATGCTGTATATGAATCACGACCTCGCAGTGTCATTGTCACTTTGGGAGGACAACTCTATCGGATACCAGAGATAGTTACACCTACCCCAAACGAGCAGGGAAGGAAGATAATCTCCCACACTGGGAAATTTTCCCTATTCGCAATTGCCACTAAAGGAGAACATCATATCGCAGAGACATCCACAACCTCTGCCCATCATCCCTCTACTCAGCAGAAACAAGAAAAACAGAAGTTCAGTGCAGCATCGCCTATTCGAGTTCCTTTGCAGTGCAAGGCCACGCATTCAAGGTGCTCCCACAAAAAGAAACCATCAACACCAATGCAAAATACCACAACAACCAAAACTGTTGAACAGCTCCAGCGCAGCCAGCAACAACAATTACAGCCCTCTGAAGATTTCAAAGAAAGGCAACCTTTCTGCTTCAACAAATGTCGCACCAAGAGCTCAACTCGACACACAACTCGACATATGATAAGGGATTTAACGCAATGGAGACCATTGCTTCCTAAGGAGGGAGGATTGATCCAGGTGGATATCGGTGGCATCCCACCTCTTCCAACTGGCTCAAAACAGTCTTCTGGCAATTTTGGTAAATTACTATTTTTAGCAGTTTTTCGGGTCCTGAACTTCCGGAGCCATTTTGAGGCCCTAAACGACATATTTTGGTGATTTGGGGGACGAAATGGCTGCCTCCGGCATGCATTTGGGCCCAGTCGAAAGTTGTAAATCTCGGATAGACCTTTCCAACGGGCTACCGAGCGCCCCAAACGGAGATCGCATGCAAAAGTTACGACCCCGGGAAGTTGATGTGCTAACTTACCCAAACGGGGCCCACATGACTTTTGGCGCTTCATCTCCTACGGTTAGGTTTTTGGATGTTTGGGATTCTTTCCCTCATGCTTATGATAAATAGGCCCTTTGGCCTCTCTTTGTATTCATCTTGGCACGAATGAGCATAGCGGCCACATCTCTTCTCAGAGATAGCTACCACCATTCTAGCTATTGTATTTTACAGTCTGTTCTATTTCCGCTATTTAATAGAATATGTGTTTACTGTATCACTGTGTTATTTGCAATATATCTCTGTATATGATTCTGTATATGCTATCTTTTGTTTCGTTCCCACATAAATCCGGATCAGTGGTATCAGAGCGGTCTGCTCTTTGATTGTTTCTCGGTGCATGTCCCCGACGAGGTCAGGATACAGAGAGTTGGGTCTCGAACTAGTTTCACTTGGGGAAGACCACTCTCGCCGCCCCAAACGGCCTCCCATGGCGGAAGAAAAGAGAGACGACGGAGCAGTAGATCCTATCAAGTTGTTGCTCGAGGAAGCCCTCGCGCGACAGAGGATCGAGATGATGGATAATTTCGCCCAAATCCTTCAACGCATGCCAACAGCGGCAAATGCACCCTCAACGAGCAGCCATTTCGGAGATACGACTCCCTTCAAGGTACAAGTTAATTTTGATATCCCCTTGTTTGAAGGCCAAATCGATGCCGATGCTCTAGATAAATGGTTGAATCTACTAGAAGGGTATTTCTCTGTCCACAAATTTTCCGACAGGGAAAAGATCATCTTTGCGCTCCTTAAGGCCGTCCCCCATGTCAAAAATTGGTGGGAAACTTATTGTGAGCAAAACTCGTCAGACGAGTCTGGATTGTTTGAATATTCCAATCCCACTTGGGCCTCTTTTATAGATGCCGTCAAGGAACAATATTACCCTGTTGGAAACTATGATGACCAGTACACAAAATGGACCATTCTGCATCAAGAGAGGGACCAAACGGTGTCGGAGTACACCAACAAATTTCATACCTTGCGCACAAAGCTAGGTATCAAGGACTCCGAGCGGCACCTAGTACTGAAATATCGCAGTGGCCTACACCGGTACATCCGAACAGAGATGGATTTCCTGGAAATCTCTTCACTCGGATCCACCTATCGATATGCTGTCAAAATTGAGCAGAAATTTCAACAAAAGAACAAGCGTGACTTCGGACCTGTGCAGAAGCAGGGCAAGGGAAACTTTGGCTCGCAGAGCACGGGGCAAGAAAAGGATAACCAATCCCAACCACAGGCGAAGAAGGGTAAAGAAAAGACAAAGAAGGAAACCGGGAAGTGGTGCGAGTTCCACAAAAGCCCCTGGCACAACACTGATGATTGTCGCTCAAAACAGTCATTGGTGGCTGAGATCAAAGCTTCAGAATCAGATCCCAGTTTCGATTCTGACTCGGAACCTAATTTCACGGCCGCGCAAAAAGGGAAGCAGATAATTGATGCAGAACCCAGTGCCGTTGTTGCCACCACACAGATTCAGCCAGAGGAGCCTGAAGAGTCGGAGGCAGAGGAGCGCCTTTTCCACTCACAGATGTGGGTGAAGGGAATTCCCCTACATTTTGTTGTGGACAGCGGCAGCCAGAAGAACCTGATCTCAGAAGAAGTCATCAAGAGATTGGAGCTACCAATAACGCCACACCCACAACCATACACCATTGGATGGCTAAGCCAAGGACGAAGGATCCGTGTCAGTCACCAATGTCGCCTACCATATGGCATCAAGCCCTTCAAAGATGAGGTATTGTGTGATGTGGCCCCACTTGAAGTATGTGATGTTCTTTTAGGACAACCATATATGTGGAAGCGTCATGCTGTATATGAATCACGACCTCGCAGTGTCATTGTCACTTTGGGAGGACAACTCTATCGGATACCAGAGATAGTTACACCTACCCCAAACGAGCAGGGAAGGAAGATAATCTCCCACACTGGGAAATTTTCCCTATTCGCAATTGCCACTAAAGGAGAACATCATATCGCAGAGACATCCACAACCTCTGCCCATCATCCCTCTACTCAGCAGAAACAAGAAAAACAGAAGTTCAGTGCAGCATCGCCTATTCGAGTTCCTTTGCAGTGCAAGGCCACGCATTCAAGGTGCTCCCACAAAAAGAAACCATCAACACCAATGCAAAATACCACAACAACCAAAACTGTTGAACAGCTCCAGCGCAGCCAGCAACAACAATTACAGCCCTCTGAAGATTTCAAAGAAAGGCAACCTTTCTGCTTCAACAAATGTCGCACCAAGAGCTCAACTCGACACACAACTCGACATATGATAAGGGATTTAACGCAATGGAGACCATTGCTTCCTAAGGAGGGAGGATTGATCCAGGTGGATATCGGTGGCAGCCCACCTCTTCCAACTGGCTCAAAACAGTCTTCTGGCAATTTTGGTAAATTACTATTTTTAGCAGTTTTTCGGGTCCTGAACTTCCGGAGCCATTTTGAGGCCCTAAACGACATTTTTTGGCGATTTGGGGGACCAAATGGCTGCCACCGGCATGCATTTGGGCCCAGTCGAAAGTTGTAAATCTCGGATAGACCTTTCCAACGGGCTACCGAGCGCCCCAAACGGAGATCGCATGCAAAAGTTACGACCCCGGGAAGTTGATGTGCTAACTTACCCAAACGGGGCCCACATGACTTTTGGCGCTTCATCTCCTAGGGTTAGGTTTTTGGATGTTTGGGATTCTTTCCCTCATGCTTATGATAAATAGGCCCTTTGGCCTCTCTTTGTATTCATCTTGGCACGAATGAGCATAGCGGCCACATCTCTTCTCAGAGATAGCTACCACCATTCTAGCTATTGTATTTTACAGTCTGTTCTATTTCCGCTATTTAATAGAATATGTGTTTACTGTATCACTGTGTTATTTGCAATATATCTCTGTATATGATTCTGTATATGCTATCTTTTGTTTCGTTCCCACATAAATCCGGATCAGTGGTATCAGAGCGGTCTGCTCTTTGATTGTTTCTCGGTGCATGTCCCCGACGAGGTCAGGATACAGAGAGTTGGGTCTCGAACTAGTTTCACTTGGGGAAGACCACTCTCGCCGCCCCAAACGGCCTCCCATGGCGGAAGAAAAGAGAGACGACGGAGCAGTAGATCCTATCAAGTTGTTGCTCGAGGAAGCCCTCGCGCGACAGAGGATCGAGATGATGGATAATTTCGCCCAAATCCTTCAACGCATGCCAACAGCGGCAAATGCACCCTCAACGAGCAGCCATTTCGGAGATACGACTCCCTTCAAGGTACAAGTTAATTTTGATATCCCCTTGTTTGAAGGCCAAATCGATGCCGATGCTCTAGATAAATGGTTGAATCTACTAGAAGGGTATTTCTCTGTCCACAAATTTTCCGACAGGGAAAAGATCATCTTTGCGCTCCTTAAGGCCGTCCCCCATGTCAAAAATTGGTGGGAAACTTATTGTGAGCAAAACTCGTCAGACGAGTCTGGATTGTTTGAATATTCCAATCCCACTTGGGCCTCTTTTATAGATGCCGTCAAGGAACAATATTACCCTGTTGGAAACTATGATGACCAGTACACAAAATGGACCATTCTGCATCAAGAGAGGGACCAAACGGTGTCGGAGTACACCAACAAATTTCATACCTTGCGCACAAAGCTAGGTATCAAGGACTCCGAGCGGCACCTAGTACTGAAATATCGCAGTGGCCTACACCGGTACATCCGAACAGAGATGGATTTCCTGGAAATCTCTTCACTCGGATCCACCTATCGATATGCTGTCAAAATTGAGCAGAAATTTCAACAAAAGAACAAGCGTGACTTCGGACCTGTGCAGAAGCAGGGCAAGGGAAACTTTGGCTCGCAGAGCACGGGGCAAGAAAAGGATAACCAATCCCAACCACAGGCGAAGAAGGGTAAAGAAAAGACAAAGAAGGAAACCGGGAAGTGGTGCGAGTTCCACAAAAGCCCCTGGCACAACACTGATGATTGTCGCTCAAAACAGTCATTGGTGGCTGAGATCAAAGCTTCAGAATCAGATCCCAGTTTCGATTCTGACTCGGAACCTAATTTCACGGCCGCGCAAAAAGGGAAGCAGATAATTGATGCAGAACCCAGTGCCGTTGTTGCCACCACACAGATTCAGCCAGAGGAGCCTGAAGAGTCGGAGGCAGAGGAGCGCCTTTTCCACTCACAGATGTGGGTGAAGGGAATTCCCCTACATTTTGTTGTGGACAGCGGCAGCCAGAAGAACCTGATCTCAGAAGAAGTCATCAAGAGATTGGAGCTACCAATAACGCCACACCCACAACCATACACCATTGGATGGCTAAGCCAAGGACGAAGGATCCGTGTCAGTCACCAATGTCGCCTACCATATGGCATCAAGCCCTTCAAAGATGAGGTATTGTGTGATGTGGCCCCACTTGAAGTATGTGATGTTCTTTTAGGACAACCATATATGTGGAAGCGTCATGCTGTATATGAATCACGACCTCGCAGTGTCATTGTCACTTTGGGAGGACAACTCTATCGGATACCAGAGATAGTTACACCTACCCCAAACGAGCAGGGAAGGAAGATAATCTCCCACACTGGGAAATTTTCCCTATTCGCAATTGCCACTAAAGGAGAACATCATATCGCAGAGACATCCACAACCTCTGCCCATCATCCCTCTACTCAGCAGAAACAAGAAAAACAGAAGTTCAGTGCAGCATCGCCTATTCGAGTTCCTTTGCAGTGCAAGGCCACGCATTCAAGGTGCTCCCACAAAAAGAAACCATCAACACCAATGCAAAATACCACAACAACCAAAACTGTTGAACAGCTCCAGCGCAGCCAGCAACAACAATTACAGCCCTCTGAAGATTTCAAAGAAAGGCAACCTTTCTGCTTCAACAAATGTCGCACCAAGAGCTCAACTCGACACACAACTCGACATATGATAAGGGATTTAACGCAATGGAGACCATTGCTTCCTAAGGAGGGAGGATTGATCCAGGTGGATATCGGTGGCAGCCCACCTCTTCCAACTGGCTCAAAACAGTCTTCTGGCAATTTTGGTAAATTACTATTTTTAGCAGTTTTTCGGGTCCTGAACTTCCGGAGCCATTTTGAGGCCCTAAACGACATTTTTTGGCGATTTGGGGGACCAAATGCCTGCCTCCGGCATGCATTTGGGCCCAGTCGAAAGTTGTAAATCTCGGATAGACCTTTCCAATGGGCTACCGAGCGCCCCAAACGGAGATCGTATGCAAAAGTTACGACCCCGGGAAGTTGATGTGCTAACTTACCCAAACGGGGCCCACATGACTTTTGGCGCTTCATCTCCTAGGGTTAGGTTTTTGGATGTTTGGGATTCTTTCCCTCATGCTTATGATAAATAGGCCCTTTGGCCTCTCTTTGTATTCATCTTGGCACGAATGAGCATAGCGGCCACATCTCTTCTCAGAGATAGCTACCACCATTCTAGCTATTGTATTTTACAGTCTGTTCTATTTCCGCTATTTAATAGAATATGTGTTTACTGTATCACTGTGTTATTTGCAATATGATTCTGTATATGCTATCTTTTGTTTCGTTCCCACATAAATCCGGATCAGTGGTATCAGAGCGGTCTGCTCTTTGATTGTTTCTCGGTGCATGTCCCCGACGAGGTCAGGATACAGAGAGTTGGGTCTCGAACTAGTTTCACTTGGGGAAGACCACTCTCGCCGCCCCAAACGGCCTCCCATGGCGGAAGAAAAGAGAGACGACGGAGCAGTAGATCCTATCAAGTTGTTGCTCGAGGAAGCCCTCGCGCGACAGAGGATCGAGATGATGGATAATTTCGCCCAAATCCTTCAACGCATGCCAACAGCGGCAAATGCACCCTCAACGAGCAGCCATTTCGGAGATACGACTCCCTTCAAGGTACAAGTTAATTTTGATATCCCCTTGTTTGAAGGCCAAATCGATGCCGATGCTCTAGATAAATGGTTGAATCTACTAGAAGGGTATTTCTCTGTCCACAAATTTTCCGACAGGGAAAAGATCATCTTTGCGCTCCTTAAGGCCGTCCCCCATGTCAAAAATTGGTGGGAAACTTATTGTGAGCAAAACTCGTCAGACGAGTCTGGATTGTTTGAATATTCCAATCCCACTTGGGCCTCTTTTATAGATGCCGTCAAGGAACAATATTACCCTGTTGGAAACTATGATGACCAGTACACAAAATGGACCATTCTGCATCAAGAGAGGGACCAAACGGTGTCGGAGTACACCAACAAATTTCATACCTTGCGCACAAAGCTAGGTATCAAGGACTCCGAGCGGCACCTAGTACTGAAATATCGCAGTGGCCTACACCGGTACATCCGAACAGAGATGGATTTCCTGGAAATCTCTTCACTCGGATCCACCTATCGATATGCTGTCAAAATTGAGCAGAAATTTCAACAAAAGAACAAGCGTGACTTCGGACCTGTGCAGAAGCAGGGCAAGGGAAACTTTGGCTCGCAGAGCACGGGGCAAGAAAAGGATAACCAATCCCAACCACAGGCGAAGAAGGGTAAAGAAAAGACAAAGAAGGAAACCGGGAAGTGGTGCGAGTTCCACAAAAGCCCCTGGCACAACACTGATGATTGTCGCTCAAAACAGTCATTGGTGGCTGAGATCAAAGCTTCAGAATCAGATCCCAGTTTCGATTCTGACTCGGAACCTAATTTCACGGCCGCGCAAAAAGGGAAGCAGATAATTGATGCAGAACCCAGTGCCGTTGTTGCCACCACACAGATTCAGCCAGAGGAGCCTGAAGAGTCGGAGGCAGAGGAGCGCCTTTTCCACTCACAGATGTGGGTGAAGGGAATTCCCCTACATTTTGTTGTGGACAGCGGCATCCAGAAGAACCTGATCTCAGAAGAAGTCATCAAGAGATTGGAGCTACCAATAACGCCACACCCACAACCATACACCATTGGATGGCTAAGCCAAGGACGAAGGATCCGTGTCAGTCACCAATGTCGCCTACCATATGGCATCAAGCCCTTCAAAGATGAGGTATTGTGTGATGTGGCCCCACTTGAAGTATGTGATGTTCTTTTAGGACAACCATATATGTGGAAGCGTCATGCTGTATATGAATCACGACCTCGCAGTGTCATTGTCACTTTGGGAGGACAACTCTATCGGATACCAGAGATAGTTACACCTACCCCAAACGAGCAGGGAAGGAAGATAATCTCCCACACTGGGAAATTTTCCCTATTCGCAATTGCCACTAAAGGAGAACATCATATCGCAGAGACATCCACAACCTCTGCCCATCATCCCTCTACTCAGCAGAAACAAGAAAAACAGAAGTTCAGTGCAGCATCGCCTATTCGAGTTCCTTTGCAGTGCAAGGCCACGCATTCAAGGTGCTCCCACAAAAAGAAACCATCAACACCAATGCAAAATACCACAACAACCAAAACTGTTGAACAGCTCCAGCGCAGCCAGCAACAACAATTACAGCCCTCTGAAGATTTCAAAGAAAGGCAACCTTTCTGCTTCAACAAATGTCGCACCAAGAGCTCAACTCGACACACAACTCGACATATGATAAGGGATTTAACGCAATGGAGACCATTGCTTCCTAAGGAGGGAGGATTGATCCAGGTGGATATCGGTGGCAGCCCACCTCTTCCAACTGGCTCAAAACAGTCTTCTGGCAATTTTGGTAAATTACTATTTTTAGCAGTTTTTCGGGTCCTGAACTTCCGGAGCCATTTTGAGGCCCTAAACGACATTTTTTGGCGATTTGGGGGACCAAATGGATGCCTCCGGCATGCATTTGGGCCCAGTCGAAAGTTGTAAATCTCGGATAGACCTTTCCAACGGGCTACCGAGCGCCCCAAACGGAGATCGCATGGAAAAGTTACGACCCCGGGAAGTTGATGTGCTAACTTACCCAAACGGGGCCCACATGACTTTTGGCGCTTCATCTCCTAGGGTTAGGTTTTTGGATGTTTGGGATTCTTTCCCTCATGCTTATGATAAATAGGCCCTTTGGCCTCTCTTTGTATTCATCTTGGCACGAATGAGCATAGCGGCCACATCTCTTCTCAGAGATAGCTACCACCATTCTAGCTATTGTATTTTACAGTCTGTTCTATTTCCGCTATTTAATAGAATATGTGTTTACTGTATCACTGTGTTATTTGCAATATGATTCTGTATATGCTATCTTTTGTTTCGTTCCCACATAAATCCGGATCAGTGGTATCAGAGCGGTCTGCTCTTTGATTGTTTCTCGGTGCATGTCCCCGACGAGGTCAGGATACAGAGAGTTGGGTCTCGAACTAGTTTCACTTGGGGAAGACCACTCTCGCCGCCCCAAACGGCCTCCCATGGCGGAAGAAAAGAGAGACGACGGAGCAGTAGATCCTATCAAGTTGTTGCTCGAGGAAGCCCTCGCGCGACAGAGGATCGAGATGATGGATAATTTCGCCCAAATCCTTCAACGCATGCCAACAGCGGCAAATGCACCCTCAACGAGCAGCCATTTCGGAGATACGACTCCCTTCAAGGTACAAGTTAATTTTGATATCCCCTTGTTTGAAGGCCAAATCGATGCCGATGCTCTAGATAAATGGTTGAATCTACTAGAAGGGTATTTCTCTGTCCACAAATTTTCCGACAGGGAAAAGATCATCTTTGCGCTCCTTAAGGCCGTCCCCCATGTCAAAAATTGGTGGGAAACTTATTGTGAGCAAAACTCGTCAGACGAGTCTGGATTGTTTGAATATTCCAATCCCACTTGGGCCTCTTTTATAGATGCCGTCAAGGAACAATATTACCCTGTTGGAAACTATGATGACCAGTACACAAAATGGACCATTCTGCATCAAGAGAGGGACCAAACGGTGTCGGAGTACACCAACAAATTTCATACCTTGCGCACAAAGCTAGGTATCAAGGACTCCGAGCGGCACCTAGTACTGAAATATCGCAGTGGCCTACACCGGTACATCCGAACAGAGATGGATTTCCTGGAAATCTCTTCACTCGGATCCACCTATCGATATGCTGTCAAAATTGAGCAGAAATTTCAACAAAAGAACAAGCGTGACTTCGGACCTGTGCAGAAGCAGGGCAAGGGAAACTTTGGCTCGCAGAGCACGGGGCAAGAAAAGGATAACCAATCCCAACCACAGGCGAAGAAGGGTAAAGAAAAGACAAAGAAGGAAACCGGGAAGTGGTGCGAGTTCCACAAAAGCCCCTGGCACAACACTGATGATTGTCGCTCAAAACAGTCATTGGTGGCTGAGATCAAAGCTTCAGAATCAGATCCCAGTTTCGATTCTGACTCGGAACCTAATTTCACGGGCCGCGCAAAAAGGGAAGCAGATAATTGATGCAGAACCCAGTGCCGTTGTTGCCACCACACAGATTCAGCCAGAGGAGCCTGAAGAGTCGGAGGCAGAGGAGCGCCTTTTCCACTCACAGATGTGGGTGAAGGGAATTCCCCTACATTTTGTTGTGGACAGCGGCAGCCAGAAGAACCTGATCTCAGAAGAAGTCATCAAGAGATTGGAGCTACCAATAACGCCACACCCACAACCATACACCATTGGATGGCTAAGCCAAGGACGAAGGATCCGTGTCAGTCACCAATGTCGCCTACCATATGGCATCAAGCCCTTCAAAGATGAGGTATTGTGTGATGTGGCCCCACTTGAAGTATGTGATGTTCTTTTAGGACAACCATATATGTGGAAGCGTCATGCTGTATATGAATCACGACCTCGCAGTGTCATTGTCACTTTGGGAGGACAACTCTATCGGATACCAGAGATAGTTACACCTACCCCAAACGAGCAGGGAAGGAAGATAATCTCCCACACTGGGAAATTTTCCCTATTCGCAATTGCCACTAAAGGAGAACATCATATCGCAGAGACATCCACAACCTCTGCCCATCATCCCTCTACTCAGCAGAAACAAGAAAAACAGAATTTCAGTGCAGCATCGCCTATTCGAGTTCCTTTGCAGTGCAAGGCCACGCATTCAAGGTGCTCCCACAAAAAGAAACCATCAACACCAATGCAAAATACCACAACAACCAAAACTGTTGAACAGCTCCAGCGCAGCCAGCAACAACAATTACAGCCCTCTGAAGATTTCAAAGAAAGGCAACCTTTCTGCTTCAACAAATGTCGCACCAAGAGCTCAACTCGACACACAACTCGACATATGATAAGGGATTTAACGCAATGGAGACCATTGCTTCCTAAGGAGGGAGGATTGATCCAGGTGGATATCGGTGGCAGCCCACCTCTTCCAACTGGCTCAAAACAGTCTTCTGGCAATTTTGGTAAATTACTATTTTTAGCAGTTTTTCGGGTCCTGAACTTCCGGAGCCATTTTGAGGCCCTAAACGACATTTTTTGGCGATTTGGGGGACCAAATGGTTGCCTCTGGCATGCATTTGGTCCCAGTCGAAAGTTGTAAATCTCGGATAGACCTTTCCAACGGGCTACCGAGCGCCCCAAACGGAGATCGCATGCAAAAGTTACGACCCCGGGAAGTTGATGTGCTAACTTACCCAAACGGGGCCCACATGACTTTTGGCGCTTCATCTCCTAGGGTTAGGTTTTTGGATGTTTGGGATTCTTTCCCTCATGCTTATGATAAATAGGCCCTTTGGCCTCTCTTTGTATTCATCTTGGCACGAATGAGCATAGCGGCCACATCTCTTCTCAGAGATAGCTACCACCATTCTAGCTATTGTATTTTACAGTCTGTTCTATTTCCGCTATTTAATAGAATATGTGTTTACTGTATCACTGTGTTATTTGCAATATGATTCTGTATATGCTATCTTTTGTTTCGTTCCCACATAAATCCGGATCAGTGGTATCAGAGCGGTCTGCTCTTTGATTGTTTCTCGGTGCATGTCCCCGACGAGGTCAGGATACAGAGAGTTGGGTCTCGAACTAGTTTCACTTGGGGAAGACCACTCTCGCCGACCCAAACGGCCTCCCATGGCGGAAGAAAAGAGAGACGACGGAGCAGTAGATCCTATCAAGTTGTTGCTCGAGGAAGCCCTCGCGCGACAGAGGATCGAGATGATGGATAATTTCGCCCAAATCCTTCAACGCATGCCAACAGCGGCAAATGCACCCTCAACGAGCAGCCATTTCGGAGATACGACTCCCTTCAAGGTACAAGTTAATTTTGATATCCCCTTGTTTGAAGGCCAAATCGATGCCGATGCTCTAGATAAATGGTTGAATCTACTAGAAGGGTATTTCTCTGTCCACAAATTTTCCGACAGGGAAAAGATCATCTTTGCGCTCCTTAAGGCCGTCCCCCATGTCAAAAATTGGTGGGAAACTTATTGTGAGCAAAACTCGTCAGACGAGTCTGGATTGTTTGAATATTCCAATCCCACTTGGGCCTCTTTTATAGATGCCGTCAAGGAACAATATTACCCTGTTGGAAACTATGATGACCAGTACACAAAATGGACCATTCTGCATCAAGAGAGGGACCAAACGGTGTCGGAGTACACCAACAAATTTCATACCTTGCGCACAAAGCTAGGTATCAAGGACTCCGAGCGGCACCTAGTACTGAAATATCGCAGTGGCCTACACCGGTACATCCGAACAGAGATGGATTTCCTGTAAATCTCTTCACTCGGATCCACCTATCGATATGCTGTCAAAATTGAGCAGAAATTTCAACAAAAGAACAAGCGTGACTTCGGACCTGTGCAGAAGCAGGGAAAGGGAAACTTTGGCTCGCAGAGCACGGGGCAAGAAAAGGATAACCAATCCCAACCACAGGCGAAGAAGGGTAAAGAAAAGACAAAGAAGGAAACCGGGAAGTGGTGCGAGTTCCACAAAAGCCCCTAGCACAACACTGATGATTGTCGCTCAAAACAGTCATTGGTGGCTGAGATCAAAGCTTCAGAATCAGATCCCAGTTTCGATTCTGACTCGGAACCTAATTTCACGGCCGCGCAAAAAGGGAAGCAGATAATTGATGCAGAACCCAGTGCCGTTGTTGCCACCACACAGATTCATCCAGAGGAGCCTGAAGAGTCGGAGGCAGAGGAGCGCCTTTTCCACTCACAGATGTGGGTGAAGGGAATTCCCCTACATTTTGTTGTGGACAGCGGCAGCCAGAAGAACCTGATCTCAGAAGAAGTCATCAAGAGATTGGAGCTACCAATAACGCCACACCCACAACCATACACCATTGGATGGCTAAGCCAAGGACGAAGGATCCGTGTCAGTCACCAATGTCGCCTACCATATGGCATCAAGCCCTTCAAAGATGAGGTATTGTGTGATGTGGCCCCACTTGAAGTATGTGATGTTCTTTTAGGACAACCATATATGTGGAAGCGTCATGCTGTATATGAATCACGACCTCGCAGTGTCATTGTCACTTTGGGAGGACAACTCTATCGGATACCAGAGATAGTTACACCTACCCCAAACGAGCAGGGAAGGAAGATAATCTCCCACACTGGGAAATTTTCCCTATTCGCAATTGCCACTAAAGGAGAACATCATATCGCAGAGACATCCACAACCTCTGCCCATCATCCCTCTACTCAGCAGAAAAAAGAAAAACAGAAGTTCAGTGCAGCATCGCCTATTCGAGTTCCTTTGCAGTGCAAGGCCACGCATTCAAGGTGCTCCCACAAAAAGAAACCATCAACACCAATGCAAAATACCACAACAACCAAAACTGTTGAACAGCTCCAGCGCAGCCAGCAACAACAATTACAGCCCTCTGAAGATTTCAAAGAAAGGCAACCTTTCTGCTTCAACAAATGTCGCACCAAGAGCTCAACTCGACACACAACTCGACATATGATAAGGGATTTAACGCAATGGAGACCATTGCTTCCTAAGGAGGGAGGATTGATCCAGGTGGATATCGGTGGCAGCCCACCTCTTCCAACTGGCTCAAAACAGTCTTCTGGCAATTTTGGTATATTACTATTTTTAGCAGTTTTTCGGGTCCTGAACTTCCGGAGCCATTTTGAGGCCCTAAACGACATTTTTTGGCGATTTGGGGGACCAAATGGTTGCCCCCGGCATGCATTTGGGCCCAGTCGAAAGTTGTAAATCTCGGATAGACCTTTCCAACGGGCTACCGAGCGCCCCAAACGGAGATCGCATGCAAAAGTTACGACCCCGGGAAGTTGATGTGCTAACTTACCCAAACGGGGCCCACATGACTTTTGGCGCTTCATCTCCTAGGGTTAGGTTTTTGGATGTTTGGGATTCTTTCCCTCATGCTTATGATAAATAGGCCCTTTGGCCTCTCTTTGTATTCATCTTGGCACGAATGAGCATAGCGGCCACATCTCTTCTCAGAGATAGCTACCACCATTCTAGCTATTGTATTTTACAGTCTGTTCTATTTCCGCTATTTAATAGAATATGTGTTTACTGTATCACTGTGTTATTTGCAATATGATTCTGTATATGCTATCTTTTGTTTCGTTCCCACATAAATCCGGATCAGTGGTATCAGAGCGGTCTGCTCTTTGATTGTTTCTCGGTGCATGTCCCCGACGAGGTCAGGATACAGAGAGTTGGGTCTCGAACTAGTTTCACTTGGGGAAGACCACTCTCGCCGCCCCAAACGGCCTCCCATGGCGGAAGAAAAGAGAGACGACGGAGCAGTAGATCCTATCAAGTTGTTGCTCGAGGAAGCCCTCGCGCGACAGAGGATCGAGATGATGGATAATTTCGCCCAAATCCTTCAACGCATGCCAACAGCGGCAAATGCACCCTCAACGAGCAGCCATTTCGGAGATACGACTCCCTTCAAGGTACAAGTTAATTTTGATATCCCCTTGTTTGAAGGCCAAATCGATGCCGATGCTCTAGATAAATGGTTGAATCTACTAGAAGGGTATTTCTCTGTCCACAAATTTTCCGACAGGGAAAAGATCATCTTTGCGCTCCTTAAGGCCGTCCCCCATGTCAAAAATTGGTGGGAAACTTATTGTGAGCAAAACTCGTCAGACGAGTCTGGATTGTTTGAATATTCCAATCCCACTTGGGCCTCTTTTATAGATGCCGTCAAGGAACAATATTACCCTGTTGGAAACTATGATGACCAGTACACAAAATGGACCATTCTGCATCAAGAGAGGGACCAAACGGTGTCGGAGTACACCAACAAATTTCATACCTTGCGCACAAAGCTAGGTATCAAGGACTCCGAGCGGCACCTAGTACTGAAATATCGCAGTGGCCTACACCGGTACATCCGAACAGAGATGGATTTCCTGGAAATCTCTTCACTCGGATCCACCTATCGATATGCTGTCAAAATTGAGCAGAAATTTCAACAAAAGAACAAGCGTGACTTCGGACCTGTGCAGAAGCAGGGCAAGGGAAACTTTGGCTCGCAGAGCACGGGGCAAGAAAAGGATAACCAAACCCAACCACAGGCGAAGAAGGGTAAAGAAAAGACAAAGAAGGAAACCGGGAAGTGGTGCGAGTTCCACAAAAGCCCCTGGCACAACACTGATGATTGTCGCTCAAAACAGTCATTGGTGGCTGAGATCAAAGCTTCAGAATCAGATCCCAGTTTCGATTCTGACTCGGAACCTAATTTCACGGCCGCGCAAAAAGGGAAGCAGATAATTGATGCAGAACCCAGTGCCGTTGTTGCCACCACACAGATTCAGCCAGAGGAGCCTGAAGAGTCGGAGGCAGAGGAGCGCCTTTTCCACTCA
Organism: Larix kaempferi; assembly: GCA_027924585.1. Classification (NCBI taxonomy): domain Eukaryota; kingdom Viridiplantae; phylum Streptophyta; class Pinopsida; order Pinales; family Pinaceae; genus Larix; species Larix kaempferi. The sequence continues at coordinate 4,632,287 of BSBM01000319.1, forward strand.
CAGATGTGGGTGAAGGGAATTCCCCTACATTTTGTTGTGGACAGCGGCAGCCAGAAGAACCTGATCTCAGAAGAAGTCATCAAGAGATTGGAGCTACCAATAACGCCACACCCACAACCATACACCATTGGATGGCTAAGCCAAGGACGAAGGATCCGTGTCAGTCACCAATGTCGCCTACCATATGGCATCAAGCCCTTCAAAGATGAGGTATTGTGTGATGTGGCCCCACTTGAAGTATGTGATGTTCTTTTAGGACAACCATATATGTGGAAGCGTCATGCTGTATATGAATCACGACCTCGCAGTGTCATTGTCACTTTGGGAGGACAACTCTATCGGATACCAGAGATAGTTACACCTACCCCAAACGAGCAGGGAAGGAAGATAATCTCCCACACTGGGAAATTTTCCCTATTCGCAATTGCCACTAAAGGAGAACATCATATCGCAGAGACATCCACAACCTCTGCCCATCATCCCTCTACTCAGCAGAAACAAGAAAAACAGAAGTTCAGTGCAGCATCGCCTATTCGAGTTCCTTTGCAGTGCAAGGCCACGCATTCAAGGTGCTCCCACAAAAAGAAACCATCAACACCAATGCAAAATACCACAACAACCAAAACTGTTGAACAGCTCCAGCGCAGCCAGCAACAACAATTACAGCCCTCTGAAGATTTCAAAGAAAGGCAACCTTTCTGCTTCAACAAATGTCGCACCAAGAGCTCAACTCGACACACAACTCGACATATGATAAGGGATTTAACGCAATGGAGACCATTGCTTCCTAAGGAGGGAGGATTGATCCAGGTGGATATCGGTGGCAGCCCACCTCTTCCAACTGGCTCAAAACAGTCTTCTGGCAATTTTGGTAAATTACTATTTTTAGCAGTTTTTCGGGTCCTGAACTTCCGGAGCCATTTTGAGGCCCTAAACGACATTTTTTGGCGATTTGGGGGACCAAATGGTTGCCCCCGGCATGCATTTGGGCCCAGTCGAAAGTTGTAAATCTCGGATAGACCTTTCCAACGGGCTACCGAGCGCCCCAAACGGAGATCGCATGCAAAAGTTACGACCCCGGGAAGTTGATGTGCTAACTTACCCAAACGGGGCCCACATGACTTTTGGCGCTTCATCTCCTAGGGTTAGGTTTTTGGATGTTTGGGATTCTTTCCCTCATGCTTATGATAAATAGGCCCTTTGGCCTCTCTTTGTATTCATCTTGGCACGAATGAGCATAGCGGCCACATCTCTTCTCAGAGATAGCTACCACCATTCTAGCTATTGTATTTTACAGTCTGTTCTATTTCCGCTATTTAATAGAATGTGTTTACTGTATCACTGTGTTATTTGCAATATATCTCTGTATATGATTCTGTATATGCTATCTTTTGTTTCGTTCCCACATAAATCCGGATCAGTGGTATCAGAGCGGTCTGCTCTTTGATTGTTTCTCGGTGCATGTCCCCGACGAGGTCAGGATACAGAGAGTTGGGTCTCGAACTAGTTTCACTTGGGGAAGACCACTCTCGCCGCCCCAAACGGCCTTCCATGGCGGAAGAAAAGAGAGACGACGGAGCAGTAGATCCTATCAAGTTGTTGCTCGAGGAAGCCCTCGCGCGACAGAGGATCGAGATGATGGATAATTTCGCCCAAATCCTTCAACGCATGCCAACAGCGGCAAATGCACCCTCAACGAGCAGCCATTTCGGAGATACGACTCCCTTCAAGGTACAAGTTAATTTTGATATCCCCTTGTTTGAAGGCCAAATCGATGCCGATGCTCTAGATAAATGGTTGAATCTACTAGAAGGGTATTTCTCTGTCCACAAATTTTCCGACAGGGAAAAGATCATCTTTGCGCTCCTTAAGGACGTCCCCCATGTCAAAAATTGGTGGGAAACTTATTGTGAGCAAAACTCGTCAGACGAGTCTGGATTGTTTGAATATTCCAATCCCACTTGGGCCTCTTTTATAGATGCCGTCAAGAAACAATATTACCCTGTTGGAAACTATGATGACCAGTACACAAAATGGACCATTCTGCATCAAGAGAGGGACCAAACGGTGTCGGAGTACACCAACAAATTTCATACCTTGCGCACAAAGCTAGGTATCAAGGACTCCGAGCGGCACCTAGTACTGAAATATCACAGTGGCCTACACCGGTACATCCGAACAGAGATGGATTTCCTGGAAATCTCTTCACTCGGATCCACCTATCGATATGCTGTCAAAATTGAGCAGAAATTTCAACAAAAGAACAAGCGTGACTTCGGACCTGTGCAGAAGCAGGGCAAGGGAAACTTTGGCTCGCAGAGCACGGGGCAAGAAAAGGATAACCAATCCCAACCACAGGCGAAGAAGGGTAAAGAAAAGACAAAGAAGGAAACCGGGAAGTGGTGCGAGTTCCACAAAAGCCCCTGGCACAACACTGATGATTGTCGCTCAAAACAGTCATTGGTGGCTGAGATCAAAGCTTCAGAATCAGATCCCAGTTTCGATTCTGACTCGGAACCTAATTTCACGGCCGCGCAAAAAGGGAAGCAGATAATTGATGCAGAACCCAGTGCCGTTGTTGCCACCACACAGATTCAGCCAGAGGAGCCTGAAGAGTCGGAGGCAGAGGAGCGCCTTTTCCACTCACAGATGTGGGTGAAGGGAATTCCCCTACATTTTGTTGTGGACAGCGGCAGCCAGAAGAACCTGATCTCAGAAGAAGTCATCAAGAGATTGGAGCTACCAATAACGCCACACCCACAACCATACACCATTGGATGGCTAAGCCAAGGACGAAGGATCCGTGTCAGTCACCAATGTCGCCTACCATATGGCATCAAGCCCTTCAAAGATGAGGTATTGTGTGATGTGGCCCCACTTGAAGTATGTGATGTTCTTTTAGGACAACCATATATGTGGAAGCGTCATGCTGTATATGAATCACGACCTCGCAGTGTCATTGTCACTTTGGGAGGACAACTCTATCGGATACCAGAGATAGTTACACCTACCCCAAACGAGCAGGGAAGGAAGATAATCTCCCACACTGGGAAATTTTCCCTATTCGCAATTGCCACTAAAGGAGAACATCATATCGCAGAGACATCCACAACCTCTGCCCATCATCCCTCTACTCAGCAGAAACAAGAAAAACAGAAGTTCAGTGCAGCATCGCCTATTCGAGTTCCTTTGCAGTGCAAGGCCACGCATTCAAGGTGCTCCCACAAAAAGAAACCATCAACACCAATGCAAAATACCACAACAACCAAAACTGTTGAACAGCTCCAGCGCAGCCAGCAACAACAATTACAACCCTCTGAAGATTTCAAAGAAAGGCAACCTTTCTGCTTCAACAAATGTCGCACCAAGAGCTCAACTCGACACACAACTCGACATATGATAAGGGATTTAACGCAATGGAGACCATTGCTTCCTAAGGAGGGAGGATTGATCCAGGTGGATATCGGTGGCAGCCCACCTCTTCCAACTGGCTCAAAACAGTCTTCTGGCAATTTTGGTAAATTACTATTTTTAGCAGTTTTTCGGGTCCTGAACTTCCGGAGCCATTTTGAGGCCCTAAACGACATTTTTTGGCGATTTGGGGGACCAAATGGTTGCCCCCGGCATGCATTTGGGCCCAGTCGAAAGTTGTAAATCTCGGATAGACCTTTCCAACGGGCTACCGAGCGCCCCAACCGGAGATCGCATGCAAAAGTTACGACCCCGGGAAGTTGATGTGCTAACTTACCCAAACGGGGCCCACATGACTTTTGGCGCTTCATCTCCTAGGGTTAGGTTTTTGGATGTTTGGGATTCTTTCCCTCATGCTTATGATAAATAGGCCCTTTGGCCTCTCTTTGTATTCATCTTGGCACGAATGAGCATAGCGGCCACATCTCTTCTCAGAGATAGCTACCACCATTCTAGCTATTGTATTTTACAGTCTGTTCTATTTCCGCTATTTAATAGAATATGTGTTTACTGTATCACTGTGTTATTTGCAATATGATTCTGTATATGCTATCTTTTGTTTCGTTCCCACATAAATCCGGATCAGTGGTATCAGAGCGGTCTGCTCTTTGATTGTTTCTCGGTGCATGTCCCCGACGAGGTCAGGATACAGAGAGTTGGGTCTCGAACTAGTTTCACTTGGGGAAGACCACTCTCGCCGCCCCAAACGGCCTCCCATGGCGGAAGAAAAGAGAGACGACGGAGCAGTAGATCCTATCAAGTTGTTGCTCGAGGAAGCCCTCGCGCGACAGAGGATCGAGATGATGGATTATTTCGCCCAAATCCTTCAACGCATGCCAACAGCGGCAAATGCACCCTCAACGAGCAGCCATTTCGGAGATACGACTCCCTTCAAGGTACAAGTTAATTTTGATATCCCCTTGTTTGAAGGCCAAATCGATGCCGATGCTCTAGATAAATGGTTGAATCTACTAGAAGGGTATTTCTCTGTCCACAAATTTTCCGACAGGGAAAAGATCATCTTTGCGCTCCTTAAGGCCGTCCCCCATGTCAAAAATTGGTGGGAAACTTATTGTGAGCAAAACTCGTCAGACGAGTCTGGATTGTTTGAATATTCCAATCCCACTTGGGCCTCTTTTATAGATGCCGTCAAGGAACAATATTACCCTGTTGGAAACTATGATGACCAGTACACAAAATGGACCATTCTGCATCAAGAGAGGGACCAAACGGTGTCGGAGTACACCAACAAATTTCATACCTTGCGCACAAAGCTAGGTATCAAGGACTCCGAGCGGCACCTAATACTGAAATATCGCAGTGGCCTACACCGGTACATCCGAACAGAGATGGATCTCCTGGAAATCTCTTCACTCGGATCCACCTATCGATATGCTGTCAAAATTGAGCAGAAATTTCAAGAAAAGAACAAGCGTGACTTCGGACCTGTGCAGAAGCAGGGCAAGGGAAACTTTGGCTCGCAGAGCACGGGGCAAGAAAAGGATAACCAATCCCAACAACAGGCGAAGAAGGGTAAAGAAAAGACAAAGAAGGAAACCGGGAAGTGGTGCGAGTTCCACAAAAGCCCCTGGCACAACACTGATGATTGTCGCTCAAAACAGTCATTGGTGGCTGAGATCAAAGCTTCAGAATCAGATCCCAGTTTCGATTCTGACTCGGAACCTAATTTCACGGCCGCGCAAAAAGGGAAGCAGATAATTGATGCAGAACCCAGTGCCGTTGTTGCCACCACACAGATTCAGCCAGAGGAGCCCGAAGAGTCGGAGGCAGAGGAGCGCCTTTTCCACTCACAGATGTGGGTGAAGGGAATTCCCCTACATTTTGTTGTGGACAGCGGCAGCCAGAAGAACCTGATCTCAGAAGAAGTCATCAAGAGATTGGAGCTACCAATAACGCCACACCCACAACCATACACCATTGGATGGCTAAGCCAAGGACGAAGGATCCGTGTCAGTCACCAATGTCGCCTACCATATGGCATCAAGCCCTTCAAAGATGAGGTATTGTGTGATGTGGCCCCACTTGAAGTATGTGATGTTCTTTTAGGACAACCATATATGTGGAAGCGTCATGCTGTATATGAATCACGACCTCGCAGTGTCATTGTCACTTTGGGAGGACAACTCTATCGGATACCAGAGATAGTTACACCTACCCCAAACGAGCAGGGAAGGAAGATAATCTCCCACACTGGGAAATTTTCCCTATTCGCAATTGCCACTAAAGGAGAACATCATATCGCAGAGACATCCACAACCTCTGCCCATCATCCCTCTACTCAGCAGAAACAAGAAAAACAGAAGTTCAGTGCAGCATCGCCTATTCGAGTTCCTTTGCAGTGCAAGGCCACGCATTCAAGGTGCTCCCACAAAAAGAAACCATCAACACCAATGCAAAATACCACAACAACCAAAAGTGTTGAACAGCTCCAGCGCAGCCAACAACAACAATTACAGCCCTCTGAAGATTTCAAAGAAAGGCAACCTTTCTGCTTCAACAAATGTCGCACCAAGAGCTCAACTCGACACACAACTCGACATATGATAAGGGATTTAACGCAATGGAGACCATTGCTTCCTAAGGAGGGAGGATTGATCCAGGTGGATATCGGTGGCAGCCCACCTCTTCCAACTGGCTCAAAACAGTCTTCTGGCAATTTTGGTAAATTACTATTTTTAGCAGTTTTTCGGGTCCTGAACTTCCGGAGCCATTTTGAGGCCCTAAACGACATTTTTTGGCGATTTGGGGGACCAAATGGTTGCCTCCGGCATGCATTTGGGCCCAGTCGAAAGTTGTAAATCTCGGATAGACCTTTCCAACGGGCTACCGAGCGCCCCAAACGGAGATCGCATGCAAAAGTTACGACCCCGGGAAGTTGATGTGCTAACTTACCCAAACGGGGCCCACATGACTTTTGGCGCTTCATCTCCTAGGGTTAGGTTTTTGGATGTTTGGGATTCTTTCCCTCATGCTTATGATAAATAGGCCCTTTGGCCTCTCTTTGTATTCATCTTGGCACGAATGAGCATAGCGGCCACATCTCTTCTCAGAGATAGCTACCACCATTCTAGCTATTGTATTTTACAGTCTGTTCTATTTCCGCTATTTAATAGAATATGTGTTTACTGTATCACTGTGTTATTTGCAATATAACTCTGTATATGATTCTGTATATGCTATCTTTTGTTTCGTTCCCACATAAATCCGGATCAGTGGTATCAGAGCGGTCTGCTCTTTGATTGTTTCTCGGTGCATGTCCCCGACGAGGTCAGGATACAGAGAGTTGGGTCTCGAACTAGTTTCACTTGGGGAAGACCACTCTCGCCGCCCCAAACGGCCTCCCATGGCGGAAGAAAAGAGAGACGACGGAGCAGTAGATCCTATCAAGTTGTTGCTCGAGGAAGCCCTCGCGCGACAGAGGATCGAGATGATGGATAATTTCGCCCAAATCCTTCAACGCATGCCAACAGCGGCAAATGCACCCTCAACGAGCAGCCATTTCGGAGATACGACTCCCTTCAAGGTACAAGTTAATTTTGATATCCCCTTGTTTGAAGGCCAAATCGATGCCGATGCTCTAGATAAATGGTTGAATCTACTAGAAGGGTATTTCTCTGTCCACAAATTTTCCGACAGGGAAAAGATCATCTTTGCGCTCCTTAAGGCCGTCCCCCATGTCAAAAATTGGTGGGAAACTTATTGTGAGCAAAACTCGTCAGACGAGTCTGGATTGTTTGAATATTCCAATCCCACTTGGGCCTCTTTTATAGATGCCATCAAGGAACAATATTACCCTGTTGGAAACTATGATGACCAGTACACAAAATGGACCATTCTGCATCAAGAGAGGGACCAAACGGTGTCGGAGTACACCAACAAATTTCATACCTTGCGCACAAAGCTAGGTATCAAGGACTCCGAGCGGCACCTAGTACTGAAATATCGCAGTGGCCTACACCGGTACATCCGAACAGAGATGGATTTCCTGGAAATCTCTTCACTCGGATCCACCTATCGATATGCTGTCAAAATTGAGCAGAAATTTCAACAAAAGAACAAGCGTGACTTCGGACCTGTGCAGAAGCAGGGCAAGGGAAACTTTGGCTCGCAGAGCACGGGGCAAGAAAAGGATAACCAATCCCAACCACAGGCGAAGAAGGGTAAAGAAAAGACAAAGAAGGAAACCGGGAAGTGGTGCGAGTTCCACAAAAGCCCCTGGCACAACACTGATGATTGTCGCTCAAAACAGTCATTGGTGGCTGAGATCAAAGCTTCAGAATCCGATCCCAGTTTCGATTCTGACTCGGAACCTAATTTCACGGCCGCGCAAAAAGGGAAGCAGATAATTGATGCAGAACCCAGTGCCGTTGTGTCCACCACACAGATTCAGCCAGAGGAGCCTGAAGAGTCGGAGGCAGAGGAGCGCCTTTTCCACTCACAGATGTGGGTGAAGGGAATTCCCCTACATTTTGTTGTGGACAGCGGCAGCCAGAAGAACCTGATCTCAGAAGAAGTCATCAAGAGATTGGAGCTACCAATAACGCCACACCCACAACCATACACCATTGGATGGCTAAGCCAAGGACGAAGGATCCGTGTCAGTCACCAATGTCGCCTACCATATGGCATCAAGCCCTTCAAAGATGAGGTATTGTGTGATGTGGCCCCACTTGAAGTATGTGATGTTCTTTTAGGACAACCATATATGTGGAAGCGTCATGCTGTATATGAATCACGACCTCGCAGTGTCATTGTCACTTTGGGAGGACAACTCTATCGGATACCAGAGATAGTTACACCTACCCCAAACGAGCAGGGAAGGAAGATAATCTCCCACACTGGGAAATTTTCCCTATTCGCAATTGCCACTAAAGGAGAACATCATATCGCAGAGACATCCACAACCTCTGCCCATCATCCCTCTACTCAGCAGAAACAAGAAAAACAGAAGTTCAGTGCAGCATCGCCTATTCGAGTTCCTTTGCAGTGCAAGGCCACGCATTCAAGGTGCTCCCACAAAAAGAAACCATCAACACCAATGCAAAATACCACAACAACCAAAACTGTTGAACAGCTCCAGCGCAGCCAGCAACAACAATTACAGCCCTCTGAAGATTTCAAAGAAAGGCAACCTTTCTGCTTCAACAAATGTCGCACCAAGAGCTCAACTCGACACACAACTCGACATATGATAAGGGATTTAACGCAATGGAGACCATTGCTTCCTAAGGAGGGAGGATTGATCCAGGTGGATATCGGTGGCAGCCCACCTCTTCCAACTGTCTCAAAAAAGTCTTCTGGCAATTTTGGTAAATTACTATTTTTAGCAGTTTTTCGGGTCCTGAACTTCCGGAGCCATTTTGAGGCCCTAAACGACATTTTTTGGCGATTTGGGGGACCAAATGGTTGCCCCCGGCATGCATTTGGGCCCAGTCGAAAGTTGTAAATCTCGGATAGACCTTTCCAACGGGCTACCGAGCGCCCCAAACGGAGATCGCATGCAAAAGTTACGACCCCGGGAAGTTGATGTGCTAACTTACCCCAAACGGGGCCCACATGACTTTTGGCGCTTCATCTCCTAGGGTTAGGTTTTTGGATGTTTGGGATTCTTTCCCTCATACTTATGATAAATAGGCCCTTTGGCCTCTCTTTGTATTCATCTTGGCACGAATGAGCATAGCGGCCACATCTCTTCTCAGAGATAGCTACCACCATTCTAGCTATTGTATTTTACAGTCTGTTCTATTTCCGCTATTTAATAGAATATGTGTTTACTGTATCACTGTGTTATTTGCAATATAACTCTGTATATGATTCTGTATATGCTATCTTTTGTTTCGTTCCCACATAAATCCGGATCAGTGGTATCAGAGCGGTCTGCTCTTTGATTGTTTCTCGGTGCATGTCCCCGACGAGGTCAGGATACAGAGAGTTGGGTCTCGAACTAGTTTCACTTGGGGAAGACCACTCTCGCCGCCCCAAACGGCCTCCCATGGCGGAAGAAAAGAGAGACGACGGAGCAGTAGATCCTATCAAGTTGTTGCTCGAGGAAGCCCTCGCGCGACAGAGGATCGAGATGATGGATAATTTCGCCCAAATCCTTCAACGCATGCCAACAGCGGCAAATGCACCCTCAACGAGCAGCCATTTCGGAGATACGACTCCCTTCAAGGTACAAGTTAATTTTGATATCCCCTTGTTTGAAGGCCAAATCGATGCCGATGCTCTAGATAAATGGTTGAATCTACTAGAAGGGTATTTCTCTGTCCACAAATTTTCCGACAGGGAAAAGATCATCTTTGCGCTCCTTAAGGCCGTCCCCCATGTCAAAAATTGGTGGGAAACTTATTGTGAGCAAAACTCGTCAGACGAGTCTGGATTGTTTGAATATTCCAATCCCACTTGGGCCTCTTTTATAGATGCCGTCAAGGAACAATATTACCCTGTTGGAAACTATGATGACCAGTACACAAAATGGACCATTCTGCATCAAGAGAGGGACCAAACGGTGTCGGAGTACACTAACAAATTTCATACCTTGCGCACAAAGCTAGGTATCAAGGACTCCGAGCGGCACCTAGTACTGAAATATCGCAGTGGCCTACACCGGTACATCCGAACAGAGATGGATTTCCTGGAAATCTCTTCACTCGGATCCACCTATCGATATGCTGTCAAAATTGAGCAGAAATTTCAACAAAAGAACAAGCGTGACTTCGGACCTGTGCAGAAGCAGGGCAAGGGAAACTTTGGCTCGCAGAGCACGGGGCAAGAAAAGGATAACCAATCCCAACCACAGGCGAAGAAGGGTAAAGAAAAGACAAAGAAGGAAACCGGGAAGTGGTGCGAGTTCCACAAAAGCCCCTGGCACAACACTGATGATTGTCGCTCAAAACAGTCATTGGTGGCTGAGATCAAAGCTTCAGAATCAGATCCCAGTTTCGATTCTGACTCGGAACCTAATTTCACGGCCGCGCAAAAAGGGAAGCAGATAATTGATGCAGAACCTAGTGCCGTTGTTGCCACCACACAGATTCAGCCAGAGGAGCCTGAAGAGTCGGAGGCAGAGGAGCGCCTTTTCCACTCACAGATGTGGGTGAAGGGAATTCCCCTACATTTTGTTGTGGACAGCGGCAGCCAGAAGAACCTGATCTCAGAAGAAGTCATCAAGAGATTGGAGCTACCAATAACGCCACACCCACAACCATACACCATTGGATGGCTAAGCCAAGGACGAAGGATCCGTGTCAGTCACCAATGTCGCCTACCATATGGCATCAAGCCCTTCAAAGATGAGGTATTGTGTGATGTGGCCCCACTTGAAGTACGTGATGTTCTTTTAGGACAACCATATATGTGGAAGCGTCATGCTGTATATGAATCACGACCTCGCAGTGTCATTGTCACTTTGGGAGGACAACTCTATCGGATACCAGAGATAGTTACACCTACCCCAAACGAGCAGGGAAGGAAGATAATCTCCCACACTGGGAAATTTTCCCTATTCGCAATTGCCACTAAAGGAGAACATCATATCGCAGAGACATCCACAACCTCTGCCCATCATCCCTCTACTCAGCAGAAACAAGAAAAACAGAAGTTCAGTGCAGCATCGCCTATTCGAGTTCCTTTGCAGTGCAAGGCCACGCATTCAAGGTGCTCCCACAAAAAGAAACCATCAACACCAATGCAAAATACCACAACAACCAAAACTGTTGAACAGCTCCAGCGCAGCCAGCAACAACAATTACAGCCCTCTGAAGATTTCAAAGAAAGGCAACCTTTCTGCTTCAACAAATGTCGCACCAAGAGCTCAACTCGACACACAACTCGACATATGATAAGGGATTTAACGCAATGGAGACCATTGCTTCCTAAGGACGGAGGATTGATCCAGGTGGATATCGGTGGCAGCCCACCTCTTCCAACTGGCTCAAAACAGTCTTCTGGCAATTTTGGTAAATTACTATTTTTAGCAGTTTTTCGGGTCCTGAACTTCCGGAGCCATTTTGAGGCCCTAAACGACATTTTTTGGCGATTTGGGGGACCAAATGGTAGCCTCCGACATGCATTTGGGCCCAGTCGAAAGTTGTAAATCTCGGATAGACCTTTCCAACGGGCTACCGAGCGCCCCAAACGAAGATCGCATGCAAAAGTTACGACCCTGGGAAGTTGATGTGCTAACTTACCCAAACGGGGCCCACATGACTTTTGGCGCTTCATCTCCTAGGGTTAGGTTTTTGGATGTTTGGGATTCTTTCCCTCATGCTTATGATAAATAGGCCCTTTGGCCTCTCTTTGTATTCATCTTGGCACGAATGAGCATAGCGGCCACATCTCTTCTCAGAGATAGCTACCACCATTCTAGCTATTGTATTTTACAGTCTGTTCTATTTCCGCTATTTAATAGAATATGTGTTTACTGTATCACTGTGTTATTTGCAATATATCTCTGTATATGATTCTGTATATGCTATCTTTTGTTTCGTTCCCACATAAATCCGGATCAGTGGTATCAGAGCGGTCTGCTCTTTGATTGTTTCTCGGTGCATGTCCCCGACGAGGTCAGGATACAGAGAGTTGGGTCTCGAACTAGTTTCACTTGGGGAAGACCACTCTCGCCGCCCCAAACGGCCTCCCATGGCGGAAGAAAAGAGAGACGACGGAGCAGTAGATCCTATCAAGTTGTTGCTCGAGGAAGCCCTCGCGCGACAGAGGATCGAGATGATGGATAATTTCGCCCAAATCCTTCAACGCATGCCAACAGCGGCAAATGCACCCTCAACGAGCAGCCATTTCGGAGATACGACTCCCTTCAAGGTACAAGTTAATTTTGATATCCCCTTGTTTGAAGGCCAAATCGATGCCGATGCTCTAGATAAATGGTTGAATCTACTAGAAGGGTATTTCTCTGTCCACAAATTTTCCGACAGGGAAAAGATCATCTTTGCGCTCCTTAAGGCCGTCCCCCATGTCAAAAATTGGTGGGAAACTTATTGTGAGCAAAACTCGTCAGACGAGTCTGGATTGTTTGAATATTCCAATCCCACTTGGGCCTCTTTTATAGATGCCGTCAAGGAACAATATTACCCTGTTGGAAACTATGATGACCAGTACACAAAATGGACCATTCTGCATCAAGAGAGGGACCAAACGGTGTCGGAGTACACCAACAAATTTCATACCTTGCGCACAAAGCTAGGTATCAAGGACTCCGAGCGGCACCTAGTACTGAAATATCGCAGTGGCCTACACCGGTATATCCGAACAGAGATGGATTTCCTGGAAATCTCTTCACTCGGATCCACCTATCGATATGCTGTCAAAATTGAGCAGAAATTTCAACAAAAGAACAAGCGTGACTTCGGACCTGTGCAGAAGCAGGGCAAGGGAAACTTTGGCTCGCAGAGCACGGGGCAAGAAAAGGATAACCAATCCCAACCACAGGCGAAGAAGGGTAAAGAAAAGACAAAGAAGGAAACCGGGAAGTGGTGCGAGTTCCACAAAAGCCCCTGGCACAACACTGATGATTGTCGCTCAAAACAATCATTGGTGGCTGAGATCAAAGCTTCAGAATCAGATCCCAGTTTCGATTCTGACTCGGAACCTAATTTCACGGCCGCGCAAAAAGGGAAGCAGATAATTGATGCAGAACCCAGTGCCGTTGTTGCCACCACAAAGATTCAGCCAGAGGAGCCTGAAGAGTCGGAGGCAGAGGAGCGCCTTTTCCACTCACAGATGTGGGTGAAGGGAATTCCCCTACATTTTGTTGTGGACAACGGCAGCCAGAAGAACCTGATCTCAGAAGAAGTCATCAAGAGATTGGAGCTACCAATAACGCCACACCCACAACCATACACCATTGGATGGCTAAGCCAAGGACGAAGGATCCGTGTCAGTCACCAATGTCGCCTACCATATGGCATCAAGCCCTTCAAAGATGAGGTATTGTGTGATGTGGCCCCACTTGAAGTATGTGATGTTCTTTTAGGACAACCATATATGTGGAAGCGTCATGCTGTATATGAATCACGACCTCGCAGTGTCATTGTCACTTTGGGAGGACAACTCTATCGGATACCAGAGATAGTTACACCTACCCCAAACGAGCAGGGAAGGAAGATAATCTCCCACACTGGGAAATTTTCCCTATTCGCAATTGCCACTAAAGGAGAACATCATATCGCAGAGACATCCACAACCTCTGCCCATCATCCCTCTACTCAGCAGAAACAAGAAAAACAGAAGTTCAGTGCAGCATCGCCTATTCGAGTTCCTTTGCAGTGCAAGGCCACGCATTCAAGGTGCTCCCACAAAAAGAAACCATCAACACCAATGCAAAATACCACAACAACCAAAACTGTTGAACAGCTCCAGCGCAGCCAGCAACAACAATTACAGCCCTCTGAAGATTTCAAAGAAAGGCAACCTTTCTGCTTCAACAAATGTCGTACCAAGAGCTCAACTCGACACACAACTCGACATATGATAAGGGATTTAACGCAATGGAGACCATTGCTTCCTAAGGAGGGAGGATTGATCCAGGTGGATATCGGTGGCATCCCACCTCTTCCAACTGGCTCAATACAGTCTTCTGGCAATTTTGGTAAATTACTATTTTTAGCAGTTTTTCGGGTCCTGAACTTCCGGAGCCATTTTGAGGCCCTAAACGACATTTTTTGGCGATTTGGGGGACCAAATGGTTGCCCACGGCATGCATTTGGGCCCAGTCGAAAGTTGTAAATCTCGGATAGACCTTTCCAACGGGCTACCGAGCGCCCCAAACGGAGATCGCATGCAAAAGTTAGGACCCCGGGAAGTTGATGTGCTAACTTACCCAAACGGGGCCCACATGACTTTTGGCGCTTCATCTCCTAGGGTTAGGTTTTTGGATGTTTGGGATTCTTTCCCTCATGCTTATGATAAATAGGCCCTTTGGCCTCTCTTTGTATTCATCTTGGCACGAATGAGCATAGCGGCCACATCTCTTCTCAGAGATAGCTACCACCATTCTAGCTATTGTATTTTACAGTCTGTTCTATTTCCGCTATTTAATAGAATATGTGTTTACTGTATCACTGTGTTATTTGCAATATATCTCTGTATATGCTATCTTTTGTTTCGTTCCCACATAAATCCGGATCAGTGGTATCAGAGCGGTCTGCTCTTTGATTGTTTCTCGGTGCATGTCCCCGACGAGGTCAGGATACAGAGAGTTGGGTCTCGAACTAGTTTCACTTGGGGAAGACCACTCTCGCCGCCCCAAACGGCCTCCCATGGCGGAAGAAAAGAGAGACGACGGAGCAGTAGATCCTATCAAGTTGTTGCTCGAGGAAGCCCTCGCGCGACAGAGGATCGAGATGATGGATAATTTCGCCCAAATCCTTCAACGCATGCCAACAGCGGCAAATGCACCCTCAACGAGCAGCCATTTCGGAGATACGACTCCCTTCAAGGTACAAGTTAATTTTGATATCCCCTTGTTTGAAGGCCAAATCGATGCCGATGCTCTAGATAAATGGTTGAATCTACTAGAAGGGTATTTCTCTGTCCACAAATTTTCCGACAGGGAAAAGATCATCTTTGCGCTCCTTAAGGCCGTCCCCCATGTCAAAAATTGGTGGGAAACTTATTGTGAGCAAAACTCGTCAGACGAGTCTGGATTGTTTGAATATTCCAATCCCACTTGGGCCTCTTTTATAGATGCCGTCAAGGAACAATATTACCCTGTTGGAAACTATGATGACCAGTACACAAAATGGACCATTCTGCATCAAGAGAGGGACCAAACGGTGTCGGAGTACACCAACAAATTTCATACCTTGCGCACAAAGCTAGGTATCAAGGACTCCGAGCGGCACCTAGTACTGAAATATCGCAGTGGCCTACACCGGTACATCCGAACAGAGATGGATTTCCTGAAAATCTCTTCACTCGGATCCACCTATCGATATGCTGTCAAAATTGAGCAGAAATTTCAAGAAAAGAACAAGCGTGACTTCGGACCTGTGCAGAAGCAGGGCAAGGGAAACTTTGGCTCGCAGAGCACGGGGCAAGAAAAGGATAACCAATCCCAACCACAGGCGAAGAAGGGTAAAGAAAAGACAAAGAAGGAAACCGGGAAGTGGTGCGAGTTCCACAAAAGCCCCTAGCACAACACTGATGATTGTCGCTCAAAACAGTCATTGGTGGCTGAGATCAAAGCTTCAGAATCAGATCCTAGTTTCGATTCTGACTCGGAACCTAATTTCACGGCCGCGCAAAAAGGGAAGCAGATAATTGATGCAGAACCCAGTGCCGTTGTTGCCACCACACAGATTCAGCCAGAGGAGCCTGAAGAGTCGGAGGCAGAGGAGCGCCTTTTCCACTCACAGATGTGGGTGAAGGGAATTCCCCTACATTTTGTTGTGGACAGCGGCAGCCAGAAGAACCTGATCTCAGAAGAAGTCATCAAGAGATTGGAGCTACCAATAACGCCACACCCACAACCATACACCATTGGATGGCTAAGCCAAGGACGAAGGATCCGTGTCAGTCACCAATGTCGCCTACCATATGGCATCAAGCCCTTCAAAGATGAGGTATTGTGTGATGTGGCCCCACTTGAAGTATGTGATGTTCTTTTAGGACAACCATATATGTGGAAGCGTCATGCTGTATATGAATCACGACCTCGCAGTGTCATTGTCACTTTGGGAGGACAACTCTATCGGATACCAGAGATAGTTACACCTACCCCAAACGAGCAGGGAAGGAAGATAATCTCCCACACTGGGAAATTTTCCCTATTCGCAATTGCCACTAAAGGAGAACATCATATCGCAGAGACATCCACAACCTCTGCCCATCATCCCTCTACTCAGCAGAAACAAGAAAAACAGAAGTTCAGTGCAGCATCGCCTATTCGAGTTCCTTTGCAGTGCAAGGACACACATTCAAGGTGCTCCCACAAAAAGAAACCATCAACACCAATGCAAAATACCACAACAACCAAAACTGTTGAACAGCTCCAGCGCAGCCAGCAACAACAATTACAGCCCTCTGAAGATTTCAAAGAAAGGCAACCTTTCTGCTTCAACAAATGTCGCACCAAGAGCTCAACTCGACACACAAATCGACATATGATAAGGGATTTAACGCAATGGAGACCATTGCTTCCTAAGGAGGGAGGATTGATCCAGGTGGATATCGGTGGCAGCCCACCTCTTCCAACTGGCTCAAAACAGTCTTCTGGCAATTTTGGTAAATTACTATTTTTAGCAGTTTTTCGGGTCCTGAACTTCCGGAGCCATTTTGAGGCCCTAAACGACATTTTTTGGCGATTTGGGGGACCAAACGGTTGCCTCTGGCATGCATTCGAGCCCAGCCAAAAGTTGTAAATCTCGGATAGACCTTTCCAACGGGCTACCGAGCGCCCCAAACGGAGATCGCATGCAAAAGTTACGACCCCGGGAAGTTGATGTGCTAACTTACCCAAACGGGGCCCACATGACTTTTGGCGCTTCATCTCCTAGGGTTAGGTTTTTGGATGTTTGGGATTCTTTCCCTCATGCTTATGATAAATAGGCCCTTTGGCCTCTCTTTGTATTCATCTTGGCACGAATGAGCATAGCGGCCACATCTCTTCTCAGAGATAGCTACCACCATTCTAGCTATTGTATTTTACAGTCTGTTCTATTTCCGCTATTTAATAGAATATGTGTTTACTGTATCACTGTGTTATTTGCAATATATCTCTGTATATGATTCTGTATATGCTATCTTTTGTTTCGTTCCCACATAAATCCGAATCAGTGGTATCAGAGCGGTCTGCTCTTTGATTGTTTCTCGGTGCATGTCCCCGACGAGGTCAGGATACAGAGAGTTGGGTCTCGAACTAGTTTCACTTGGGGAAGACCACTCTCGCCGCCCCATACGGCCTCCCATGGCGGAAGAAAAGAGAGACGACGGAGCAGTAGATCCTATCAAGTTGTTGCTCGAGGAAGCCCTCGCGCGACAGAGGATCGAGATGATGGATAATTTCGCCCAAATCCTTCAACGCATGCCAACAGCGGCAAATGCACCCTCAACGAGCAGCCATTTCGGAGATACGACTCCCTTCAAGGTACAAGTTAATTTTGATATCCCCTTGTTTGAAGGCCAAATCGATGCCGATGCTCTAGATAAATGGTTGAATCTACTAGAAGGGTATTTATCTGTCCACAAATTTTCCGACAGGGAAAAGATCATCTTTGCGCTCCTTAAGGCCGTCCCCCATGTCAAAAATTGGTGGGAAACTTATTGTGAGCAAAACTCGTCAGACGAGTCTGGATTGTTTGAATATTCCAATCCCACTTGGGCCTCTTTTATAGATGCCGTCAAGGAACAATATTACCCTGTTGGAAACTATGATGACCAGTACACAAAATGGACCATTCTGCATCAAGAGAGGGACCAAACGGTGTCGGAGTACACCAACAAATTTCATACCTTGCGCACAAAGCTAGGTATCAAGGACTCCGAGCGGCACCTAGTACTGAAATATCGCAGTGGCCTACACCGGTACATCCGAACAGAGATGGATTTCCTGGAAATCTCTTCACTCGGATCCACCTATCGATATGCTGTCAAAATTGAGCAGAAATTTCAACAAAAGAACAAGCGTGACTTCGGACCTGTGCAGAAGCAGGGCAAGGGAAACTTTGGCTCGCAGAGCACGGGGCAAGAAAAGGATAACCAATCCCAACCACAGGCGAAGAAGGGTAAAGAAAAGACAAAGAAGGAAACCGGGAAGTGGTGCGAGTTCCACAAAAGCCCCTGGCACAACACTGATGATTGTCGCTCAAAACAGTCATTGGTGGCTGAGATCAAAGCTTCAGAATCAGATCCCAGTTTCGATTCTGACTCGGAACCTAATTTCACGGCCGCGCAAAAAGGGAAGCAGATAATTGATGCAGAACCCAGTGCCGTTGTTGCCACCACACAGATTCAGCCAGAGGAGCCTGAAGAGTCGGAGGCAGAGGAGCGCCTTTTCCACTCACAGATGTGGGTGAAGGGAATTCCCCTACATTTTGTTGTGGACAGCGGCAGCCAGAAGAACCTGATCTCAGAAGAAGTCATCAAGAGATTGGAGCTACCAATAACGCCACACCCACAACCATACACCATTGGATGGCTAAGCCAAGGACGAAGGATCCGTGTCAGTCACCAATGTCGCCTACCATATGGCATCAAGCCCTTCAAAGATGAGGTATTGTGTGATGTGGCCCCACTTGAAGTACGTGATGTTCTTTTAGGACAACCATATATGTGGAAGCGTCATGCTGTATATGAATCACGACCTCGCAGTGTCATTGTCACTTTGGGAGGACAACTCTATCGGATACCAGAGATAGTTACACCTACCCCAAACGAGCAGGGAAGGAAGATAATCTCCCACACTGGGAAATTTTCCCTATTCGCAATTGCCACTAAAGGAGAACATCATATCGCAGAGACATCCACAACCTCTGCCCATCATCCCTCTACTCAGCAGAAACAAGAAAAACAGAAGTTCAGTGCAGCATCGCCTATTCGAGTTCCTTTGCAGTGCAAGGCCACGCATTCAAGGTGCTCCCACAAAAAGAAACCATCAACACCAATGCAAAATACCACAACAACCAAAACTGTTGAACAGCTCCAGCGCAGCCAGCAACAACAATTACAGCCCTCTGAAGATTTCAAAGAAAGGCAACCTTTCTGCTTCAACAAATGTCGCACCAAGAGCTCAACTCGACACACAACTCGACATATGATAAGGGATTTAACGCAATGGAGACCATTGCTTCCTAAGGAGGGAGGATTGATCCAGGTGGATATCGGTGGCAGCCCACCTCTTCCAACTGGCTCAAAACAGTCTTCTGGCAATTTTGGTAAATTACTATTTTTAGCAGTTTTTCGGGTCCTGAACTTCCGGAGCCATTTTGAGGCCCTAAACGACATTTTTTGGCAATTTGGGGGACCAAATGGTTGCCACCGGCATGCATTTGGGCCCAGTCGAAAGTTGTAAATCTCGGATAGACCTTTCCAACGGGCTACCGAGCGCCCCAAACGGAGATCGCATGCAAAAGTTACGACCCCGGGAAGTTGATGTGCTAACTTACCCAAACGGGGCCCACATGACTTTTGGCGCTTCATCTCCTAGGGTTAGGTTTTTGGATGTTTGGGATTCTTTCCCTCATGCTTATGATAAATAGGCCCTTTGGCCTCTCTTTGTATTCATCTTGGCACGAATGAGCATAGCGGCCACATCTCTTCTCAGAGATAGCTACCACCATTCTAGCTATTGTATTTTACAGTCTGTTCTATTTCCGCTATTTAATAGAATATGTGTTTACTGTATCACTGTGTTATTTGCAATATGATTCTGTATATGCTATCTTTTGTTTCGTTCCCACATAAATCCGGATCAGTGGTATCAGAGCGGTCTGCTCTTTGATTGTTTCTCGGTGCATGTCCCCGACGAGGTCAGGATACAGAGAGTTGGGTCTCGAACTAGTTTCACTTGGGGAAGACCACTCTCGCCGCCCCAAACGGCCTCCCATGGCGGAAGAAAAGAGAGACGACGGAGCAGTAGATCCTATCAAGTTGTTGCTCGAGGAAGCCCTCGCGCGACAGAGGATCGAGATGATGGATAATTTCGCCCAAATCCTTCAACGCATGCCAACAGCGGCAAATGCACCCTCAACGAGCAGCCATTTCGGAGATACGACTCCCTTCAAGGTACAAGTTAATTTTGATATCCCCTTGTTTGAAGGCCAAATCGATGCCGATGCTCTAGATAAATGGTTGAATCTACTAGAAGGGTATTTCTCTGTCCACAAATTTTCCGACAGGGAAAAGATCATCTTTGCGCTCCTTAAGGCCGTCCCCCATGTCAAAAATTGGTGGGAAACTTATTGTGAGCAAAACTCGTCAGACGAGTCTGGATTGTTTGAATATTCCAATCCCACTTGGGCCTCTTTTATAGATGCCATCAAGGAACAATATTACCCTGTTGGAAACTATGATGACCAGTACACAAAATGGACCATTCTGCATCAAGAGAGGGACCAAACGGTGTCGGAGTACACCAACAAATTTCATACCTTGCGCACAAAGCTAGGTATCAAGGACTCCGAGCGGCACCTAGTACTGAAATATCGCAGTGGCCTACACCGGTACATCCGAACAGAGATGGATTTCCTGGAAATCTCTTCACTCGGATCCACCTATCGATATGCTGTCAAAATTGAGCAAAAATTTCAACAAAAGAACAAGCGTGACTTCGGACCTGTGCAGAAGCAGGGCAAGGGAAACTTTGGCTCGCAGAGCACGGGGCAAGAAAAGGATAACCAATCCCAACCACAGGCGAAGAAGGGTAAAGAAAAGACAAAGAAGGAAACCGGGAAGTGGTGCGAGTTCCACAAAAGCCCCTGGCACAACACTGATGATTGTCGCTCAAAACAGTCATTGGTGGCTGAGATCAAAGCTTCAGAATCAGATCCCAGTTTCGATTCTGACTCGGAACCTAATTTCACGGCCGCGCAAAAAGGGAAGCAGATAATTGATGCAGAACCCAGTGCCGTTGTTGCCACCACACAGATTCAGCCATAGGAGCCTGAAGAGTCGGAGGCAGAGGAGCGCCTTTTCCACTCACAGATGTGGGTGAAGGGAATTCCCCTACATTTTGTTGTGGACAGCGGCAGCCAGAAGAACCTGATCTCAGAAGAAGTCATCAAGAGATTGGAGCTACCAATAACACCACACCCACAACCATACACCATTGGATGGCTAAGCCAAGGACGAAGGATCCGTGTTAGTCACCAATGTCGCCTACCATATGGCATCAAGCCCTTCAAAGATGAGGTATTGTGTGATGTGGCCCCACTTGAAGTACGTGATGTTCTTTTAGGACAACCATATATGTGGAAGCGTCATGCTGTATATGAATCACGACCTCGCAGTGTCATTGTCACTTTGGGAGGACAACTCTATCGGATACCAGAGATAGTTACACCTACCCCAAACGAGCAGGGAAGGAAGATAATCTCCCACACTGGGAAATTTTCCCTATTCGCAATTGCCACTAAAGGAGAACATCATATCGCAGAGACATCCACAACCTCTGCCCATCATCCCTCTACTCAGCAGAAACAAGAAAAACAGAAGTTCAGTGCAGCATCGCCTATTCGAGTTCCTTTGCAGTGCAAGGCCACGCATTCAAGGTGCTCCCACAAAAAGAAACCATCAACACCAATGCAAAATGCCACAACAACCAAAACTGTTGAACAGCTCCAGCGCAGCCAGCAACAACAATTACAGCCCTCTGAAGATTTCAAAGAAAGGCAACCTTTCTGCTTCAAAAAATGTCGCACCAAGAGCTCAACTCGACACACAACTCGACATATGATAAGGGATTTAACGCAATGGAGACCATTGCTTCCTAAGGAGGGAGGATTGATCCAGGTGGATATCGGTGGCAGCCCACCTCTTCCAACTGGCTCAAAACAGTCTTCTGGCAATTTTGGTAAATTACTATTTTTAGCAGTTTTTCGGGTCCTGAACTTCCGGAGCCATTTTGAGGCCCTAAACGACATTTTTTGGCGATTTGGGGGACCAAATGGTTGCCTCTGGCATGCATTTGGGCCCAGTCAAAAGTTGTAAATCTCGGATAGACCTTTCCAACGGGCTACCGAGCGCCCCAAACGGAGATCGCATGCAAAAGTTACGACCCCGGGAAGTTGATGTGCTAACTTACCCAAACGGGGCCCACATGACTTTTGGCGCTTCATCTCCTAGGGTTAGGTTTTTGGATGTTTGGGATTCTTTCCCTCATGCTTATGATAAATAGGCCCTTTGGCCTCTCTTTGTATTCATCTTGGCACGAATGAGCATAGCGGCCACATCTCTTCTCAGAGATAGCTACCACCATTCTAGCTATTGTATTTTACAGTCTGTTCTATTTCCGCTATTTAATAGAATATGTGTTTACTGTATCACTGTGTTATTTGCAATATGATTCTGTATATGCTATCTTTTGTTTTGTTCCCACATAAATCCGGATCAGTGGTATCAGAGCGGTCTGCTCTTTGATTGTTTCTCGGTGCATGTCCCCGACGAGGTCAGGATACAGAGAGTTGGGTCTCGAACTAGTTTCACTTGGGGAAGACCACTCTCGCCGCCCCAAACGGCCTCCCATGGCGGAAGAAAAGAGAGACGACGGAGCAGTAGATCCTATCAAGTTGTTGCTCGAGGAAGCCCTCGCGCGACAGAGGATCGAGATGATGGATAATTTCGCCCAAATCCTTCAACGCATGCCAACAGCGGCAAATGCACCCTCAACGAGCAGCCATTTCGGAGATACGACTCCCTTCAAGGTACAAGTTAATTTTGATATCCCCTTGTTTGAAGGCCAAATCGATGCCGATGCTCTAGATAAATGGTTGAATCTACTAGAAGGGTATTTCTCTGTCCACAAATTTTCCGACAGGGAAAAGATCATCTTTGCGCTCCTTAAGGCCGTCCCCCATGTCAAAAATTGGTGGGAAACTTATTGTGAGCAAAACTCGTCAGACGAGTCTGGATTGTTTGAATATTCCAATCCCACTTGGGCCTCTTTTATAGATGCCGTCAAGGAACAATATTACCCTGTTGGAAACTATGATGACCAGTACACAAAATGGACCATTCTGCATCAAGAGAGGGACCAAACGGTGTCGGAGTACACCAACAAATTTCATACCTTGCGCACAAAGCTAGGTATCAAGGACTCCGAGCGGCACCTAGTACTGAAATATCGCAGTGGCCTACACCGGTACATCCGAACAGAGATGGATTTCCTGGAAATCTCTTCACTCGGATCCACCTATCGATATGCTGTCAAAATTGAGCAAAAATTTCAACAAAAGAACAAGCATGACTTCGGACCTGTGCAGAAGCAGGGCAAGGGAAACTTTGGCTCGCAGAGCACGGGGCAAGAAAAGGATAACCAATCCCAACCACAGGCGAAGAAGGGTAAAGAAAAGACAAAGAAGGAAACCGGGAAGTGGTGCGAGTTCCACAAAAGCCCCTGGCACAACACTGATGATTGTCGCTCAAAACAGTCATTGGTGGCTGAGATCAAAGCTTCAGAATCAGATCCCAGTTTCGATTCTGACTCGGAACCTAATTTCACGGCCGCGCAAAAAGGGAAGCAGATAATTGATGCAGAACCCAGTGCCGTTGTTGCCACCACACAGATTCAGCCAGAGGAGCCTGAAGAGTCGGAGGCAGAGGAGCGCCTTTTCCACTCACAGATGTGGGTGAAGGGAATTCCTCTACATTTTGTTGTGGACAGCGGCAGCCAGAAGAACCTGATCTCAGAAGAAGTCATCAAGAGATTGGAGCTACCAATAACGCCACACCCACAACCATACACCATTGGATGGCTAAGCCAAGGACGAAGGATCCGTGTCAGTCACCAATGTCGCCTACCATATGGCATCAAGCCCTTCAAAGATGAGGTATTGTGTGATGTGGCCCCACTTGAAGTACGTGATGTTCTTTTAGGACAACCATATATGTGGAAGCGTCATGCTGTATATGAATCACGACCTCGCAGTGTCATTGTCACTTTGGGAGGACAACTCTATCGGATACCAGAGATAGTTACACCTACCCCAAACGAGCAGGGAAGGAAGATAATCTCCCACACTGGGAAATTTTCCCTATTCGCAATTGCCACTAAAGGAGAACATCATATCGCAGAGACATCCACAACCTCTGCCCATCATCCCTCTACTCAGCAGAAACAAGAAAAACAGAAGTTCAGTGCAGCATCGCCTATTCGAGTTCCTTTGCAGTGCAAGGCCACGCATTCAAGGTGCTCCCACAAAAAGAAACCATCAACACCAATGCAAAATACCACAACAACCAAAACTGTTGAACAGCTCCAGCGCAGCCAGCAACAACAATTACAGCCCTCTGAAGATTTCAAAGAAAGGCAACCTTTCTGCTTCAACAAATGTCGCACCAAGAGCTCAACTCGACACACAACTCGACATATGATAAGGGATTTAACGCAATGGAGACCATTGCTTCCTAAGGAGGGAGGATTGATCCAGGTGGATATCGGTGGCAGCCCACCTCTTCCAACTGGCTCAAAACAGTCTTCTGGCAATTTTGGTAAATTACTATTTTTAGCAGTTTTTCGGGTCCTGAACTTCCGGAGCCATTTTGAGGCCCTAAACGACATTTTTTGGCGATTTGGGGGACCAAATGGTTGCCTCTGGCATGCATTTGGGCCCAGTCAAAAGTTGTAAATCTCGGATAGACCTTTCCAACGGGCTACCGAGCGCCCCAAACGGAGATCGCATGCAAAAGTTACGACCCCGGGAAGTTGATGTGCTAACTTACCCAAACGGGGCCCACATGACTTTTGGCGCTTCATCTCCTAGGGTTAGGTTTTTGGATGTTTGGGATTCTTTCCCTCATGCTTATGATAAATAGGCCCTTTGGCCTCTCTTTGTATTCATCTTGGCACGAATGAGCATAGCGGCCACATCTCTTCTCAGAGATAGCTACCACCATTCTAGCTATTGTATTTTACAGTCTGTTCTATTTCCGCTATTTAATAGAATATGTGTTTACTGTATCACTGTGTTATTTGCAATATGATTCTGTATATGCTATCTTTTGTTTTGTTCCCACATAAATCCGGATCAGTGGTATCAGAGCGGTCTGCTCTTTGATTGTTTCTCGGTGCATGTCCCCGACGAGGTCAGGATACAGAGAGTTGGGTCTCGAACTAGTTTCACTTGGGGAAGACCACTCTCGCCGCCCCAAACGGCCTCCCATGGCGGAAGAAAAGAGAGACGACGGAGCAGTAGATCCTATCAAGTTGTTGCTCGAGGAAGCCCTCGCGCGACAGAGGATCGAGATGATGGATAATTTCGCCCAAATCCTTCAACGCATGCCAACAGCGGCAAATGCACCCTCAACGAGCAGCCATTTCGGAGATACGACTCCCTTCAAGGTACAAGTTAATTTTGATATCCCCTTGTTTGAAGGCCAAATCGATGCCGATGCTCTAGATAAATGGTTGAATCTACTAGAAGGGTATTTCTCTGTCCACAAATTTTCCGACAGGGAAAAGATCATCTTTGCGCTCCTTAAGGCCGTCCCCCATGTCAAAAATTGGTGGGAAACTTATTGTGAGCAAAACTCGTCAGACGAGTCTGGATTGTTTGAATATTCCAATCCCACTTGGGCCTCTTTTATAGATGCCGTCAAGGAACAATATTACCCTGTTGGAAACTATGATGACCAGTACACAAAATGGACCATTCTGCATCAAGAGAGGGACCAAACGGTGTCGGAGTACACCAACAAATTTCATACCTTGCGCACAAAGCTAGGTATCAAGGACTCCGAGCGGCACCTAGTACTGAAATATCGCAGTGGCCTACACCGGTACATCCGAACAGAGATGGATTTCCTGGAAATCTCTTCACTCGGATCCACCTATCGATATGCTGTCAAAATTGAGCAGAAATTTCAACAAAAGAACAAGCGTGACTTCGGACCTGTGCAGAAGCAGGGCAAGGGAAACTTTGGCTCGCAGAGCACGGGGCAAGAAAAGGATAACCAATCCCAACCACAGGCGAAGAAGGGTAAAGAAAAGACAAAGAAGGAAACCGGGAAGTGGTGCGAGTTCCACAAAAGCCCCTGGCACAACACTGATGATTGTCGCTCAAAACAGTCATTGGTGGCTGAGATCAAAGCTTCAGAATCAGATCCCAGTTTCGATTCTGACTCGGAACCTAATTTCACGGCCGCGCAAAAAGGGAAGCAGATAATTGATGCAGAACCCAGTGCCGTTGTTGCCACCACACAGATTCAGCCAGAGGAGCCTGAAGAGTCGGAGGCAGAGGAGCGCCTTTTCCACTCACAGATGTGGGTGAAGGGAATTCCCCTACATTTTGTTGTGGACAGCGGCAGCCAGAAGAACCTGATCTCAGAAGAAGTCATCAAGAGATTGGAGCTACCAATAACACCACACCCACAACCATACACCATTGGATGGCTAAGCCAAGGACGAAGGATCCGTGTCAGTCACCAATGTCGCCTACCATATGGCATCAAGCCCTTCAAAGATGAGGTATTGTGTGATGTGGCCCCACTTGAAGTACGTGATGTTCTTTTAGGACAACCATATATGTGGAAGCGTCATGCTGTATATGAATCACGACCTCGCAGTGTCATTGTCACTTTGGGAGGACAACTCTATCGGATACCAGAGATAGTTACACCTACCCCAAACGAGCAGGGAAGGAAGATAATCTCCCACACTGGGAAATTTTCCCTATTCGCAATTGCCACTAAAGGAGAACATCATATCGCAGAGACATCCACAACCTCTGCCCATCATCCCTCTACTCAGCAGAAACAAGAAAAACAGAAGTTCAGTGCAGCATCGCCTATTCGAGTTCCTTTGCAGTGCAAGGCCACGCATTCAAGGTGTTCCCACAAAAAGAAACCATCAACACCAATGCAAAATACCACAACAACCAAAACTGTTGAACAGCTCCAGCGCAGCCAGCAACAACAATTACAGCCCTCTGAAGATTTCAAAGAAAGGCAACCTTTCTGCTTCAACAAATGTCGCACCAAGAGCTCAACTCGACACACAACTCGACATATGATAAGGGATTTAACGCAATGGAGACCATTGCTTCCTAAGGAGGGAGGATTGATCCAGGTGGATATCGGTGGCAGCCCACCTCTTCCAACTGGCTCAAAACAGTCTTCTGGCAATTTTGGTAAATTACTATTTTTAGCAGTTTTTCGGGTCCTGAACTTCCGGAGCCATTTTGAGGCCCTAAACGACATTTTTTGGCGATTTGGGGGACCAAATGGTTTCCCCTGGCATGCATTTGGGCCCAGTCGAAAGTTGTAAATCTCGGATAGACCTTTCCAACGGGCTACCGAGCGCCCCAAACGGAGATCGCATGCAAAAGTTACGACCCCGGGAAGTTGATGTGCTAACTTACCCAAACGGGGCCCACATGACTTTTGGCGCTTCATCTCCTAGGGTTAGGTTTTTGGATGTTTGGGATTCTTTCCCTCATGCTTATGATAAATAGGCCCTTTGGCCTCTCTTTGTATTCATCTTGGCACGAATGAGCATAGCGGCCACATCTCTTCTCAGAGATAGCTACCACCATTCTAGCTATTGTATTTTACAGTCTGTTCTATTTCCGCTATTTAATAGAATATGTGTTTACTGTATCACTGTGTTATTTGCAATATATCTCTGTATATGCTATCTTTTGTTTCGTTCCCACATAAATCCGGATCAGTGGTATCAGAGCGGTCTGCTCTTTGATTGTTTCTCGGTGCATGTCCCCGACGAGGTCAGGATACAGAGAGTTGGGTCTCGAACTAGTTTCACTTGGGGAAGACCACTCTCGCCGCCCCAAACGGCCTCCCATGGCGGAAGAAAAGAGAGACGACGGAGCAGTAGATCCTATCAAGTTGTTGCTCGAGGAAGCCCTCGCGCGACAGAGGATCGAGATGATGGATAATTTCGCCCAAATCCTTCAACGCATGCCAACAGCGGCAAATGCACCCTCAACGAGCAGCCATTTCGGAGATACGACTCCCTTCAAGGTACAAGTTAATTTTGATATCCCCTTGTTTGAAGGCCAAATCGATGCCGATGCTCTAGATAAATGGTTGAATCTACTAGAAGGGTATTTCTCTGTCCACAAATTTTCCGACAGGGAAAAGATCATCTTTGCGCTCCTTAAGGCCGTCCCCCATGTCAAAAATTGGTGGGAAACTTATTGTGAGCAAAACTCGTCAGACGAGTCTGGATTGTTTGAATATTCCAATCCCACTTGGGCCTCTTTTATAGATGCCGTCAAGGAACAATATTACCCTGTTGGAAACTATGATGACCAGTACACAAAATGGACCATTCTGCATCAAGAGAGGGACCAAACGGTGTCGGAGTACACCAACAAATTTCATACCTTGCGCACAAAGCTAGGTATCAAGGACTCCGAGCGGCACCTAGTACTGAAATATCGCAGTGGCCTACACCGGTACATCCGAACAGAGATGGATTTCCTGGAAATCTCTTCACTCGGATCCACCTATCGATATGCTGTCAAAATTGAGCAGAAATTTCAACAAAAGAACAAGCGTGACTTCGGACCTGTGCAGAAGCAGGGCAAGGGAAACTTTGGCTCGCAGAGCACGGGGCAAGAAAAGGATAACCAATCCCAACCACAGGCGAAGAAGGGTAAAGAAAAGACAAAGAAGGAAACCGGGAAGTGGTGCGAGTTCCACAAAAGCCCCTGGCACAACACTGATGATTGTTGCTCAAAACAGTCATTGGTGGCTGAGATCAAAGCTTCGGAATCAGATCCCAGTTTCGATTCTGACTCGGAACCTAATTTCACGGCCGCGCAAAAAGGGAAGCAGATAATTGATGCAGAACCCAGTGCCGTTGTTGCCACCACACAGATTCAGCCAGAGGAGCCTGAAGAGTCGGAGGCAGAGGAGCGCCTTTTCCACTCACAGATGTGGGTGAAGGGAATTCCCCTACATTTTGTTGTGGACAGCGGCAGCCAGAAGAACCTGATCTCAGAAGAAGTCATCAAGAGATTGGAGCTACCAATAACGCCACACCCACAACCATACACCATTGGATGGCTAAGCCAAGGACGAAGGATCCGTGTCAGTCACCAATGTCGCCTACCATATGGCATCAAGCCCTTCAAAGATGAGGTATTGTGTGATGTGGCCCCACTTGAAGTACGTGATGTTCTTTTAGGACAACCATATATGTGGAAGTGTCATGCTGTATATGAATCACGACCTCGCAGTGTCATTGTCACTTTGGGAGGACAACTCTATCGGATACCAGAGATAGTTACACCTACCCCAAACTAGCAGGGAAGGAAGATAATCTCCCACACTGGGAAATTTTCCCTATTCGCAATTGCCACTAAAGGAGAACATCATATCGCAGAGACATCCACAACCTCTGCCCATCATCCCTCTACTCAGCAGAAACAAGAAAAACAGAAGTTCAGTGCAGCATCGCCTATTCGAGTTCCTTTGCAGTGCAAGGCCACGCATTCAAGGTGCTCCCACAAAAAGAAACCATCAACACCAATGCAAAATACCACAACAACCAAAACTGTTGAACAGCTCCAGCGCAGCCAGCAACAACAATTACAGCCCTCTGAAGATTTCAAAGAAAGGCAACCTTTCTGCTTCAACAAATGTCGCACCAAGAGCTCAACTCGACACACAACTCGACATATGATAAGGGATTTAACGCAATGGAGACCATTGCTTCCTAAGGAGGGAGGATTGATCCAGGTGGATATCGGTGGCAGCCCACCTCTTCCAACTGGCTCAAAACAGTCTTCTGGCAATTTTGGTAAATTATTATTTTTAGTAGTTTTTCGGGTCCTGAACTTCCGGAGCCATTTTGAGGCCCTAAACGACATTTTTTGGCGATTTGGGGGACCAAATGTCTGCCCCCGGCATGCATTTGGGCCCAGTCGAAAGTTGTAAATCTCGGATAGACCTTTCCAACGGGCTACCGAGCGCCCCAAACGGAGATCGCATGCAAAAGTTACGACCCCGGGAAGTTGATGTGCTAACTTACCCAAACGGGGCCCACATGACTTTTGGCGCTTCATCTCCTAGGGTTAGGTTTTTGGATGTTTGGGATTCTTTCCCTCATGCTTATGATAAATAGGCCCTTTGGCCTCTCTTTGTATTCATCTTGGCACGAATGAGCATAGCGGCCACATCTCTTCTCAGAGATAGCTACCACCATTCTAGCTATTGTATTTTACAGTCTGTTCTATTTCCGCTATTTAATAGAATATGTGTTTACTGTATCACTGTGTTATTTGCAATATGATTCTGTATATGCTATCTTTTGTTTCGTTCCCACATAAATCCGGATCAGTGGTATCAGAGCGGTCTGC
The DNA here is from genome assembly GCA_027924585.1 of Larix kaempferi. Taxonomy (NCBI): domain Eukaryota; kingdom Viridiplantae; phylum Streptophyta; class Pinopsida; order Pinales; family Pinaceae; genus Larix; species Larix kaempferi. The sequence goes on from BSBM01000319.1 coordinate 4,662,772, forward strand.
TCTTTGATTGTTTCTCGGTGCATGTCCCCGACGAGGTCAGGATACAGAGAGTTGGGTCTCGAACTAGTTTCACTTGGGGAAGACCACTCTCGCCGCCCCAAACGGCCTCCCATGGCGGAAGAAAAGAGAGACGACGGAGCAGTAGATCCTATCAAGTTGTTGCTCGAGGAAGCCCTCGCGCGACAGAGGATCGAGATGATGGATAATTTCGCCCAAATCCTTCAACGCATGCCAACAGCGGCAAATGCACCCTCAACGAGCAGCCATTTCGGAGATACGACTCCCTTCAAGGTACAAGTTAATTTTGATATCCCCTTGTTTGAAGGCCAAATCGATGCCGATGCTCTAGATAAATGGTTGAATCTACTAGAAGGGTATTTCTCTGTCCACAAATTTTTCGACAGGGAAAAGATCATCTTTGCGCTCCTTAAGGCCGTCCCCCATGTCAAAAATTGGAGGGAAACTTATTGTGAGCAAAACTCGTCAGACGAGTCTGGATTGTTTGAATATTCCAATCCCACTTGGGCCTCTTTTATAGATGCCGTCAAGGAACAATATTACCCTGTTGGAAACTATGATGACCAGTACACAAAATGGACCATTCTGCATCAAGAGAGGGACCAAACGGTGTCGGAGTACACCAACAAATTTCATACCTTGCGCACAAAGCTAGGTATCAAGGACTCCGAGCGGCACCTAGTACTGAAATATCGCAGTGGCCTACACCGGTACATCCGAACAGAGATGGATTTCCTGGAAATCTCTTCACTCGGATCCACCTATCGATATGCTGTCAAAATTGAGCAGAAATTTCAACAAAAGAACAAGCGTGACTTCGGACCTGTGCAGAAGCAGGGCAAGGGAAACTTTGGCTCGCAGAGCACGGGGCAAGAAAAGGATAACCAATCCCAACCACAGGCGAAGAAGGGTAAAGAAAAGACAAAGAAGGAAACCGGGAAGTGGTGCGAGTTCCACAAAAGCCCCTGGCACAACACTGATGATTGTCGCTCAAAACAGTCATTGGTGGCTGAGATCAAAGCTTCAGAATCAGATCCCAGTTTCGATTCTGACTCGGAACCTAATTTCACGGCCGCGCAAAAAGGGAAGCAGATAATTGATGCAGAACCCAGTGCCGTTGTTGCCACCACACAGATTCAGCCAGAGGAGCCTGAAGAGTCGGAGGCAGAGGAGCGCCTTTTCCACTCACAGATGTGGGTGAAGGGAATTCCCCTACATTTTGTTGTGGACAGCGGCAGCCAGAAGAACCTGATCTCAGAAGAAGTCATCAAGAGATTGGAGCTACCAATAACGCCACACCCACAACCATACACCATTGGATGGCTAAGCCAAGGACGAAGGATCCGTGTCAGTCACCAATGTCGCCTACCATATGGCATCAAGCCCTTCAAAGATGAGGTATTGTGTGATGTGGCCCCACTTGAAGTACGTGATGTTCTTTTAGGACAACCATATATGTGGAAGTGTCATGCTGTATATGAATCACGACCTCGCAGTGTCATTGTCACTTTGGGAGGACAACTCTATCGGATACCAGAGATAGTTACACCTACCCCAAACGAGCAGGGAAGGAAGATAATCTCCCACACTGGGAAATTTTCCCTATTCGCAATTGCCACTAAAGGAGAACATCATATCGCAGAGACATCCACAACCTCTGCCCATCATCCCTCTACTCAGCAGAAACAAGAAAAACAGAAGTTCAGTGCAGCATCGCCTATTCGAGTTCCTTTGCAGTGCAAGGCCACGCATTCAAGGTGCTCCCACAAAAAGAAACCATCAACACCAATGCAAAATACCACAACAACCAAAACTGTTGAACAGCTCCAGCGCAGCCAGCAACAACAATTACAGCCCTCTGAAGATTTCAAAGAAAGGCAACCTTTCTGCTTCAACAAATGTCGCACCAAGAGCTCAACTCGACACACAACTCGACATATGATAAGGGATTTAACGCAATGGAGACCATTGCTTCCTAAGGAGGGAGGATTGATCCAGGTGGATATCGGTGGCAGCCCACCTCTTCCAACTGGCTCAAAACAGTCTTCTGGCAATTTTGGTAAATTACTATTTTTAGCAGTTTTTCGGGTCCTGAACTTCCGGAGCCATTTTGAGGCCCTAAACGACATTTTTTGGCGATTTGGGGGACCAAATGTCTGCCTCCGGCATGCATTTGGGCCCAGTCGAAAGTTGTAAATCTCGGATAGACCTTTCCAACGGGCTACCGAGCGCCCCAAACGGAGATCGCATGCAAAAGTTACGACCCCGGGAAGTTGATGTGCTAACTTACCCAAACGGGGCCCACATGACTTTTGGCGCTTCATCTCCTAGGGTTAGGTTTTTGGATGTTTGGGATTCTTTCCCTCATGCTTATGATAAATAGGCCCTTTGGCCTCTCTTTGTATTCATCTTGGCACGAATGAGCATAGCGGCCACATCTCTTCTCAGAGATAGCTACCACCATTCTAGCTATTGTATTTTACAGTCTGTTCTATTTCCGCTATTTAATAGAATATGTGTTTACTGTATCACTGTGTTATTTGCAATATGATTCTGTATATGCTATCTTTTGTTTCGTTCCCACATAAATCCGGATCAGTGGTATCAGAGCGGTCTGCTCTTTGATTGTTTCTCGGTGCATGTCCCCGACGAGGTCAGGATACAGAGAGTTGGGTCTCGAACTAGTTTCACTTGGGGAAGACCACTCTCGCCGCCCCAAACGGCCTCCCATGGCGGAAGAAAAGAGAGACGACGGAGCAGTAGATCCTATCAAGTTGTTTCTCGAGGAAGCCCTCGCGCGACAGAGGATCGAGATGATGGATAATTTCGCCCAAATCCTTCAACGCATGCCAACAGCGGCAAATGCACCCTCAACGAGCAGCCATTTCGGAGATACGACTCCCTTCAAGGTACAAGTTAATTTTGATATCCCCTTGTTTGAAGGCCAAATCGATGCCGATGCTCTAGATAAATGGTTGAATCTACTAGAAGGGTATTTCTCTGTCCACAAATTTTCCGACAGGGAAAAGATCATCTTTGCGCTCCTTAAGGCCGTCCCCCATGTCAAAAATTGGTGGGAAACTTATTGTGAGCAAAACTCGTCAGACGAGTCTGGATTGTTTGAATATTCCAATCCCACTTGGGCCTCTTTTATAGATGCCGTCAATGAACAATATTACCCTGTTGGAAACTATGATGACCAGTACACAAAATGGACCATTCTGCATCAAGAGAGGGACCAAACGGTGTCGGAGTACACCAACAAATTTCATACCTTGCGCACAAAGCTAGGTATCAAGGACTCCGAGCGGCACCTAGTACTGAAATATCGCAGTGGCCTACACCGGTACATCCGAACAGAGATGGATTTCCTGGAAATCTCTTCACTCGGATCCACCTATCGATATGCTGTCAAAATTGAGCAGAAATTTCAACAAAAGAACAAGCGTGACTTCGGACCTGTGCAGAAGCAGGGCAAGGGAAACTTTGGCTCGCAGAGCACGGGGCAAGAAAAGGATAACCAATCCCAACCACAGGCGAAGAAGGGTAAAGAAAAGACAAAGAAGGAAACCGGGAAGTGGTGCGAGTTCCACAAAAGCCCCTGGCACAACACTGATGATTGTCGCTCAAAACAGTCATTGGTGGCTGAGATCAAAGCTTCAGAATCAGATCCCAGTTTCGATTCTGACTCGGAACCTAATTTCACGGCCGCGCAAAAAGGGAAGCAGATAATTGATGCAGAACCCAGTGCCGTTGTTGCCACCACACAGATTCAGCCAGAGGAGCCTGAAGAGTCGGAGGCAGAGGAGCGCCTTTTCCACTCACAGATGTGGGTGAAGGGAATTCCCCTACATTTTGTTGTGGACAGCGGCAGCCAGAAGAACCTGATCTCAGAAGAAGTCATCAAGAGATTGGAGCTACCAATAACACCACACCCACAACCATACACCATTGGATGGCTAAGCCAAGGACGAAGGATCCGTGTCAGTCACCAATGTCGCCTACCATATGGCATCAAGCCCTTCAAAGATGAGGTATTGTGTGATGTGGCCCCACTTGAAGTACGTGATGTTCTTTTAGGACAACCATATATGTGGAAGCGTCATGTTGTATATGAATCACGACCTCGCAGTGTCATTGTCACTTTGGGAGGACAACTCTATCGGATACCAGAGATAGTTACACCTACCCCAAACGAGCAGGGAAGGAAGATAATCTCCCACACTGGGAAATTTTCCCTATTCGCAATTGCCACTAAAGGAGAACATCATATCGCAGAGACATCCACAACCTCTGCCCATCATCCCTCTACTCAGCAGAAACAAGAAAAACAGAAGTTCAGTGCAGCATCGCCTATTCGAGTTCCTTTGCAGTGCAAGGCCACGCATTCAAGGTGCTCCCACAAAAAGAAACCATCAACACCAATGCAAAATACCACAACAACCAAAACTGTTGAACAGCTCCAGCGCAGCCAGCAACAACAATTACAGCCCTCTGAAGATTTCAAAGAAAGGCAACCTTTCTGCTTCAACAAATGTCGCACCAAGAGCTCAACTCGACACACAACTCGACATATGATAAGGGATTTAACGCAATGGAGACCATTGCTTCCTAAGGAGGGAGGATTGATCCAGGTGGATATCGGTGGCAGCCCACCTCTTCCAACTGGCTCAAAACAGTCTTCTGGCAATTTTGGTAAATTACTATTTTTAGCAGTTTTTCGGGTCCTGAACTTCCGGAGCCATTTTGAGGCCCTAAACGACATTTTTTGGCGATTTGGGGGACCAAATGTTTGCCTCCGGCATGCATTTGGGCCCAGTCGAAAGTTGTAAATCTCGGATAGACCTTTCCAATGGGCTACCGAGCGCCCCAAACGGAGATCGCATGCAAAAGTTACGACCCCGGGAAGTTGATGTGCTAACTTACCCAAACGGGGCCCACATGACTTTTGGCGCTTCATCTCCTAGGGTTAGGTTTTTGGATGTTTGGGATTCTTTCCCTCATGCTTATGATAAATAGGCCCTTTGGCCTCTCTTTGTATTCATCTTGGCACGAATGAGCATAGCGGCCACATCTCTTCTCAGAGATAGCTACCACCATTCTAGCTATTGTATTTTACAGTCTGTTCTATTTCCGCTATTTAATAGAATATGTGTTTACTGTATCACTGTGTTATTTGCAATATGATTCTGTATATGCTATCTTTTGTTTCGTTCCCACATAAATCCGGATCAGTGGTATCAGAGCGGTCTGCTCTTTGATTGTTTCTCGGTGCATGTCCCCGACGAGGTCAGGATACAGAGAGTTGGGTCTCGAACTAGTTTCACTTGGGGAAGACCACTCTCGCCGCCCCAAACGGCCTCCCATGGCGGAAGAAAAGAGAGACGACGGAGCAGTAGATCCTATCAAGTTGTTGCTCGAGGAAGCCCTCGCGCGACAGAGGATCGAGATGATGGATAATTTCGCCCAAATCCTTCAACGCATGCCAACAGCGGCAAATGCACCCTCAACGAGCAGCCATTTCGGAGATACGACTCCCTTCAAGGTACAAGTTAATTTTGATATCCCCTTGTTTGAAGGCCAAATCGATGCCGATGCTCTAGATAAATGGTTGAATCTACTAGAAGGGTATTTCTCTGTCCACAAATTTTCCGACAGGGAAAAGATCATCTTTGCGCTCCTTAAGGCCGTCCCCCATGTCAAAAATTGGTGGGAAACTTATTGTGAGCAAAACTCGTCAGACGAGTCTGGATTGTTTGAATATTCCAATCCCACTTGGGCCTCTTTTATAGATGCCGTCAAGGAACAATATTACCCTGTTGGAAACTATGATGACCAGTACACAAAATTGACCATTCTGCATCAAGAGAGGGACCAAACGGTGTCGGAGTACACCAACAAATTTCATACCTTGCGCACAAAGCTAGGTATCAAGGACTCCGAGCGGCACCTAGTACTGAAATATCGCAGTGGCCTACACCGGTACATCCGAACAGAGATGGATTTCCTGGAAATCTCTTCACTCGGATCCACCTATCGATATGCTGTCAAAATTGAGCAGAAATTTCAACAAAAGAACAAGCGTGACTTCGGACCTGTGCAGAAGCAGGGCAAGGGAAACTTTGGCTCGCAGAGCACGGGGCAAGAAAAGGATAACCAATCCCAACCACAGGCGAAGAAGGGTAAAGAAAAGACAAAGAAGGAAACCGGGAAGTGGTGCGAGTTCCACAAAAGCCCCTGGCACAACACTGATGATTGTCGCTCAAAACAGTCATTGGTGGCTGAGATCAAAGCTTCAGAATCAGATCCCAGTTTCGATTCTGACTCGGAACCTAATTTCACGGCCGCGCAAAAAGGGAAGCAGATAATTGATGCAGAACCCAGTGCCGTTGTTGCCACCACACAGATTCAGCCAGAGGAGCCTGAAGAGTCGGAGGCAGAGGAGCGCCTTTTCCACTCACAGATGTGGGTGAAGGGAATTCCCCTACATTTTGTTGTGGACAGCGGCAGCCAGAAGAACCTGATCTCAGAAGAAGTCATCAAGAGATTGGAGCTACCAATAACGCCACACCCACAACCATACACCATTGGATGGCTAAGCCAAGGACGAAGGATCCGTGTCAGTCACCAATGTCGCCTACCATATGGCATCAAGCCCTTCAAAGATGAGGTATTGTGTGATGTGGCCCCACTTGAAGTACGTGATGTTCTTTTAGGACAACCATATATGTGGAAGTGTCATGCTGTATATGAATCACGACCTCGCAGTGTCATTGTCACTTTGGGAGGACAACTCTATCGGATACCAGAGATAGTTACACCTACCCCAAACGAGCAGGGAAGGAAGATAATCTCCCACACTGGGAAATTTTCCCTATTCGCAATTGCCACTAAAGGAGAACATCATATCGCAGAGACATCCACAACCTCTGCCCATCATCCCTCTACTCAGCAGAAACAAGAAAAACAGAAGTTCAGTGCAGCATCGCCTATTCGAGTTCCTTTGCAGTGCAAGGCCACGCATTCAAGGTGCTCCCACAAAAAGAAACCATCAACACCAATGCAAAATACCACAACAACCAAAACTGTTGAACAGCTCCAGCGCAGCCAGCAACAACAATTACAGCCCTCTGAAGATTTCAAAGAAAGGCAACCTTTCTGCTTCAACAAATGTCGCACCAAGAGCTCAACTCGACACACAACTCGACATATGATAAGGGATTTAACGCAATGGAGACCATTGCTTCCTAAGGAGGGAGGATTGATCCAGGTGGATATCGGTGGCAGCCCACCTCTTCCAACTGGCTCAAAACAGTCTTCTGGCAATTTTGGTAAATTACTATTTTTAGCAGTTTTTCGGGTCCTGAACTTCCGGAGCCATTTTGAGGCCCTAAACGACATTTTTTGGCGATTTGGGGGACCAAATGTTTGCCTCCGACATGCATTTGGGCCCAGTCGAAAGTTGTAAATCTCGGATAGACCTTTCCAACGGGCTACCGAGCGCCCCAAACGGAGATCGCATGCAAAAGTTACGACCCCGGGAAGTTGATGTGCTAACTTACCCAAACGGGGCCCACATGACTTTTGGCACTTCATCTCCTAGGGTTAGGTTTTTGGATGTTTGGGATTCTTTCCCTCATGCTTATGATAAATAGGCCCTTTGGCCTCTCTTTGTATTCATCTTGGCACGAATGAGCATAGCGGCCACATCTCTTCTCAGAGATAGCTACCACCATTCTAGCTATTGTATTTTACAGTCTGTTCTATTTCCGCTATTTAATAGAATATGTGTTTACTGTATCACTGTGTTATTTGCAATATGATTCTGTATATGCTATCTTTTGTTTCGTTCCCACATAAATCCGGATCAGTGGTATCAGAGCGGTCTGCTCTTTGATTGTTTCTCGGTGCATGTCCCCGACGAGGTCAGGATACAGAGAGTTGGGTCTCGAACTAGTTTCACTTGGGGAAGACCACTCTCGCCGCCCCAAACGGCCTCCCATGGCGGAAGAAAAGAGAGACGACGGAGCAGTAGATCCTATCAAGTTGTTGCTCGAGGAAGCCCTCGCGCGACAGAGGATCGAGATGATGGATAATTTCGCCCAAATCCTTCAACGCATGCCAACAGCGGCAAATGCACCCTCAACGAGCAGCCATTTCGGAGATACGACTCCCTTCAAGGTACAAGTTAATTTTGATATCCCCTTGTTTGAAGGCCAAATCGATGCCGATGCTCTAGATAAATCGTTGAATCTACTAGAAGGGTATTTCTCTGTCCACAAATTTTCCGACAGGGAAAAGATCATCTTTGCGCTCCTTAAGGCCGTCCCCCGTGTCAAAAATTGGTGGGAAACTTATTGTGAGCAAAACTCGTCAGACGAGTCTGGATTGTTTGAATATTCCAATCCCACTTGGGCCTCTTTTATAGATGCCGTCAAGGAACAATATTACCCTGTTGGAAACTATGATGACCAGTACACAAAATGGACCATTCTGCATCAAGAGAGGGACCAAACGGTGTCGGAGTACACCAACAAATTTCATACCTTGCGCACAAAGCTAGGTATCAAGGACTCCGAGCGGCACCTAGTACTGAAATATCGCAGTGGCCTACACCGGTACATCCGAACAGAGATGGATTTCCTGGAAATCTCTTCACTCGGATCCACCTATCGATATGCTGTCAAAATTGAGCAGAAATTTCAACAAAAGAACAAGCGTGACTTCGGACCTGTGCAGAAGCAGGGCAAGGGAAACTTTGGCTCGCAGAGCACGGGGCAAGAAAAGGATAACCAATCCCAACCACAGGCGAAGAAGGGTAAAGAAAAGACAAAGAAGGAAACCGGGAAGTGGTGCGAGTTCCACAAAAGCCCCTGGCACAACACTGATGATTGTCGCTCAAAATAGTCATTGGTGGCTGAGATCAAAGCTTCAGAATCAGATCCCAGTTTCGATTCTGACTCGGAACCTAATTTCACGGCCGCGCAAAAAGGGAAGCAGATAATTGATGCAGAACCCAGTGCCGTTGTTGCCACCACACAGATTCAGCCAGAGGAGCCTGAAGAGTCGGAGGCAGAGGAGCGCCTTTTCCACTCACAGATGTGGGTGAAGGGAATTCCCCTACATTTTGTTGTGGACAGCGGCAGCCAGAAGAACCTGATCTCAGAAGAAGTCATCAAGAGATTGGAGCTACCAATAACACCACACCCACAACCATACACCATTGGATGGCTAAGCCAAGGACGAAGGATCCGTGTCAGTCACCAATGTCGCCTACCATATGGCATCAAGCCCTTCAAAGATGAGGTATTGTGTGATGTGGCCCCACTTGAAGTACGTGATGTTCTTTTAGGACAACCATATATGTGGAAGCGTCATGCTGTATATGAATCACGACCTCGCAGTGTCATTGTCACTTTGGGAGGACAACTCTATCGGATACCAGAGATAGTTACACCTACCCCAAACGAGCAGGGAAGGAAGATAATCTCCCACACTGGGAAATTTTCCCTATTCGCAATTGCCACTAAAGGAGAACATCATATCGCAGAGACATCCACAACCTCTGCCCATCATCCCTCTACTCAGCAGAAACAAGAAAAACAGAAGTTCAGTGCAGCATCGCCTATTCGAGTTCCTTTGCAGTGCAAGGCCACGCATTCAAGGTGTTCCCACAAAAAGAAACCATCAACACCAATGAAAAATACCACAACAACCAAAACTGTTGAACAGCTCCAGCGCAGCCAGCAACAACAATTACAGCCCTCTGAAGATTTCAAAGAAAGGCAACCTTTCTGCTTCAACAAATGTCGCACCAAGAGCTCAACTCGACACACAACTCGACATATGATAAGGGATTTAACGCAATGGAGACCATTGCTTCCTAAGGAGGGAGGATTGATCCAGGTGGATATCGGTGGCAGCCCACCTCTTCCAACTGGCTCAAAACAGTCTTCTGGCAATTTTGGTAAATTACTATTTTTAGCAGTTTTTCGGGTCCTGAACTTCCGGAGCCATTTTGAGGCCCTAAACGACATTTTTTGGCGATTTGGGGGACCAAATCATTTCCCCCGGCATGCATTTGGGCCTAGTCGAAAGTTGTAAATCTCGGATAGACCTTTCCAACGGGCTACCGAGCGCCCCAAACGGAGATCGCATGCAAAAGTTACGACCCCGGGAAGTTGATGTGCTAACTTACCCAAACGGGGCCCACATGACTTTTGGCGCTTCATCTCCTAGGGTTAGGTTTTTGGATGTTTGGGATTCTTTCCCTCATGCTTATGATAAATAGGCCCTTTGGCCTCTCTTTGTATTCATCTTGGCACGAATGAGCATAGCGGCCACATCTCTTCTCAGAGATAGCTACCACCATTCTAGCTATTGTATTTTACAGTCTGTTCTATTTCCGCTATTTAATAGAATATGTGTTTACTGTATCACTGTGTTATTTGCAATATGATTCTGTATATGCTATCTTTTGTTTCGTTCCCACATAAATCCGGATCAGTGGTATCAGAGCGGTCTGCTCTTTGATTGTTTCTCGGTGCATGTCCCCGACGAGGTCAGGATACAGAGAGTTGGGTCTCGAACTAGTTTCACTTGGGGAAGACCACTCTCGCCGCCCCAAACGGCCTCCCATGGCGGAAGAAAAGAGAGACGACGGAGCAGTAGATCCTATCAAGTTGTTGCTCGAGGAAGCCCTCGCGCGACAGAGGATCGAGATGATGGATAATTTCTCCCAAATCCTTCAACGCATGCCAACAGCGGCAAATGCACCCTCAACGAGCAGCCATTTCGGAGATACGACTCCCTTCAAGGTACAAGTTAATTTTGATATCCCCTTGTTTGAAGGCCAAATCGATGCCGATGCTCTAGATAAATGGTTGAATCTACTAGAAGGGTATTTCTCTGTCCACAAATTTTCCGACAGGGAAAAGATCATCTTTGCGCTCCTTAAGGCCGTCCCCCATGTCAAAAATTGGTGGGAAACTTATTGTGAGCAAAACTCGTCAGACGAGTCTGGATTGTTTGAATATTCCAATCCCACTTGGGCCTCTTTTATAGATGCCGTCAAGGAACAATATTACCCTGTTGGAAACTATGATGACCAGTACACAAAATGGACCATTCTGCATCAAGAGAGGGACCAAACGGTGTCGGAGTACACCAACAAATTTCATACCTTGCGCACAAAGCTAGGTATCAAGGACTCCGAGCGGCACCTAGTACTGAAATATCGCAGTGGCCTACACCGGTACATCCGAACAGAGATGGATTTCCTGGAAATCTCTTCACTCGGATCCACCTATCGATATGCTGTCAAAATTGAGCAGAAATTTCAACAAAAGAACAAGCGTGACTTCGGACCTGTGCAGAAGCAGGGAAAGGGAAACTTTGGCTCGTAGAGCACGGGGCAAGAAAAGGATAACCAATCCCAACCACAGGCGAAGAAGGGTAAAGAAAAGACAAAGAAGGAAACCGGGAAGTGGTGCGAGTTCCACAAAAGCCCCTGGCACAACACTGATGATTGTCGCTCAAAACAGTCATTGGTGGCTGAGATCAAAGCTTCAGAATCAGATCCCAGTTTCGATTCTGACTCGGAACCTAATTTCACGGCCGCGCAAAAAGGGAAGCAGATAATTGATGCAGAACCCAGTGCCGTTGTTGCCACCACACAGATTCAGCCAGAGGAGCCTGAAGAGTCGGAGGCAGAGGAGCGCCTTTTCCACTCACAGATGTGGGTGAAGGGAATTCCCCTACATTTTGTTGTGGACAGCGGCAGCCAGAAGAACCTGATCTCAGAAGAAGTCATCAAGAGATTGGAGCTACCAATAACGCCACACCCACAACCATACACCATTGGATGGCTAAGCCAAGGACGAAGGATCCGTGTCAGTCACCAATGTCGCCTACCATATGGCATCAAGCCCTTCAAAGATGAGGTATTGTGTGATGTGGCCCCACTTGAAGTACGTGATGTTCTTTTAGGACAACCATATATGTGGAAGTGTCATGCTGTATATGAATCACGACCTCGCAGTGTCATTGTCACTTTGGGAGGACAACTCTATCGGATACCAGAGATAGTTACACCTACCCCAAACGAGCAGGGAAGGAAGATAATCTCCCACACTGGGAAATTTTCCCTATTCGCAATTGCCACTAAAGGAGAACATCATATCGCAGAGACATCCACAACCTCTGCCCATCATCCCTCTACTCAGCAGAAACAAGAAAAACAGAAGTTCAGTGCAGCATCGCCTATTCGAGTTCCTTTGCAGTGCAAGGCCACGCATTCAAGGTGCTCCCACAAAAAGAAACCATCAACACCAATGCAAAATACCACAACAACCAAAACTGTTGAACAGCTCCAGCGCAGCCAGCAACAACAATTACAGCCCTCTGAAGATTTCAAAGAAAGGCAACCTTTCTGCTTCAACAAATGTCGCACCAAGAGCTCAACTCGACACACAACTCGACATATGATAAGGGATTTAACGCAATGGAGACCATTGCTTCCTAAGGAGGGAGGATTGATCCAGGTGGATATCGGTGGCAGCCCACCTCTTCCAACTGGCTCAAAACAGTCTTCTGGCAATTTTGGTAAATTACTATTTTTAGCAGTTTTTCGGGTCCTGAACTTCCGGAGCCATTTTGAGGCCCTAAACGACATTTTTTGGCGATTTGGGGGACCAAATGTCTGCCTCCGGCATGCATTTGGGCCCAGTCGAAAGTTGTAAATCTCGGATAGACCTTTCCAACGGGCTACCGAGCGCCCCAAACGGAGATCGCATGCAAAAGTTACGACCCCGGGAAGTTGATGTGCTAACTTACCCAAACGGGGCCCACATGACTTTTGGCGCTTCATCTCCTAGGGTTAGGTTTTTGGATGTTTGGGATTCTTTCCCTCATGCTTATGATAAATAGGCCCTTTGGCCTCTCTTTGTATTCATCTTGGCACGAATGAGCATAGCGGCCACATCTCTTCTCAGAGATAGCTACCACCATTCTAGCTATTGTATTTTACAGTCTGTTCTATTTCCGCTATTTAATAGAATATGTGTTTACTGTATCACTGTGTTATTTGCAATATGATTCTGTATATGCTATCTTTTGTTTCGTTCCCACATAAATCCGGATCAGTGGTATCAGAGCGGTCTGCTCTTTGATTGTTTCTCGGTGCATGTCCCCGACGAGGTCAGGATACAGAGAGTTGGGTCTCGAACTAGTTTCACTTGGGGAAGACCACTCTCGCCGCCCCAAACGGCCTCCCATGGCGGAAGAAAAGAGAGACGACGGAGCAGTAGATCCTATCAAGTTGTTGCTCGAGGAAGCCCTCCCGCGACAGAGGATCGAGATGATGGATAATTTCGCCCAAATCCTTCAACGCATGCCAACAGCGGCAAATGCACCCTCAACGAGCAGCCATTTCGGAGATGCGACTCCCTTCAAGGTACAAGTTAATTTTGATATCCCCTTGTTTGAAGGCCAAATCGATGCCGATGCTCTAGATAAATGGTTGAATCTACTAGAAGGGTATTTCTCTGTCCACAAATTTTCCGACAGGGAAAAGATCATCTTTGCGCTCCTTAAGGTCGTCCCCCATGTCAAAAATTGGTGGGAAACTTATTGTGAGCAAAACTCGTCAGACGAGTCTGGATTGTTTGAATATTCCAATCCCACTTGGGCCTCTTTTATAGATGCCGTCAAGGAACAATATTACCCTGTTGGAAACTATGATGACCAGTACACAAAATGGACCATTCTGCATCAAGAGAGGGACCAAACGGTGTCGGAGTACACCAACAAATTTCATACCTTGCGCACAAAGCTAGGTATCAAGGACTCCGAGCGGCACCTAGTACTGAAATATCGCAGTGGCCTACACCGGTACATCCGAACAGAGATGGATTTCCTGGAAATCTCTTCACTCGGATCCACCTATCGATATGCTGTCAAAATTGAGCAGAAATTTCAATAAAAGAACAAGCGTGACTTCGGACCTGTGCAGAAGCAGGGCAAGGGAAACTTTGGCTCGCAGAGCACGGGGCAAGAAAAGGATAACCAATCCCAACCACAGGCGAAGAAGGGTAAAGAAAAGACAAAGAAGGAAACCGGGAAGTGGTGCGAGTTCCACAAAAGCCCCTGGCACAACACTGATGATTGTCGCTCAAAACAGTCATTGGTGGCTGAGATCAAAGCTTCAGAATCAGATCCCAGTTTCGATTCTGACTCGGAACCTAATTTCACGGCCGCGCAAAAAGGGAAGCAGATAATTGATGTAGAACCCAGTGCCGTTGTTGCCACCACACAGATTCAGCCAGAGGAGCCTGAAGAGTCGGAGGCAGAGGAGCGCCTTTTCCACTCACAGATGTGGGTGAAGGGAATTCCCCTACATTTTGTTGTGGACAGCGGCAGCCAGAAGAACCTGATCTCAGAAGAAGTCATCAAGAGATTGGAGCTACCAATAACGCCACACCCACAACCATACACCATTGGATGGCTAAGCCAAGGACGAAGGATCCGTGTCAGTCACCAATGTCGCCTACCATATGGCATCAATCCCTTCAAAGATGAGGTATTGTGTGATGTGGCCCCACTTGAAGTATGTGATGTTCTTTTAGGACAACCATATATGTGGAAGCGTCATGCTGTATATGAATCACGACCTCGCAGTGTCATTGTCACTTTGGGAGGACAACTCTATCGGATACCAGAGATAGTTACACCTACCCCAAACGAGCAGGGAAGGAAGATAATCTCCCACACTGGGAAATTTTCCCTATTCGCAATTGCCACTAAAGGAGAACATCATATCGCAGAGACATCCACAACCTCTGCCCATCATCCCTCTACTCAGCAGAAACAAGAAAAACAGAAGTTCAGTGCAGCATCGCCTATTCGAGTTCCTTTGCAGTGCAAGGCCACGCATTCAAGGTGCTCCCACAAAAAGAAACCATCAACACCAATGCAAAATACCACAACAACCAAAACTGTTGAACAGCTCCAGCGCAGCCAGCAACAACAATTACAGCCCTCTGAAGATTTCAAAGAAAGGCAACCTTTCTGCTTCAACAAATGTCGCACCAAGAGCTCAACTCGACACACAACTCGACATATGATAAGGGATTTAACGCAATGGAGACCATTGCTTCCTAAGGAGGGAGGATTGATCCAGGTGGATATCGGTGGCAGCCCACCTCTTCCAACTGGCTCAAAACAGTCTTCTGGCAATTTTGGTAAATTACTATTTTTAGCAGTTTTTCGGGTCCTGAACTTCCGGAGCCATTTTGAGGCCCTAAACGACATTTTTTGGCGATTTGGGGGACCAATTAGAAGCCACCGGCATGCATTTGGGCCCAGTCGAAAGTTGTAAATCTCGGATAGACCTTTCCAACGGGCTACCGAGCGCCCCAAACGGAGATCGCATGCAAAAGTTACGACCCCGGGAAGTTGATGTGCTAACTTACCCAAACGGGGCCCACATGACTTTTGGCGCTTCATCTCCTAGGGTTAGGTTTTTGGATGTTTGGGATTCTTTCCCTCATGCTTATGATAAATAGGCCCTTTGGCCTCTCTTTGTATTCATCTTGGCACGAATGAGCATAGCGGCCACATCTCTTCTCAGAGATAGCTACCACCATTCTAGCTATTGTATTTTACAGTCTGTTCTATTTCGGCTATTTAATAGAATATGTGTTTACTGTATCACTGTGTTATTTGCAATATATCTCTGTATATGATTCTGTATATGCTATCTTTTGTTTCGTTCCCACATAAATCCGGATCAGTGGTATCAGAGCGGTCTGCTCTTTGATTGTTTCTCGGTGCATGTCCCCGACGAGGTCAGGATACAGAGAGTTGGGTCTCGAACTAGTTTCACTTGGGGAAGACCACTCTCGCCGCCCCAAACGGCCTCCCATGGCCGAAGAAAAGAGAGACGACGGAGCAGTAGATCCTATCAAGTTGTTGCTCGAGGAAGCCCTCGCGCGACAGAGGATCGAGATGATGGATAATTTCGCCCAAATCCTTCAACGCATGCCAACAGCGGCAAATGCACCCTCAACGAGCAGCCATTTCGGAGATACGACTCCCTTCAAGGTACAAGTTAATTTTGATATCCCCTTGTTTGAAGGCCAAATCGATGCCGATGCTCTAGATAAATGGTTGAATCTACTAGAAGGGTATTTCTCTGTCCACAAATTTTCCGACAGGGAAAAGATCATCTTTGCGCTCCTTAAGGCCGTCCCCCATGTCAAAAATTGGTGGGAAACTTATTGTGAGCAAAACTCGTCAGACGAGTCTGGATTGTTTGAATATTCCAATCCCACTTGGGCCTCTTTTATAGATGCCGTCAAGGAACAATATTACCCTGTTGGAAACTATGATGACCAGTACACAAAATGGACCATTCTGCATCAAGAGAGGGACCAAACGGTGTCGGAGTACACCAACAAATTTCATACCTTGCGCACAAAGCTAGGTATCAAGGACTCCGAGCGGCACCTAGTACTGAAATATCGCAGTGGCCTACACCGGTACATCCGAACAGAGATGGATTTCCTGGAAATCTCTTCACTCGGATCCACCTATCGATATGCTGTCAAAATTGAGCAGAAATTTCAACAAAAGAACAAGCGTGACTTCGGACCTGTGCAGAAGCAGGGCAAGGGAAACTTTGGCTCGCAGAGCACGGGGCAAGAAAAGGATAACCAATCCCAACCACAGGCGAAGAAGGGTAAAGAAAAGACAAAGAAGGAAACCGGGAAGTGGTGCGAGTTCCACAAAAGCCCCTGGCACAACACTGATGATTGTCGCTCAAAACAGTCATTGGTGGCTGAGATCAAAGCTTCAGAATCAGATCCCAGTTTCGATTCTGACTCGGAACCTAATTTCACGGCCGCGCAAAAAGGGAAGCAGATAATTGATGCAGAACCCAGTGCCGTTGTTGCCACCACACAGATTCAGCCAGAGGAGCCTGAAGAGTCGGAGGCAGAGGAGCGCCTTTTCCACTCACAGATGTGGGTGAAGGGAATTCCCCTACATTTTGTTGTGGACAGCGGCAGCCAGAAGAACCTGATCTCAGAAGAAGTCATCAAGAGATTGGAGCTACCAATAACGCCACACCCACAACCATACACCATTGGATGGCTAAGCCAAGGACGAAGGATCCGTGTCAGTCACCAATGTCGCCTACCATATGGCATCAAGCCCTTCAAAGATGAGGTATTGTGTGATGTGGCCCCACTTGAAGTATGTGATGTTCTTTTAGGACAACCATATATGTGGAAGCGTCATGCTGTATATGAATCACGACCTCGCAGTGTCATTGTCACTTTGGGAGGACAACTCTATCGGATACC
Source organism: Larix kaempferi (assembly GCA_027924585.1). Lineage (NCBI taxonomy): Eukaryota > Viridiplantae > Streptophyta > Pinopsida > Pinales > Pinaceae > Larix > Larix kaempferi. The sequence continues at coordinate 4,680,153 of BSBM01000319.1, forward strand.
AGAGATAGTTACACCTACCCCAAACGAGCAGGGAAGGAAGATAATCTCCCACACTGGGAAATTTTCCCTATTCGCAATTGCCACTAAAGGAGAACATCATATCGCAGAGACATCCACAACCTCTGCCCATCATCCCTCTACTCAGCAGAAACAAGAAAAACAGAAGTTCAGTGCAGCATCGCCTATTCGAGTTCCTTTGCAGTGCAAGGCCACGCATTCAAGGTGCTCCCACAAAAAGAAACCATCAACACCAATGCAAAATACCACAACAACCAAAACTGTTGAACAGCTCCAGCGCAGCCAGCAACAACAATTACAGCCCTCTGAAGATTTCAAAGAAAGGCAACCTTTCTGCTTCAACAAATGTCGCACCAAGAGCTCAACTCGACACACAACTCGACATATGATAAGGGATTTAACGCAATGGAGACCATTGCTTCCTAAGGAGGGAGGATTGATCCAGGTGGATATCGGTGGCAGCCCACCTCTTCCAACTGGCTCAAAACAGTCTTCTGGCAATTTTGGTAAATTACTATTTTTAGCAGTTTTTCGGGTCCTGAACTTCCGGAGCCATTTTGAGGCCCTAAACGACATTTTTTGGCGATTTGGGGGACCAAATGGATGCCTCTGGCATGCATTTGGGCCCAGTCGAAAGTTGTAAATCTCGGATAGACCTTTCCAACGGGCTACCGAGCGCCCCAAACGGAGATCGCATGCAAAAGTTACGACCCCGGGAAGTTGATGTGCTAACTTACCCAAACGGGGCCCACATGACTTTTGGCGCTTCATCTCCTAGGGTTAGGTTTTTGGATGTTTGGGATTCTTTCCCTCATGCTTATGATAAATAGGCCCTTTGGCCTCTCTTTGTATTCATCTTGGCACGAATGAGCATAGCGGCCACATCTCTTCTCAGAGATAGCTACCACCATTCTAGCTATTGTATTTTACAGTCTGTTCTATTTTCGCTATTTAATAGAATATGTGTTTACTGTATCACTGTGTTATTTGCAATATATCTCTGTATATGATTCTGTATATGCTATCTTTTGTTTCGTTCCCACATAAATCCGGATCAGTGGTATCAGAGCGGTCTGCTCTTTGATTGTTTCTCGGTGCATGTCCCCGACGAGGTCATGATACAGAGAGTTGGGTCTCGAACTAGTTTCACTTGGGGAAGACCACTCTCGCCGCCCCAAACGGCCTCCCATGGCGGAAGAAAAGAGAGACGACGGAGCAGTAGATCCTATCAAGTTGTTGCTCGAGGAAGCCCTCGCGCGACAGAGGATCGAGATGATGGATAATTTCGCCCAAATCCTTCAACGCATGCCAACAGCAAATGCACCATCAACGAGCAGCCATTTCGGAGATACGACTCCCTTCAAGGTACAAGTTAATTTTGATATCCCCTTGTTTGAAGGCCAAATCGATGCCGATGCTCTAGATAAATGGTTGAATCTACTAGAAGGGTATTTCTCTGTCCACAAATTTTCCGACAGGGAAAAGATCATCTTTGCGCTCCTTAAGGCCGTCCCCCATGTCAAAAATTGGTGGGAAACTTATTGTGAGCAAAACTCGTCAGACGAGTCTGGATTGTTTGAATATTCCAATCCCACTTGGGCCTCTTTTATAGATGCCGTCAAGGAACAATATTACCCTGTTGGAAACTATGATGACCAGTACACAAAATGGACCATTCTGCATCAAGAGAGGGACCAAACGGTGTCGGAGTACACCAACAAATTTCATACCTTGCACACAAAGCTAGGTATCAAGGACTCCGAGCGGCACCTAGTACTGAAATATCGCAGTGGCCTACACCGGTACATCCGAACAGAGATGGATTTCCTGGAAATCTCTTCACTCGGATCCACCTATCGATATGCTGTCAAAATTGAGCAGAAATTTCAACAAAAGAACAAGCGTGACTTCGGACCTGTGCAGAAGCAGGGCAAGGGAAACTTTGGCTCGCAGAGCACGGGGCAAGAAAAGGATAACCAATCCCAACCACAGGCGAAGAAGGGTAAAGAAAAGACAAAGAAGGAAACCGGGAAGTGGTGCGAGTTCCACAAAAGCCCCTGGCACAACACTGATGATTGTCGCTCAAAACAGTCATTGGTGGCTGAGATCAAAGCTTCAGAATCAGATCCCAGTTTCGATTCTGACTCGGAACCTAATTTCACGGCCGCGCAAAAAGGGAAGCAGATAATTGATGCAGAACCCAGTGCCGTTGTTGCCACCACACAGATTCAGCCAGAGGAGCCTGAAGAGTCGGAGGCAGAGGAGCGCCTTTTCCACTCACAGATGTGGGTGAAGGGAATTCCCCTACATTTTGTTGTGGACAGCGGCAGCCAGAAGAACCTGATCTCAGAAGATGTCATCAAGAGATTGGAGCTACCAATAACGCCACACCCACAACCATACACCATTGGATGGCTAAGCCAAGGACGAAGGATCCGTGTCAGTCACCAATGTCGCCTACCATATGGCATCAAGCCCTTCAAAGATGAGGTATTGTGTGATGTGGCCCCACTTGAAGTATGTGATGTTCTTTTAGGACAACCATATATGTGGAAGCGTCATGCTGTATATGAATCACGACCTCGCAGTGTCATTGTCACTTTGGGAGGACAACTCTATCGGATACCAGAGATAGTTACACCTACCCCAAACGAGCAGGGAAGGAAGATAATCTCCCACACTGGGAAATTTTCCCTATTCGCAATTGCCACTAAAGGAGAACATCATATCGCAGAGACATCCACAACCTCTGCCCATCATCCCTCTACTCAGCAGAAACAAGAAAAACAGAAGTTCAGTGCAGCATCGCCTATTCGAGTTCCTTTGCAGTGCAAGGCCACGCATTCAAGGTGCTCCCACAAAAAGAAACCATCAACACCAATGCAAAATACCACAACAACCAAAACTGTTGAACAGCTCCAGCGCAGCCAGCAACAACAATTACAGCCCTCTGAAGATTTCAAAGAAAGGCAACCTTTCTGCTTCAACAAATGTCGCACCAAGAGCTCAACTCGACACACAACTCGACATATGATAAGGGATTTAACGCAATGGAGACCATTGCTTCCTAAGGAGGGAGGATTGATCCAGGTGGATATCGGTGGCAGCCCACCTCTTCCAACTGGCTCAAAACAGTCTTCTGGCAATTTTGGTAAATTACTATTTTTAGCAGTTTTTCGGGTCCTGAACTTCCGGAGCCATTTTGAGGCCCTAAACGACATTTTTTGGTGATTTGGGGGACCAAATGGTTGCCCTCGGCATGCATTTGGGCCCAGTCGAAAGTTGTAAATCTCGGATAGACCTTTCCAACGGGCTACCGAGCGCCCCAAACGGAGATCGCATGCAAAAGTTACGACCCCGGGAAGTTGATGTGCTAACTTACCCAAACGGGGCCCACATGACTTTTGGCGCTTCATCTCCTAGGGTTAGGTTTTTGGATGTTTGGGATTCTTTCCCTCATGCTTATGATAAATAGGCCCTTTGGCCTCTCTTTGTATTCATCTTGGCACGAATGAGCATAGCGGCCACATCTCTTCTCAGAGATAGCTACCACCATTCTAGCTATTGTATTTTACAGTCTGTTCTATTTCCGCTATTTAATAGAATATGTGTTTACTGTATCACTGTGTTATTTGCAATATATCTCTGTATATGATTCTGTATATGCTATCTTTTGTTTCGTTCCCACATAAATCCGGATCACGGGATTAGAAAACTGGCAACATAGAATGCATGAAGTATCTGCGAGGAGATGCGCAACAATTATGAAATCACTCCGCAGGATTGGAAAGAAGGTAAGTCCAATTCCCACTTATGATGGTTCAGCTAACGTTTATTCATTTATCAAAGAATACACTGTAGCAGTTACAGATGAACACCGCGTCTCGACATTAGACATGGCACTGAGAGAGACACCTACTAGATGGTGGGCTATGCATAAGGAGACACTCACAACTTGGGACCAGTGCAGAATAAAGATGCAGATCATGTTTGCTTATAAGGTTACACTACCTTTTGACAAATACAATGGCCAGACGGATCCAGGGGATCATATTGCAGCCTGTGTAGAATCTTGGAAAGAAAGACCAAATACAGAATGGGTACACCTTTTTGTGCACACGCTGGAGGAGCCTATTCCAAAGACATGGTATCTGGAGGTAGAGCAACGGAGAGGACCTGTAGATTGGTCTGTCCTCACTGCGAGCTTCCAAAAGGACTTTAGCTTTGAAGACGACCATCCTACTATCAATGACACGCTGCAACGTATCAAGGAAAAGATATTCACATCACATTGCACGCAGGAAAACATAACATTAGAAAAAAAATTTGAATAAAATAGCGTACCTGCAACTCCACAACCAGATTGGATAAAACAAATAGAGAAAGCCTTGGACTATTATAACTTAGCTTTAAAAAGTTGAACATAAGGACGACAGTGATGAGGAGGACTCGCGAAATATAAAAATCCCTGAATCAGAAGGAACGCGCGAGGTAGAAGGACCTCCACTGGAAATTCCAAATATGAGTGGACCGATTAAAACGAAGAAAGTAAACATCGGCACTAGTGAAGAACCGAATTTCGCAGCAATAGGAGACTATTGGGATGGCAATACAGTTGCGGAGATCGCGGGTATATTACACGAATATCAGGAAGTATTCCCGACCAAGTTCACAGAGATGAAAGGCATTCTGGGAAACTTAGGAGTCATGAAAATTCCTCTTAATCCTAGCGCTAAACCCGTGAAGCAAAGGCCATATAGATTAAATCCGCGCTACAAAGAACGAGTTAAGGCAGACCTTGACAATATGCTCGATGCAAGGATCATTGAGCCGGTTGAAGAATCTAAATGGATAAGCCCGATGGTTGTCCAAGATAAGAAAACAAAGGGTGAGATCAGGATCTGTGTTGATCTCAGAAAGAGGAATGATGCCTTAATGCATGACCCATTTCCTACTCCTTTTACCGACGAAGTACTTGATAATGTGGGAGGCAATGAGGCATACTCTTTTACTGATGGATTTTCTAGATACCATCATATCAGAATTGATCCAGCAGACAGACACAAGACCACTTTTGCAACAGAATGGAGGTCATTTTAGTATACAGTGATTCCTTTTGGACTGAAGAACGCACCAGCCATATTCTCTAGAGTGGTGATCGCAGCATTTAAAGAATTTATACACAAGTTTTTAGAGGTTTACTTTGATGATTGGACCATTTTTGGGTTACTAAAGAACCATGCCGTGAACCTCAGGATGATGCTGGAAAAATGTAGACAGCGCCAGATTTCTTTGAACTTGAAAAAATGTATTTTCTGTGTTCCTTACGGGATTCTACTGGGACACATTGTGTGCAAGCAGGGCTTGATGGTTGACCCTACGAAGATCGGAGTTATTGTAAATTTTCCTACACCAAATTCAGTTAAACAATTGCATACTACACTAGGGCATATAGGCTACTACAGGAAATTCATAAAAGGGTATGCGCAGATAACCGAAGCAATGGAGAAACTTTTAAAGAAATATGCACCGTTCATTTGGAATGACGACTGTGAGAAAGGATTTGACACATTGAAAGGGAAGATGGTCACTGCGCCAATCCTAGTTTTTCCAGACTGGGAGAAGCCATTTCACGTTCATGTTGATGCTTCATGTATAGCATTGGGCGTTGTTCTTGCTCAGCCAGGAGAAGGAGGCATTGATCATCCCATTGCATTTTCGAGCAGAAAGCTATCATCTGCTGAGGAGAACTATACCACTACTGAAAGAGGACTCGCAATGGTATATGCGCTACAGAAATTCAGACACTATTTGCTCGGTGCGCACTTATCTATGTTTACTGACCATTCTGCATTAAAATACCTGGTCAATACGCCAGTGTTAGGGGGGGCGGATACGTAGATGGTTGTTACTCTTCCAAGAGTATGATTTTGAAATAGTCGTTAAGCCAGGCAGGTTAAACTTAGGACCTGATCATTTGTCGAGGATTGAGTTAGGAGAAGAGCCTACAAACCTTGAAGACAATCTTCCTGATGCGCAATTGTTCGCTATACAAGTTGCCGATGAGTATTATCGAGACATTATTGACTTTTTAACTACAGGGGTGGCACCTCAAGAGTTCACTACGCAGCAGAAAAAGCAGCTGGTAGTGCGAGCCGCAGACTTCACCATTACTGCAGGTCAACTGTACAAGTTAGGACCTGATGAAATACTGCGAAGGTGCGTATTGGAGCATGAGCAGCCATATATATTGGCCGATGCGCATTCAGGAGCAGCAAGAGGCCACTACGCAGGAAGAGCTACTGCGCAGAAGGTATTGAGTGCAGGGCTATGGTGGCCAACAATCCATAAAGATTCAAAGGAACATTGCCAAAGTTGCGATGTTTGTCAGAGGACAGGGAAGCCGTCACGAAGAGATGAAATGCCGTTGAACCTTCAGCTGACCTTGCAGGCATTCGAAAAATGGGCAATTGATTTCATGGGACCTATTAACCCACTGGGGAAGAGAACTGGTGCGAGCTACATTATTACTGCCACTGACTACCTCACCAGATGGGCAGAAGCAAAACCAATAAAAAAATGCACTGCAACCACAGCTGTCGAGTTTATCTTCGAGAACATACTTACATGATTTGGATGCCCAAAATTTTTTATGAGTGATCAAGGCACTCATTTTCTAAACAGAACTATTGAATCTTTCATCGAAGAGTTCTACATCCATCATCATCAGAGTATGCCTTATCATCCGCAAGAAAATGGAACTGTTGAAGCGTTCAATAAAGTACTCGAGAATGCGCTAACCAAGATATGCAACGTAAACCGCGATGGCTCGGACCTGGGCATTCCATCTGTATTATGTGCATACAGAACAACATGCAAGAAATTAACTAGGCATACACCTTTCATATTAGCTTATGGGTAGGAAGCAATAATGCCATATTATTCCCAGCTTGAGAATAGCTACATTTACGGGGATGGCAGATCGCGTAGCACTATAAGAAAGGATGTTACACTTGGTTGGTCTGGAAGAGGATCGCTTCATCGCAAGCTTCCACCAACAAGTACAGAAAGAACGTGAAAAATCATGGCATGATCGCCACATCAAGAGCAAGTATTTCCAGGTAGGTGATCCAGTTCTCCTATACGATAATAAATTCATGAAGTTTCCTGGGAAGTTTAAAATGCATTGGCTTGGGCCATACACTGTTATACATGTTACTAACGGTGGGGCAGTCCAATTAGCTACTTTAGTTGGTGATACATTACCCAATTTGATAAATGGAAGCATTCTAAAGCTTTACCGCAATAGTCTTGCTTCGCAGCATCCAGTATGATCAAGAAGAAGGGAAAAATCCTAAGTGCCAAGTACAGTTGGAATTGGGCACTAGAAACTGCGAAGAGTCTGTACACAAAGTTGTGAGATAGATCTATGTACCGTGCAACACTGCTGAAGCTACGCGTCAAAAAAAAAATTAATAATAATAATAATAATAATGAGAAAAGAAACAAAACACTACGTTGTTGCGACATTCAAAAGGAAACCCCGAAGAGTAAAGAAATTAGAGACTGTTAAGTAACTGTGCAAGACCAACAATTACCTGCTACGCAGTTCGACGCAATCCTCTAGAAAAATAGCCGTTGCACTGTCGATCGGAAATATAGCCGTTATACAGTACTTTCCTAATGATCGCTTGAGCATTTAACGCACAGATAACCGTTATGAACGAGTTAATGAAGGAATTGACCGAAGCATCTGCTAGATTTGGCTAATGGATACTACATTTAATACTTATCTAACCGTTAAGGGGCACGTAGGAGGAGCCGTTGCGCCTATAAATAATGCATCATTTAGACTCGCAGGCGTTACCAGAGCACTTAGAATTTCTTGCAGACATTGCTTCTGAGTTAATTCTGCAAGTCATCCACTAATTCGTCGAGTAGTATGCAAGTGAATGTCACAGATGTCCTTTTTTAACAAGGATTCACGGTCAAGGAGACTGTGAGGTTGTTCCAATACGGAGGGATTGATGGGTTAATGAGAACCCCAAACAAGAAAGTCGTCACTGAACCAGAACAGGGCCCAAGAATATCACCAAGACACGGTCACTGAATGCAATACAAAGGAAAAAAATCCAGTGGGGCCGAGAACAAAGCTACTGAAGACAAGTTCGGTGGGGCCAAATAATCCCATTGCCGATAAGGAGATACCTTTAACTATGACCCCAGATTATATCTCACCGCGTGCACTGGATGCACCGACCATTAAACTACTGAAGAGTCCAAAGTATGATATACCACTCTCGCCAATATCAAAGCATGTCGAGGTGGAAAAAAATATGTTGGGTAAGATTCCTAAATGTAAATGGGAGGACTATGATCTTCTTGCAATGCAGAAGGAGAATCCCAACGAGTCGAGGTTCTCACAGTTCCAGCCTGACAAATACATGTGCTGGAAGAAGAAGGTAAAGGGCGACCTCGCTTTGGTCGCAGAAGGCTGGTTGTCCGGAGTAGTCAAGTTGGGGCTACTCAATCTACTCAGGATTCCACATTTTGACAGATCGTCAGAGCTCAATGCGGTGGTGCGAACTCTGATGGCACGCATCCACCAGGGATATTTATGGCTTGACCAGAACATCAACCTAACGATTGACTTAATCCATCGAATAACTTGCTTGAGAAAAAGGGAAGAAGACCCAAGGAAGTTTTTTCAAGGGAAAAGCAAGGATAAAGAGGTAGCCGTGTTGATGAAGCAAACACAGTATGTTGTAAAAGGGAAGTAAGGCTTCCAGACGAATGACATAAATGACCAAGCAAGAAGGTTTGTCATGCAACTGTTGGTGGGAAAAATTCTAAGAAAGTGCAGACCGTTAGAAGTCTATGCAGGCGCAGTACTACTCGGCGCCGCAGCCGCTGAAGGAGAAGAATTTAATTGGTGTCAATATCTACTGAATGAGTTCCTAGATGAACTCAATGACATGCAGATCAATGGTGGATACTTCCATTTCACCTAGCTAATAGTGTTGATTGCTTTCGTGGGATGGAAGGAGCTGAAGCAGTACATTGGAGTGATCACAAACACTACGGACTACAGAGGTGCTCACTATCAGAACCTTTGGGAAAATTTAAATTCTGAAAGATAGCACTGGTATTTTACACATATTATGACCAGCTACGTGGGGCCATCATGCTTATGCCTTGAATAACAAAGCAAGTAACAAGCAAATATATCCGCATTGTCAACTTTTATGCTGCGATGAAATGCATCTCGGTTTCATCTAAAGCGCAGATGAAGAATGCTACTGGTACCCAGGAAACTACCATATGTACCAGGAAGACATTGAGAATATCATGAAGGAATGGCTAGCTGAATTCTGAGTTGAGGTTGTGGACGTCCAAAGTGATTCTGGCAATGATAACCTTATCCTATGTCCCATAGTAGAAGACAAGGAGTCAGGAAAAAGGAAGGACACTGGAAGTCCTTCAGTGCGCAAGGAACCAAGGAAGAAACATAAATCAAGTAAGGATCAATTAGACACAGTGATTCGCGAGGATGACTACATAATGATCTCCGCGAAGCTCACTGAGCAGATGGAGGAGCTCTCCACTGACAAGGAGAAGAAAGAAAAGGTGATTCAAGACAGTTTGGACCAGAACCTACCTACACTGCAAGGGATTTCACAAAAATTTGATGAAGTCAGCAAACGATTACCCTTGTCGCGGGAATCAAAGGCTGAAGGGGAGTCGGCAGGGACTTCGCAGCAGTAAATCATCGTTCCCGCAAGGTCCCGTGTTTTCCATCTGCAACCATTATCTATAAGGTTTCCTTTACCTGATCAAGTAATATTGGATACGAAAAATGTGGAGCACATGGAACTTGATCTTGCAAAGATACCATTGTCAGGCCTACATTACCTACAATTACAAGGCTTTTGAAGAAATGCATGACAGAACTACAGACGCACTGAAAGGACAGGCTGAGCTCCAAGCAGCTAATAGGCAATTGGAGGCAAATAGCTCGCGGAGAGTTATGGAACTCCACGATCACTGCGGTCACAGACAACATAGATGAATTTGAAGTGCAACAGGAACCAGCGGATACTATTGTTAAGATTGGCGAACTGGTAACCAATCTTAAGACGGAGATGAAAGACATGGAGGTTCTCCATGAGGCTGACATTTCTGCCCTGAAGGCGCAGATAAACCTACAGACCCCACCAAATCAGCAACAGCTAAGGGAACAGGAGGTCAAGGCCGCAGCAGAGAATATTGTTACCGAAGTGGCTAACTGCCAGAGTCTGTTAGAAGCGCTGTCGAAGGAATTTGCTGCCCTCGAAGAAGACCCGGGATTGCTACAAGTAAAGAAGGAAGTGAAAGATAAGAAAGCCACACTAGAGAAGTTAGATGCATACGTGAAGGCCCTACTACCAAGAGATAGGCTTCTGAGGTACAGAGAAATAAACACCCTCAAGAAGGAAGTAAAAACCTTACAAGAGAATGAAACTAAAATGGGCGATAAGTCGCAACCATTATTGGAGGATGCTAGAAAAATCTCGCAGGAGATAGAGGAAAAATTAAAGGATTTGCACGAGAATCAAGAACAGGTAGAAGGTCAAATTGGTGAGGAGATCACACCTGAGATGTTGGATATAGTTAAGCAAGTCGAGCAGGAAACGAAGGCCGCACCCGAGAAGCTGTTTGATACATACAATGACTTCGCTGTGAAGCTAGCTCCGCAGGCAGTGGAACAGATGGAGGAAGATGCACCTGCAGGTGGCTCGGGGGTGAGCCACATGTAAGTGTTAGGGGCCTGTTGGCTCGGGGGTGAGCCACTACGTAGCTTAGCACAGTTCAGTTGGAACAATTTTGGGATAAGTTTTGGTATCCTGTGAAGTTGCGCGCAGCGCAGTGAAGGAAGAGCTCTGAAGTTAGTGCTGCGAGGATAATAGTACTGAGATGTGTTCAGTCAACGGAAGATCTAGCTAAGTAGAGTGTTGGATGGAAGACAGCACATATTCCGGCTAGGTCATCGGAAATCTATTTTTTGGCAAAGATACTCAATAACTACCAAGCGGTGGGTAGGTGCAGATCGGGAGGAAGGTGATTGGTCGCACACATAGAGAACTACTACTTGAACCTGTCGTCTAAAGGCCATGAAAGAAGGAATGGCTCGGCGAGAGAAACCTATTGGCGCACACGTCACAGTTTTTTAAACCTAAGGGTTTCTGCCTTCGAAATGTAAAGACATGACCTATGGGTCTTGATCTATAAATAAGGCATGATTTTGTATGGGAAGGGTTCCTCCTCATTTTTGTTAGTCATTATTGAATATTATCAGAATCTATAAGCTTGAAGCTATTCTAAAGGCTCTCCAACTGAGTGCGCAGAGACCTAATTTTGAGAGAGAGAAAAGAGCGTCTGCAGCAAAGTGCGCAAACGAAGAACTGTTGTACCCTTCCCTAAAGACAATAAAACATCAGTTCTTGTGGACGTAACCTCCCATCCGGGGGGTGAACCACGTTAAATCCCGTGTTATGTGATGCTTTGTGTGTTTTCCATTGTTTGATTTCTTAATATGAATGCTTGATGTTACAATTATCTGATATTTGTGCTTTTATCTGTATTCGTCATGGAAGAGATGGGAATGAGATGTTAAGTAGTTCAAATATGGATGAATGTTAATGCTCAGTATCTATAAGTCTTTGAATGTTTGGATCTGTTAAATAATCACAGAGCTAATTGTTGAATTTGAAGTGTTGCATCAGAGTGCACAGCATTGTATAATTCATTCCATTACGTATGTTTGAATCATTGATGAATGATTAAGACTGTTAAGTAAGATTGGTTAGTTTGATCAAGTCTTGAATTGATCGTGCAGTCTGGTTGATGCGTTGATCCATTATAAGTGCTGCAGGATAAGATATTGATATCTTATCATCATATCGCCAAGTCTAAGAACCCATAAAGAGAGATCTGCAAGGAAGCATATATACCCCTTTGCACTGACCTGTTGCTATATCCCATTAGTACCGCGCAGTTATAATCGACGCGAAGTAAAAGATCTCGCACAGTGTTTTGTTCGCATTGCGGAATCCTTGTCGTGTCGTGCATCAGTCAGTTTAGGCACTTGCATCACCAGGTTGTGGAAACCTGGTTCCGCAACCACCCCCTCAGCTTCGCCTCGGGTGAGACCTTAGGATGCTTGCAGTCTATTGCCGAAAGGGCCAGTGAATAGGGCTTTTGTTGGTATCTTGCATCGAAAAGTACCTAGGTCTAAATTGGAAAACCTCTAGATCAGTAAGTACACCAACATGAGTTGTTGCTCCAAAATGAGTCGTTGTGTGCGAAAGGTCGGGGCCGCAACTCATGGTGGGTGGCGCAGAACTAGGGGTGGGGTTATAGATAGGTGTTGATGTTGTAGGCATATGTGTATAGGGAAGGATAGTGGACGCAACATGGCCAATGATGACATTGGTAGCATGCCAGATGCCCCGTTGTGTCCTTCCTAGAGGGGTCACTGTAGAGAGCATCAGGGAGAATGGTGTAAAGGTATCCCGACTGTGCATAGATAAGGTCTAACTAATGGGCTTTAAGAATGTCTTATTATTTAGTTTGGGAACATTCGGATGCCATATACTTGGATATGGATATTATTAGAGACTTCAAAAACCAATCTAAAAAGATATTGTTGTCTAACTTTATCTTGCACAAACTACGATGACGACGCCACTTATGGATATGGTTAGTGATGTGGGTATCCATATTCTATCTACAATATAGGATAATATCGAAACCAGCATCGTAAAAAATTCATAGCTGGAAGAACTGTAGGAAATTAGAAGCAAGGGATGTAAAGGTGGAATGCATCCCATGGGTATAGTCAATATACCACTTGGATGCAGCGCTAGTGAGTGTCTGTTGTAATAGGCGTAGGTAGATCGAATCATCCACTATGGAGTTGGAGGAACACCATAAGTGGAAGGCCATGATGTGGTTCTAGCGGTCCTCACCACCCTTCCCCTAAAACTTGGGGATGTATGTTACACTTAAATCTCGTCACCATGAGTACTGTGTCAACTTCATGCCTCAATCCCTAAATTTTCCCTGACCAATAACACCCAGAGCAAGTTGTTAACCCTTGTGTCCACATTTTCTAGTGGAATTGGCACAGGTTGTCTTCCAACAACAAGCACCAGATGATTCCCAGCGCTAAGTGTCATCCAGCAGCATGCGCCAGTGGCTCAGGTTTCCTTTATGGAGCTTACGCCACCTCCTTCCTCACGCCAATTACCTTCATGCAGGGTGCGCCAGGGTTGGTTAAATTGGATAAACAAGAGCTTCGAGTGATTTCTCAAAGCATGGTGAGGTGAAATTTTATCCCTAATTGATAGGTGAGTTGTCCTTCGATTCCCTAACCTCAAGGGAGGATCCCTTAGACTTCTCCCATTAGTTCTCAACCTACTCTATCCATTTGGTCTTATAAATATGAAGCTCCTCTCCATTGGAAAAGGAGGAAGCACTATAGCACTTACATTATGGTGAATTTACTCAAGGTGATCCCTATTCATCTCTTGGGAGGCATACACACCCATTTGGAGGCTTGGCTTGGACTGTTGGAGGAAGGTTACAGCGTTAAGGCTTGGTTATAATAATCACTCTTCTAAGTATTTCCCACTTATTTACAGCAATATAAACTCTTTCCATAAATGTCTTTTTATTTGTGATGTTTCGAGCTTACTTCTTTAACTATTTGCTTAGATCAATTAGTATTTATATGTGCTTTTACTATTTGTTTGTCTCTATTTGTTTTGACGGGTTTTGCAGCTTGATATCTGACAACCGCGGGGCTTGGATCAACAAAGAGGAGAAGGATTCATGGATCTAAAGGTAAGACATCTATATACTTTAATCCCTAATTGATATAGGAAAGTAGATCTATATTCTGTATTCTTATGTTCTAGATCCAGTTGGACTAGGGAAATCATGCTCGCATCTGCTCGAGTAGATTATCTATTAACAAAATGGCGACCATACTGGGGAAAGAACATAGTTTTGATTTCAATTTGATTTGATTTCATTGATTTCTTTTGGTTCATTTTCTAGCCTCCTAAGCCCCTCCCATATTTGAATTTTTGCTATCTCAGAGTCTGTTGGCTTTCCTTGACTCTGTCTGGGATCAATATTTTACCTATTACTATTCATTCTTGGAGATATTTGCTTTCGTGTTACTTGTTATTGGCCCGACGCCCCTGGGTAATACATTCCCTATGCCACTGTGCTTCTGGCGCTCACTGTCCTTTATCATCCTGCACCACTAGTGCTTGTTTCCTGAGTTCATCCTGCGGCGTTGGCACCCTTTTCCTGCACACAGACTGCGCCTAGCGCTCTGGTGCATAACAACATAGTGTGCCAAGATCTGTCGCTTGGTGTTTAGCACATTTTCTCCATTTTTTGGTGATTTGGTCTAATTGATTAAGCTCTGTATACTGTGTGATTCAGTCACAGAACCCCTAGATACAGCATACTGCCATTTTCCTCTATTTTTTGGGTCTTTTCGATATTTGGATCCATGTTTTCCCCTTTGAGTCAAAACTAGTGTTTTGCTTGCATTTTTAAGCGAAATGGGGGGGACCATGAATAGTGTATCCTACAGTCGTTTTGACCCATATTAAAGTTTTAAGATAAATTTTGGTTTGGTGTGGATTGGCTTGTTATAAAAGACTTGAAACGTGTGGGATATCCATGTCTTTTTTAGCCTCTTTTCATTGGGTCGTGCATCTTGTTTCCCTTACATGTTGAGCTACCTAATGATTGTTGGAAAAGATTGATTCTTTGTGTCCACTTTAGTTCAAAGAATAGATTTATTTTTCCCCTCTTTTGGTAGATTCACAAATTGGAAAGAATAAACATTCTTCTTGCTTTAATTTGATCATTTTACATTCTTGGTATTACACTCATAAGAAGAAGAAAGGCTTGTTTCAGATTTTTGTGCATTTGAGTTAGAAAATATTATTGAGTGTTTTTATTTGTCTTGCATTTGATTGGAAACGTTTGTGGAATATTTATTTCCATAGCTTAGATGTGTCTTTTTCGAGTGTAAAGAGATAGGAAACATATTATAATTATTGCATTTGGTGTTCATAAAAAGATCTCTTTTATCACTTCAGGTTAGTTTTGGGTGTATCTTTTACTTTTTTCTATCATTTTGAAAAAGGTTAAAATTCCATTTGCATAGGGTTGTGCATTTGGGAAAAAAAAATATCTATCTCTCCTTCTTAATTAGGACTTCATAGAAGAGAAGACTTGCATTTTCATATAGATCATATTTGCATCTTGTTTAAATTCCCAATCTTCACTTCATGGATTCACTTAATCGTACAAGATAAAATCACAACTGGTGGCCATGCGGGATGGTGTCACACCGGATCATTTGTCAGTTTCGAAAGATCTGGCAAGTTTAGAGTTTCCAAAAAGGGAAAACGGGGTCTTGCCGATGGCATTGGATAAACAGGAGTTCGGTAGGGGAACCACCGGAAACCTGGATCCTATACTGTTGGTTGAGGTTTCCCCCAGCCACCGGTTGTGAATTAAAAGCATTATTGAAGTTTCTCCAATCGTAAAACAAAGGATTGATTCCTTGGGTGTTCGTCCATTGTGTTTGGGTGTTAGCCACTCCAAAATGTGGGTTAAAAAAGTTATTACTACCCCCTCCACCGAACAGCGAAAAGGGAGTACTCCCTACAAGTACATTGGATGTTTGTACATTCGATGAATGCACACTAAAACCTATGAAGGGGTTAAACCCAGGTGTAGATGTAATAGACGGAATGGGCATCGAGCCCACAAAGGGTGTGGAAGGAGCTATGTGTCTTCCAAACCAAGGAAAACCGTGACTGAAATGAGTAGACTAAGGATTACCCTGATACTATTGTATAAATGGAGACGATGTAAATGGTACTGAAGGTATCCCTGAAAAGGGGATATTGGATGGTCCAACGGTGGAACCAAAATGAATAGCTCATGTCGAAGCTGGAGATCCTAACATACCCAAGGAACCAGTATTGAAACTAAACGGAGGGATCAAAGCAGAGGTAGCCTACAAAGAGCTAAGTACCGATGTGTGTGAAACAGGGAGAGAAACCTCTCGATATAATGGCTGAAGTAGGAGTATGGGGAACTCCCAACTCATCCCCTATGTTATTCATGAAGAAACCAGGTGTAAACCGATATGAACTAAACTCTGGTTGACTTAGAGAAACTACACTTACGAGTAAGGGATCGTTAGGTCCTGTCAAAGGAGGGTTGAAGGGTGTGTTAAAATCTTGAGTGGTTATGTATTCAACCTCAACAGTATTATGATCCTGTTGATCCAGAGTTATGGGGTGTGGTTCTCTAGGTGGTTTGGTTGTGCCCGTAAGTTCATATGAACCACAAGAATCAATCCTCCGACGTTGAGGTGTAAGTGGAGGATCCACAGTGTGTGGAGGAAGGTTTTTCAACCTTCGTGACCTACGGAGAGGTTGGTCCTCCACAATTATAAAAGTAAACTAAGTGTAGAAACCTAGTGGCCACTAACAACTAAGGAGCAAACAACATACCACTAAAAATGTCCTATAGTAATCAAAACCATGAAAACAAAGATAATACTCTCAAAAGTCAGTCTGGGATGATGAGGGCCCAAAACAAACTAGTATAATATCGAAGTTCAGTTGCACGGCATCCAATACAGTTCCTATGGGTGCAAGCGTTTGAATCACCAAACCACCCTCCCTGGATTACTGTAGAGGGTTACCTTCCGTGTATGTCCTAGGTACGGTGGAAATAGTCTTCCATTATATCTTTGCAGAGCCCTAAAGTCAAGATTCTAAGGATACCACAAATGTAGAGAATGCCCGAGGGGATAGTTGCAAGTCCAGCCAAAACGCATGGGAAGGGTAGCTAAGCCTGAAATCCAAGAATGCACAAGGAACTAATGGACCCCCGTACGCGAATCAGCCCTGGTGTATGCTCGAAAGGAAAGTGGGGGGTATCCCCAACAATTCCAGTCTCACATGATCTCATGCTTAACTCCAGTTTAAGTGGAGCTTCTCAAAACACTACCACAAGAATGGATTTACTAGAAGATAGTCTGCACTACGATTTGAGATTTTAAATGATTTCGGAAATTTTAAGTGTGATCTATTCTAAAATCCTAGCCTAAGCTAGTTAATGTCGTGTAACCCTAAAAAAGAAATGTTACTAATAAATTTCAAATTAAGTTCTTTTTATGGGTTGTTTTTTACTCAAAGGGATAGTGTAGTGTGTGGCATGGTTACAACTGTAAGCAAAGTGCATATAAAAAATGTACCTTCACAATTTGTTTTTTGTTTGTTCTTTCAAAACACAAAATCTAAGCAAACTCTAAGCATAAAAAAGTTTCTTTTTATTTTGTTTTGTTTTCAAAGTTAATAGCAATGCAACTACCCTACTTCGAAAAATGAATGACAAATCTTGTAGAAGAAGTTCCTTTGTTTTTCAAACTTGATATTTTCTCTAGTTATGAAAGAAATGCAAATGAAAATAATGAACTAACAAGACTTATCAATCTACATGAGTAAAGAAATATGGCCCAAGACTTAAAACAAACAGACCTAAAGCAAGATCGACAAAAACTTAACCCAAAAAAAAAGTTGCTTCACAGAAGTAACTAAGCTTTTGGAACAAGATGTGTAAGTTGAAAAATAGAAGGATCTTTGTGCAAAAACCATACTGTTCCTGAACATCAAAAAACAAAAGAAATAAGCATCCACCAAACAGGATATGGGCCAGCAAGCTAGGGAAACTTTACAAACACAATGACTCAAAGAGAAATTATCACAGAGGTTCAAAGAAGATTCAGAGCACCCTGGACAATGTCCAAGAGGTATCCAAACTGACAAGGACTTTCAAAACCACAGAGAAACCCTACTAAAGTCAAACCCTAATGAAAAAGGAAAAACTCAGGAAATACTCGCGACTATTATATGCAACAACTCACGGTCCACCCGCGGGTATGTATAATAGAAACTCGTGGCTAGGGGAAAATGTGCGTGACTGTAAATAGAAACAAGTCGTGGGTGGGTTTCAAAAACCTTAAAAAAAAAAGAATGCAAACCAAAAGCAATTGAATCAGACTAAGAACATCAAATGGCCTCTAAAAAGGCTATGAATAGACCTAGAAGAGACACATTAATGTCTAGCAAGTACCAGAAAGAAAAGAAAATTATCAAAACAAACCAAAAACCCAAGATCAAACCCTAAATCAGAAGTTCAGATCTCTTAAAGCAAACTCATGATTGTATAAGAAAACAGCTCGCGGGTGCAACTGAATGTGTGCAGGTAGTAGAGTTTGCAACTCGTGGGTACAAAAGAAAGTGTGTGCATGTGTATACAGGAAACACACGGGTAGGTACTGATAAAAGAAAAAAGGAAACTTTGCAAACTAGACTAGACTAAGCCAACACCAAGGGATCTAAAAAGAAACCCTAAAGATCTCAAAAGAGACTTGAAAAGTTATGAAACTGAAGAAACCAAAGATCCCGAAAGCAGAAAAACAAGAAGGTGTCCCCAGTGGAGTCGCCAGTTCTGTTGTTAGGGAATTTACCTTATAGTAGGGGATAGATACTACCAACATACAAGGGGTTGGAAATAGACACATAGGGTTCTACATACATTATTGTAAATAAATAAGATCAAGTTTTAGAGAAAATGTACCTTGTTTATGATGGTTGGTCCAAGCTTTTCTTTAGATCTCCACAACAACAAACCTACAAAACACATAGACCTTCCTCAAACCAATTTGACTATAAATAGATAGTGATATTAATGAATACAATAACATCAAATTATAATCAAAACACAATAGAGATTAACACCTTATTGGGAAGGGAAGAGTATCTCAATATTTTATTGACAAAAGAATGCAGTAAGTACAAATATTATACCTGACTCTGCATCAAGCACCTTCGTAACCAAGCCTTAGGCTCCTGGTCCTCTCTCTTGACTTGGAATTTCTTCAGCATAATAATAGCTCTTAGATGATTGTGCCTTTCTTATGCCTTCCCCGTGTATTTATGGCGAGGAAGGAAGGATTAGTTCAAAAGGTATTTGAATTGGGAAGTTGGGGAAGTTGGAATACCTAACTCAACTAATCCCAATTCGTGTTTTTAATATATTTTTCCAAGTTTCCTTAAGACACCTCTGACTATGAGACATAGCAACTTGCGAGTAACTCGCATCATGTGAGCTACACAACTCGCGAGTGCAGCTTTTGATTGACACCCGCGGGTTGTCAGTATGAAGACTCACGAGTGACTCGCAATGTGTCAAGTATAGGAGTCGCGGCTTTATGGTGAAGGTGTCAGAAAAAAATAAGTTTTTAAGCTGAAGGAGTAAGGATTCAGCTCCAAATCACCCAAGGTTAAGTAAGCTCTTCCATCCATAGTGTCCTTTTGTGTGATCGACAAGGTGATGCGATCACAGATGGAAAAGTGCTAATTTGACCGATAATAGTGATGATTCTGAAACTTCAAGCAAAGGTAAATGAAACATTGATCTAGATTTTGGCTCATTCAATAATGTGTTGTGTGTTCCAGGACTTGCTGCTAACCTTTTGTCAGTATACTAGATGAATCACACAGGATCACCCAAAAAGTTGATCTTCACACCTAATGATGTTGAAATCTGTGAAATGTCAACATGATGAATTGTTTCCTTAGGTTCTGATGACCATAGCTAAAAAATCTATAGATTCTCTCATTTTGTGCCATTCCCCTCACCTTCCGCTCTATTAACCCATGCCAATGAGTCAAGCAAATTATGGCATGAAATATTTGGTCACCTAAATTACAAATATCTTTCCCAACTCCATGAGAAAGAAATGGTAATAGGGCTTCCCAATATCAAGTTTTCTAAAGGTGTCTGTCAAAGTTGCATCCTAGGAAAGCACCCAGAGCATAAGTTTGAAAGAGACAAAACTGAGCGAACCTCAGCACCCCTAGAGCTTATTCACAGTGACATATCAGGTCCATCCCCCCATGAGTCTTTGAACCATGCCAAATACATCCTTACCTTTATAGATGACTTTACCAGGTTCTGTTGGATTTATTTCATCAAGTTAAAGTCCTGAAGTGTTCGGTCTGTTCAAGATTTTCAAGCTCTCAGTTGAAAACCATTCTGGTAGACATATCAAGATCCTCATATCTGATAATGGTGGGGAATATATTAAATCTTAGTTTCATCAATTTTGTTCCTCTTTAGGCATACAGATGCAACACACTATTCCATACACACCTCAGCAGAATGGTGTTGCTGAGAGGAAGAACAGATCTCTGAAGGAGATGGCCACATGCATGCTTGAGGAAAATTCTTTATCTCTAAGTCTTTGGGACAAGGAAATAAATTGTGCCACATACATTCAGAATAGAGTTCCTCACGAAGCACTAAAAGGAACCACTCCTTTTGAGGCTTGGACTGGGCACAAACCTAATATTTCTCATTTCAAGATTTTTGGCTCCAAGGCTTGGGATATAATTCCACTTGAGAAGAGGAGGGATATGCATCCCCAAAGCCAACCATGTATTTTTGTTGGCGGAAAATATTTTTCTGATAGCCTTTATGGCTCATCTTTTTATGTAATCTCCATGTTGAAAGCTGTTTTAACAGGCTTTGATGTATCAAGGTGATCTCCTCTCCACTAAAAACTTTTTTCGACTGACTTTTCCATCTCTAAGCGCAGTCGTGTCGAATGTTGGATCTCCTTCGACTGAATATTATGGAAAGCAGCTGTTTTTCGAACAATTTGCTTCTTTTCTGTAGGTACAGTCTATGTCTGCTGCAAAAAATTCTTTAATTTGGTTGCTCGCATCTACCAGTTGCTCCTCCTTCGGGAAAACTGGAATTCCTTGGTGAAGTTTTCTTTAAGTTCTTTCCAAGCGAACGTCTCTCCTCTTGCTTCCTCCATTTTGTACCATTTATTCGACAAGTCAGCGAGTGTGCTTGGAAATAGGTGTGGCCAAGCCCTTTTGTTGATGTATTTGTAACTTTGGAAGATGTTCACTTGTATATTGTATGTATGACATTTGTGCTTCAGTGTATCCCCAACGGAAATGTATTATTCCTCTGATTGGAAGTGTCGTCAGTTGATCTTGCAAGTGTCACAAGCTATATTGTAAGTGTCATAACTTATACTCTATGGGTTATTAGACCACCTTGATGGGGTCGGCCCTGTATGAGTCATCTGGGTTAAAGGGTTATTAGACCACCCTAGTGGGGGTCGGCCCAGTCAGCATTATGTCAAGTGGTTAAGTTGGGGCCGACCTAGTTAGAGTTAAAAGGCAGGTCAACTTAGTGTATAAATAGTGTGTCTCTCTCATTTTTACACATTCTATTATTCACTCACTTCGCATTAGTGAGATAGAGGAGGAGTGCGCACAAGTGGAGGAGGAGCATGCTGCTGAATTTATCTATCTCTTGGATTTGATCTTTGTGATCCTTGTATTGGTGCTTATTCTATCTCTGAGGAAGTTACGGGGTTTTTCACCTTCTTGGTTTTCCCTAGTGAAATGCATTGTGTCTCTTGTCTCTTTTGTTTGATATGATGTACATGTTGTTCTCTCAGTTAAGATCCTAGATCATATTGTTCGGATATCCATCATCTATTTCGGGATACATCATCTATTTCAGGATCTTGCATGATCTATTTCAGGATATGATCTATTTCAGGATCATCTATTTCAGGATATGATCTATTTCAGGATCTTGCATGCACAGGCATGCATCCCAGTCACCAGTTTGATGCCTCCAGCACCTTATCCACCTTCTTCTAGCACCCGGGAGCCACTTACCACAGAGTTTTAGCCCTCCTAAGCTGAAACGCGCCCTCTTCTCACCTACTGCCAGAGAAGGGCGCACTTGTTCACCTACCACTGCAGATTCACTCCAGTTACATTCAGTTAGCTCCGATTCTCCCTGATTTGAGGCTAGTTTCACTCCCGACTGACTGTATCACTTCCGTTTGACCTCCAGTTCGATTAGGTGACTTGTTCTGACTTCAGTTAGCCTCCCATGCGCCCCCACTGAGCCTCCAGATCCTATATCAGTGCTACACACTTCAGTTACATTTATTATGCTCAGTTAGACTCAGATTGACACCTGGATGACTGGTTGTTGTGATTGATGAGTACCACCGATGATTTATGAGGACTCCTAGACAGAGTCAAGCTACTCCATTCAGTGATTCGAATGGCCTACTTAGTCAATTCGAATTGCTCATTGACAGCATTGTATTGTATTGTATTGTATTGTAATTCATTCACCCTTTCTGGGATAGAGAGCACTGCTGCATGTTTTGCACAGTTTTGCACCATATTTTCTATGTTCATCTGTTGTGATTGATTTACTTGTTCATTAGATCTGCTGTGACTAATTTTACACATATTGAATTAAATGATGAAAAACTAACACCTTTCATCCTTGTATCCTAGTCTTCGTCATTCTTTCTCACATCTGTCGACATGGGCCTCAGGATCTTGTCCTTGAGTGAAATTTGGGATATATGCCTTAGCTGTTAGCTTCTTACCTCCAAACCATTCAAAAAAATATGTCGACGCGTTGGTCCATGTTTGGAGTCGTGATTGATGAGTATCCCACCATCTCGCAGCTTCTCCCATGAAAGTCTCGACCAGACTCCACAGTCTTCCTTGTTCACCGACATGTTTCGAAACCTCCTCGACATGTGTTGTCGGTGATTGTCGTTCTTTATATCTCAGCGCAGGATGATGTGCAGGGTCCATCTTCGTTGGTGTCAGAGTCGGATATTCCCGAATTTTCCTTTCAAATATTTTTGGGATGGTCGAGACCGAAAAACAATTCTTGAGTTGCTTCTTCGAGATGGCTTCCACCGTCCAACATTATTTTGCATGAAGATCATAGTTTTCAATCTACTAGTCATAAATTCCAGCGTCGGCTTTGTATCCGACTGAAGCAGGGTCTCCCAGATGGAGTTCCCCCTGAGAATTTGGTTCAATATAGTCTGCATTGTTATCTATTCAATAAAGTTGTCTGATATCATTATCATCTTCAACAGGTTCAGACCAAGGTTCTCCCTGAGATGGGGAAATTGGTATGATTACCTTCTGATCGTTTCCTTTTAATTTGATGCGACCCATATCAAGTGATATCGAAGCCTTCATCTTTCGGCCCCATGGTCGGCCAACCAGGGATGGAAAGGAACTTGCGCCATCCTTCAGATTTATGATTTCAAAATCATTTTTTGTCTTTATGGCCTTAATGGATGTTTCCACTTCTCTCCAGACTCCAATTGGCTCAATGAGTCCTTGATCCGCGAGCTTTTTCCTTTCTTTTGTTGAAAATAAAAATATGAATTAGCTCATTTGATTTAGAATTTTAAAGTTAGTTAAAAACTTGCAATGGTTATTAGAAATAAGAACATACACTAACAAGAATAGAGAGCACATTAATGCATCATAAATGTGAGGGACGAGGGCATCCGAGGTTCAGACTGGTATAATTTGAATACCATTAATCGTGAGTCAAAAGGTCTGATCACACCTAGGGAAGACAAAAATGCTTTGCATTTTGCTGGACAGTTCTTCAAAACTTCTAAGGTTGACATAGAAGTAGGGGACTGGGCTAAGTCATCAACGATATTATAATTGGGGGAAGCACGAGTGTTGGGGTTGTTGGTGATGCGGCACAGAGGTAATTTGGGGGTTTTGGGGGCCCCCTTCGGCGGTGGTGGGGGTATTCGTAAAGCCTAATATACCGGGTTAGATGTGGTATCTTTGTCCGCAGTGATGTTCTTAGGGGTTGAACCATATTGGCTACAGTTCATCTGAAGGTTGATATCAGAGGAGGAGATCATTAAAATATGGTGCACTCCTGATTCAGAAGGTTGAATAGTAGGAGAAGCATAAGTAGCTGGTTGTTATGGTGCAACAGTCCCTTGAGGGGGTTCCAAAGGTTGGGTGGAAAGGACTCCTTGCGTAGGTAATGGGTTCTAAAACACCATAGGTTGTGCAGTCTGTTGTGGTGGGTTTGGTGGTGCCAGAGGTGTGGCATTCCCTTGACATTGTGCATCCTCACTCCATATTTGTCGGGCTCTCACCAAATGGGGACAATTGTGCATGTAATGGTTGTGAACCCTGCAAATGGAACAAGGGTGGTTCATACGTAAGTTGGGGTTCTTCCCTTGTCAGGGTGGTTGATTGAGATTTTGGTTAGACGACGCGGTGCCATTATTGTCAGAGGGATTCGGTGGTTGGCCACCTCCACTAGGTTGTTGGTTGTTTCCCCGGTCGCAACCTTGTCTCCTATTATGTTGGCCTTGTTGGTTTTGTTGGGAAGTTTAGTTCTGCGGATGGTTTTTATAGGAATAAACTTTCCCTTATGGAACGGGAGGATTTTGAGGTTGGGATGGTGCAGGGGCTGCCGGCAGTGGGTAATAAGCGGGAGGTGCTTGAGGTTGGGAAGGAGAAGGTGTTACCGGCGGAGTGTAATAAGATGGTGGTATAGTAGGGGGAGTGTACGCTTGCGGAGTATGACCATAGAAATGTGATGCACAAGTGGGTCCATGTGTATGGATGGTTTGGGTTGGTGGAACATACGAGTTGTTGGGCCTGGCCCAAGTGGGGCATTTTTTAGCGGAAAGGATTTTGAGAACTACACAGCTGAACACATTTCAGTTGGAACAATTTTGGGATAAGTTTTGGTATGTTGCGAAGTTGCGCGCAGCGCAGTGACGGAAGAGCTACGAATTCAGTGCTATGAGGATAACAGTACTGCGATGTGTTCGGTCAATGGAAGATCCAGCTAAGCAGAGTGTTGGACGGAAGACAGCACATATTCTGACTAGGTCATTGGAGATCTATTTTTTGGAAAAGATACTCGATAACTACCAAGCGGTGGGTACGTGCAGATCAGGAGGAAGGTGGCTAGTTGCACACACAGAGAACTAATACTTGAACCAGTCGTCTAAAGTCCGTGAAAGAAGGAACAACTCGACAAGACCAACATATTTGCGCGCACGTGACAGTTTTGTAAACCTAAGGGTTTCTGCCTTCGAAATGTAAAGACATGACCTATGGGTCTTGATCTATAAATAAGGCATGATTTTGTATGGGAAGGGTTGCTCTTTATTTTTGTTAGTCATTATTGAATATTATCAGAATCTATAAGCTTGAAGCTATTGTAAAGGCTCTGCATCTAAGTGCGTAGAGACCTAATTTTGAGAGAGAGAGAGAAGAGCGTCTAGAGCTGAGTGCGCAGACAAAGAACTGTTGTACCCTTCCCTAAAGACAATAAAACAACAGTTCTTGTGGACGTAGCCTCCCATCCGGGGGGTCAACCACATTAAATCCCGTGTTATGTGATGCTTTGTGTGTTTTCCATTGTTTGATCACTTAATATGAATGCTTGATGTTACAGTTATCCGATATTTGTTGCTTTTATTTGTATTCGTCGTGGAAGAGATGGGAATGAGATGTTAAGTAGTTCATATATGGATGAATGTTAATGCTCAGTATCTATAAGTCTTCGAATGTTTGGATCTGTTAAATAATCACAGAGCTAATTGTTGAAGTTGAAGTGCTGCATCAGAGTGCATAACATTGTATAATTCATTCCATTACGTATTTTTGAATCGTTGACGAATGATTAAGATTGTTAAGTAAGATTGGTTAGTTTGATCAAGTCTTGAAGTGATCGCGCGGTCTGGTTGACGCGCTGATACATTATAAGTGTTGCGAGATAAGCTGTTGATAGTTTGTCATCATATCACCAAGTCTAAGAACCCATAAAGAGAGATCTGCAAGGAATTATATATACCCATTTGCATTGACATGTTGCTATAGCCCATTAGTACCGCGCACTCATAATCGACTCGAAGTAGAAGATCTCTTGTAGTCTTTTTTTCGCAGTGTGGAAGCCTTGCCACGCCGCACATCAGTCAGTTTAGGCACTCGCATCACCAGGTTGTGGAAACCTGATTCTGCAACCACCCCCCTCAGCTTCGCCTCGGGTGAGAAGTCAGGCTGCTCGCAATCTGTTGCCGAAAGGGCCGATGAATAGGGGTTTTGTTGGTATCTTACACCATGAAGTACCTGGGTCTACATTGGAAAACCTCTAGATCAGTAAGTACACCAACAAATGGTTCCGTTGATGTGCTAAGACTTAGTGATGCAATAGCGTGTTTTGAAAAATTAATGTGCGAAGAACAATACGAATTCCCATTAGGGTTAGACAATTGGCATCCAGAAAAGAAAGAGATATCGGCTTGGTGTGATAACATCGAAAGAGATTTTTCAAAGAAAGAAAACAAACACCCGCGTCTATCTGACGTAGAGTGGTTGAACAGATACTTGTGGAGAGACATCCATGAGATCTTCTGGGCGTCATTTCCAAATGAGCTACATGAGTGGATATCGCGCCTCACATAAAGAAAGAATTGTTCTCAAGGAGGAGTACCTAAAGAGTGGACTCCTGAGCTTACCGAACAGCTCAAAGCAATAGACAGCCCACTGTCACGAGCAGTTGACTTCTGGGTTGATAGCATACTCGAAGGATTTGTGACTGAGTTTGCTATAGACACGCTGAAATCCTACAGCCAAGCTGAAGCATACTTTTTCGAAAGATTCAAAGGTAAGTTCCTGAAAAATCTCAGTCTATACATTAAAATGTTGTTAGCTGAGAAAGGTGTTTTAAGAATGCAGTAATAATTCTGAATCTGTCATGGTAGAAAATACATACATTGATTCTGACGAAGAAAACCATACTTTGAGAAGTGGAGAGAGATATAAGCTTACTAACGAAAAGAATCCTAGAGGATCTAGAAACCACATAGATACCGAAATTCCATGTGACCCTAATAATCAGAACACGCAATTATCAGCCACAATAAAGCATATTACACCTGAGAAACCATCAGTCCAGAACCCACCTGCTGAGAGCATCGCGCAGCCCATCCCACATATTGTCAATACTAGTAGCACCGCATGAGTGAGTGCTCAGACCACTACGACTCAGACCATTCTGCAAAATACTATCCCTTGCATCATCTAGCAGCCTGCGTCTACTTTTGTCACAGGGAATCCGTTGCAGAATTGTACACAACCCGGAAGAAGGATGACTGATAATGATATAAAGTTGTTGATATTCAAAGGAACGGGTCTAGAAGACCCAGATAAGCATTGGTTTCTATGTGAAGTTGTATGGAGTGCCAAGCAAGTGACGGATGACGCTGTGAAGAGAGCGTACTTTTAGAGATAGAGCATTACACTAGTTTATGAAGTATTCTCAAGCACAACCGAGAACCCTAGCAGACATTAAAGCCGCGATGTTAGCAAAATTCAAGAAGCCGAAATCATAATCATAATGCATAACAGAATTGAAAGAAATCATACAGAAACATATTGAATCGGTCTGGGAATTCGACCAAAAATTTAAGACATTATTGGACCAAGTGAGCTTTGTTATAGCTCCGCAACAGCACCAAGAGTGATTCATTGCTGCGTTGTTGCCCCATATCAAACAACCACTGATGCAACAAAAAGTTGTGTCGCATGAAGAGGCCTTGGAGATCGTGATGACGCTGGAAGCTTCACCAATTGGAGAGAGTAGTTCTAGGATGTTACATATCTAGAACCAGTTGGCTACCTTGAAATTAGAATTGAAAGGTATGAAGAATGGAAAGGAACGGAGACATGAACAAAGACATGAAGTTTGGTGCACATGATGCAAAGGAGAGGGCCACACCAGAGAACATTGCCCCTTATTTCAAGATTATCTTAACAATGGTGCACCAAACCCAATGAATATGAATCAGAACCAGGTGTCGTGGTGTGAAATTTGTAGAACCAGAGGACACCCGCCTGAGGACTGTTATCTAATACAAAAATATGTAAAAACACCTAAAAACTTATACTGTAATTTCTATAAGCCAGTTGGACATGATGAGTCCAACTGCCATGCTTATGAGTTGATGAATGCAAGAAAGAAAGATATCGAAGCAATGCGAGGTGTTGGAATGTACCGTGTTCAAGAAGAAAATCAGCCAAAATAGGAGAACACCCAGTATGATCAGGGTGGATATAGAGGTCGTGGTAGTGGATACCGCGGCAGAGGGAGAAATGTTGGCCCGGCACAAGGAAGAGGTCGAGGCCAGGTAATCTGCTATAACTATGGTCAGCAAGGTCATGTATCTAGAGAATGTACTAATCCATGCACCACATGCAACTACTGTAAATCATTCGATCATGTAATTGAAGATTGCCCCGTGCTTGAGGTAGAGATGCAGAAGCAGAGAAGGACAGAAACGCCGAACCCTAACATTCAGTTAATCGCAGTGGAGAGAAGACCTACAAATCCGAGTATAAATGTAGTCATGCGAAGTGGCGCTGATACAGGAAGAGACAGAAGCGTGGAAGCCTCAACTTCTGTAATAACTGATGCTAAGAAGACCCATGGAGAAATAGTATGGATTAGAAAATCTCCTGGGAAAGAACCTCCCTTGAAATTGCAGAAAAATAAAGAAGTATATGAAGAAGCGTGCGACATGTTCAAACAACCACCACCTACTTCACTGAGAATCCTGTTGCGCAGTGAAGTACCACAGATAGAATACATGCCACTGACATATGATCAGACGTGCGCTGAACCAGATACATCCACTTTTGTTGCGCAGTTCCTGTGGAGCTGCATCAAGCTATTGAAGAACAAAGACACTCTTATGAAATTTGAAAAACTGATAAATCAGTATGAATCACACAGTGACAGGAGAACTACCCAAGGCGCAGTTCATAACATTAGGAGTCCCAAAAGAACCAGGAGGGAAATGCGGTTCACTGCACAGATTGGAGACTATGAGATGGATGAGATCATTCTTGATCTCGAATCTGAAGTAATTGTCTTGACCAAGCAGACATGGAAGGCAATGGGGAAACCAAAGTTACAGTGGTCACCTATACAGTTAAGAATGGCTAACCAAGGCATAGTTATACCATTGGGGAGGTTACTCAATACCATTGTCGACATTGACGGAGTGCGAATATATGCAGACTTCGAAGTAATAGAAATTGTAGATGATATCAATACGTATCCGGCGTTGTTGGGTATCGATTGGGAAATGACAAACTCCACCATCATAAATTTGAAGACAATGAAAATGATAATTGAAGGCAATGACATAAGGGTCGTCGCACCACTGGACCCTTCGCAAGGAGAGCGATATGTTGAACCAATTCAAGAGGAGTACAGAGCTCAAGATCTCGACCGTATCTATAAGATGACAACAAATGCTACGGATTATACTCAACCTACTGTGGATGGAACGCTCAGCTGGTGCTGTGATAGTTCTTGCATCTCATACTCTGAGGCGGGATTAGAAAACTGGCAACATAGAATGCATGAAGTATCTACCAGGAGATGCGCGACAATTATGAAATCACTCCGCAGGATTGGAAAGAAGGTAAGTCCAATTCCCACTTATGATGGTTCATCTAACGTTTATTCATTTATCAAAGAATACACTATAGCAGTTACAGATGAACACCGCGTCTCGACATTAGACATGGCACTGAGAGAGACACCTGCTAGATGGTGGGCTATGCATAAGGAGACACTCACAGGACCAGTGCAGAATAAAGATGCAGATCAGGTTTGCTTATAAGGTTACACTACCTTTTCACAAATACAATGGCCAGACGGATCCAGGGGATCATATTGCAGCCTATGTATAATCTTGGAAAGAAAGACCAAATATAGAATGGGTACACCTTTTTGTGCACACGCTGGAGGAGCCTATTCCAAAGACATGGTTTTTGGAGGTAGAGCTATGAAGAGGAGCTGTAGATTGGTCTGTCCTCACTGCGAGCTTCCAGAAGGACTTTAGCTTTGAAGACGACCATCCTACTATCAATGACAAGCTGCAACGTATCAAGGAAAATATATTCACATCAGATTGCACGCAGGAAAACATAACATTAGAAAAAAAAAATTGAATAAAATAGCGTACCTGCGACTCCACAACCAGATTGGACAAAACAAATAGAGAAAGCCTTGGACTATTATAACTTAGCTGAAAAGTTGAAGATAAGGACGACAGTGATGAGGAGGATCCGTGAAATATAAAAATCCCTGAATCAGAAGGAACGCGCGAGGTAGAAGGACCTCCACTGGAAATTCCAAATATGAGTGGACCGGTTAAAATGAAGAAAGTAAACATCGGCACCAGTGAAGAGCTGAAGTTCGCAGCAATAGGAGACTATTGGGATGATGATACTGTTGCGGAGATCGCAGGTATATTACAGGAATATCGGGAAGTATTCCCGACCAAGTTCACAGAGATGAAAGGCATTCTTGGAGACTTGGGAGTCATGAAAATTCCTCTTAATCCTGGCGCTAAACCCATGAAGCAAAGGCCATATAGATTAAATCCGCGCTACAAAGAACGAGTTAAGGCAGACCTCGACAATATGCTCAATGCAAGGATCATTGAGCCGGTTGAAGAATCTAAATGGATAAGCCCGATGGCTGTCCAAGATAAGAAAACAAAGGGTGAGATCAGGATCTGTGTTGATCTCAGAAAGAGGAATGATGCTTCAATGCATGACCCATTTCCTACTCCTTTTACCGACGAAGTACTGGATAATGTGGCAGGCAATGAGGAATACTCTTTTACTGATGGATTTTCTGGATACCATCATATCAGAATTGATCCAGCAGACAGACACAAGACCACTTTTGCGACAGAATGGGGGTCATTCGAGTATACAGTGATTCCTTTTGGACTGAAGAACGCACCAGCCATATTCTCTAGAGTGGTGATCGCAACATTTAAAGAATTCACACACAAGTTTTTAGAGGTTTAATTTGATGATTGGACCATTTTTGGGTTACTAAAGAACCATGTCGCGAACCTCAGGATGATGCTCGAAAAATGTAGACAGCACCATATTTCTTTGAACTTGAAAATATTTATTTTCTGTGTTCCTTATGGGATTCTACTGGGACACATTGTGTGCAATCAGGGCTTGATGGTTGACCCTATGAAGATCGGAGTTATTGTAAATTTTCCTACACCAAATTCAGTTAAACAATTGCGTACTACACTAGGGCATACAGGCTACTACAGGAAATTCATAAAAGGGTATGCGGAGATAACCGCAGCAATCGAGAAACTTTTAAAGAAAGATGCACAGTTCATTTGGAACGACGACTATGAGAAAGGATTTGACACATTGATAGGGAAGATGGTCACTGCGCCAATCGTAGTTTTTCCAGACTGGGAGAATCCATTTCACGTTCATGTTGATGCTTCATGTATAGCATTGGGCGTTGTTCTTGATCAGCCAGGAGAAGGAGGCATTGATCATCCCATTGCATTTTCGAGCAGAAATCTATCATCTGCTGAGGAGAACTATACCACTACTGAAAGAGGACTCGCAATGGTATATGCGCTACAGAAATTCAGACACTATTTGTTCGGTGCGCACTTCTCTATGTTTACTGACCATTCTGCATTAAAATACCTGGTCAATACGCCAGTGTTAGGGGGGTGGATACGTAGATGGCTATTACTCTTCCAAGAGTATGATTTTCAAATAGTCATTAAGCTAAGCAAGTTAAACTTAGGACCTGATCATTTGTCCAGGATTGACTTAGGAGAAGAGCCTACAAACCTTGAAGACAATCTTCCTGACGCGCAATTGTTCGCTATACAAGTTTTCGATGAGTATTATCGAGACATTATTGACTTTTTAACTACAGGGGTGGCACCTCAAGAGTTCACTACGTAGTAGAAAAAGCAGCTGGTAGTACGAGCCACAGACTTCACCATTATTGCAGGTCAACTGTACAAGTTAGGACCTGATGAAATACTGCGAAGGTGCGTATTGGAGCATGAGAAGCCATATATATTGGCCGATGCGCATTCAGGAGCAGCAGGAGGCTACTACGCAGGAAGAGCTACTACGCAGGAAGAGCTACTGCGCAGAAGGTATTGCGTGCAGGGCTATGGTGGCCAACAATCCATAAAGATTCGAAGGAACATTGCCAAAGTTGCGATGTTTTTCAGAGGACAGGGAAGTCGTCACGAAGAGATGAAATGTCATTGAACCCTCAGCTGACCTTGCAGACATTCAAAAAATGGGCAATTGATTTCATGGGACCTATTAACCCACTGGGGAAGAGAACTGGTGCGAGGTACATTATTACTGCCACTGACTACCTCACCAGATGGGAAGAAGCAAAACCAATAAAAAAGTGCACTGCAACCACAGCTGCCGAGTTTATCTTTGAGAACATACTTACACAATTTGGATGCCCAAAAATTTTGATGAGTGATCAAGGCACTCATTTTCTAAACAGAACTATTGAAGCTTTCATCGAAGAGTTCTACATCCATCATCAGCAGAGTACGCCTTATCATCCGCAATAAAATGGAACTGTTGAAGCGTTCAATAAAGTACTCGAGAATGCGCTAACCAAGATATGCAACGTAAACCGCGATGGCTCGGACCTACGCATTCCATCTGTATTATGTGCATACAGAACAACATGCAAGAAATTAACTAGGCATACACCTTTCATATTAGCTTATGGGCAGGAAGCAATAATGCAAATGGAGTATATTATTCCCATCTTGAGAATAGCTACATTTACGGGGATGGCAGATCGCGTAGCACTGGAAGAAAGGATGTTACACTTGGTTGGTCTGGAAGAGGATCGCTTCATCGCAAGCTTCCACCAACAAGTATAGAAAGAACGTGAAAAGGCATGGCATGATCGCCACATCAAGAGCAAGTCTTTCCAGGTAGGTGATCCAGTTCTCCTATACAATAATAAATTCATGAAGTTTCCTGGGAAGTTTAAAATGCATTGGCTTGGGCTATACACTGTTATACATGTTACTAACGGTGGGGCAGTCCAGTTAGCTACTTTAGCTGGTGATACATTACCAAATTTGATAAATGGAAGCATACTAAAGCTTTATCGCAATTATCCTGCTTCGCAGCATCCAGTATGATCAAGAAGAAGGGAAAAATCCTAAGTGCCAAGTACAGTTGGAATTGGGCACTAGAAACTGCGAAGAGTCTATACACAAAGTTGTGAGATAGATCTATGTACCGCGCAGCACTGCTGAAGCTACGCGTAAAAAAAAAAATTAATAATAATAATAATAATAATGAGAAAAGAAATGAAACACTGTGTTGTTGCGACATTCAAAAGGAAACCCCGAAGAGTAAAGAAATTAGAGACCGTTAAGTAACTGCGCAAGACCAACAATTACCTGTTGCGCAGTTCGATGCAATCCTCTAGAAAAATAGTTGTTGCACTGTCGGTCGGAAATATAGCCATTATACAGTACTTTCCTAATGATCGCTTGAGCATTTAATGCACAGATAACCGTTATGAACGAGTTAATGAAGGAATTGACCGAAGCATCTGTCGGATTTGGCTAATGGATACTACATTTAATACTTATCTAACCGTTAAGGGGCGCGTAGGAGGAGCCATTGCGCCTATAAATAATGCATCATTTAGACTCGCGGGCATTACCAAAGCACTTAGAATTTCTTGCAGACATTCCTTCTGAGTTAATTCTGCAAGTCATCCACTAATTTGCCAAGTAGTATGCAAGTGAATGTCACAGAGGTCCTTTGTTGACAAGGAGTTCAAGGTCGAGGAGACTGTGAGTTTGTTCCAATACGGAGTGATTGATGGGTTAATGAGAACCCCAAACAAGAAAATCGTCACTGAACCAGAACAGGGCCCAAGAAGATCACCAAGACACGGTCACTGAATGCAAGACAAAGGTAAAAATCCAGTGGGGCCGAGAACAAAGCTACTGAGGACAAGTTCGGTGGGGCCAAATAATCCCATTTCCAATAAGGAGATACCTTTAACTATGACCCCATATTATATCTCACCGTGTGCATTGGATGCACCGGCCATTAAACTACTGAAGAGTCCAAAGTATGATATACCACTCTCGCCGATATCAAAGCATGTCGAGGTGGAAAAAAATATGTTGGGTAAGATTCCTAAATGTAAATGGGAGGACTATGATCTTCTTGCAATGCCGAAGGAGAAGCCCAACGAGCCGAGGTTCTCACAGTTCCAGCCTGACAAATACATGTGCTGGAAGAAGAATGTAAAGGGCGACCTCGCTTTGGTCGCAGAAAGCTGGTTGTCCGGAGTAGTCAAGTTGGGGCTACTCAATATACTCAAGATTCCACATTTTGACAGATCATGAGAGCTCAATGCGGTGGTGCGAACTCTGATGGCACGCATCCACCAGGGATATTTATGGCTTGACTAGAACATCGACCTGACGATTGACTTAATCCATCGAATAAATTGCTTGAGCAAAAGGGAATAAGACCCAAGGAATTTTTTTCAAGGGAAAAGCAAGGATAAAGAGGTAGCCATGTTGATGAAGCAAACACAGTATGTTGTAAAAGGGAAGCGAGGCTTCCAGACGAATGACATAAATGACCAAGCAATAAGGTTTGTCACGCAACTGTTGGTGGGCAAAATTCTAAGAAAGTGCAGACCGTTAGAAGGCTCTGCAGGCGCAGTACTACTCGGCGCCGTAGCCGCTGAAGGAGAAGAATTTAATTGGTGTCAATATCTACTGAATGAGTTCCTAGATGAACTCAATGACACGCAGATCAATGCTGGATACTTCCATTTCACCTAGCTAATAGTGTTGATTTCTTTCGTGGGATGGAAGGAGCTGAGGCTGTACGTTGGAGTGATCACAAACACTTCAGACTGCAGAGGTGCTCGCTATCAGAACCTTTGGGAAAATTTAAATTCTGAAAGACAGCACTGGTATTTTACACATATTATGACCAGCTGTGTGGGGCCATCATGCTTATGCCTCGAATAACAAAGCAAGTAACAAGCAAATATATCCGCATTGTCAACTTTTATGCTGCAATGAAATGCATCTCGGTTTCATCTAAAGCGTAGATGAAGAATGCTAGTGGTACCCAGGAAACTACCATATGTATGAGGAAGACATTGAGAATATCATGAAGGAACGGCCAGCTGAATTCCGAGTTGAGGTTGTGGACGTCCAAAGTGATTCTGGCAATGATAACCTTATCCTGTGTCCCATAGTAGAAGACAAGGAGTCAGGAAAAAGGAAGGACACTAGAAGTCCTTCAGTGCGCAAGGAACCAAGGAAAAAACATAAATCAAGTAAGGATCAATTAGACACAGTGATTCGCGAGGATGACTACATAATGATCTCCGCGACGCTCACTAAGCAGATGGAGGAGCTCTCCACTGACAAGGAGAAGAAAGAAAAGGCGATTCAAGACAGTTTGGACCAGAACCTACCTACACTGCAAGGGATTTCACAAAAAATTGATGAAGTCAGCAAACGATTACCCTTGTCACGGGAATGAAAGGTTGAAGGGGAGTCGGTAGGGACTTCGCAGCAGCAAATCACCGTTCCTGCAAGGTCCTGTGTTGTCCATCTGCAACCATTATCTATAAGGTTTCCTTTACCTGATCAAGTAATGTTGGATACGAAAAATGTGGAGCGCATGGAACTTGATCTTGCAAAGATACCATTGTCAGGCGTACATTACCTACAATTACAAGGTTTTTGAAGAAATGCATGACAGAACTACAGATGCACTGAAAGGACAGGCTGAGCTCCAAGCAGCTAATAGGCAGTTGGAAGCAAATAGCTCACGGAGAGTTATGGAACTGCAGGATGAGTATGATCATCGGCTAATACTGGAATCCACGGTCACTGCGGTCGCAGACAACATA
The DNA here is from genome assembly GCA_027924585.1 of Larix kaempferi. Taxonomy (NCBI): domain Eukaryota; kingdom Viridiplantae; phylum Streptophyta; class Pinopsida; order Pinales; family Pinaceae; genus Larix; species Larix kaempferi. The sequence goes on from BSBM01000319.1 coordinate 4,715,991, forward strand.
GATGAATTTGAAGTGCAACAGGAACTAGCGGATACTATTTTTAAGATTGGCGAACCGGTAACCAGTTTTAAGACAGAGATGCAAGACATGGAGGTTCTCCATGAGGCTGACATTTCTGCCCTGAAGGCGCAGATAAACCCACAGACCCCACCAAATCAGCAACAGCTAAGGGAACAGAAGGTCAAGGCTGCAGCAGAGAATATTGTTACCAAAGTGGCTAAGTGCCAGAGTCTGTTAGAAGCGGCGTCGAAGGAATTTACTGCCCTCGAAGAAGACTCGGGATTGCTACAAGTAAAGAAGGAAGTGAAAGATAAGCAAGCCGCACTAGAGAAGTTAGATGCATACGTGAAGGCCCTACTACCAAGAGATAGGCTTCTGAAGTACAGAGAAATAAAAACCCTCAAGAAGGAAGTAAAAACCTTACAAGAGAATGAAACTAAAATGGGCGATAAGTCACAACCATTATCGTAGGACGCTAGCAAAATCTTGCAGGAGATAGAGGAAAAATTGAAGGAGTTGCGCGAGAATCAAGAACAGGTAGACGATCAAATTGGTGAGGAGATCACACCTGAGATGTTGGATATAGTTAAGCAAGTCGAGCAGGATACGAAGGCCGCACCCGAGAAGCTGTTTGATACATACAATGACTTCGCTGTGAATCTAGCTCCGCAGGTGGCGGAACAGATGGAGGAAGATGCACCTGCAGGTGGCTCGGGGGTGAGCCACATGTAAGTGTTAGGGGCCTATTGGGCCTGTCCCAAGTGGGGCATTTTTTAGCAGAAAGGATTTTGAGAACTACGTATCTTAGCACAGTTCGGTTGGAACAATTTTGGGATAAGTTTTGGTATCCTGCGAAGTTGCGGGCAGCGCAGTGAAGGAAGAGCTGCGAAGTTAGTGCTGCGAGTATAACAGTACTGAGATGTGTTCAGTCAATGAAAGATCCATCTAAGTAGAGTGTTGGATGGAAGACAGCATATATTCCGGCTAGGTCATCGGAAATCTATTTTTTGGCAAAGATACTCGATAACTACCAAGCGGTGGATAGGTGCAGATCGGGAGGAAGGTGACTGGTCGCACACATAGAGAACTACTACTTGAAACTGTCGTCTAAAGGCCATGAAAGAAGGAATGGCTCGGCGAGAGAAACCTATTGGCGCGCACGTGACAGTTTTGTAAACCTAAGGGTTTCTGCCTTCGAAATGTAAAGACATAACCTACGGGTCTTGATCTATAAATAAGGCATGATTTTGTATGGGAAGGGTTCCTCCTCATTTTTGTTAGTCATTATTGAATATTATCAAAATCTATAAGCTTGAAGCTATTCTAAAGGCTCTCCAACTGAGTGCGCAGAGACCTAATTTTGAGAGACAAAGAAGAGCGTCTGCAGCTTAGTGCGTAGACGAAGAACTGTTGTACCCTTCCCTAAAGACAATAAAACATCAGTTCTTGTGGACGTAACCTCCCATCCGGGGGGTGAACCACGTTAAATCCCATGTTATGTGATGCTTTGTGTGTTTTCCATTGTTTGATTTCTTAATATGAATGCTTGATGTTACAGTTATCTGATATTTGTGCTTTTATCTGTATTCGTCGTGGAAGAGATGGGAATGAGATGTTAAGTAGTTCATATATGGATGAATGTTAATGCTCAGTATCTATAAGTCTTTGAATGTTTGGATCTGTTAAATAATCACAGAGCTAATTGTTGAATTTGAAGTGTTGCATCAGAGTGCACAGCATTGTATAATTCATTCCATTACGTATGTTTGAATCATTGACGAATGATTAAGACTGTTAAGTAAGATTGGTTAGTTTGATCAAGTCTTAAATTGATCGTGCGGTCTGGTTGACGTGTTGATCCACTATAAGTGCTGTAGGATAAGCTATTGATAGCTTAACATCATATCGCCAAGTCTAAGAACCCATAAAGAGAGATATGCAAGGAAGCATATATACCCCTTTGCACTGAACTGTTGCTATATCCCATTAGTACCGCGCAATCGTAATCGACGCGAAGTAAAAGATCTCGCGAAGTCTTTTGTTTGCAGTGTGGAATCCTTGTCGTGTCATGCATCAGTCAGTTTAGGCACTTGCATAACCAGGTTGTGGAAACCTAGTTCCGAAACCACCCCCTCAGCTTCGCCTCGGGTGAGACCTCAGGCTGCTCACAGTCTATTGCCGAAAGGGCCAGTGAATAGGGGTTTTGTTGGTATCTTGCATCGCAAAGTACCTAGGTCTACATTGGGAAACCTCTAGATCAGTAAGTACACCAACACGAGTTGTTGCTCCAAAATTAGTCGTTGCGTGCGAAAGGTCGGGGCCGCAGCTCATGGTGGGTGGCGCAGAACTAGGTGTGGGGTTATAGATAGGTGTTGATGTTGTAGGAATATGTGTATAGGGAAGGATAGTGGACGCAACATGGCCAATGATGACATTGGTAGCATGCCAGATGCCCCGTTGTGTCCTTCTGAGAGGGGTCACTGCAGAGAGCATCAGGGAGAATGGTGTAAAGGTATCCCGACTGTGCATAGATAACGTCTAACTAATTTTCTTTAAGAATGTCTTATTATTTAGTTTGGGGACATTCGGAAACTATATACTTGGATATGGATATTATTAGAGACTTCAAAAACCAATCTAAAAAGATATTGTTGTCTAACTTTATCTTGCACAAACTACGACGAGGATGCCACTTATGGATATGGTTAGTGATGTGGGTATCCATATTCTATCTACAATATAGGATAATATCGAAACCAGCATCGTAAAAAATTCGTAGCTGGAAGAACTGTAGGAAATTAGAAGCAGGGGATGTAAAGGTGGAATGCATCCCATGGGTATAGTCAATATACCACTTCGATGCATCGCCAGTGAGTGTCTGTTGTAATAGGCGTAGGTAGATCGAATCATCCACTATGGAGTTGGAGTAACACCATAAGTGGAAGGACATGATGTGGTTCTGGGGGTCCTCACCACCCTTCCCCTCAAACTTGGGGATGTCTGTTACACCTAAATCTTGTCACCATGAGTCCTATGTCAACTTCATACCTCAATCCCTAAATTTTCCTTGACCAATAACACCCAGAGCAAGTTGTTAACCCTTGTGTCCACATTTTCTAGTGGAATTGGCATAGGTTGTCTTCCAACAACAAGCGCCAGATGATTCCCGACGCTAAGTGTCATCCAGCAGCATGCGCCAGTGGCTCAGGTTTCCTTTATGGAGCTTGCGCCACCTCCTTCCTCACGCCAATTTCCTTCATGCAGGGTGCGCCAAGGTTGGTTAAATTGGATAAACAAGAGCTTCGAGTGATTTCTCAAAGCATGGTGAGGTGAAATTTTATCCCTAATTGATAGGTGAGTTATCCTTCGATTCCCTCACCTCAAGGGAGGATACCTTAGACTTCTCCCATTAGTTCTCAACCTACTCTATCCATTTGGTCTTATAAATATGAAGCTCCTCTCCATTGGAAAAGGAGGAAGCACTATAGCACTTGCATGATGGTGAATTTACTCAAGGTGATCCCTATTCATCTCTTGGGAGGCATACACACCCATTTGGAGGCTTGTCTTGGACTGTTGGAGGAAGGTTACAGTGTTAAGGCTTGGTTATAATCATCACTCTTCTAAGTATTTCCCACTTATTTACAGCAATATAATCTCTTTCCATAAATGTCTTTGTATTTGTGATGTTTCTAGCTTACTTCTTTAACTATTTGCTTAGATCAGTTAGTATTTATAGGTGCTTTTACTATTTGTTTGTCTCTATTTGTTTTGACGGGTTTTGCAGCTTGAGATCTGACAACCGCGGGGCTTGGAGCAACAAAGAGGAGAAGGATTCGTGGATCTGAAGGTAAGACATCTATCTACTTTAATCCCTAATTGATATAGGAAAGTAGATCTATATTCTGTATTCTTATGTTCTAGATCCAGTTGGACTAGGGAAATCACGCTCGCATCTGCTCGAGTAGATTATCTGTTAACAAAAATGGCGACCATACTTGGGAAAGAACATAGTTTTGATTTCAATTTAATTTGATTTGATTTCATTGATTTCTTTTGGTTCATTTTCTAGCCTCCTAAGCCCCTCCCATATTTGAATTTTTGTTATCTCAGAGTCTGTTGGCTTTCCTTGACTCTGTCTGGGATCAATATTTTACCTATTACTATTCATTCTTGGAGATATTTGCTTTCGTGTTACTTGTTATTGGCCCGACGCCCCAGGGTAATACATTCCCTACGCCACTGCGCTTCTGGAACTCACTGTCCTTGAGCATCCTGCGCCACTAGTGCTTGTTCCCTGAATTCATCCTGCGGCGTTGGCACCCTTTTCCTGCACACAGACTGTGCCTAGCGCTCTGGTGCATAACAACAGAGTGTGCCAACATCTGTCGCTTGGTGTTTAGCACATTTTCTCCATTTTTTGGTGATTTGGTCTAATTGATTAAGCTCTATATACTGTGTGATTCAGTCACAGAACCCCTAGATACAGCATACTGCCATTTTCCTCTATTTTTTGGGTCTTTTCGATATTTGGATCCATGTTTTCTCCTTTGAGTCAAAACTAGTGTTTTGCTTGCATTTTTAAGCGAAATGGGGGGGACCATGAATAGTGTATCCTACAGTCGTTTTGACCCATATTAAAGTTTTAAGATAAATTTTGGTTTGGTGTGGATTGGCTTGTCATAAAAGACTTGAAAAGTGTGGGATATCCATGTCTTTTTTAGCCTCTTTTCCTTGGGCCGGGAATCTTGTTTCCCTTACATGTTGAGCTACATAATGATTGTTGGAAAATATTGATTCTTTGTGTCCACTTTAGTTCAAAGAATAGATTTATTTTTTCCCTCTTTTGGTAGATTCACAAATTGGAAAGAATAAACATTCTTCTTGCTTTAATTTGATCATTTTACATTCTTGGTATTACACTCATAAGAAGAAGAAAGGCTTGTTTCAGATTTTTGTGCATTTGAGTTAGAAAATATTATTGAGTGTTTTTATTTGTCTTGCATTTGATTGGAAACGTTTGTGGAATATTTATTTCCATAGCTTAGATGTGTCTTTTTCGAGTGTAAAGAGATAGGAAACATATTATAATTATTGCATTTGGTGTTCATAAAAAGATCTCTTTTATCACTTCAGGTTAGTTTTGGGTGTATCTTTTACTTTTTTCTATCATTTTGAAAAAGGTTAAAATTCCATTTGCATAGGGTTGTGCATTTGGGAAAAAAATATATCTCTCTCTCCTTCTTAATTAGGACTTCATAGAAGAGAAGACTTGCATTTTCATATAGATCATATTTGCATCTTGTTTAAATTCCCAGTCTTCACTTCATGGATTCACTTAACCGTATAAGATAAAATCACAACTGGTGGCCATGCGGGATGGTGTCGCACCGGATCATTTGTCAGTTCCGAAAGATCTGGCAAGTTTAGAGTTTCCAAAAAGGGAAAACGCGGTCTTGCCGATGGAATTGGATAAACAGGAGTTCGGTAGGGGAACCACCCGAAACCTGGATCCTATACTGTTGGTTGAGGTTTCCCCCAGCCACCGGTTGTGAATTAAAAGCATTATTGAAGTTTCTCCAACTGTAAGACAAAGGATTGATTCCTTGGGTGTTCGTCCATTGTGTTTGGGTGTTAGCCCCTCCAAAATGTGGGTTAAACAAGTTATTACTACCCCCTCCACTGAACAGTGAAAAGGGAGTACTCCCTACAAGTACATTGGATGTTTGTACATTCGATGAATGCACACTAAAACCTATGAAGGGGTTAAACCAAGGTGTAGATGTAATAGACTGAATGGGCATCGAGCCCACAAAGGGTGTGGAAGGAGCTATCTGTCTTCCAAACCAAGGAAAATCGTGACTGAAATGAGTAGACTACGGATTACCCTGAGACTGTTGTATAAAAGGAGACGATGTAAATGGTACTAAACGTATCCCTGAAAAGGGGATATTGGATGGTCCAACGGTGGAACCAAAAGGAATAGCTCATGTCGAAGCTGGAGATCCTAACATACCCAAGGAACCAGTATTGAAACTGAACGGAGGGATCGAAGCAGAGGCAACCTGCAAAGAGCTAAGTACCGATGAGTGTGAAACAAGGAGAGAAACCTCTCGATATAATGGCTGAAGTAGGAGTATGGAGAACTCCCAACTCATCCCCTGTGTTATTCATGAAGAAACCAGGTGTAAACCGTTATGAACTAAACTCTGGTTGACCTAGAGAAACTACACTTACGAGTAAGGGATCGTTAGGTCCTGTCAAAGGAGGGTTGAAGGGTGTGTTAAACTCTTGAGTGGTTATGTATTCAACCTCAACAGTATTATGATCCTGTTGATCCTGAGTTATGGGGTGTGGTTCTCTAGGTGGTTTGGTTGTGCCCGTAAGTTCATATGAACCACAAGAATCAATCCTCCGACGTTGAGGTGTTAGTGGAGGATCCACAGTGTGTGCAGGAAGGTTTTTCGACCTTCGTGACCTACGGAGAGGTTGGTCCTCCACAATTATAAAAATAAACTAAGTGTAGAAACCTAGTGGCCACTAACAACTAAGGAGCAAACAACATACCACTAAAAATGTCCTACAGTAATCAAAACCAGGAAAACAAAGATAATACTCTCAAAAGTCAGTCTAGGATGATGAGGGCCCAAAACAAACAAGTATAATATCGAAGTTCAGTTGCATAGCATCCAATACAGTTCCTATGGGTGCAAGCGTTTGAATCACCAAACCGCCCTCCCTGGATTACTGTAGAGGGTTACCTTCCGTGTCTGTCCTAGGTACGGTGGAAATAGTCTTCCATTATACCTTTGCAGAGCACTAAAGTCAAGATTCTAAGGATACCACAAATGTAGAGAATACCCGAGGGGACAGTTGCAGGTCCAGCCAAAACGCATGGGCAGGGTAGCTAAGCCTGAAATCCAAGAATGCACAAGGAACTAATGGACCCCCGTACGCGAATCAACCCTGGTGTATGCTTGAAAGGAAAGTGGGGGGATATCCCCAACAATTCCAGTCTCACACGATCTCGTGCTTAACTCCAGTTTAAGTGGAGCTTCTCGAAACACTACCACAAGAATGGATTTACTAGAAGATAGTCTGCACTATGATTTGAGATTTTAAATGATTTCGGAAAGTTTAAGTGTGATCTATTCTAAAATCCTAACCTAAGCTAGTTAATGTCGTGTAACCCTAAAAAAGAAATGTTACTAATAAATTTCAAATTAAGTTCTTTTTATGGGTTGTTGTTTACTCAAAGGGATAGTGTAGTGTGTGGCATGGTTACAACTGTAAGCAAAGTGCATATAAAAAATGTAACTTCACAATTTGTTTTTTGTTTGTTCTTTCAAAACAAAAAATCTAAGCAAACTCTAAGCATAAAAAAGTTTCTTTTTATTTTGTTTTATTTTCAAAGTTAATAGCAATGCAACTACCCTACTTGGAAAAATGAATGACAAATCTTGTAAAAGAAGTTCCTTTGTTTTTCAAACTTGATATTTTCTCTAGTTATGAAAGAAATGCAAATGAAAATAATGAACTAACAAGACTTATCAATCTACATGAGTAAAGAAATATGGCCCAAGACTTAAAACAAACAGACCTAAAGCAAGATCGACAAAAACTTAACCCAAAAAAAAAGTTGCTTCACAGAAGTAACTAAGCTTTTGGAACAAGATGTTAAAAAAAGAAAAATTGATGTGTAAGTTGAAAAATAGAAGGATCTTAGTGCAAAAACCATAATGTTCCTGAACATCAAAATCAAAAGAAATAAGCATCCACGAAACAAGAGATGGGCCAGCAAGCTAGGGAAACTTTACAAACACAATGACTCAAAGAGAAATTATCACAAAGGTTCAAAGAAGATTCAGAGCACCCTGGACAATGTCCAAGAGGTATCCAAACTGACAAGGACTTTCAAAACGACGGAGAAACCCTACTAAATTCAAACCCTAATGAAAAAGGAAAAACTCAGGAAATACTCGTGACTATTATATGCAACAACTCACAGTCCACCTGCGGGTATGTATAAGAGAAACTCGTGGCTAGGGAAAAATGTGCGCGACTGTAAATAGAAACAAGTCGCGGGTGGGTTTCAAAAACCTTAAAAAAAAAAGAATGCAAACCAAAAGCAACTGAATCAGACTAAGAACATCAAATGGCCTCTAAAAAGGCTATGAATAGACCTAGAAGAGACACATTAATGTCAAGCAAGTACCAGAAAGAAAAGAAAATTATCAAAACAAACCAAAAACCCAAGATCAAACCCTAAAGCAGAAGTTCAGATCTCTTAAAGCAAACTCATGATTGTATAAGAAAACATCTCGCGGGTGTAACTGAATGTGTGCAAATAGCAGAGTTTGCAACTCGTGGGTACAACAGAAAGTGTGTGCCTGTGTATATAGGAAACACACGGGTAGGTACTGATAAAAGAAAAAAGGAAACTTTGAAAACTAGACTAGACTAAGCCAACACCAAGGGATCTAAAAAGAAACCCTAAAGATCTCAAAAGAGATTGGAAAAGTTATGAAACTGAAGAAACCAAAGATCCCGAAAGCAGAAAAACAAGAAGGTGCCCCCAGTGGAGTCGCCAGTTCTGTTGTTAGGGAATTTACCTTATAGTAGGGGATAGATACTACCAACATAAAAGTGGTTGGCAGATAGATACATAGGGTTCTACATACATTACTATAAATAAATAAGATCAAGGTTTAGAGAAAATGTACCTCGTTTATGACGGTTGGTCCAAGCTTTTCTCTAAATCTCCACAACAACAAACCTACAAAACACATAGACCTTCCTCAAACCACTTTGACTATAAATAGATATTGATATTAATGAATAAAATAACATCAAATTATAATCAAAACACAATAGAGATTAACACTCTATTGGGAAGGGAAGAGTATCTCAATATTTTATTGCCAAAAGAATGCAGTAAGTACAAATATTATACCTGACTCTACATCAAGCACCTTCGTAACCAAGCCTTAGGCTCCTGGTCCTCTCTCTTGACTTGGAATTTCTTCAGCATAACAATAGCTCTTATATGATTGTCCCTTTCGTATGCCTTCCCCATGTATTTATGGCGAGGAAGGAAGGATTAGTTCAAAAGGTATTTGAATTGGGAAGTTGGGGAAGTTGGAATACCTAACTCAACTAATCCCAATTCGTGTTTTTAATATATTTTTTCAAGTTTCCTTAAGACACCTGCGACTATGAGACATAGAAACTTACGAGTAACTCGCAGCATGTGAGCTACACAACTCGCGAGTGCAGCTTTTGATTGACACCCGCGGGTTGTCAGTATGAAGACTCGCGAGTGACTCGCAATGTGTCAAGTACAGGAGTCGCGGCTTTATGGTGAAGGTGTCAGAAAAAAATAAGTTTTTAAGCTGAAGGAGTAAGGATTCAGCTCCAAATCATCCAAGGTTAAGTAAGCTCTTCCATCCATAGTGTCCTTTTGTGTGATCGACAAGGTGATGCGATCACAGACGGAGAAGTGCTAATTTGACCGATAATAGTGATGATTCTGAAACTTCAAGCAAAGGTAAATGAAACATTGATCTAGATTTTGGCTCATTCAATAATGTGTTGTGTGTTCTAGGACTTGCTGCTAACCTTTTGTCAGTATACTAGATGAATCACACAGGATCACCCAAAAAGTTGATCTTCACACCTAATGATGTTGAAATCTGTGAAATGTCAACATGATGAATTGTTTCCTTAGGTTCTGATGACCATAGGTAAAAAATCTATATATTCTCTCATTTTGTGCCATTACCCTCACCTTCTGCTCTATTAACCCATGCCAATGAGTCAAGCAAATTATGGCATGAAATATTTGGTCACCTAAATTACAAATATCTTTCCCAACTCCATGAGAAAGAAATGGTCATAGGGCTTCCCAATATCAAGTTTTCTAAAGGTGTCTGTCAAAGTTGCATCCTAGGAAAGCACCCAGAGCATAAGTTTGAAAGAGACAAAACTGAGCGAACCTCAGCACCCCTAGAGCTTATTCACAGTGACATATCAGTTCCATTCCCCCATGAGTCTTTGAGCCATGCCAAATACATCCTTACCTTTATAGATTACTTTACCAGGTTCTGTTGGATTTTTTTCATCAAGTTAAAGTCCTGAAGTGTTCGGTCTGTTCAAGATTTTCAAGCTCTCAGTTGAAAACCATTCTGGTAGACATATCAAGATCCTCATATCTGATAATGGTGGGGAATATATTAAATCTTAGTTTCATCAATTTTGTTCCTCTTCAGGCATACAAATGCAACACACTATTCCATACACACCTCAGCAGAATGGTGTTGCTGAGAGGAAGAACAGATCTCTGAAGGAGATGGCCACATGCATGATTGAGGAAAATTCTTTATCTCTAAGTCTTTGGGACAAGGAAATAAATTGTGCCACATACATTCAGAATAGAGTTCCTCACGAAGCACTAAAAGGAACCACTCCTTTTGAGGCTTGAACTGGGCACAAACCTGATATTTCTCATTTCAATATTTTTGGCTCCAAGGCTTAGGATATAATTCCACTTGAGAAGAGGAGGGATATGCATCCCCAAAGCCAACCATGTATTTTTGTTGGCGGAAAATATTTTTCTGATAGCCTTTATGGCTCATCTTTTTATGTAATCTCCATGTTGAAAGCTGTTTTAACAGGCTTTGATGTATCAAGGTGATCTCCTCTCCACTAAAAACTTTTTCTGACTGAATTTTCCATCTCTAAGCGCAGTCGTGTCGAATGTTGAATCTCCTTCGACTGAATATTATGGAAAGCAGCTGTTTGTCAAACAATTTGCTTCTTTTCTGTAGGTACAGTCTATGTCTGCTGCAAAAATTCTTTAATTTGGTTGCTCGCTTCTACCAGTTGCTCCTCCTTCGGGAAAACTGGAATTCCTTGATGAAGTTTTCTTTAAGTTCTTTCCAAGCGAACGTCTCTCCTCTTGCTTCCTCCATTTTGTACCATTTATTCGGTAAGTCGGCGAGTGTGCTTGGAAATCGGTGTGGCCAAGCCCTTTTGTTGATGTATTTGTAACTTCGGAAGATATTCACTTGTATATTGTATGTATGGCATTTGTACTTCAGTGTATCCCCAACGGAGATGTATTATTCCTATGATTGGAAGTGTTGTCAGTTGTTCTTGCAAGTGTCGCAAGTTATATTGTAAGTGTCATAAGTTATACTTGATGGGTTATTAGACCACCTTGATGGGGTCGGCCCTGTATGAGTCATCTGGGTTAAAGGGTTATTAGACCACCCTAGTGGGGGTCGGCCCAGTCAGCATTATGTCAAGTGGTTAAGTTGGGGCCGACCTAGTTAGAGTTAAAAGGTAGGTCAAGTTAGTGTATAAATAGTGTGTCTCTCTCATTTTTACACATTCTATTATTCACTCACTTCGCATTAGTGAGAGAGAGGAGGAGTGCGCACAAGTGGAGGAGGAGCATGCTGCTGAATTTATCTATCTCTTGGATTTGATCTTTGTGATCCTTGTATTGGTGCTTATTCTATCTCTGAGGAAGTTACGGGGTTTTTCACCTTCTTGGTTTTCCCCAGTGAAATGCATTGTGTCTCTTGTCTCTTTTGTTTGATATGATGTACATGTTGTTCTCTCAGTTAAGATCCTAGATCATATTGAATTAAATGATGAAAAACTAGCACCTTTCATCCTTGTATCCTAGTCTTCGTCATTCTTTCTCACATCTGTCGACATGGGCCTCAGGATCTTGTCCTTGAGTGAAATTTGGGATATATGCCTTAGCTGTTAGCTTCTTACCTCCAAACCATTCAACAAAATATGTCGACGCGCTGGTCCATGTTTGGAGTCGTGATTGATGAGTATCCCACCATCTCGCAGCTTGTCCCATGAAAGTCTCGACCAGACTCTGCAATCTTCTTTGTTCACCGACATGTTTCGAAACCTCCTCGACATGTGTTGTCGGTGATTGTCGTTCTTTATATCTCAGCGCAGGATGATGTGCAGGGTCCATCTTCGTTGGTGTCAGAGTCGTATATTCCCGAATTTTCCTTTCAAATATTTTTGGGATGGTCGAGATCGAAAAACACTTCTTGAGTTGCTTCTTCGAGATGGCTTCCACTGTCCAACATTATTTTGCATGAAGATCATAGTTTTCAATCTGCCAGTCATAAATTCCAACGTCGGCTTTGTATCTGACTGAAGCAAGGTCTCCCAGATCGAGTTCCCCATGAGAATTTGGTTCAATATAGTCTGCATTGTTATCTATTCGATAAAGTTGTCTGATATCATTATCATCTTCAACAGGTTCAGACCAAGGTTCTCCCTGAGATGGGGAAATTGGTATGATTACCTTCTGATCGTTGCCTTTTAATTTGATGCGACCCTTATCAAGTGATATCGAAGCCTTCATCTTTCGGCCCCATGGTCGGCCAACCAGGGCTGGAAAGGAACTTGCGCCATCCTTCGGATTTATGATTTCAAAATCATTTTTTGTCTTTATGCCCTTAATGGATGTTTCCACTTCTCCCCAGACTCCAATTGGCTCAATGAGTCCTTGATCCACGAGCTTTTTCCTTTCTTTTGTTGACAATCAAAATATGAATTATGTCATTTGATTTAGCATTTTAAAGTTAGTTAAAAAGTTGCAATGGTTATTAGAAATAAGAGCATATACTAACAAGAATAGAAAGCACATTAATGCATCATCATGCATATTATCATTAGAACTATTCCATTAATTAGGGGTGAAAGATAGATTGGAGGGAGATTTTGCTAGGGCGAAAATAGTTTTTTTTCATTTTCCTCATTAATATACGGGAGGTTATCCATTTTTAATTTATTGTTTTTCTAATAAATATTGGACGAATATATTTTAGCTGAAAAAAAACATTTCCATATAAAAAAATAGCCCACTAAATTTATGTAACCCCTTAGTATAGCCCATGGGCTATATATAGCCCCTAAAATTATCCATGTAGGGTTTCCACCATCTTATCCCTAAATAGGGTTTAAGGTCGTGTTTTTAAACAGTTGTATGCGCTGGCATGTTGCAAACTGGCCTGTGGAAATTATTAATGCCGATGGATGCCAAAAGATTGTTCTCGGTCTTTTGATTTTTGGCCATGGAAGAAGAGCAGTTGTATTTTTTCGTTGTTTTGCTTTTTATTTTCAGTGGATAATGTATTTTTTGGCTGATATTGGACAGTTTGACCCAGACGTTACTTGATAGGCGGAATTTGCGTTATTTTTGTGTAAATTAGAAGAGAAGGGCTCTGTATGGAGTCTGAAAGGCTAAATTTTATGCAATCTGAGGCTCACTGCCGTTGGATTGGCGACTTTGAGTTTAAATTTGATGGAAATTGACTTTGTAGGGGGTTGTAATCTGTGAATTTTATGGATGCCAAGGGTTTATGTTGTCGTATTACGGTTTTGAGTTTAAATTTGACGGAATTAAGTCTGTAGTGGGTTGTAATAGCTAAATTTTACTAGTTTTTGTCGTTGAAGTGCGATTTTGAGTTCAAGTTTGATAGAAATTGACTTTGTAGGGGTTCGTAATCTCTAAACTTTAGAGGGTTTATGTCCTTGGATTGGCGATTATGATTGCGAATTTCAGGTTGCAGCCTGTAAATTGTCCGTAATTTGAGGGTTTCAGGCATTGAATAGGTGATTATGAGTGCAAATTTGATGGAATGGTCCTTGTTTAAGTTATTAGCCTATAAATTATAGGCAATCCGAGGGTTTATGTTTTCGTAATGTTGATATACATGAATTTGCAAATATTGTGCATTGGCAATATTTATCTCTGTTGTTGAATTGGTGATTTTGAGGCAAATTTAACGAATTGTTGTTTTTGTGAGGTTTTAGCCTGTAATTATATTCAAGTCGAGGGTTTTTGTCGTTGTATATCTGATTTACATAAATTTACTTAAATATTTAGCTTATTTTAGCTGCAACTGTCAACAAATCTGTAGATAGACGAAAGTGATAGATATCTTCTTCTTACTCTCTTTATCTTTTAGCCATGAAAGGTGAGCCAGGTCGATGAAAGTGGTGTGCTACTACACCGACACCAGGGTTTGATTCCTCTTTTTGCATGTGGTTGTTTTCTCCCCAGCAAAGGGGTTGATTTTTAGCAGAAGACATCATGGAATATAAGTTAAGCTGGTGACAACCATTAAGTCAGTCCCAGTGGTCACACATCTTGATATAGTGTATGGAAGTGCCTGCTTCTTGAAGGTAGGAAACATATATGATATTTGGAACACAATGACAATCATCTCTTTATATTTGGTTAAACAGAGCGTCGTTTGTGGCAAAGTATAGGCATCCAAACTATACAATCTGCAATTGTCAGTGAGAGTTTCTATATTTGACTTGGCAACTTTGACAAAATGTTGTGTGAGGTTTACCCTAGAAATTATATGCAATCTGTGCTGCAAGGATTTGTCTTCTTTAATTTGCAGCTGCGAGAAAATGTGTAGACGATTAGTTTAATAGTTTTTTACTTACACTTTCCATGTTTGTTTAAACAGAGCTCTTGTAACCCAGGATGCATTTTTTTTAGTGCTGCTCATGTGAAAGTATAAGCTAGTCATCTTAAAATATAAGTTGGTCGTGTTAAAGTAGAACTAATAGCATTTGCAGTTTTTTTCACATATGATCCAGCGGCTAGCCACCAGCCCATAGGCAAACCACTTACCTTAACCCCTTGTTGACCCTCCTAAAATGCATATGGGTCTTTGGGTACAGTATTAGTTTAGTCTAAGAATCTAATATGACAAAAACATACCTATAAACAAGAACATGTATTGAAGGCTTGAACTTTGGTGTTTGGGATATATAGTTTCACTTTCATCGATTCAAAAAATAATTATTAACATGTTTAATATACAAAAATTTATTTGTTTAACAATATATAAAAGTATAAGTATTTTATTGTAAATTTTATAGGCAAATGATCAAATTGTAAACAAGTATACTATTATGATTTTACGTGTGGATTTAACACATGGTGGATAATTGATATCACACAACCTTTGTCTAGCCTTAGTAATGATGGAGAACAAAGGATTCTAGGTAATTTGGGATATTTGTACCAAGATGAAATCGCTCTTTTAATCCTAAATGAAGACCTAGATTGTTTCTCATTGGCTAAGATTTTGTCTTCTTTGGACATAAGGAAGCATGTTAATGACCCAAAACAAAAAGGCATATGAAACTAGTGGAAGTATGCTCTCTTACGGACCAGCATTGGATCACTTCAAGTGGCATAATTTTCATTGAATAATGGTGACGATTCAACTTATATTCACAATTATTAATCAAAGATAATCGTCCTCACGATTAGTTACACCGGCATTGGATCACTTCAAGTGGCATAATTTTCATTAAATAGTGGTGATGATTCAACTCACCATTAGTTACACCGATAGGTATTTTTATTTTAGAATTTGGGATGGAGTAACAAATATGTTTTTCTTAGATTGCAAAAGAATGGGACAAGTGTATTGTCCATATTGATTGTATGGGCGTCGTTCCAAATTCGAAAAAAAAAATTATTAGCATAATCACTTAACTTGTCGTCGATGAACACCGATAAGCCACAAGTTAAATGCCACAAACAAGTTATATGTTGCTTGTTCTCCATGCATAGTTGTAATCACCTGTTTTTTATGTCTCAACAAGGTTGTTAAACCTCACCTTGACTGGGATGGATCAATTAAAATGTGAGATTTTTATTTTTTGCACCGAGTGAAACGAGGTGCTCTACAGCCCAGTATGGGGGAGATGTTGTAACGTGATGTAATGTTTGTAACAAAATAATTTAAAAAATTCATGTCGGCTCATAAAATAAAAAATTATGGAAAGTATTTAAAAAAAGTATGGGGGAGATGTTGTAATGTGATGTAACGTTTGTAACAAAATAATTAAAAAAATTCATGTCGGCTCATACAATAAAAAATTATGAAAAGTATTTAAAAAAAAAATCCATGTTGGTTCATAAAATAAAATATTATGAAAAGTAATTAAAAAATAGATGTTCGTTTATAAAATGAAAACTTAAAACTTAAACCCAGATCTATCAATCAAGAGAGATCAAATTTCTTGAGTTTAAATTTAAAAAAAGAAATACACCTCAAGAAATTGGATCCCTCTCGATGCTTGATAGATACGGGTTTAAGATGGATATATGCTGGTTTATTAATATTTGAGTTTTTTTCAATGTGTGTATTTTTTTTTTTTTTTTTAAATGTATATTGTCACTTTCAGGAAAGAAGATTGGGTAATTAAGATGTGTATCTTTTATTATATTTATAGCCTATTTTTCAAATGGTTTTTCACATCGAAAACCATCATAAGAATGGTTTGTGATGATAAGGGTAATTAAGAATGGTATCTCTATCATCATTTCCATCCAAACACATGCCAAATGAAGGAATGCTCTATGAAAAATGAATCAATGAAGGCCCATGGCTTATTGTTGATTGGAAAAGGGACCGAGATTAGTAATTTATCAATAGAAATATGTTTAGATTTCCCTTCTTGACCCTCTCAGATATATAGTATCATCTCCTATTTGTCAGGTTGGTTGCCTCATGACACATATGGAACCAAATCTACTCAGTATTATTATAGTAGGGAATTTTCCTGGTCATATGGGAATGGACCTAGCCATTGTAAGAGATTTTGCTTCAACATGAAAGAAAACATCAACTTTGTACTAAAAACTAAGTTATAGAGTCTAATTGACTCTTTTTAGCAACAAATGCAAGCACGCAGCAAATTATATATTGAAATTGAGGATTATTTGACATTTGCTAAGTTTTAAAAGTTAACCTTAAAACTTTCTAGCACCAACTAAGATCATGATATTTCTATTTTTATTCTAGTGCATTCCTTGCATTATAAGATTAAATCATAGGATTCATATGTTTCTCGTACAAGATAATATCCTTTTTGTTTGGAAAAAATGATGATTATGAAAAATATATGGAAAAACATAGTACAACGATAGAGTATAAGGAAAAAATGGCTCTTTTCTACCTAAAGGACAATAAGAATACCCCTAGGTTGAATTGATCCCTGGGATCAACGCAATCTCTTGCATCACTCCTAATGATAGTCCCTTTGAGTCTAGATCATAAGAAAAAAGGAATGGGTTATTAGGAAAATCACTTACCAAATGATTACTACAAAGACAATTAGCTTGATAGAAATATAGATAGATAATTTTTCATGAAATGTCTATAAGATTAGAGATCTAAACTTATAAAGTGTTATAACTTGAGGCGTCTTTATTTTCTACATCTACAAATAAATATCCATATACATGAGCCCCTTCCTCAAGGAATGTATGGAAATGTATATGACTGAAGAGAGGGGTGAAAGTAATATAACACCAAGTTCTTGAACCAAATACCATCTAACTATAGTGGCATATCCTATGTTGGGATGTCAATTCACTTGTTTGCTTATTTTTGGGTCACTTTTTGTGATTTGTAGGCTTATAAGAGTTATCTCTTGCCCAAGTCTATCTTACTATAGTTACATATCCCTATATTAGGATGTCAATGTACTTGTTTGTTTATTTTTTATCGACTTTTGTGATTTGTAGGTTTATAAGAGTTATGTCTTGTCTCCATGCTAGGGGTAGAAATAAAAAGGGGTTTTAAATTCAATAAACTATGTTTAAAAATCCCTTCATCTTTCTAGCTCAAGAAGTTTAATTTTTTTTTAAATGCAAGCTTAGAACACTGCCCAACAATATAATATGTTTTTGTTAAGGAAATGAGTAAAGACAATAAATTGCACCACCTGGTTGTTCTAATTAATTTTGCTTTTCAACCTTTTCCAATTATGCTCAACATTGTCTTGCCAATATAATATATTCTTGGCAAGGAAATTGGGATGGATATTGGAACTTTCATGTGACAACGGCAATAGTACTTTTTCTCCAAAAATTTTTCTTATGTCCATTTGATCTATCTTCTTCTGATCAGTCTTCTATTTTTCAAATCTCAATTTTCCCATCACAATTCTTAGAATTGCCAGAATTTTTCACTAGTTTAACTTTTTTTATTTTGTTTCCAAGGGCAGTTTAGACCATATTATATGCAAATCCTTGTGGGTTCCGAATTTTAGATTCAGATGATGTCTTGTATAAGTATATTGTTCCTTTTTCCGTGGATAGGAATTTCGCAACGCTGGGTATTTGAAATAAGTGATGCCTTCTCCCGCTAATTACTGCTACGTTCCAAAATTATGGCATTGTTGACAGGCCTGGACATTGTTCTCTTGGCCAAGTTATCTGATTTTTCTATAGCCATATCAACTGTCCCGAATTTGGACACAAACTTGTGTAAAGCTCTTGCCATTTTCTTTATCTGTTTCCCAAACAATATTATTGAACTATCACATCTTTCATTGCACCTACAAATCAAACAAACATCTCTTTTTCCTCCAAAAATGTATTTGGGATAGATGCTCTCCCCCTTGCTTCCGTTAAAGGAAACCAAAGGGAAAAAGAGAAAAAAAACAACCGTGCATATTTTCCCTCTGAGCATCCAATCTTCAATATTGCAATATTTTTGCTTACTTTCCCATGCAATTAGAAATTGGCATAGATTGGACTCAACACAACTCGTTTTCTTAAAACCCGTTCAAATTTTCCCTCTTTCTTTCTTTTTCTTTTTGCCACTTCACAATGATTTTATACCAGCTATGTGCACTGGAAAATGCATTGACTGCATGTGATTAGCATAAGGTGCAAAAGAGAAAGACACAAAAAACACACCAAAAAAACAAAAAAACCACACAACAAGACATGATAATTGTATTTTTTTACAACAATCTGTTTTATGTTTTCATGTCCATTGCATTGTCAGTGTTCCAACCTTCTCTTTATGCCCATACAATAATTGAAATCAAGTGCAGCCTGAGCAGGAGACATCCAGCGGTGCACATAATAGATTCAAAGAGATTCCCTAGTCAACCCCTGCTAGCCTGACTATTGAAAAAAAGTATTTCTCCCTTGCAAGATGTTCCGGAGGCATTGACGATGGCAGGTTATTCTATGACAACATTTGTTCCATCAATCAATAGCCCAAAAGGGTTCAATTCTATTGCATTTCCTATGTTTTTTATTTCTCTCTTTCCCAAACAAAATGCTTCTGGGTAGGGTTCATGCTTTTCATCATGTACCTTGGGTTGTGAAACTTGCTTCACACATTTCTAAATTAATAATTTGCTACTATACCATGTTTTTTTTTCCTTTTTCCTCTGATTCATTTGCAATTTTCAGGTTGAAGCATGGCACAATAGAGCCATCAACAATTATACAATTGTGTACATAAACCCACAACAATATTTTTGAATGGGATATCTTGGTTGTGTGTAGACCTGCTCAGAATCGAAATCAGAATCCCCCTGTTAAAACAAAGATTCTCCATGCAGACTTGGTTGATAGAAACGTGCTAATGACAATAACATCCACCATAAATGATAGCTTGATCAATCGTTATGGGAGCAACATATTGCCTGGTAGAAGCATTACAAAAAAAATAGGCTTCGAACTAAAAAAAGAGGCCAATATGATCGCGGAGATGCAATATTTTCTATGACAATACTGCCTGATAGCATAATAGAGCCAATTGATCAAGTGTGTAAAGTTCGCTCTCTCCCACCAGATATGACAATAAATGAGCTTATCACATATGGTGAGTCATATGTTGTTGGATCCGTTGCAGCAATTGTCGTTGGTTGTGAGTACAACAACAAGCAACTGGACTTCTTCATCCGAGACGGGCAAACAACAAATGATTTTGCAACTATAAGCTTCACTTTCCTTGATTTTTTTTTTGTTTTTTTTATTTCTTGCCAATTTTTGTGTACATTCCTCAAATTCATTTTCTTTTCCTCTACTTTCTAAATAAAACAAAATAAGAAAAAAAAGAGTCAACACATAAATTTAATACAAAAGGAAAAAGAATCGAAAGTACTTGATTAAATTACTAAGAAATAAGAGACATTTATACATCTGAAATAGGCCCAGTGATAGCTGTCACAGCTGGGCAAATGAGAGTTCCTATGTGAGCTTAACTCACACAAGCTGGCTCACGATAACTGGCAGTGTTGGAAATACCAATGCCAACACCCCTCCATAAGTGAAACGTAGGGAGGAAACAAAAAACAAACAAAGATGGGTTCCGGCAACTAAGCCTGATGAGGTACCCATGTACAAACTACTCTCATAAACGGAGAAAAGAAGGAAACCTCATGGGAAAAACTCCTCCCCAAAAGAGAGAAAATCACACGTGCCAAAAAAAGGCAATGGAGCTGAAACTGATGAAGATCCAAGTATCAAGTTTCGAACTCCTAAATGTATAATCCAAACTGCTGATGCACACCACCCCAAGTAAGCATTGGATACCACCCCCCCACAATGCTGAACTGAGTGGAAAAGATGGTGGTAGAGAATGTCACAACTGATGGCAAAAGGATGAAGGTGCTAGTTGAAACCGGTGATAATGTCCAAAAAAACACTCCATTGTGACAAGCTCCAAGACACTGCGAAACAAAGCAGTTCAGGAAGACGAAAGCCTGGTGATACTCCAACAAACTATCTGCATGAGTAGCCCGAAATCCACTACTCAAAATTGCATAATGAGAGGTACCATCAAAATATGCCATCATGGACAACAATCCTCATTATGGGTTCCGACAAACAAATCCATTTTAGATACCCATTTACAAGTGAGGAATCAATACAGTTCATTGACAAATGTGGTGTGCAACCATTCTTTGGAAAGAGAGCATAGATGTCAGCGCAATGCTACAAACAAAGGCAATAAAATGAAGGCTCCAAGGGTAGTGATGGCAAATATACGGCCAAAAACCCTCGAACACAATAGGCAAAGTGATGCCAAAAGACCTCCAAATCATGAATTCTCCCCCATTAAACACAACTGAGGGATGCATCAATAGATATCGATCAAATATCAATCAATGAAGCAAACCAGTCAAAGCTTCAGTCAACTGGAATCACTGGTCAAACATCAGTGGACCACTCAAAGCAAATCAATGGTAAGAGGAACATTGTACAATCGAAGACACACATCGATATGAAGTCCTCAAACATCCATTTAAATGATTCCATGACCTTTCATCAATCCAACCACAATGAATAGTCGACACCGGTCCATGGTTTTGTCTTTCACATCTTTTCTGGAAATTCTGAAAAGTAGAGTTGGCAGTCTTCCAAGAATTTTGTTTCATGGGCACATTCCTCCGTTTCTTGTGAGGATGTCTATATGGAAAATAGTTTTGTTCTGGCTTAACAGAAGAAGCAGGCTGAGGTTTTGGTTCACTCATAGAAGCAACAACAACATTCTCAAGTTTTGGCTTGTTATGGGAAACCAACTGAGCAATGTCACATTCATCAACGGGTTGCTCTTTGTTCTGAATTCCACCATTAACAAATACAACATTCCTTGACTCAACAAGGCCAGCTGAAGACAAAGAGGGAGCAGCAACATCATATCCAAGACCCATTCTTGAGGTCTACAACTTAGGGGAAATAGGAACAGTAATTCCATGTCCATTCTTCCCAAGTCCTCCTCCGGTATAGCCCATTTTTCTCAGCAGGTGAGACCCAATACCTATAGTGTACATTTTTCAAAGCTAGGAGAAACACAACCATTAGTAGACAATAAAGAATATGATGAAATAGAGACATCAACATACTTACAACCAGGTGGGTTGCAATCATCAATAGGTGAGCTCGACAGCTCAACAGTCTTCATCTCAGCATTATGCAGTCGAGAGACTTTTTCCTCAAGGTCCTGTCTGTAAACCCATAACCCTTGAATTGTCTCATCCTTCTCAGTCAGTTGCAGCAACAGGGAGTCATGTGCTTCCTTCAAAACTTGATACTCATCAAACATCCTATCATCTTTTGCTTGAAGAGAAGCTGTTGCTGCACGAAACTCATCAACAGAAACCTTTAAGTGAGCAGCCTGATTAGTTAGTTGGGCATTAGTCTCTTCCAGCCTGCAAACATGCTCCTTTAAGACATCATGTTATGTTGTTGAGAGAGCTTTCACTTCATCTTCCAGATTATTGAGAAGATCGACCTTTGCTAGAAATTTGTCTTCAAGGTCTCCAAGGAAAGTTTCCATGTTTCTTTGCAGGATATCAACCTTTTGGGAGAGTCAAATTAATCCTCAATTGATTCTTTAGTTCGACATTCTCTTCCTGCAACAAGGAAACGGTGGACTGCAAGGAAACGAACTCATGACGAAGCTGATCAAGAGCCTTCTTCTCACGTAATTCCTGTAATCTCCTACCCATCTTCAATAAGCAACAAGCAATACAAATGTGAATGGAAAGCAACGCGTCTTTCTTTTCCTTGAATGGAGATGAGTGATGGCCACTATCAAATCCCAAAAGCTTGTAAGTCAAACTCCCAAAGTAAATTGATGTGGCATGGATTTTCTTATCACCATAGGTGTGATACCTATGAGTGAGATGGCAACCAACTTTCAGTGCTGTAAGTAGGATCCACAACTACCCCCAAATGCGTTCTTAATTATTGCTGCTTCTCAGAGGCGCAGATCTCTTCAATGAAAGGGGAGCCGACGGAAGCATGACAAGAAGAAAACTAATCTGAGTTTACACGAGTCACCAATAGGACATAGAACAAGCTGTCATAGTGGAGTTCCGTGGGAATACTGGAAAACGATCTTCAACAATGAAATGCTTGATTCAATGAAACAATCACCACATCCACGTTGAACTCGAAGACGACCACGCTACCTCCGGATCTGAGCAGTAGAAAAACAAGTGGAACACAGCAAAATCTTCACCACGGGTCCATGATCAGAATCAATTGTGCTACTGCGTCAAAGAGCCACAGATCTGGGGCATAAAAAAAATATGCGTGTGCGCAATGGATTTGAGCCACGATCCAAAGAGATCTGGATCTACTAAAAAATAGGCAAGGCAAGATCACAGCCCCTCTCTCACGAGAGTCAGGGCTGTACCCGCTCTGATACCATGAAAAAAGTATGGAAAGTACTTGATTAAATTACTAAAAAATAGGAGATATTTATACATCTGAAATAGGCTCAGTAATAGTTGTCACGGTTGGGTAAATGAGAGTTCCTATGTAAGCTTAACTCACACAAGCTGGCTCACGATAATTGGCAGTGTTGGAAATACCAATGCCAACAATGTTGTTGATCCGTTGCAGCAATTGTCGTTGATTGTGAGTACAACAACAAGCAACTGGACTTCTTCATCCGAGACGGGCAAACAACAAATGATTTTGCAACTATAAGCTTCACTTTCCTTGATTTATTTTTGTTTTTTATTTCTTGCCAATTTTTGTGTACATTCCTCAAATTCATTTTCTTTTCCTCTACTTTCTAAATAAAACAAAATAAGAAAAAAAAGAGTGGACACATAAATTTAATACAAAAGGAAAAAAAACATGGAAAACAAAAACATGGTATTTTTTCACCTGCAAAGCATGCATTTTGGTTTTGTCTAATGCCTTCCTGAATTTTCTTTTCCAGTTGCAAGTGAACGATCAACGAAGCGTATAAAAGATTATTTTTGGGAGTTCAGCAGCAAGTTGCGATTGATGAGCCGCCATCCTATTTATTCAAGAACATTGTTAGGAATGGTAACAAAGGAAGCCATATGATAAAGACATCGCAGTCCACTTTCATTGACCCTTTGAATGACGAGCCTGCAATACAATATTTGCTTGCTGTAGTTGAAGCAAAGACACAGGTGATGAAACATTGTTTTTCCTTTTCATCGTTCTATTGTCAGGTGCAGTTGTCCATGATAGGAAAAAAAACAGATCTTGCATATTTTTTTTTTCCTTTTCTATTGTAGATTGCATAATGCATACATACATGTCATTCTGTATTGCTGCCACATGTTTAGAAAAATGTGCTAAGCATGATTTGATGCTTTTGCATATACATGCTTATGGGTCTGCAAGTTGTGCCCTCTTACCTGCAGCAAGAACCTTGCCAACGATATCTTCAAAAAATGCCCATGTTATTCTACTCAGCCGAAATTGCATGTTAAAAAAAAACAAAGCAAAAAACAAACATATAGATAAAGATAAAGCTGCAAGAATGCTTGTTTCTGATTTCTGCAGAACAAAATACATGCTTTTATTTCCACCTTCAATAGTTATGCTTCTTTTTTGGTTGTTTTCCCAGATATCCTATGTTCTTCTTTTAAACAAAAAAACAAGTTTTCCCTCTTTCCTTCCCTTTTCATATGCCTATTGCTCTACTTCATAAAAATTGTTGTCAAAACAGTTGCAAACTAAACAACATCGGCACATGATTTAGCGTATGTCACATAACATGATTCTACAATAATGTAAAATACATTTCCATACTGGTACCAACTATGGCTCCTGCTAAAGTTAGATGTTCTCTGCCTATTTTCCGTATTCAAACCATTGATTAGGCATGAATATTCTCATTGCTCTTCACATTCCGTACACTTGTCAATGCTTTTTTTCATTGTCTTGGCACTGTCTTGCGATACTGACACTCCTATTTGCTAATATCAAATTTTATTTTGTCACTCACATATGCAATAGGTATCCACATTTGTATTTGTTACAACCATAGATGATGTAATTCACATCTTGCACACACATACTCTTCATAATATTCTCTCTATGATATGCTTCATGTTCAGTTATGACATCAATTGTTTTTTCCCCCTTTGTTTCAGGTTGGATCTCTGCTGTCTCTTTTTGGAAATTCACAGGTTTGCAAAACAAAACAAAAAATAACAACATTTTTTCATTTGCTTTTTTTTCCTTTGTCTTTCCCACACAGTTTATCATTGCCAATAATGTGGTTCATTTTTCACTGCCAAGGTTTTTTTTTCCATTGCAAATGCTTTTCTATCTGCTTACCTAGCAAATGCTAACATGTTCTTTATCTAAAGGTTAAATAGAAAATGCCCATACATATAGCCCAATATGAAGAAAAAAAAAGGATGCATGTCTGTAATTTTGAAGTATTAGCAAACTCATGATAAGGATCTTCACTCATTGAAACATTCTAATAAACAATACCATTTCAAGTTGTTTTATGTACCTTGTCATCTTTTGATTGTAAAACACTCTGCTAATCAAATATGCAAACATTTGTGTCAATGGATTTGAAATTTGCAAACACTTGTCTCGGTTTTGGCATTTTGAACATTAATTTTTTCTTCATTTCAACATCTGTTATGCTTTATGTACTTGAAATTGCATTTATTTTCTCTCCAATTTCACTTACATTGACCCACACTTCATATGCAGGTGCAATGCTTTATGTACTTGAAATTGCATTTATTTTCTCTCCAATTTCACTTACATTGACCCACACTTCATATGCAGGTGCAGGAGGAAAAAGACATTGCAGATGCCACTCCAATATGATTGTTCTTACCTCTGTTCCAGGCCTCCGTACAAGCCACTGTCCCAAAGCTCTTGATACAGACTGCATATACCGCAACTATAATAGATCTATGGCCGCAGAGTTCATTGTTTTGTCGACAACATTTTGTGCTCCTTTCCTTTTGGACTGTGTATATTACTTCTACATCGATTTGTGCAATGCCTCCGACACTTTCCTCGGCAACATCACTTCCTTTTGCAAATACTTTGGCCTCCTAACATGGCCAAGATAACTTTCTTTAATACTGACCCAAACTTTATTTTGCTCCATACATGGTCTGGATGGAATTATATATATATATATATTTTTTAAGGTCATTTAAATTAGTGGGCCAAACTTTTGTTTTTTTGCTAAATATTTTAAAAGCGCGCACGCACACACATATTCCATAGATCTGCTTAAGTTTTAACATATGTCTATCTTGTAATTTGGTTTTTTTATACAAATAAATGTTGTGAAAGTCTTGCAAATGTTTTCAATCAATTCCATAATCTACACAAATTCTTTTTTTAAATACTCTTTGATAGTACTAAGGACATTGAAGAAAGATCAATTATTTCTTAATTGTTTAATTGATTATTATAATCTTATTACTTCTCTCTCATTCATTTGTTGTGAATGGATTATCCTCATAGAATTTGATTTTTTATGATTATTGATTCAAAAATCATATTTATATTGCCAAATAATCATGAAACAACTAGGAAAATAGCAAAGTTAAATAGCATTTAAAAAAATAGTCGCTTTTGTTGTAATGGCATATTGTAAGTAGCAATTTGAAACTTGAAATTTGTATGTCATACATGTAAATGTCCTTTTGGTCAACCACGATTCATGTAAAAGGAATTGAACATTCATGTAAAAGAATGGTAAAGGAATGGAAATGAAAAAAAAAACAAAAAAACAAAAAAAACTACAATATTACATTGACAATTTCAACCTACAAGAGGATATCAAAGTGAAAACTACTTGAAGCTAGCATGAAGAACAAGTAACAACACAACTAAGAACCATCTCAAGTGACAGGGTGAGATGTAAAATAGGGATATGGGAACAACCCAAGAACTCGTGGGAAGAAAGGTTATGATGAGTATGTGAAAATGGGGCAATACAACTTGAACAATTCTTTCCCTTGCACTATGCATCATACTTGTTAATTAGAGAGAGATTCAATTTGCATATCTAACTCAGATTCAACATTTAAATAGGATATAGTGAGAGGTACATGAAGATTAGATGAGAAAATAATGCAAAGAAGAAGCAAATGGCTAAGAGTAATGTTAGGGAGGCAATAGGTGTTGATGCAAAGTGAACATGACTAAATCTAATTGAGTACATCAAATTCATAATTTAAATTTGCTATTATAACATTGGCACTCATCATAAATTCTTACTTTGTTCTCCTAAAAAATCATTTAAAAATATAAATTTATTGTTTCATGTGATAAACAAATTATATTTTTATAATTATATAAATTTATATTTTTAAACAAATTGATAAATATTATTTATCTATACACACTCCCTCTTCCATTGATGTCAACACTAACACTTTAAAAAAAAAAGCCAGCTCTCAATTGGTGAAAATAGCCAAACAAAAAAATGTGAAACATGTAGCATACAAAGTTTCAATAAAACAAACACATATCACATCGAAATGGTACAAGTGGTTCCTTACACAAAGAAGAATATGTTTCCACATTCCATAATCTTTGTTGTATTGTTATTTTTATGATCCCCACCTACCAACACTGAGGACAAAGTGTGTCCACTATCACTATACGCCTTATGTGCTTAAACATTAAAAATGCGTATTTATACTCTAAACAACATATGTTGCTCCTCGATGGAAAAGAATTACATATAGCTTTTTCCTCTACGAAAATCTCGCGGCCAAAAAAAACAATTAATTCAGCTCATATATGACACTCACCATACATATTCTAATCCCTCCATCATGTTAAGCATGGAGTGGGGTAGGTACCATCATTGTCTTTGGCCAAAATTATTTGGACATCAAATTGCTTTTCGTATATGTTAAGATTTTGCCAGTTTGGAACGTGCATCTAAATAGTGTAAATGGCGTTAAATGCTTGTTTAAAGATGTGTTTTATGTCAAATTAGATGATTAAAGTTGACTAAGTTATTATTAAGTTGTTTCAAGTTTCATTTATGATCATGTTTAACCAAGTTAGAGCATACCCTAGTTAGCTCAATGTCACGATTTGAGGGATATGTTACCCTTATTTGTTATGTTTGGGATCGATAGATTATAAACATGTCATTTGATACACTTGATCGCTTAAATATGTATAAATATGTATCACACCATTGAGAGATGGTTTATGACTTTATGATTTAAGTTATTATTGTACTCTTTATGATATCAAGCTCGATATAATTATCCTCACAACTGGGGTCTTGATGACGTTTCACATTGTTTCAATTCTTACTAGTCTTTATAGCTTATTCATTTGATCAGACGATAGAGTGCATAATTGATTAAGATGATCATTGTTGAGGGCTGGTGCAAGCTAATGCTGGCCACTCATGACGCGTTAGTCGCAATGGACTTCTAGAAAAACAGAAATCTGAATGTCAAAAAGCAATATTAGAGCTACCTACACAACTTTTTGGAATATGGCGCAAGAAGATCAAACGTAGAAAATCGGATTACCTTCCGGAATATATAAATATTATTTATGGAAATTAAGTATAACTCCCAAAAAATGGGGTTCTCCTAAGGTTGGTATGTTTTTTTTAAGAAAATATAATGAATATGTTTGCGTTAGCCCTCTAGTTCGGTATTCAAATGGTGGATTTTTGTTAAAAAAATTATATACAGTCGTAGATAACAGGCCGTTCTAGTGCGGCTTTATTTTTCCATATTTATTTATGTTAATTTTAATTTTTTTTTAATTAAGGAAGTCAACCCATCCCTAAAATGATTAGGCCGAGCGTTAGCCCTCGATATCATGGTCTTAACCTAATCAATCAACAATTTTATTTTTTTTTAGGATGTATGTTTTTGTGTGTACTTGTGCGGGTTCTTTTCCGTTTTCAAAATAGGTGAGCCAATAAAAAGTTATAGACGGAAGAAATAACCTACTCTTTGTGTAAGATTGACGTTAGTGCAATTGAAATTAACTAAAAAATAGGAACAAATAATAGTTTTAATAAAAAATTACATACTCGGAATCTGCACACATAGTTCTACAAGTATGTGCAATTTCATTAGTAGTGGACAAGTGTAGCATACGCAGAATCATGCTCGAAACAGAAGAAGTTATAGAATAAGATGTATTTTTTTTATATTATTATGTGTATTTTGGCAACCCGAACCTAAAACCATAGCAGCCAAGTCATCCACTACGTTGGTGGGAAAGGAATTACCCGCCAAAATTTAAAAACTAAACTGGCGCGTGCGTGTGTATTTAAAAAGCGCGTACGCACAAAATGGCGCATGCGCGTTGTTTTTACTAAAGTTTGAAATTTGTCATAGTGATTAAATAATTTTATAAATTATATATTTTTTAATAATTAATAATGTTTTAAATTGAATTAAATTAAATTTATATGATGAGGAGGAGGAGGATGGGGATGATGACGATGATGTTGATGATGATGATGGGGATGATGATGATGAGGATGATGGGGATGATGACGATGATGTTGATGATGAGGAGGAGGAGGATGGCGATGATGTTGATGACGAGAATGAGGATGATGATGCTGATGATGATGAAGATGATTATGATGATGATGATATTCATCATCATCAGCATCATCATCTTCATCTTCATACTCATCTCCATCATCATCCATCATCTTCATCATCATCATCTTCGTCATCATCATCATTATCAATGATGATGATGAAGAAGATGATGATGACGAAGATGTTGATGATGATGTTGATGATGATGATGACGATTGAAAATGATGATGATGATGATGATGATGATGTTGATGATACTGACATTGATGATGATGTTGATGATGATGTTGATGATGTTGATGATGATGAGGAGGAGGAACTGGGTGATGACGACGATGATGACGATGGAGATGATGATGACGATGATGATGACGATGTTGATGATGAAGATGATGACCAAGATGATGATGATGATGATGATGGGGATGAGGATGAGGATGATGATGAGCAAGTGGGTGATGATGATGATGATGATGATGATGATGACGATGATGATGATGTTGATGATGAAGACGATGACCAAGATGGTGATGATGATGATCATGGCGATGATGATGATGGGGATGAGGATGAGGATGATGATGATGATGAGCAAGTGGGTGATGATGATGATTCGTCATCATCAACATCATCATCTTGATCTTCATACTCATTTGCATCATCATCCATCATCTTCATCATCATCATCATTGATAATGATGATGATGACGAAGATGATCATGATCATGATGACGAAGATGATGGATGATGATGAAGATGATGATGATGACGTTGATGATGATGATGGCGATGATGATGATGTTGATGATGAAGATGATGGCCAAGATGATGATGGTGATGGTGATGAGGATGGGGATGATGACGAGGAAGTGGGGGATAACGATGATGATGACTATGGAGATGATGATGATGACGTGGATGATGACGATGACGAGGATGATGATGATGAGGATGATGATGACGAAGATGATTATGATGATGAGGAGGAGGAGGAGGATGATGAGGATGATGATGGTGATCATATTCGTCATCATCTTCATCTTCGTACTCATCATCATCATCATCATCATCATCATCTTCATCATCATCATCATTATTAATGATGATGATGAAGAAGATGATGATGATGATGAAGATGATGAAGAAGATGATGGATGATGATGATGTCGCCGATGATGATGTTGATGATGAAGATGATGATGAAGATGATGACCAAGATGATGAGGAGGAGGAGGAGGAGGATGAGGATGATGATGAGGAAGTGGGTGATAACGATGATGATGATGGTGATGATGATGATGATGACGAGGATGATGAGGATGATGAGGATGGTGATGATGATGCTGACGATGACGAAGATGATTATGATGATGAGGAGGAGGAGGAGGAAGATCCTTGTAGATGGATAGTGTCATGGATTCTATGTGTTATTGATGACACGTGAGGTCTAGAATTTTCAATTAAGGCCCAAGTGGAATTCAATTGAGCTCAATATGTTTCAATAAGATCTTGAGGAACCGGTTTTCATTCTTGGATGATGTTCAATGCTTTTCAACATATCCACAGTCTTGCATGGTAGGCTGAGGATGCATTCATGGCATTTGATCTTTACAAAATATGTGTTTTGTCAAAATGAAATTCAAATTGCCTCTTTGATGAATCCTCCTCTACAAGACTTCATTTATTGCATGAATGTCACAGAATCACGGAAACTCTAAACAACACTCAATGGCATGCAACTATAACCACAAACCAAGCAGAGGTTGATTTTATGCATTGATATAGAGAGGTGGTAGTAGGCACACAATATGGAGAAATAATGAGTTAGAAAAAACATTTGGACCAAAGTACCACAATGCTTATTAATAAAAAATTTAAAAACAATTTTTGGCTCAGCAATTGTGGTTTATCACCACGTTTCTCTTCGACACTCGCCATCAAAATACATATAAAAATAACACGTCTTTACATCCTCTTCCATTTAAATCCTCATCGCATAGTAATAAATAAGGATTATTATGCATGCACATCCTCACCTTACAATGTCAATTGGGTCAAGGCGCATAGACAACCATAAATTATCAAATGTGTCAAAGAGTAAGCCCTTCCAATAAAAATTAAGACCCACCCTTCAAACTTCATCACCAAGTCGAATTTATGCAAATATTTTCGAAGTGGGGGAAGGTTTGGCATTAAATGGTGTAAACGTTGGGAATAAATGGTTTAAACGTTATACAAGGGCGCATGCACAGGTTTGGGCGTGTGCGCGCTCCTCATGTGTACGCGTGAAAAAAATGCGTGCGCGCATTTTAACAAGCATGCGTGGCCCTGTTACTAGTTTAAAAAAACAGAGTTCTCTGTTTCCCGGGAATTCTACCAAAAACACGGGTTTCACTTCTTTCGCGGGTTTCAAGCTTTCACAGGTTGCTCATTGGCTCACACTCATTGATATTTTGGACACTCTTTGATCTATTGGACACAAAATCACCCTTGGAATCTATCAAACATCTTTAGTGGTCTTGGAATCTAGTGGATTCATTCAAGCTACCAGTTTCCATTGCAAGTGGAGATCATTTCTATAGAGGTATGGTGAATTGTAAATGAGTCTTTTCATTCACAAGATTTGAGATGAGCCCATGCCTTTTTGTTTTTGTCATATTCCCACAACAATATCCATGCATAGACAACAATGAATTTGAAAAGAAGATTTCCCAAGTTCACATCTAAAAAACTCATATGAACACTAGACAAGATGAAGTATGAAACCTCCTCATTGTGTAATTAGTTCCCAAGTTAATTTTGTTCTTTTCACCTCATATTATGCTAGCAAAAAAAAACCACACACTCACTAAACATAACTAAAAATATCACTTCAACTCATCCACAAAACCTCAACTCTCTCATCTCTTATTCAATACCATTGTATGGAATGAGGATATCTGTAAGTATATGCACCTTTCCTTTCTCTATGAATCCAAATATGATAATATTCATCCATATTTACCATCCTTACAATATCCCCTCACCTTTAATAATGATTTTTTTTCCAAAAACCAAGACTTTCCCACTTCATGCTCTATTCAACATGATGATTGTTGGTATAGTCCCTAGTTCCCCACTCTCCAACACCTCCCCACCCTAGATATTGCACATTGAAAGGTCAAATTATATTCCCCCTAATCACCCTTCCCAAGACCAAGATCCTTGTTAGAAACATTTGCATCCTCCTTAAGGTTTTGCACAAAACAAGGTATACATTCATTCTATTGTGATGCATTGTTGAATTCAACCATGGGTATTTTAAACTCAAAATCACATTCTATCATATCAAGGTTTATAGATCTAAAGAAATAGTTTGTTGTTGTTTCTTCAACTCCTTAATGTGTTATATAACCTAGTAATTGACGATGGTAAAGGACATTGCCTCAAATGGAAGGATATACCATTCCACTAGGAAGACAAAGCAATCAAACTAGGTGCAAATTTTAGAATTGATAACATTAAGGGAGAAAGCAAAAAATGCAACTAATTAAGGTTACCTTATTTGATGTAGAAAAACTATCAAACTATTCCCAAGGCATCTCTAACCATCTCTGTTGTAGGGTGTTACTACCATAATTTTTATGAATTCATGGCCAGGCAAGACACTAGTTTCTCCTCTCTACACTTGACCAAACATCATCTATATTGATTGGAAATGTAAGGGATAATGATGTTTATTCAAACACAAATAAACCAACATAGTCTCTAGTTGTATATGTTAATTTGTAAAGTGGTAAGCTATGTTGGAATGTGTCAGGTTCATTGTATAATGGCACTAATATCTTATTTGTTGTTTTTTTTGCAGGGGTAGGCCTGATAGTTGTGTTAAAGAGACTTTTGGAGATGGGTAACCCACGAAACGCAAAAAAAAAAAAAATAGAAGGAATCTGCAAATTGAAAAGGTCAATGACTTAAGAGAAAAGGCCAGGTTGGGAATGGAAAGATTGAGACATGGTCCTATCATTGCCTCGGATCATGCCACTGATCCTAACACAGTTGTTAACACAACAACCTCTTGTTCAAAACCACGGGTAAAGCAGTCACGTCCAACGGACCTAACTCAAATTCCAACATCAACACAATCTCCAACCAACAATCCATCAATGAGTCATTCTGAAGTTCCTCATGACACAAGAATTTTGGGAGATGCTGCATGTGTAGAGATGGACATACAAGCCTTGCTTAATTTGCAATCTCCCCAAAAGACCACAACCCTGTCGACCACACTCCCATTATGGCCCAATCTATGAACCAAGCACCACAACAAACAAGTTCGGGTATTCATGTATCATGTCCACCCTCCCTACCTCGACTGTCCAGTGCAAGAAGAAGAACTCCTAGATGTATTCATGTGGATGAGAGTGCTATGTCGGGGCTTGAAGGCAAGTTGCCAAAATGCACTATTGAATGGCAATGCAACAAAATTGTCAAAGAATATTTTGAATCCAAAGGTGATGCAGGTAAATGTCAATTATTGCTATGTTTGTTAAAGTCACGTTCTTTAGCTGTTGTTAGGAGAATTTTGGGCATAAAGATGGTTAAAAGTTCAGAGGCCAACAGTCATATTGTTAGAAATCTCCAATCTGCATTTAATGAGATTGGGAAGAAGTCTCGTACAAAAGATCTTTGTGCGGCTCGTCGTGTTTTAGCGCAATCAATTGTAAGCAAGTCCACAAGGCAACGTCGCCTGCTATCACACACTTCTCACATACTAAAATTAAATAGAAAAACTATTAAAAAGTACTCTGTTATAAGAGAAAATATTGACACTCCAGGTGGAAACGATTGTTGGGATTTTGTTGGTAGGTTGCCTCGTGCAGATAGGAAGCTAATTGATGTTGTTAAGGAGTTAGTACAAAAGTTTTGGCATGATCATACTAGACCTTCATCAAACCAAAGAGACGTGCTAAAAATGAGAAAAGGTTCTACTAAACGTGAGCCCCATGTTAAACACTTCCTTGACACCACACAGACTGAACTCTATGATAGATTCAGGAACGAGCACACACAATTGAACTTGGGCCAAAGGTCCTTTTAGAAATGCAAACCATGGTACGTTCGTATATGCATTCATCGGAACACTTGTTGTTGTAGATACCACGTAGAATATGAATATTATTATGACACATATAAACATATATTTTGTGATTTGCATACTAACATTGTGCAGGGCTGCAATGAATCCATACTACCATCGAATGCATCAAGAGACTTTATCCACAACATCATGTGTCCAAGGCCCGAAGGACAAAAGTATTATGAAAAATCCTGTCTATATGGGACATGTTCTATGTGCAGTGGGTTTTCTCTTTTGAACGGTTGCATTCATGAAACCAAGGACACAGAATTTGGCATGATCGGTGTGGAGATGCAGAGCTTCAAGTATGTGACCTATCAATTAGACAGTGTCAGAGAAAGTAAAAAGATTGCATTGGTAAAGTCATAGGTACAAATGAATATCGCATATTTTTCATATTACATGTTCAATTTATGGCATATACATTTTTCCAAAGGCCACATTGTAATATTTCCCTTGTTTCCATGGTAACAGGTACCGGTATGTGACTTCTTGATGGAATTCTATGAGAAAACCGAGCAGTATGTTCAACATGTGCATGTAGCGCGATGGCAAGATGAGCAGTACAAAAAATGCAGGGACACATTTCCCGTTGGAACCATAGTGTCAATTGTGGATTTTGCAGAAAATTACACCCTTCAGGCACAAAATGAAATCTAGAGTCAATACTACCATTCAGACCAAGTCAGCATCATGGTACATATTATGTATAGGCATGGGCTAGAGAGCAGCAATGACAAGAGGATAATACTGAAGGAGACAAACTTTTACATAAGTGATGATAGAACCCATGATCTGCATTATGTGCAACATTGTTTTCGAATTTTCTATGATCAATTGAAGGAGAGAGATATACAGATGTATCAGCATTGGATATGGTCGAATGGTTGTGCGAGCCAGTTCAAAAATGCCCGAGTATTCCAATGGATGAGTACTTTGCATAAGACTTATAATGTGCCGCATATCTGGAACTATTTTGAGACCGGGCATGGCAAAGGCGAGCATGATGGGGCTGGTGTATGCATCAAGACCGCACTACGAAGGGAAGAGATGAGGTTTGACAAGGAACCTCATATCCGAGATGCACGGTCCACAGTTCAATGGTGCTCTGCAACAATGTCAGAACGAGCAAGAGATCAACAAACATCATCGGTGGCAGGACGTGTGGCGAGAAATTTTTGGCTAGTGGTTGACATATATCGATCACATTCCTATAGTTGCGGCACAGTACAAGGAACACGTGGATTTCATTCAGTTCGAAGCTCAAACAACCACTTATTTGAAATATGGACGCAAAAGCTTGCATGCTTTTGCAACCCTTGCAGCAGCGGCGAATGGGATGAATGCGAATGCATGGACTGGGTTGATGAATGGGATCGTGTGTCACTTGCAATAGACCAACGTGTAGTTGTTGAAACAACCCAGTTAGAGGAGGGCCAGTCAGTGATTTCTATAGACTACGACCATATCTCAGATCTTGTACAACCAGGACACATATACGCAGTTGTTGCACCGAAAGACAATGAATGGGGTGTGGATTATTGGTTGGCACAGTGCATCCAAGGTAAGCAAACCCTCTACCAATCATTAATCGACGATGAAGGAATTGAATTTCCTACTGGCTCGATGGTGGTTAAGGGGGAATATCTTACACTAGATGGGAAGTCAAGAAAGACTAGTGGGCATGTATTCATGGATTACAGACCATGTTCAGTGGTGTATCACTTCACAAACTTGATCGTTGGCACAAACATCCATCTTTAGACAATGTTAAGCAAGAGCTCAACCAAGGTACGCTACTACCTGCCTCATTCAGAGCACGAGAGATTGATGGAGACAATTAGCAACAGAGAGGATCCAGATGGATTTATTGAATGAGGCCAGTCAACTTTACATAAGAGAAATAATTGCATCAAAGAATGTTATGTTCTACATCGAGGTATGTGTAGTTTTATGTTATTTCGTTGGTACATGCATTTTTTGTTGATACATACATACATACATGTATTTGCCTATGTTTTTTATTTTTCCTATATGTATTAAATTGTTCCATGCTTCTCTTTTATGTTGAATAAAATGGTGATGTGATTTGGATCAAATTTGAGTAAATTGAGTTAGTATTTTCTTAAATATATCTATTTATGTTTGTAGCATTTGAAGATAGTGGTTTTGATAGGTTCTCATGATTAGAATTACCTAGGTTTTAGGAAGTTTTTTGAAGTACATAATTTGTTACAATGGTCTTGAAAATTTAACTTGGTAGATGAAACCTTCTAGGAATCCATCTATCGATAGAAGGGTCTTCCACTTGGGGTAGGGAGTTATCATAAAGTTTCAAGGGTGGTATTTTTGAGATCTATACTTGAGAAAAGCATTGGGGAACTGTGAAATTCCTTATCGATCAAATATCTCTTTAGTTTCTCTCTCTTTAGTTTTGTGTCCATCCAAACCTTTTTCATGCTTTCGGTACCTTGAGGTATATCCCCAACGCAAAAACATCTTATATTATGATGATTATGTTGGTTTAGGGTTTTGGTTCCCCGTGCTCTTATAACACAAAAAACTCTTATATCCCCAACATTTTTCATAGATTTGGTTCCCCATGCTCAATGCTCACCCAAATCTAGCTAGATTTTGGGTTTTTTCCCTTATCCAAGCATCGTGTCATCAACCTAGGGTTTCCACTAATATATTTTAAAACATGCTCATTTATGGTTGGATATTGATGCTTTATTCCTATAGATAACCACTTAGAGGGACTTGTCATCATCATCACCAACATCATCTCTAGGATCCTCATCAACATCTCCATCATCACCATCTTCTTCATCATCACCATCACCATCACCACCATCGTCAACGTCTTCATCATCGCCACCATCTTCATCATCATCATTAACTCTAACTCTAACCCTAATTCAATTTCCTTCTATAACTCTAGCCCCAACCCTCGCCCAAACCCTAGCACTAATCCATCTTCTTCATCATCACCATCACCATCACCATCACCATCACCGTCAGCATCACCATTGCAGAGTTGACCCCCGTGTGCAAAAATTGCACACTCCCTCACTGAGCAAAACCCTAGTTTCCAAGATGGATGTACAAGATGGCACCGGGGCCACGGGACCGGAGGAGAGGGGCACCCCTGGCACTATCCCGGCGTCCTGAATCCAACGGAGTCGACGGTTTGTCGATCCGAGCCACGATCGTCATTCTATGGCTCGTTCCATCTCGCATCCAAAAGGCCTTCAGGGACACCACTGGATACCTGCCGCGGGCATAGAAGTCCAACCGCGCAGCAAAACCAGGTTCTGGGGAGTCCTGCAGATGTGTCTAGGCAGGTTCCGGCTGGGAACGCTAGCCCTAAGTGCCCGGTGGATGATTTTCCAAAGTTGACCCCAATGTGAGGGCCATCCAGATTCACTCAAGGCATGCATTTCTCGTCCGGAGGCCACCGGGCGTGCGTGGCCACCATGGATAGGTCCACAATGGCCACGTGGACCTATCGGAGCCGACGGAATCCAAGTCCTCTCTTCGGTCTGGGTTTCATGGCCCCGGG
Source organism: Larix kaempferi (assembly GCA_027924585.1). NCBI lineage: Eukaryota > Viridiplantae > Streptophyta > Pinopsida > Pinales > Pinaceae > Larix > Larix kaempferi. Next base: position 4,753,865 of record BSBM01000319.1, read on the forward strand.
GCAATTCCTCCAAGTGTCCCTGAACGACCCCGGGGTGCCCGACTAGAATGCCTGTAGGACCCGAACCGTGGCTCGGTTCATGAATCCGTCGATTTCAGTGGGTCCAGGACGGCGGGTTTCAGCTAGGAGACCCCCCACAGCGTCCCCCGAAGACCCAAAAGCAGTGCCAACGAGCCATCTCCGGAGCTAGGGTTTTGCTCAGTGATGGCCATTCCAGATTCGCCCAAGGGGTGCATTTCTCATCTGGAGGCCCCCAGGTGTGTGTGACCACCGTGGATAGGTCCACAATGGCCACATGGACCTTTGGGAGGTGACGGAATCCAAGTCCTCTCGTCGGTCTGGGTTCCGTGGCCCCGGGGCAATTCCTCCAAGTGTCCCTGAACGGCCCCGGGGTGCCCGACTAGAATGCCCGTAGCACCCAAACCGTGGCTTGGTTCGTGAATCTGTCGATTCTGGTGGGTCCGGGACGGCGGTTTTCAGCTAAGGGACCCCCCATAGCGTCCCCCGAAGACTCAGAAGCGGTGCCAACGAGCCATCTCTGGAGCTAGGGTTTTGCTCAGTGATGGCCATTCCAGATTTGCTCAAGGGGTGCATTTCTCGTTCGGAGGCCCCCGGGCATGCGTGGCCACCGTGGACAGGTCCACAATGGCCACATGGACCTGTGGGAGGCGACGAAATCCAATTCCTCTCGTCGGTCTAGGTTCCGTGGCCTTGGGGCAATTCCTCCAAGTGTCGCTGAACGACCCTGGGGTGCTCGACTAGAATGCCCGTAGCACCCGAACCATGGCTCGGTTTGCAAATCCATCGATTTCGGTAGGTCCAGGATGGCGGTTTTCAACTAGGGGACCCCCCACAGCATCCCCCAAAGACTCGGAAGCGGTGCTAATGAGCCATCTCCGGAGCTAGGGTTTTTCTCAGTGATGGCCATTCCAAATTCGCTCAAGGGGTGCATTTCTCGTCCGGAGGCCCCCGGGCGTGCATGGCCATCGTGGACAAGTCCATAATGGCAACATGGACCTGTGGGAGGCTACGAAATCCAATTCCTCTCGTCAGTCTGGGTTCCGTGGCCCCGGGGCAATTCCTCCAAGTGTCCCTGAACGGCCCCAGGGTGCCCGACTAGAATGCTCGTAGCACTCGAACCATGGCTCGGTTCGTGAATCCATCAATTCCAGTGGGTCCAGGATGGTGGGTTTCAGCTAGGAGACCCCCCACGGCATCCCCTGAAGACCCAAAAGTGGTTCCAACGAGCCATCTCCGGAGCTAGGGTTTTGCTCAGTGAGGGCCATCCAGATTCGCTCAAGGGGTGCATTTCTCGTCCGGAGACCCCGGGCGTGTGTGGCCACTGTGGACAGGTCCACAATGTCCATGTGGACATGTGGGAGGTGACGGAATCCAATTCCTCTCGTCGGTATGCGTTCCGTGGCCCCGGGGCAAATCCTCCAAGTGTCCCTGAACGGCCCCGGGGTGCCCAACTAGAATGCCCGTAGCACCCAAACCGTGGCTCGGTTTGCGAATCTGTCGATTCCGGTGGGTCCGGGACGGCGGGTTTCAGCTAGGGGACCCCCCACAGCATCCCCCGAACACCCGGAAGCGGTGCCAACAAGCCATCTCCGGAGCTAGGGTTTTGCTCAGTGATGGCCATTCAGGGACACTTCGGGGATTTGCTCCAGGGTGACGGAACCCAAACCGGCGAGCAGACATGGATTTCGTCAGCTCCCACAGGTCCACATGGCCATTGTGGACCTGTCCACGGTGGCCACGCACGCCCGAGGGCCTCCGGACGAGAAATGCACCCCTTGAGCGAATCTGGAATGGCCATCACTGAGCAAAACCCTAGCTCCGGAGATGGCTCATTGGCACCGCTTCCGGGTCTTCAAGGGACACTGTGGGGGGTCTCCTAGCTGAAACCCGCCATCTCGGACCCACCGGAATCGACGTATTCATGAACCGAGCCACGGTTCGGGTGCTACGGGCATTCTAGTCGGGCACCCCGAGGTCGTTCAAGGACACTTGGAGGAATTGCCCTGGGGCCACGGAACCTTGACCGACGAGAGGACTTGGATTCCGTCGCCTCCCACAGGTCCACATGGCCATTGTGGACCTGTCCACGCTGGCGACGCACGCCCGGGGGCCTCTGGACGAGAAATGCACCCCTTGAGTGAATCTGGAATGGCCATCACTGAGCAAAACCCTAGCTCCGAAGATGGCTCGTTGGCACCGCTTCCGGGTCTTCGGGGGATGTTGTGGGGGGTCCCCTAGCTGAAACCCGCCGTCCTGGACCCACTGGAATCGACGGATTCTCTAATCGAGCCACGGTTCGGGTGCTACGGTCATTCTAGTCGGGCACCCTGGGGCCGTTCAGGGACACTTGGAGGAATTGCCCCAGGGCCATGGAACCCAGACCGACGAGAGGACTTGGATTCCGTCGCCTCCCATAGGTCCACATGGCCATTGTGGACTTATCCACGGTGGCCACGCAGGCCCGGGGGCTTACAGACGAGAAATGGACCCCTTGAGCGAATCTGGAATAGCCATCACTGAGTAAAACCCTAGCTCCGGAGATGGCTCGTTGGCACCGCTTCCGGGTCTTCGAGGGACGTTGTGGGGGGTCCCCTAGCTGAAACCCGCCATCCCGGACCCACTGGAATCGACGGATTCATGAACCGAGCCATGGTTCGGGTGCTACTAGCATTCTAGTCGGGCACCCCGGGGTCGTTCAGGGACACTTGGAGGAATTGCCCCGGGGCCACGGAACCCAGACCGACGAGAGGAATTGGATTCCGTCACCTCCCATAGGTCCACATGGCCATTGTGGACCTATCCATGGTGGCCACGCACACTCGGGGGCCTCCAAATGAGAAATGCACCCCTTGAGAGAATCTGGAATGGCCATCACTGAGCAAAACCCTAGCTTCGGAGATGGCTCGTTGGCACCGCTTCCGGGTCTTCGGGGGATGCTGTGGGGGGTATCCTAGCTGAAACCCGTCATCCCGGACCCACCAAAATTAATGGATTTGTGAACCGAGCCACAGTTCAGGTGCTACGGGCATTCTAGTCAGGCACCCCAGGATCGTTCAGGGACACCTTGGCCCAATTAACTTGGCCCATTGACTTGGCCCAATTACTCGTGGACACAGGCTGGAGAAACTTCAAAGAGCCTTGTACCCTAATGATGTTGCCACCTTCATCCAGTAGGGGAATATTCTTGCAAAGACTGGTAAGCTCTTCAGGCCAAACGTAGTTATTTGCAGATGAATAGTGCAAAAAATGTGTAGTGGTGATAACAAGTTTATTGTCTGTTGAGTCTAATACTACATCTAGGAGCCGCTCAGCAAACTTTGAGATAGAAAGCTCTGTAATTTTAGGATACTGATTCAACCACTCAGACAGTTTCTCACCTTCTCGAGGATCTAAATTTATAATTTCCTTTTGGGTAGATTCAAGCATGGAATAATATTTGGCGGCACTTCCAAGCTCATCAGACCATTTGGTCAGCCACAATATGTGCGACTCCTTTGACGAAAGATAAATTCTGGTGTGGACGGTAGCATTTGATACACTAGCCATATCAATGTTGTTGGAAGAACTCACATATTTCAACAAAGGAGCGTTTTGCAGGTGACTTGAAAATCCCTTCCAATTTTCAGCATTAAAACAAAGAAGTTCAACGTACAGATTTTCAGGCAAGCTTGTCAACCAATCAGACAACCGAATACAGGGAGATAACCAGGCCCAAAAAATTCAAGCTATGATAAAAATCTTGTTTATCAAGATAAGGATGGACTATGTGTGCATTACGAGGAATATGAAAGGGAAGATACCTATAGACCCAAGTTTTTGATGATAGAGGTGAATTACCACTTACCAGAGCACGAAATGTTGAACAAAGGGCTAATGGAACACAACGAAGGATTCCCTGGTTCCACTTGTTATTGAAAATGATACTTTCTCTTGACGAAACTAGTAAAAAATATGCCTGTATTATAAATGGAAATCCTGTTACAATTTTTGTCAGAAGAAAAGCATAGATACCTACAACCGCCATATTTCCTTCTGTAAGCCGCTTGCCCATCGGAGTGTGCAATTTTTGCACACGGGGATCAACTTTGCAAAATCATCCATCGGGCACTTACGTGGCCATTGTGGACCTGTCCACGGTGGCCACACATGCCCGAGGGCCTTCGGACGAGAAATGCACCCCTTGAGAGAATTTGGAATGGCCATCACTGAACAAAACCCTAGCTCCGGAGATGGCTCGTTGGCACCGCTTCCGGGTCTTCGGGGGATGCTATGGGGGGTCCCCTAGCTGAAACCCGCAGTCCCAGACCCATCGGAATCGACGGATTCACGAACCAAGCCACGGTTCGGGTGCTACGAGCATTCTAGTCGGGCACCCCGGGGCCGTTCAGGGACACTTAGAGGAATTGCCCCGGGGCCACGGAACCCAAACTAATGAGAGGACTTGGATTTTGTCGCCTTCCACAGGTCCATGTGGCCATTGTGGACCTGTCCACGGTAGCCACGCACACCCAGGGGCCTCCAGACGAGAAATGCACCCCTTGAGCAAATATGGATGGCCCTCACTGAGCAAAACCCTAGCTTCAGAGATGGCTCATTGGCACAGCTTCCAAGTCTTCGGGGGATGCTGTGGGGGGTCCCCTAGCTGAAACCCACCATCTCGGACCCACCGAAATCGACGGATTTGCGAACCGAGCCACGGTTCGGGTGCCATGGGAATTCTAGTCAGGCACCCTGAGGTCGTTCAGGGACACCTGGAGGATTTGCCCCGGGGCCACGGAACCCAACCCGGCGAGAGGACTTGGATTCCATCGCCTCCCACAAGTCCACATGGCCATTGTGAACCTGTCCACATTGGCCATGCATGCTCAGGGGCATCTGGACGAGAAATGGCCCCCTTGAGCAAATTTGGATGGCCCTCACATTGGGGTCAACTTTGGAAAATCGTTCAGTGGGCACTTATGGCTAGCGTTCCCAGCCGGAACCTACCTAGACACACCTACAAGACTCCCCGAAACTCGTTTTTGTTGCACGGTTGGACTTCTATGCCCCCGGCAGGTATCCAGTAGGTGTCCTTGAAGGCCTTTTGGATGCGAGACGGAACGAGCCATAGAATGACAGCCATGGCTCCAATCGATGAACCGTCGACTCCGTTGGATTCAGGACGCTGGGATAGTGCCAGGGGTGCCCCTCTCCTCCGGTCCCGTGGCCCCGGTGCCATCTTGTACGTCCATCTTGGAAACTAGGGTTTTGCTCAGTGAGGGAGTGTGCAATTTTTGCACATGGGGGTCACTCTGCAAAATCGTCCACCGGGCACTTACGGCCAGCGTTCCCAACCGGAACCTGCCTAGACACACCTACAGGACTCCCTGGAGCCCGATTTTGCTGCACGGTTGGACTTCTATGCCCCCGGCAGGTATCCAGCAGGTGTCCCTGAAATCCTTTTGGATGCGAGATGGAACGAGCCATAGAACGATGACTGTGGCTCGGATCGACGAACCGTTGACTCCGTTGGATTCAGGACACAGAGATAGTTCTAGGGGTGCCCCTCTCCTCTGGTCTCGTGGCTCTGATGCCATCTTGTACGTCCATCTTGGAAACTAGGGTTTTGCTTAGTGAGGGAGTGTGCAATTTTTTCACACAGGGGTCGACTATGCAAAATCGTCCGCCGGGCACTTACGGCCAGCTTTCCCAGCCGGAACCTGCCTAGACACACCTGCAGGACTCCCCGGAGCCCGTTTTTGCTACACGGTTGGACTTCTATGCCCCCGGCAGGTATCGAGCAGGTGTCCCTGAAGGCCTTTTGGATGCGAGACGGAACGAGCCATAGAATGACGACCGTGGCTCCAATCGACGAACCATCGACTCCGTTGGATTCAGGACGTCAGGATAGTGCCAGGGGTACCCCTCTCCTCTAGTTCTGTGGCCCTGATGCCATCTTGTACGTCCATCTTGGAAACTAGGGTTTTGCTCAGTGAGGGAATGTGCAATTTTTGCACACGGGGGTCAACTCTGCAAAATCATCCATTGGGCACTTATGATGATGATGATGGTGATAATGATGGTGATGGTGATGGTCATGGTCATGGTCATGGTCATGGTGATGAAGATGATGACGATGGAGAAGATGATGATGATGGAGATGTTGATGAGGAACCTAGAGTTAGAGTTAGAGTTAGAGTTAGAGTTAGAGTTAGGGTTAGAGTTAGAGTTAATGATGATGACAGATATGGTGGTGATGATGAAGACGTTGATGATGATGGTGATGGTGACAGTGACGGTGATGGTGATGGTGACAGTGATGGTGACGGTGATGGTGATGGCTTAGTGCTAGGGTTTGGGTGAGGGTTAGGGCTAGAGTTATAGAAGGAAATTGAATTAGGGTTAGAGTTAGAGTTAATGATGATGATGAAGATAGTGGTGATGATGAAGACATTGACAGTGATGGTGATGGTGATGGTGATGGTGATGGTGAGGATGAAGAAGATGGCTTAGTGCTAGGGTTTGGGTGAGGTTTAGGGTTAGAGTTATAGAAGGAAATTGAATTAGGGTTAGAGTTAGAGTTAATGATGATGATGAAGATGGTGGTGATGATGAAGATGTTGACTGTGATGGTGATGGTGATGGTGAGGATGAAGAAGATGGTTTAGTGCTAGGGTTTGGGTGAGGGTTAGGGCTAGAGTTATAGAAGGAAATTGAATTAGGGTTAGAGTTAGAGTTAATGATGATGATGGTGACGGTGACGGTGATGGTGATGGTGATGCTGAGGATGAAGAGGATGGTTTAGTGCTAGGGTTTGGGTGAGGGTTAGGGATAGAGTTATAGAAGGAAATTGAATTAGGGTTAGAGTTAGAGATGAAGATGGTGGTGACGATGAAGGCGTTGATGGTGATGGTGAGGATGAAGAAGATGGTTTAGTGCTAGGGTTTGGGTATCCTAAGAGTGTAAGACTCTAACTCTAGAGCACCTTGCTTGCATGGATAAATGGGCCAAATAAGTGCACCTGTACTAGGATTATCTGAGGCATGCAAGCATGTATCCTCCTAGAGATCTGCCCCCCTTAACTTAGACTATAATCCTCACGTATGAGTGCCTAGGGAACTGCACTCTCTCACTGTGCATGCAAAACTAAATAAAACAAAAAATGCAGAATTAGAACTGAACTGCTAATTTAGGAAAAACATCTAAACTGGAAATTAATGGAGGATGGCGCATGCATGCGCTCCCTATCTCTCTCATCCATAAAAGCTAGTGCATCCTGTTACATCTTGTTTTCACACCCAAGTGGCAAAGTCCTAATCCTCTAATGCTACAAGTGCGACTTCCGAAGATGATTGCCACTGTCACCTCAGCAAAAATTTTCCCAAGTTTTAGGCCTACTTTAAAGGCCAAGGGAGGCTTCTAGATCAAGGTTGGAGAAAAGGTCTTAGAATTTCAAACTTGTTTGAAGATTAAGATGTGTTTTCCATTAACTTAAAGTCCCATGTGAGTGCTTAATTTAGAAAGTTGCAAGTGAATTAATCCAATAGACACCTTTCAGAAATAAATATTTGCTCGTGTGTAAAATGAAAGATCATTCATGGATAATAAAAGATATTCACAAAACTTAAATCAACAATGAACCATAATGTTGTAGAATCAAAATTCACATTAAAACATGTTGGCTTATTTACCAAAATCATCCACAAATGATATTATCTAATAATGCCAAGGTTATAGTTATTAGTTTACAAGTGATTATTGAATGAGACCCTCTTGGAGACAGTAAAATATTTGCAAGAGGGTGTTACCCAATCTATTAAGGGTCCAACTAGGTTGTGGTGATTTGAATCACTTCAATAAAGATGGCTAAAATCTTATCTTCACAAAAATAATTAATTAAAAGTTTTGCCATATGATCCATGAGCATATAAATATAAAAAGATGTGCTGGAAATAAAATTAGTAAACCATTTGCGCAGGTTTGGTAACTTCTAGAATGTAAATGATTAGATGATTGTAAACATTCATTCAATAAACCATAAACATTTAGGATATGTTGTGTGTAATTGCTTAAGACAAATTTGTGAAATAATAACCATTCAAATAACATGCAATTAAAACTATGATCCATAGATGAGAGTTGTGGATCGAAGACAAAATCATGTATGCAAAAATGTAATCAAAGACAAACTCATATACACAAGTGCAGATCCATCTATTAATATGCAAAAATGATCCAATCATGTACATTTTTTGGAAAAATGGAACATCGTTCCCAGCATCTATATAATGGCAACTTGTGCCCCGTACAAAAAAAGGCAACTCGTGCCCTATACAAAATATGGCCCATGGTGCCCTGTACAAAATATGGCAACTCGTGCCGAAAATGCCACATCATGGCTAGTGTGCATAGGAGGATCTCTCAATCCTCCTGCCCACCCTCGGAGCTCCCAGGTGCATCTCCAAAATCAATCTTCCTCTTCTTCGTGCTAGAGGAAGCTGGGTCCTTTCGGCGTCTTTGAGCACGTCCCCCTGAGCCCTGAAACGACAACAATAATATATCAACTTTTCCTGGCAATTCTACAAGTATAAAACATAATTTCAAAATAAAAATAGTTTTCAAATCTTAGATAACTCACCGCATGCGAGACTGTAAGTCGTGAGGGGGTCTCCCTCCTCCGTGATCCAAGTCCCTCGGCAATGCCACCCTGCAACATTTAGAACAATTATATCAATGCTGAAACTAGATGCATATAGTAATTTCTGTTAAAATTGAACGAGATTTTGATAAACTAGTCAATCTCACCGTGAACAAAATCGGCTGGTCTTCGGGGCTGGCGGATGGAGCAATCGGCTGGACAGCCTGCTCCAATGCTAGGGTGGATGGTAAAGGGGAGGATGTAGCCACATCAACGGTGGCTACACCACTGGGGGGAATAGTGGAAGAAGGGGGGTGGTAGGAGGAGGCATGGACTAGGGTGGGCGAAGTGGAGATGGACGTATAGGGCTATAAACCCCAACTGGCTGTAGTATGGATCGGGGCACCCTAGAAGGGGAAGCGAGTGTGGTGGGGGAATGTGGGGGGGGAGCGAGGTCTGTGTTGCGGTAGAGGGATGGGTGACTGTGGATGGGTGGTGTGCCGTGGTCGGATGGGGGAGGGTGGGAACATGGGAAACTAATACGGAGGTGGAGCTGGATATGATGCGTAAGGGGGAGCTGGATGGAACTGTGGTGCTATATAGGAGGGGGGGCTGGATGGAAGGGGTTGGGGAATGGGGCATGTATGCCAGGGGATACAACTGGCATATAGGGTGGCCGAAAGGTCGGGGAGGGAGGAATAACAGCACTGGCAGTCCGAGGTGCTCGCACCTGCATACACATTTATAACCTCATAGTTTAATATACAAAAATATAAATATACACAGACAAGTCATCGTATTTGAAATTAAATTTATGCTTTAATACACACGATACCTACGCACGGGGAGAACTGCTGGTCCCCGATGGCGGTGGCTGGTCGCTGGAGCCCGCGAACACTACAATTTTTAGACTGAATTTATAAAAACAATATTAACAATATTAAACACAATGAAAATGAGAATGACAACGATGGTACTTAAAAAACATGACTGCAATAAATTTATATTCAAGTTAGATGATATTCAATATTCTGAAAGGATAGAAGGTGGCATGGCATGAAATTAAAATTAAATAAGGTGAGAGGGCATAGAAGGTGACATGGTGAGCTTTTCATTTTCTAGAGTCATCCCCATGAGTAGGTGAGCTTTTCCTTTGGCCCTAGAGAGATGTGCAGTGTCTCATAAGCGAATGGAATTCATGTCCATTTACAAATTTGAATTGGAAACCTATGTAATGTGTTTGGGTTCTTGATGAAGAGTTCCTAGGTTTTGATGTCTTCTTATAGATTTGTAGTTTCCTACAAGCTTGATTCACCCAGTGGAAAAGTATTTGCATCCCTAGAGTGAGGATCTTGAGTCCCTTTATTTACATCATCAAATAAAATGGCATCTCATTGTTTAAATTTGCAAAGAGGTGCTAAATAGTAGTTAAGTTAGTGTGCATGTTATTTAATACACTTTAGAGTGTTGATCATTAGAAAAAGGAAGAAAGAGAAATCTTTTTCATGATTAACTTACTTACAAGCTTGAATGTGCCATGCTCTTTTGCATTGAATGAGTAATTATGTGTTCTTGATTGAATAGCTATGTTGTCAGAATGATATCACTTGATTGAAATCAAAGAAATCTTGAGTGAAATGAGTTAAATGAGTATTCTTGATGCCAAATCTTTTACCAAATTGAATTTGAATCGAGATAATAGAAAGTCCCCATAGACCATATTTGTAAGATTATCGCTCTTCCTTATGGGCCTTACATCATTTTTAAAAACTTTAGTGACAATACATGTGATAAGTTGTTTTACGTTGTTTATATGTCTTTCCTAATAGCATGTTCTAGGAGTAGTAGTATGATTACTTTCAGTCTCAAGTATTAGAATAAATTGGAAATCCCGTGATAATAAACGAGGGTAATAAGGACATGAGAAACATCAGGTTCTTGAATTTCTAGAAGCTTGGCCACTATGAAGACGTTGACGGTGATGGTGATGGTGGTGACAACATTAATGACAAAGGCTTGAGGAATGGCAAAGAAGATGATGATGTGGATGGCTTGAAGAACACACATGGCATGAAGAACCATGGAGGTGGGAATTGGAGCCATTGGAACACCTAATGAGCCAAATGACCCATTCTGTGGTCATTTGTGGTTTGATGGGGCAATGGAACCCTTGGTGATGGTCCATGCTACCATTTTATGATGGGTTTGATGACCATTGAAAGCATGTTGATTAAATACTAAATGATTGACTCTTGATGGTGGAACCCACATTGAAACCCACATACAAATTGAATTAGCCCTTATCTAATGGCACTTACGATGGATGTTGAAGTGCTTGAACCTTGAAGATGTCCGTATGTGGAATCCTTGATGTATGGTGATGAAGACATAATGCATTGTTGCCTTGGGGTTCTTGGAATTGTTTGTGGTCTATTATTGTGGGTGTGATGGAACACTTGCCCTTATAATTGCTTGACGAAACCTTTGATGCTGAAGTATTTAAACATGATGATGTAGAAGCCCACAAAAAAAATGAGGAAGCCCTAAGTTTCTAACGTGGCCTTTGATGTGGTTGTGTGAAGTCAAACCAAAACAAGCATGCAAATAAAACATTGTATGTGAACTATTATGTGTCCATTCAAAGGACAAAGTCGGCTCAGCAATTAAAAATAAAAATAAAATGAAAATTACATAGACAGGTCGGCTCCAAAATAAATTCAAAATTAATTTTTTGGACAAGTCGGCTCCATAAAAAAATTCAAAAAAATTGTGTATAAATAGAGGGAATCCACCTCATTTTGGGAGAAGTTTTTTGTGTGGATGTGTTGCTCTGAAATTTCCGGGTAGACTGTAGTAGCAGCAGTTAAATGACTGAGATTTTCTTATTTGTAGCACTGAGGAATTTTGGGTACAGTGACAGTGGCTGCTACAGCACAGTTGGCAGAAGAACAGCAGTGCAGCAGATTTTTTCTTTGGCTGGTACAGGCCCGAGTTTGTGCAAGTCTGATTTTGCTACTACTGGATCCAAGCCTCCTTACAGTGTTCTCTTCAAATAGTCAAGGGTTGGGGTATTCTACAACAAGGTACATATGAACACTAATGTGCCTAGTGAAGTGTGGAAGTCTGTATGAACAACAGTGATACATTTCCAGTCATGTACAAGGTATGCACAATGATGTGTGAACAATAGTGTACAAATGTATAGAGATAATGTTTATGTTGATGCACTGTAGTATGATGATGGTATTTCATGATAATAATGTACAGTCAACTCTGTGAGAAGTCTGTATACAGTGGTTCAGTACAGCAATGCATTGTACAAGGTATGTATGATAATGTACATGCAGTGAAGCATTAACAATGATGAGTAGACAAGTGGTATGAACAGTGGTGAGTATGATACAGTGATGATGATGTGGTATACCTAGAGTGGCATCTATGTACAGTATACACTGATGAATAATGTATAATGATGCACTTCTACATACTAGATTGAATATCCTGTGATATGATGTGCATGTACAGCAGAAAGACATGACGATGTAGACAGTATGAAGAGACTATGATATTTTGGGCAGCAGTATGGTGAAAGGAGAGAATGATGTATTTGTGTATATGCTAGTTAAAATTATGATAGAGTGATGATGAGCAAAAAGTGATATAAATGTGGATATGTTTGATATCTTGACAGCAGAATGATAATTTGCCTATGGTTAATGACAGTTTGATGACAGGTTAAATATGTGCATGTAGATAGAATATCGATATGTTTGAGAAGATGTTGGACATGATGAAACAAGGACAGAATGATGATTGAAGACAAGGTGCTGGCAGCAGATTGATGAATGAGATGATGTGAATAATGACATGACTGTGATATGTATGATATGTGACAAATATGTAATTGTAAATACAAGTAGGGTCTTGTATCCATTTTCTTAGTACGATCTAAGAAAAACTAGGCTGGGTCCTAGATGATGAGTTGGTGCTCATTGTATCAGTTGGTGCTGAATTGCCTCACAGTTGTAGCCGTTGAACCAAATACAAAAGATTACAAAAACTATATCTAGTCTCGTATTACGTGTTGATGTGTTTCATTAGTTGATAGTTAGTTCATTGATGAATATGATGTGAATGTGAAATGATGATATACGAGTTGGTGATTGAAGTTGAAATTAAATAAAGTATAGGCTCACTGATTCACCCCCCCCCTCTCAATGAGTATTGTGTCTAACACAAATGTTTATAGTTTTCTTAGGTTTTCATGTTTTATAAGGTTTCATTTTTTTTTGGGGTGGGATTATACGAATTTATAGCTCTCAAATAAATTAGACAATATTATAAACACAACTGTAAAATACGATGATAATATGGTAATTACTCAATGCTAATTAATTTGTAATTACTGAACACAAATTTACTCGTAACTGGATCTAATTATTCAAAGTAAAGAAGTTACCTGTGTGTATGGTGCCGCTATCTCCTCTGCTGCCGCCATGGCTCCATCGAGGACAAAGGAACTGACGTCCTCCCACCTGGGAGATGGAGACCCGGCACCAAATAACTAAACATTAAATAAAACAATAGCAAACCGGATCCATGAAGCTCCCTGTGGCATGTTGTTGCGTATCACCATGGCAAGAATGACCACAGTGAGAACAACGATGTGTCGTTGTTCCAGCAGAACTCGAAGGCCCCGCCTGGGTTCCACCTGTACCCGGCATGTCTCGGCCACCACCCATAGACTGTGCAGCCGTCTGTGTCTCATCGATGTCCTCCCGACTCTGGGAAGACATGGCCACAAATTTGGTATGTCTAAGCAAGTTATGTGCGGCACGTCTGACGGAGTCATGAATCTCATCTAGACCACTACCAAACCAGGGTGGCTGAGGAGGGGGGTTTGGCTCTCTCCTGGGTGCAGGAGGTCCTCTAAGTGGGTTGCGATGCGCCTGAGGTCGATCTTGGGCATAGCCAAGACCGACACCCTGAAACTCAGTGATGTCAAAATAGTTGACATGGTACCCTAGCTCAAACTCAACCCACAATTTTCGAAGGAAATACTGTGGGACCTCCAAATTGTTGCACGGGGGCTTGTCAAACACCATGAACCACCTATTTCTCCAGTTATCTCTCCATGGCTGGTAAATGCACCAGTCCATGCAAACCCGAGCCCTCGTCACAGCTGGAGGCTGACCCGTCGATGGAACTATGAACTTGCTATACAACTGGGCTTTGGTGATGTTGAGGTCTTTTATATGCTCTTTGGACAACCCAGTGGAGTAGTGTTCCCTCATTCGAGCCCTGTATTGGCTCAAGTTTGTTATCTCACTGTCTGCAATATTGATTGATTCAATAATGTTTTGAAGTAATGAAGCCAAGGAAACCCGAGAGGGTTCCTTGGTACTATTCAATTCATTACTTAGTGCCCTCAATTGATTTAAGTCTTGGTGTAATTGATCTTCGAGGTTTTCATTGGGTTCATTGTCGGTTCCCATATTGTCTTCTAGAGGTCGGGTTTCATTGGTTTCATCGGATGGTTCAGGTGTGTCTGACATCTTGTTAGGTGTGTAGATGGCCTGCAATTAAATTTCCTTGGTTTTTTAATGGATTGTAAATTTTTTTTAAAATTCAAATTCAAATGGAAAACAAAACAAAAAAACAAAAATAAACACAAATTTGTGCTTTGAGGAGCACCTACCTGGAGAAACGGATGGCACCATGGTGTAGGGGCGATTGCTTGGTGTTGAGGATGACTTGGGTGCACGAGGACGCGTTCGCAGGGTTGAGAGTGCCCTCACGGGTTGGAAATTCGACTCACGGGTCTGTCGAAAATGACAAACCCGTGCACCTCTATTTTTTTTTATAAAAAAGTAGAGGCGCACACGCGCCACTAACGCGTGCACGCCAATTTGTGCGTACATGTCAAAGGCGCGTGCGTGCCCCTTTTGTCCACGTGGGCTGAACCACGTGGACGTTCAGCATTGCCGAAGCAGAGACGCGTGCGAGCCTTTGGAGGCGCGTGCGCGTCATTTTATTTTTTCCGCTCACGCACTGTTGTTGCGGTTATTTTGGGTACCAGCTTCGTGTGGGTACCCTTGAGTAAATTCTTCATGAATTTCTATGAAGTAAAGTTGCATTACAATTTATAATTTTCACAACGTTTTTTTCATTAATGATGGGTATAGGTTATATTTGTTTCATGTTTCCTTCCTTTATGATGGTATAAGTTATACTCAAAACGCATAGGAAATTATAAATCTGTAATGCAACGTAAATCCAAAAATATTTATGGAGAATAAATATATAATTAAGGAATTCTATAACGCTTTGACACATTATCAGCTAGTTTGGAAGTGTTTTTTGGTTTATTAATGTTTGACTTCTGCGATATGTGTTGATTGTGTCACACTTTTTCACTTAAATCATTACACAGTCTAAGCAACTCATTATAATTATGCATTTTTGTAAGTTAATTCCAACATACTTAATCATATATTTACTTAGGAACTTATTTTGTTTAGTCAAATATTAACTTCTATCAAAGTATACTATTATTTACATTAGTTATCCATTTGTTGTGTTTATCCATTACATTCAATTCAATTTCCTTGTTTTCGGGTAACCAAGTTACATAGTTTGTCCGATATCCTTACAAATCAAATATCATGCTGCAATTGGAAATATGATCCTTCTTGTACTTATCAACAATCTTGATATTGACACTTATTTAGTCACAAATTTAAAAGGAAATATGATCCTACTTGTACTTATAAACCATCTTGATATTAACACTTTTTTAGTCACAAATTTAAGGTGTTTTTTGAGACTTTGCTATATGTTATATGATCATTTTAAACTTTGAAATAGGCATCCAAATCATTTTTGAGACTTTGCTATATGTTTTATGATAATTTTAAACTTTGAAATAGGCATCCAAATCAATGTACATATTTACTTTTTAACCGACTAAAAAATATTTGAAATTAAAACTAATAACAAATGAAAATGAAAAGTTATAATGACAACAGGAATCCAATTTATTGATACTACTCAACTTTATTTAACACAATTATATAGGCTTATACTTAATACTAACTTCATATTAAAATTAGAATTATAACCCTGTTGATTTTAACTCACGTCCACACATACACCTTTTGATATTCACAATCAATACAAGCTGTCAATACAACTTGTAGTGTTGACAATGAATACAATGTGCCAAAATTGAGAAGAATGACAACTCAACAATTTCCATTTTCCTTTGTCAAAATAAGGAGGTTAATGTTACCAATATCTGTTTATTTTTTTTCACACAAAAAATACTATATTTAAGGAAAAATACTATATTTAATATTAAAAATATAAAAGGAGTATAGAAAAGTTCCAGCAAAAACCTAAATACAAATAAACTCACTGTATCCCACACCTGAAAAACACAGGAAAAACCAAACCTCCACACACGAGATAAAACACAGCAGCTCTAAAAACCAAACCAAGATATACCAATCATCCACATCTACATAAGCATAACGTCACATACAACTATGCAAAATAAAATACAAAATCAAAGCTTGTGTGTTCGGTCAAAGATTCCCGAGTTAGCAGGTGAGTTTGGTATGAAGTGGAAAGGATCTTCCAACCCCGAATCAAGTTGACCACTCAACATATTATCATAAAAATATATCTTATCAATTTATTATATTAATATTGACGAGAAAGGAATTAGAAGATAAGGGTTCGTTAACTACATCATAGGGACTTCCAATGTGTTTCAGTCAAATAAATATGACAATATCATGTTAAATTTTGTAAGATTTTAAATTAATTTAATGATAATATTCCAATGTGTATATGACACTATCATGTTGAATTTTGAAGATTTTAAATGCTTTCACATTAATAATGAGGATTTTGTATTTTGTATTTGTATAAATTTTGTTTTATTTTTTTATTTTTTTATAAACTTAAAAAGTTGATAGCAACTATGAAATTTCATATATTAAAATGGTTGTCACAACCTCGTATTTGTGTAAATTTTGTTTGATTTTTGATTTTTTTATTTTCTTTATAAACTTAAAAAGTTGATAGCAACTAGGAAATTTAATATATTAAAATGGTTGTCACAACCTTTATAGGGAATTGCCTAATCTATAAATTATTTCTATCCTTTATAAAATTGCAGTTTAGTAATAAATTAGTTGATTTGGAAGGTAGTTGATTTTATATTGGAAGTAAAAAAAAATTATAATGGTTTTTATGTTTTGTGAAATTTGTATATTAAATTTAATATTTTAAAATTGGATATTATTTTTTTAATATTTAAAATTTAATGATTTTAATTTGTGATTAGTTAAAAATGTTGAAATAACTATATATCTTTTATTAGATATAAGAGATAATAAAAAATATTTGTAAGAAATATGTCTAGTTTGATAGTGGCCTTTTGTCTTATGAATCTGACTCGATCATTAAGCTATTGTATTTTCCCAACTTTTATTATAGGAACCATATTTTCCTTTCTTTTCCAGAAAATGAAAGTGAAGATAACAATCTACCTCCACAATTCCTCCTTCCTTTAATTGTGTCCATTGAACATTAACCTACATAGTCACCCACAATTCCCTTAAGGAACAACACAATAAGTAGCCAATGATTCTGCGTATTAACATGATCCATGTTCATTGCTCCTACAAGCTTTCCCTCTTTGACTCAAGTTTCAAACAAGCATTCTCTACAAGAACAATTGCAAAAGCTTTTGCAATCCAAATTAGTACACTATGCATTGCATGCAAGTATTACAAGACATACGGCTCAAACAATTTCATATGTGCTTCACAATGTTCCCATCGCCAATGTCAGGGACATCGCCACCTCATGGCTCTTGTTTGGCTAAAGAATTATTTAATTATTTTTTAAATACATGTTTTTATTATTCAATATTTTTTTTTTAATTTATAGTATTTATTAGAAGATGATAAAATTTATTAGGATTGAGTTGTTATCTAGAAATAATATTTGACTTATCATAATTAATAAAGAAAAATTACTTCATCTAAAATAATTGATTGATTCATTTTTTTATATACGAGGAAAATAAAAAACACTTTTTTTTGTTTGCTCGAATCTCCGGAGTGGCCTATGGTTTGAGAAACCATGACCCAGGGGCATCTAAGCCGTCAAAATCACCTAAGGATTGCAGGTGTCGCCTCCCAACTAAGCACCCCTAAGGGGAATTGAACTCGGGTCACCTTGCTGACGAGACCCACACCTTAACCGAGTGAGCTAACGAGAATTGACTTTTAATGTTAGGAGGACATGGGAGTGGGCTTTGATCCACTTATGTGTCCACGGGTCAAAGATCATTTAATACAACCTCTCTGGGTGGAACCACATGTTCGATCACTACCTCAAAGTGCCCCATGGCTCCAGGCTCAACCCTCATTGGAATTTTGCCCATTGATGAAAAACTCCTTGCCCTTCACTAATGAATCCAACCCCTTTGGGCAAATAAAAAACAATTTTAAATCTTATTTCATAATCCGAATTCATAATTTATAGAAAATATTTTTTATTTATTCAATTCATTTTATAAATATGTTCTTCCTTGTGAATGATTTGTTGTTATTTAAAAATGCCTCTTTATACATCTTGTTATTATTATTTATAAATACTTCCTTACTCGTTGTTGTTGTTGTTATTATTATTATAATTTTAAAATGCTTCCCTGCATTAATTATTTTTTACCTTTATTTTAATTACGCCGTAGGCGTTCACCAACGAGAAGCGTGACCTTCCACTTCAGAAAGATTCCTCGTCTATAAATCCAATGAAATCCTGCTGCGTGTTTTGTCGCTTTCGTGCACCCCAACCAGATCACACCGACAATCCCTGCATGAGCTGATAGTTGTTGTTCGCTTCGCTGAATCCCTCATGATAATTCCGTTGACGCCGACCCTGACAGTATATATTATGCAACGCTCATATGGAGGAAGTAAGACTGCTCTGCAAATGTTGTTGGGGTATACATGCACAGCCATGAGAGACAACTCATTGTTTTTCATTATTATTTCCCTGCTTGCTCACCCAAAACGACGGAGGGAACCCAGCTGCAGCTAAAGATCACATGCCGATGGTAAGAGTAGAGCCTGACAAATTACTGAACAAGTGTCTCCTTCGAGAGCTTACAAGAGTTGTCCTATAGGCGGAGATCGACCGATGCGCTGTATTATCTATCGACCATTTAGTTCTTCGTCAACTAGAAACCGGTCGACC
The DNA here is from genome assembly GCA_027924585.1 of Larix kaempferi. NCBI lineage: Eukaryota > Viridiplantae > Streptophyta > Pinopsida > Pinales > Pinaceae > Larix > Larix kaempferi. The sequence goes on from BSBM01000319.1 coordinate 4,772,778, forward strand.
CTCGACAGAATAATTCTTCGTCAACTAGAAACCGGTCTACCCTCGACAGAATATGGAGCCGCTTTTTATCATCCAGTAGAGCCTGTTGACTATCATTATTTTTAAGTCTTGAGATAGTGCTATGTAAAATAATACCAAAAGCTTATGCAACCAATCGGAGGACTCAAGCAAAAAGAAGTCGGAAGCATTGGGCAAAAAATGAAGGTAAAGTCGGAAGATAGGTCGAATGGATGCGTCGAACAAAGAAGGGTTATAGCACAGTAATTTTCTCCGTTGATCATAGGTAATATTCGAGCAACAATTTGGTTAATATGTTCAATGACCGACCAACTCTAAATATATGGTCGGTAACTTCATTCGGTCAAGCTCTACATCTTATTAAGGTCCCAATATTATGTCAATAATATTGATTGGAAATTTGTGTTAGCTGGCTCATCGACCAATTTTATTTTTGTTCATTGTAGTCAAAAAAACCTAAACATGCCAGACCCTAATTCCATGCGCAACATGAGGATGGAGATGACAGTCATTGAGGGCATAGCAAGAAATGACAGACGATGGGCCACATCCTACACACGCAGAGAAACGTACCAGTAAACGGACACGAGGCCAGGAAGAGGGACGTTCTTTTGTCAAAGGGGATCGTAATAGCTCAGGAAGGCATATCCATTACTGGTCTCAAGTGAAACATAGGTATCCATGGAGGGAACGCGGAAAACCAATCATTGAGGAAACGACACAGTACACAAAATGAAATGCTCGGAAACATAAATTTCCTGAACTAACGTTACCTACAAATAGTCTGAAAATGCTTCATTACCATGACGTGATTTATGGGTTAAACTCCTCATTTGGATTTCTCATATTTTATTGTGATCTTTATTTTTGCATCTTATAAATATATAAAATTGTTAAGTTGTCATTTGAACCAACCTACGTTCGATTCCCATTCACTCATTACATTACAGCTACAAAAGGTTTCGACCCTGCCAAAATGAAAAACTATATAATCTTCTATGATGGGACGCCTTCCACAAAAAACAAAATAGAAATTACAGTTGTTGTCTCCCACTGCTCATAACTGCTTGAAAGGACTTTGTAGATTCTCTTGTCCATTCCACTCATATTATATTCATTTGCTCTGATAATCGCAATCTCACATTCCATGGCGTCTATCAGCGAAAGATATCGCAGGTTTGTCAAATTTGAACACAATTCCACTTATTTTTAACTCCCGAATTCAAATCCTGGCACAAAATTATATCTGGCTTAAATTTCCGCAGCTATTGATGTTCTGGGAGCTCAATATGAACACTTCCAGCTCCGGAACGGGCCATATACGAAGATCTCAATCTGGGTACACTTCAAAGCTGGTTCAAACAGTTCTTTGTCAACTAGAAACCGGTCGACCCTCGACAGAATAGTTCTTCATCAACTAGAAACTGGTCGACCCTCGATAGAATATGGATTCGCTGTCTATCATCCAGTCGAGCCTGTTGACTATATCATTATTTTTAAATTTTGAGATAGTGCTATGTAAAATAATACCAAAACCTTATGCAGCTAGTTGGAGCACTACAAGAAAAGAGGCATTTTAGCCTCACATTAGCACCAGTATTTGTAAAGGATTTGGGAAATCCTCAATTTTCAAATAGTGGTGCAAAAGTGGTGATAATGTGGGGATACGCAAGTGGTGCTAAGATTTATGGTGCAAAAGTGGTGTTTTTAAAAAAGTTGTTTTTGGTGTTAAATGAATATGTGGCATTCCATGGTGTATGGTGCAAGCCACCAAAACCAATCTTAAGTGGATTGAATTTTTATGGTGCAAAACACCAAAATTATTATTATTATTTAATATACACAAACTTGTATATGGTGCAAAGCACCATAAAATAGCAAGTGGTGCAAAGCACCATAAAATAACAAGCGATGTAAAAAAAATATAAATCACATATTATATATATATTTATATATATTTATATATAGTATGTGATTTATATTCTTTTGCACCCTCCACACATATATACTTCTTAACAAGGTTAAAAATATATATTAAAACATTTTCTTAAAACTTATTTCATTTAAATTTATCATTAACAAAATCAATAATTATATACATTAAATAGACACATTTGAAAAGCCACGTCACATATTATTTACATATTATTTATGTTTCCATGTATAACATAATCGTTGAACCACATCACATATTAAAAAACCATTTTATGTTTCCATGTATAACATAATCGTTGAGCCACATCACATATTAGAAAACCATTTTATGTTTCCACGTAACATAATCATTGAATTTCAATTTGCTGGAAGTTAGCATTCACTTTTATCAAATATAAATTAAAAAACCAATTTCTATTCATAGTGACCGATCATAAGCATCCTATTTGGTTTTCATGAACTGATGCATGAACTATTTTCAGAACGGAGTTATCCCTTTTTCTCAAGCTCCAGACGGCCCTTCAATTATTTTAGTCTATGCAACGCAGGCCTCCAAGCTTCGCTCAATTTTAAACCTTCATCTCTGTTTCGAGGAGGCAGTGTTTGATAAAGGCAAATCCTGGAATGACCTGTGCGTCTCTGTACTTCTTCAGAAAAGATAGATCTACTAGTCTGTGTGCCACTTTAATCTTTATCATAATTATTATTCCTTTTTTCTCAATCTCTATCCGACAATGATGACTAGTGAAGTATCATGTATGAAATCGTACAGAATGTGTAAGAATGATATCATACTATCCAAAGGGAACCTCAGGTCCCTCTTCCTAATGACTCATGAAATTTCTCTTCTTAGAGGGCAGAAGCTCCTCGTGAATTTGAGCAACAACCCCACCACCAGCAATAGTAGTATTTTCGAGAAGCGTATGGAATTCATCATCTCCTTTGATCTCCCATAGAACATCTCTTGGATTTATTCAACTCTTCTTTGTGGCAATAGAAACTTCTGTGGCCAACATCGGTAACTAAAGAAGAACGCCAAATATTACAGACTTTAGCTTAACCATTAATTTAGCCACCATATAAATTGAAATTTGTTTATTTCAAGTGCATATTTTGTTCATCCTATTTATTTTAAACAATTTCAAGTTCTGTGAGTCAGCACAAAACACTTCAACCCTATTTGCAGCTCGATGCAACTTGTGAATGTAGTAGTATCATGATTTGACATTCAATTATTAAATACTTGACATACATATAACATTACACGTGAACAACAAAATCCTTTCAAATGCTATGGATTCCCTATGTTTTTCTCAACAACCCAATGCATCTAGGTAGCAACCCAATGCATCTAGGTAGGTATTCCCTGCAATAGAGCCTTGTTATTATTTGAATCTGTTCTTTGTACACCTATAGTTGATTTCAGGAAGTATCAACGTCTTGGCCCACAAGAAGCCCTACAATTGATTTTGGAAAGAGTTAATGTCTCTCGGCCCATTACCTCTCTTCCCAATTTGTGAAGCATGTGCCTTTGGTAGTTCATCCTCGCCATCTAACATACTATCAAATCTAGTCTTCAACACTGAAATATAAATCTATAACTCCAGAAATTGTAGTAATTCAGAGTGGCAATTTACCTCAAGGGGGATCTCCTCTATCATAGTATTACCTATCACGGGGGATTGTGATGGGTGTGCTATCTACAACCTCACACTGGGGACTACTCCATTCCTTCTCTCTTCGATATAGCTAGCAGCATCAAAGGGTTGGGAAGTATCCCCATTAATATAACAAAGTCCAATCCAAGTGACAACCCTGCAGGGTATATAAATTAGCTTTTTTATTTAAACTCTTGTTGTTAAATCATCTTGAGTAAAGGGATCGAGTACGACTTCAGTGGTCCCAAAAATTCCTCATAAGGTAATCTGAGAAAAATAACATAAACAAAGCTGTGAGTAAAAGTTTTTAAAAATAGCTAATTAAACAAAATACCAAGTAAAAAGGAGTAAACAACCTGTAAGAAGACAGAGACCACTGAATCAACGCCAAAACCTATCCAAAACAATAAAAAAATGTAAGTACTTACACAAAAATAATATTCATCACGCTCTCATATAATGATGAAATTTACCTCTCTTTGTCTTTGAACAATATTCATCATGCTCTTAGGTAATGATGAAATTTACCTCTTTGTCTTTGAACGCGTTCCACGGAGACACAAAATTTCTATGAGTTAAAACCCTTGAAGAGAGAAACAAATTTTTTTACAACCTTTGGAAGTAAAATGATCTCATAATTGAATTAGTCCGTTGAGTTAAGGACTACTCGCCATGGAACGGATTTAAAGTACTAAGAAAAGTATAAAAAAAGCTCATGATAAACATTGCAGCTCCACAAAACCATATTTAAAACATTCCTTGTTTAGGTTTTCAACGAACAAACTCAGCAGCTATTGAGCGAGTTTCTCGACCTCTATTGCATATCTCTCAACAGTATCCGTGGAAATCAATCAATTAAGCTCTTTATAACAATACTCATCAATCTGATCAATAACAATCAATTCATGTGCTTACATCATCCATGACACTAATTACAGTCATAATTTTGGTTACCTGAAATTTGTGGGGATGGTTGGCCAGAGGGGGATATTTTTAAGGTTTTCGAGCATGAGTGCCAAAGCAAGCAAGTCACCCCAATCCAACGTTTGATCCTCAGCTATTACAAACATCTTACCATATACCTGAACGAATCCTTCTTGGGGAGCATACTTATGTTTCTCTTCCCCTAGTTTGAATTGACGAAAGAGTTTGCACCTGCAACATCCATTACAGCAGAGCAAGAACCCTTGAATGCTTCTCTCAAACAAACAAACAATATATCATACAAAGAAACTCTATCTCATGCATTCCTGAGGACAAGATGAGATGTGGGTCAATATATATACACAGTAAACAAGTAACATTTTCATTATTGAATGATACAGTGGACGGGTTCGGAGTTAATAACATGTTTTTTTTATATAAAACCTTCATAAATTTTATAGTAAGGGTACCATAGTAACCAAATCAACAAGGAAGGAGCCGAGCCCAGGAAAATTAATATTGTGAAACCCAAAATTGTGCACACCTGATTAATTTTTGAAAGCCCACTTTATATATACATCAATAGCCAAAACCCTGAGGGGGTATAAGGTACAAGTAAAAGGGATGGATATGCTGCCACTATCAGAACCAAAGTAATAAACCTCACATTTTATCGCATACCTAGACCTACAACCTTGTGCCAGAGAAAATAAATGTGACCCAAGCATGCATACCTGAAGCGCTCAAGTGATAGGGTTGAAGGTGCCAATGCCAGGGGAAAGGATATGTTCACAAGGGAAACAGAGTGTGAATTAAATTTTAGTGTCCACCTAAAGGAAGCCATTGCACATTAAATAAAGAATAGAAAGGTAAAAATATTTTAATAGTAAAACACAGAGAGCTATCTACCAGGGAAAGCTGGACTTCCATGACAGAAATTGAATCCCCAAGGATTGAAAACTTCACCTTGGCCGTTCACACTCAGAACGCCCCTCTTTCGACCCTGCATTTTTTTTCAAACAAGAGAAACTCGATGTTATTGGAAATGTAATGATGTATACTAGCAAATATGGAATGAGCCCTCGGTATCTTACCATCACTGGGATATTTTTCATTGAAAGCTAAAAGACTGAGTATAAAGTATTCAAGCCTACCCCAGCTTTGCACATATAAAATATCAACTAATAGAGGCATGTGCCTGTGAGCATATACATCTTATATTTGAGAGTGTGAGTCTTATTTTCATCACGCCATGCGTCTCTAAACTTTCTCAAGATGGTTTCATTCAGAATATTAACGCCCTTCTATCTCACACTGGTCAAAACATGTGAAGATTTGAACCGTCCAAAGTATTTGTCCAACGAAACCTCTCTCTTCATATTCGTTTCGATTGGACTTCCCTAGCCACCCTTCCCATTTTCCAGCACCATCTTGAATGGAAAAGGAAGAGTCCTGTATCCCTCCAACACATACTGAACTCTAGGGTTCCAGCTATAACGTTTGGCCATTTCAATGTAGTCCCTGTACATTGCATCCACAACACTATTGATGTTGTGATTTGTACCATAATTATGCACAATGATCACACTTGCTGGTTTGTATAGGACTCGTTTCACTAGAGAGTAGAATGTCTCCAGATCAAACCAGTAGACTCCCATGGCCACCGTCACCAGATCCACCAATCCCTCCTCCCACACGATCAAATAGAGCTCTGCATCCATCATGACAGGTATGTGCCGATCACTCCGTTGTAATGCTCTGTAATGTACCTCTCATAATTTCATTAACATTGTCCAAGAACACATAATTTCATATGAAATGGAACAAATAATAAATCCGAAAACCCAACAATGTGAAATATATTATTTACTTGGAAGGTGAGAAATGTTGAGGCTAAGTAGTTCGAAGAGCTGACCAACCATACACCAACATTGTAATCAAATGGAAAGCCCCTCCAGTTAACAGAGCTACCAATGAATAGAGAGACTGGATTCTGCATTAGTCTAGCAGAGTGAGTCTCTTTTGGCATCGGCGGCCAAGACTCCTGCTGTTAACAATGGCAACCATGAAACCCTAGCCCAAAAACCCCCCAACTGATTTCAGACAGGAGCTTATAGAAGCCGACCAGATGAATGAAAAGCGAGATAACCCTTAGCCCGCGCGAATTTTCCACCTTAATAATTGTGCCGCAATCATGCAAGTAAGACACAAATTTATCGCCACATGGAGGAATGAACGATGGGGACATTACCTTCAACCAACCAATCATTATTAAGTCAGTCTTCATAGCCGGTTGAGTGCATCTTTTCCTATAATATGACCTAGGGTGTTTTAAGCTAAACCACTCTATGGAACTTTAACATTATATCGACCGAGAAAGCAAACGATTGACAAAGTTTTAAGGCTCGCATACTTTTGGGTTGAAAACTTGTTAGGGAATTTTAAACATGGCGAATTCCTTGTTATAACACAACAGTGAAAAAAGAAACGCGTGTAGGGTTATGAAGAGTAGAAAAAATAATAATGAAGTCTACATTATAAAGTTTATTTGTTTGTTTGTTTTTTATTTATGTATGTGTTTTTTGGTTTTTTTTTTTGTGTATATTAGATAGTTTCTTTATTTGTTTGTTTTTAATGTTTGTGTGTTTGTCTTTTTAGAATTATGATGTATTTTTTAGTGATATATATATATATATATATATATATATATATATATATATATTATCAATAGGTTGTTTGAAAAAATAGTTTAAATAATAAAAATAAAAAATTATTATAATTTTTTTTTTGTGTTTAGTTTTTCATATTTATTTTTTGTGTTTTTAGAAAGCATGTATGTAGAGTTTTACGGAGATGCTAATTATTTTTACTATAAGTAGATTTTTTTTTTTAACTTTGTTTTTAGTGAATGTATGGTGATTAATTGATTGTAACTTTTGATGCATGAATATTTGTTTAGGTCTTAAGAGTTAAGTTTCCTACCCCAACCATGTCCAAAGTTCTAAGACCCATACCTATTTCTCACAACTTCCTATTGGCATTGATATTTCCACTTGGAGACCAAGGATACCCTTGAGAGGTCATGCTTTGGATGCCCAAAATATTATTTTTAGTCTAGAACCCAAGTTTTCACTCCTAACCATGTCCAAGGCCTTAGGATGTATACATAGTGCAAAAAAACTCCTAATGGAACACATATCTCAGTTTGAGGGAAAATATACCATTTGAAGGTCATGTGTGATGCTCTTAGACATTGTTATTGGCCTTGGATGCCTAGAAAATCCATTAGGAAATAAACCTAAGTTTCCTCCCACATCTATCTCTAGGACATGAGACCCATACCTACTGTTATCCCTAATATATCCACTCATTTATTCCCATTGATAGTCGAATGAAACCCTTAGGAGGTCCTTTGTGGTGGTTTGAGGCATTGTTTTTGTCCTTGAATGACTAGAAAATTCATCTAGGGGATGAGTCTTGGTGTTATCTCCCCAAATAAACATAGACTAGTCAAGTCATCTAGGCGATAAGAAGTCTTTTATTTTTGTTTTTTGGTCTACACAGGTCTGAGTTCTAGTCCAGTAGGTCTGAGAAGGTAACAAAGTCTAAAATGATATTTTTGTGTCGGCCTCCTTCCGAAGGTAAAGTTTCAGGTTTCGGTAGCTTAGGCGGGCATGGTATTGGCTCATTAGCTACCGAAAGCCGGGTTTTTGGCTATTTATGTTGTAAAAAGATAAGACACTCCAACTATCGAAAGCAGAAAAGTTACAGCGTAAAGTGGAGAGACGGTTTTCAGTGGCTTGGGCGAACAAGACGGTGTTCATTAGCCACCGACAGATCAAACATTTTCCACAGCTCGAGGGGAAAAGTCGAAATCTTCCCTAGCTGTCGAAAGGAAAAAGTCATGCCCGAATTCATGAAGCCGTTTCGAGGGTTTGGGCGAACACAACGGTGTTCATTAGCCACAGAAAGCCAGGCATACTTCCCGCAGCTTGCCGTCAAATGGGCTGGGTTAGCTTCGGCCGTTGAAAGCAGAAGGCAGTAGCGAAAATCGTTTTCCGGCGGCATAGCAAGTTTGAAGATGAATTGTCGGCTGCCGAAAGGGAAGTCACGTCAGTTGACGGACATGTCAAATCGAGGGTTAGGGGTCATGGTGTAGGGAACTCATCATAGTTTAAGCCGTCGAAAGGGTCATTTCAGCGAAATTCTGACTCACCCCAAGGGCAGTCCAGACGCCACTGCCATACTTCTGACCAGACGGACCTCTTTTCCCATCCACATAACCACTTTTCTCAATTTCCGTTCCATTGTTGCAATCATGTCTCAGCCACCATCATTTCACCCTCGTGATTGCCCACCTTTGCATACCCTCAGAGTTAGCTCCCGAAAGGCCACACCACCTTCCCATTTTCGCCCCCACCGTGTCGATTGAGCCCATTTTTTCCATGTTCCCTGTCGCTCTCTCAGTCCGGGTTTGAGCAACAAGCGCCACCAAGCAGGTCATCGATGCCGAAAGGGGGAGGAGCAGTTTTGAGAAAGGAATTAAGTGACACCTGCTACCTGGAAGCACACCCCGAGGTAGGTCAGTTTTTCAAAAATGTTGGTTGCTATAACTTCTGTAAAATACTTCAGGGCTCTCACCAACAGGTGGCTGAAACTTTCGCCCTCACATATGACGGAGAAAAGGCAGTAATCGACAAGGAAGAGTTCCATGTGAACGAGGCCCTCATTGCCAAGGTAACAGAATTACCCATGACCGGGGAGAGCTAGTTTAAGACCATGATTAAGAAGGATTTTGAGTTTAAATCATATCTGAAACCGGAGCACAGGAGTCAGGTTTGGAAGAAGGACATCCCTATGTCACACCTAGAGGACAACTGGAAGATATTATTGAAGTCCATCCTGGCCTATATAACCTGCGAGGGCAGGTATAACAAGGTGTTAATCTATCACTTCAGATTGCTGGATCATTTCACGGGCAAGAACCCTCTAAATATCCCTTTCTACCTCCACAAGAGCCTCACCAAAATGGATCACCAAGTAAAGGCTCAGCCCTCCAAAATTGCAGGGAGCCTATTCCACCATGGTCTGATCAAATTGTTGGTCTCTGAGTTATTGCAGAGAAAGGGCATGAAATGGACTTTCTTTCTCTTCTGGAGTGGGCTCGAAACCGAATTGCATCCAGAAGGTGGAAAGAAATCCTCAAACCCGAGAAGTGGAAAATGGAGAAGGAGGGCTCTTCCCCCAAATTCAATCAAACCCCTTTCCTCAACTCCACTGGCGAAGAAAACCAAAAGGACGTTGACATTTGATGACAAGGCTGAGGATGAGGGGATGGTTTCAGAAGAAATTCCTTCGAGAAGTACAAATCCTTTGAACCTCCCTTACACTGATTCTGAAGAGGAGGGGGAGTTGCAAAGAGCGGAAGCAGAATTTGATGAGGTGAAAACAGAACAAGTGTCCTAGGAAGAAGCCCTAGCCTTGATGGAGCAGGAGAATGACTATGTAAAGTTGTCCCCATCTGCCTCTATGGAAGAGCAAGGCTTGGACTGTGTAAATTTACCCTCCCCTACACCCGTGGAGGAGAAGAGTCAGCAAGTGGCAGACATGCCAACCCAAAAGGCGAAGATTTCAGCTTCACAGAAAATCAACTGGCTCCTTCAGCAAGCTTATGAACGCAAGTTCCTCCAGAGGGTTATTAAAGAGAAAAACGAAAGGCTGACAAAGAGGTATAACGAGCTTTAAAGATCCTTTCATGGATTGACCAAGAAACATGGCAAGATGAGGGGCAGAAACATAAGGCTTATCAGGGAAAACATCTGATTGAGGAGGAAGGTCAAAGTTTTAGAAGGCAAGGGAGGAGCCCAAAGTCCCTAGCATAGCACCATGGATACACTCTGAAGCCATGTATGGTGATGTTTTTGCATTATTAATGGCTTTGTATGCCTAAATGGTTTCTTCAGGGTCAAAGGCATGGTTCTTTGAGGCAAATTGTTCAAGGATCCAGATATATATAACCCTAGATACCATGCATGGTTCTCTGAGGCATTGTTCAAGGATATCGATGCCTCAATGGTTTCTCTAGGGCCAAAGGCATGGTCTTACCTCGTAGAATGTCATTCCCAAGGTCCTGGGACACCTACATAATTCTAAAAACCATGTAATGGTGCCAATATTTTGTATCATTGGCCAATGATACCTTAAGTCCATGTGTGGTTGGTGGATGAAACCTACTTAACCCTATACGGTTATAAGATTCTTTTATAGTCAGAGGTTCAAGTCTCCTCCAATGACTATGTCCAAGGCCTAAGGGCCACAAGACCTAGGTACATAGTGCGATAGATACTACTGTAATTCATGCATAGTGCTTCAAGGAAGTGTTCATGGCTTTGGATCCCTCAACAATTTCTTTAGGGCCAAATGCATGGTCTTCTTCCTTGGAAGACCATTCCCAAGGCCTTGAGACACCTACATACTTCTCAAAAGCACCTAATGTCACTGACATCTTCAATCATAGGCCAATGATACACTCAGAATTCCATGTGTGGTTAGTGGAAGCAACTTCGTTATCCTTGGATGGCTAGAAGATTCCTTTAGGGATTGAGGTTTAGGTGTTCTCTGCTGACCATGTTCTTCGTTTAGGTCCCTAAGTTCAAGTTTCCTCCATTGACCATGTTGAAGCTTCCAAGGCCACAAGACCTAGAAACATAGTGCCTTGGATACCCCTACGAATTCATTTATGGCATTGTTCATGACTCTAGATGCCTAAATGATTTATTTAGGGCTAAATCCATGGTATTTTTCCCTGTAGCACCATTTTGATGGCCCTAAGACACATACATACTTCTCAAAACCACCTAATAACATCAGCATCCTCAATCATAGGTTAATGATACCCTAAGAAGGCCATGTATGGTTGTTATAGGAAACCTTCTTAGCCGTGTATGGCTAAAATTTTCCTTTATGGACTGATATTTAGGTTTCATCCCATGACCATGTTGATGCTCCCATGTCCCCAATAGTTGGATACATAGTGTTGCGGTTACCCCTACAAATTCATGCGTGGTGATTTGAAAATTGTTTCATGGCTCTTAATGTCTCAATGGTTTATTTAGGGCCTAGGGCATGGTATTTTTCCCTAGAATGTCATTCCCGAGGCCTTGAGACACATACACATTTCTGAAAACCACCTAATGACACCGATATAATCAGTCATATGCCAATGAAACCCTAAGGAGGCCATGTGTGGTTGGTGTAGGAAACATTCTTAGCCTTGGATGGATAGAAAATTTCTTTAGGGCCCAAGGTTTAAGTCTATTCAATTGACCATGTACAAGACACCAAGGCCCTATGACCTAGACACATAACACCATAGATATGGTTGCAAAGATTCCATTAGATATTGAGCTTCATACCTCCTCCCATGACCATTTCTAATCCCCCAAGTCCCCAATACTTGGATGCATAGTGCCATGGATATCCTTGCAAAGTCACGCATGGTGCTTTAAGGCATTGTTCATGGTTTTGGATTCCTTAATGGTTTCTTTAGGGCCAAATGAATGGTATTTACCCTAGAATGTCATTCCCAAGGCATTGAGACACAAACATATTTTCAAACCCACCTACTGGAATTGTCATCCTCAATCATAGGCCAATGATACCCTCAAGATGCCATGTTTGGTTGGTGGAGGAAATCCTCTTAGCCTTGGATGGATAAAATATTTCTTTAAGGCCCAAGGTTCAAATTTCTTCCACTGGCGATGTCCAAGACCTCAAGTCCCTAAGACCTAGATACAAAGCTCAATGGATACCCTTGCAAAGTCATGCATGGTGCTTTGAGGCATTGTTCAGGGCTCTAGATTGCTTAGTGGTATATTTAGGGCCAAAGGAATGGTATTCTTCTCTATAGTGTCATTCTTGAGGTTCCAAGACACCTACATACTTCTCAAAATCACATAATGGTGTTAATATCCTCAATCATATGACAATGATACCCTCAAGAGGTCATGTGTGGTTGTTTGAGGAGATATTCTTATCCTTGGATGGCTATAAGATTCCTTTATGGATAGAGGTTCAAGTCTCCTCCCTTGACCATGTCCAAGTCCCCACGGCCCCAAGAAATGGATACATAGTGGCATGGATATCCATGCAAGGTCATGCATGGTGCTTTAGGCATTGTTCATCACTCTATATGCCCCAATTGTTTCTTTAAGGCCAAAGGCATGGTTGTTTTCCCTATAACATCATTCCCAAGGCCCTAAGTCATGTAGATACTACTCAAAATCACCTAATGACAATGAAATAATCAATCATATGCCAGTGATACCCTCAAGAGGCCATGTGTTTTTAGTGGAGGCAATCTTCTTAGCCTTAGATGGATGGAAGAATCATTTAGAGCTCGAGATTTAGGTCTCCTACACTAACCATGTGTAAGGCCCCAAGGCCACAATACATAGATACATAGTGCCATAGATACCCATCTGAAGTAATCAATGTTTCTTTTAGGTAGTATTCATGGATCTAGATGCGTCAATGATTTCTTTAGGGCCAAAAACATGGTCTTCTTCCATGGAACATAATTCCCAAGGGATTAAGAAATGTGCATACTACTTAAAAACACCTAACTATAACAACATCCTCAATCATAGGCCAATTATACAACTAGGAGGTTGTGTATGGTTGGTGGAGGCAAACTTCTTACCCCTAGATAGTTACAAGCTTCCTTTAGGGGAAAAGGTTAAGGTATCCTCCACTAAGCATGTGTTGTTGTTGGAGGAAACCTTCTTGGTGCAGGAAACCTTCTTAGCCTTGGATGGCTAGAAGATTCCTTCAGTGGTTGATATTTAGGTCTCCTCCATTGATCTTATTTAAGGATAAAAGGCCATAAGACCTAGATACATAGTGTCTCAATGGATTTGGATTCCTTAATGGTTTCTTTAGGGATAAAGTCATGGTCATATTCTATGTAATATCATTATGAAGGCCTTGGGACACCTACATAAGGCTATTGCTTTACTTTTATGACTCCAATAAAGGACTTGAGATCCATCCCTCTATGCAAAAACTATTGATTATGCTCATATCTAACTATTATGTCAAATATCAACTTTAAATGGTGTATGTTATGGTTCGTGGTCTTGATCATTTCCCATTACCTCAATAATATTATGCTAGGGTATAATTCTTTCAATTTCTTCCCCAACTATTTACTGAGACCCATTGCTAGTACACAAAAACACATATGTCCACCTATATCCCACTTCGAGAATAATGATATCTTATGCATTGCATGATTTGCTAAGTGATAGTTTGAGTCATTGCTATTAGCCCAATATGCCAAAATCCTTCCTTTAGGGCCTAGTTCTTGTAATTCCTCTCATCACTATGTCTAAGGTTTGCATACCTAGTGCCAGTTATTTGAATGCTCAGATGCCAAGGATAGTGTTTGGAGTTTATGGGTGTGGTTTAAAGCTTCCCTTAGGGTTTAAGGCCCAAGTTTCCTCCTATGACATTATGCAAAAACCTAATACACATGCATACTAGCAAAAAACTCATAATGGTGTTGATTTCCTTACTTAGAGGTAAATAATAACCCCAATATCTCATGTGTAGTGCTTTGAGCTGTTGTATTTTTCCTTGGATGCACAAAATATTTTACTAGGGAATAAGGCCTAGGTTTCCTCTCTCAAACATGTTAAGGGCCTAAACACCCATATATAGTGGTTAAAAACAACCTCTTACTTACATTAATACCCCCAATAGCAAGCCAAGGATACCCTTAAGAGGCCTTATGTGGTGTTTCAAGGTATACTTGTTAATCTTATATTCCTAGAGGTTTCCTCTAAGGTCCAAGGCATGGGGTTCCTTCCTTAATCATATTTATTCCCTAAAGACTTATACCTAGTTTCAGTTCCTCCAAATCCCCCCATTATCCCAATTATAAGGCCATAGATCTTCTCAAAAAGTCATTTCTGTTAGTGTGACAAATCATTATTATCCCTACATGCCTAGAAGTTTAATTTAGGCTAAGGTCTAGGTTTCTTCTCTTAACTAGGTCGAGAACCAATAGACCTATCACTAGTGATCAAAACATTATAATACAATCAATATCCACACATAGATGTTAAGAATATTCTTAGGAATATATGTGTGTTGATCATATTTCTTGGTCCTAGATTCCTAAAATATTCATTTAGGGCCCAAGGAAGAGGTTTCCTCCCTCGAACATCTCCAAGGATTTGAGCCGCATGTCTTGTGCACAAAGCCTAGTAATGATATTAATATCCATTAGAAAATTTAATAATATCAATAAAAAATGCTCTATCAAGTAATGAAATCTCAATTCAAATCATTTTTATTAATATTTTATAATAGTAATAAATTAAAAATGCTTGTATTTAATTATTTGTCAAATTTAAGAATCATGGGTATTTATTTGCTTGAATAATATTGAAAATGAATTGTCGACTTGAGCTATTTAGAAAATAATTATTTGTGAACTTGTGTTTGTTGTGCAACACCTCATAAATGATTCATGTGAGCTTGTTGGTTTAAATAGTGATAAAAACAAATAATTGAATAATTGAATTTGCTATGATGGTAGTTTAAAACCTCATAAATTAATCATGGGCATTTATTTGAATGAAAAAAATTGAATTAAGTTATCACAAAATAAATATTTGTGATGTTGGTGTGTTTATGGTGCAAATCATCATAATTAAATCCTTTTTGTACATGTCCATGTGACAAATATGAGCTTAGCCCCACTATATGGTACTTGACAACGTGTCATTTATTTATGCTTAAGATTCTTTAGGCTAAGGCCTATGATTGTTCGTTCAACAATGTTGAGGGTCATTGGACCTATCCCTAGTGATTAAAAACTTATAATAGTGTGAATGCCCATACTTAGAGGCTAAGAATACTCTTAGGAATATGTGTGGGGACCTTTGTGGTGTCTTTCTTGGTCCTAGATTCCTAAAAGGTTCTTCATTGATGTTTTCTCCATTGATCATATAGATGGATCTAAGACCCATGTCTTGTTTTAAAAACCTAATAATAATACTAATTTCCATCAAAAAAATTTAAGAAGATAAAAAATATCCCAAATGAATAATCAAATTTAAATTCAAATAATTTTTTTACTACTTTATAATAGTAATAAATTAAAAATAGTAGTTTTTATTTATTATTTATTTGTTGATTGTATTTATATGTTTAAATAATATAAAAAATGAATAAATGAATTGAGCTATTTTCCAAATATTTTTTTTGAACTTGTTGTGCTTGTGGTGTAAACCTTATAAATGAATTATGTGAATTTATTTGCTTAAATATTCTATGTGAATTTATTTACTAAAATATTCTAAATATAAATATTTGAACTTCTTGTAAGTATGGTGCAAAAACTCATAAATTAATCTTTGATCATTTATTTTAATTGATGAAAAAATAAATCAATATTGAATTGAGTTATTTTCAAAATAATTATTTGTGAATTTGTTTATGGTGCAAATCCACATAATTAAATCCTTCGTGTACATGTCCATGTGGAAAAAAATAGCTTAGCACCACTTTATGGTACTTGCCAACATGGCATTTTTCATAAAGGTAAAACTCAATTTCCAATAATATTAACTAATATACCACCATATTAACACCACAAAATATAAATGGTGCTAATACCACCACTTTAACACCACAAAATATAAATGGTGTTAATAACACCACTTTAACACCACATAAATGTAAGTGGTGCCAATACCACCACATTTACACCACAAACTATAAGTGGTGCTAACTTATGGTGCTAAAAGATGGATTTTCTTGTTGTGGAGGACTCAGGCAAAAAGAAGTCCGAAGCAGTCGGCGACCAACCGTTCCAGTGGTGGGCATAGCCAACCATTTTGCTGTGGATCAATGCAATCGACCATTTATCGTGAACTAACGTTATCATTTTTGTGTCGACCAATTATTTGAAGTCGACCATTTTAATTGTTCATAACGTTTTCTAAGAGATCCCTTCAACATTGATGTCTTTTACGCCACATTTCCTTTTGGCCGTTACTTTTATAAAAGAATTGAAAATGCCATATTTATATTATGTGCTCATAATTAAATAATCAATATAAGTTGATAAATAGTTTTGAAGTTTTAATTAAAATAATTGAAGAACAGAGCAATATTTAAAATAAATAAATATATTTTGTTTTAATATATTTTAAAGTTTTTTATTATAAAAAAATTATAGTTGAAATTTAATTGTAGATACAAATATTATAGTATTTTAATTCAAGAAACATACATGAAAATTTTTAATTCAAACTAAAAAATAGTTAGGGTAATAACTCGGATTTTTATAAAATTTTGAAATTTCATATAAAACATAGTTATCATTAAAAAAATAACAATTATAATTACAATTTGTATTAATTAAAGTTTTAATAATTTTAATTGATAAAAATAGACGTTATTTTTTATGTTAAATATAATATTTATAATGGTTAAATATTTGTATTACCATCAACCATCTTAATATAAATTTATAAATAATCTTTTACTAATTATTATTACAATTTGTATTTTAAAAAGTATATACATATATAATATGGCAATATTTAAAACTAATGTACAATAATAATTAAAAGAAATGATGCCTTAGTCGCACATAATTAAATTTGGTTTATTGTTTTTTTATGTCGGATCACGACTAGTCGGAAGTCAACTATTCCGGGAGAATTTATTAACGGAAACATAAATTTCCTGAACTAACGTTACCTACAAATAGTGTGAAAATGCTTCATTACCACGTCGTGATTCTGTAGAAACAATTTCAATTCATATTGCAGGGATCATTTCATTATTGAAGCACCATTGAAGAGAATGATCACGATGACCTATCAAACTTTGCCACCGTGATCATGAAGTTTAACCTATCGAAGGTTTTCCAAATATATAATGATGGACTTACGTTTTAATGGGTTCGACTTGTGGGTAAATATAACTCAAACATGTCGACATCATAATGGTCAACGTTAATGGGTTATTTTCCTCTCGTTTCTTTTCAATCTTTTGTGCTTCAGTTAACACAACTTCTCAGTCTTTCCAAATTGAGAGAACCTATAACCGCAGTTGCTCACAGGCCATGAATTTGAATATAATTTTGATAAACTTATATATGAGCTAATTTTACTGAAAGTTAGCTTAACTAAAAGCCAATGAAGGTGACTTGAGCTTAAAACATGAAGATACACCTATGACTGCGCGTTGCGTTGCATGCTTGACTAAACTTGTTCGGTTTCAGTCAAAATAAGGTGTTTGAATAAGACTTTTATTTAAAAGTAAATTATATATAGGATTTTCAGACATGCAAATCTAGGTTTTGACCTTTAATATTTTTACAGTAGGCCATCGACTGCTTTATGAGAGGAAGAAAGGCACAGGTTTTTCTCCAATTTAGTTCAAGTATTTATGAAATTTTTAGATTTCAACATTTACAATTTTTAAAGTAGGCCATCGGCTACTCTATAAGAGCAAGAAAGCACAGGTTATTGTCAAATTCAGTTGAAATTTGATCAAATTTCTCTTAATTTAGTTAGCGGATTCGTCTATGCTTCGTCCATGCTAAAGATTGACGATACTATCATGAAGCTTTCCCCTTCCTTTATGAATGACAAGCATTCTAACTTCCACTTTAAAGACTTCCCAATTCATATTTACATTATGTTTTGAGTCACAATGTTTGCAATATTGCCACATTTTTTGTGATTTCCTTATCCCTATTCACCACAGAAGATCTGTCGCAGTTTGTAGAACAAAGGTTCAGGAAATTAGATCTGTCAAAGTTTCAGGTAAGTAGATAGGTCATAAAAATTGTTGTTTCTTAATGTGTTTCGCTACTTTAATGAAAAGTATTCAACATTTCTGTGAAAAATTGACGGAAACATAAATTTCCTGAACTAACGTTACCTGAAAATAGTCTGAAAATGCTTCATTACCACGACGTGATTCTGTAAATTCTACGCATGCCAGATCAGTTATACTAAACGGAAGCTCAAGAACTTATTTTCGACCACGCCAGAATCTCGACCAACCAAAGCTTTGAGACGATTTTGCGACACGTCCAACATGTTGTTTTGGATAGGCTGCCGAGTTTCTGCGGTAATTGGGCTGTAAGATCGTTTTGGTAGAGCGACAAGCCTTCCAGAAACGACAATTCCCCCAAAGTTCTCGGGAATTTGGCTCGACCTCCTCCGACCTCCCCGACCTCTCCGACCTACTTGACCTCCTCCGACCTCCCCGACCTCTCCGACCTACTTGACCTCCTCCGACCTCCTCCACCTCCACCTCCTCCGACCTCCCCGACCTCCTCCGACCTACTCAAACTCCTCCGACCTCCTCCTTTGACAATCTCATGCATTCAGCTGGATCAGGACTCTTATTTAATATACCCACATGATTACAAATAGTGGCAGAGATATATATTATGGTTGTAAATGCAGCCCTGCTTGGGTTCAATGTTGAACAGGCTTCCTATTATTGAACCGCCTGATGATGAAATGTAGATCAAAATAAAAGTTTAACAAGCTTCCAGTACTGAAAAAATTCAACCGCGCTCGGTCTTAGCGCTCCTGTTATTGAACCGTTGGACGATGTAATAGAGGAGCTTCCAGTACTGAAAAAAATCAAAGCAAAATTCTCAGAAATGCAATGTAGCTCGAATAAAAGCTGAACAGTTGTAGGTAAGGGAAAATAATAATATAAGCTTTACCTTGTCTCGAAACTGCACTTGTCGTAACCTGTGATCCGAAAACAACAGACAAAATCTTCAAGTCAGATGAAGAATCGATACAACACACGGTGAAATTCCTCAATTCGACCTACTTGGAGAATGCATGCGCATAGAAACCAATCCGCCATCAAATATTCAACGTATTGAAAATTGAAAAATGACTTAACAAAAACATTGCTATTTTAAAGCGATCGTCTTTGTTGCTGCATTGCCGGAGTTTTCGAATGGAGATATTGCCAGAAAAATGCTAGAGATAGGTGTCCAATTTGTTGATTCATGTACAGGTATCCGTTTTAGACCCACATGATTACAAACAATGGTAGAGATATATATTATGGCTATGAATGCAGCCCCGCTTGGGTTCAATGTTGAACAGGCTTCCTATTATTGAACCGCCTGACGATGTCCAAGTGCACCAGTCGGTTATTATGTTTCCGTTAATAAATTCTCCCGGAATAGTCGACTTCCGACTGGTCATGGTCCAACCACCCTCTTTATGTCAACCCTTCGACAGATTCTGCTACTGTCGATTGCCGACCCATCCCTGTCCCCTTCGAGCCTTCAATAGGTTAACAGTGTCGACAGGTCGCAATCCAGGAAGTTGATAAGTCGGTGTTTGGAAATTATACCCTGTCCATATCGCATCTGGTCGATGATGGAACGATCGACGATCACCCATTTTTTTGGTTCCTTGTAAAAAATTGAAGACTGCTTGCAAAAAATTGAACACTGCTTATAATATACTTATGGCAAATGTGTAAAGAAGCCTGCAAAAAAAAATTGAAGACTGCTTGTCTACTCATGCATTTAAGAAAGCTTATGTTCATAAACGACGTAAAGAAATAGTGTGCTCGATTTTTGACCAGCGATACCAACTACATTTTCAGGCTAATGTATGCAGCTGCTCATAAGTGAAAGGTTGAAAATGTCTCCAAAGACAGCCAACAAAAACCCTTTTTAAGTGTGAACCACAAACTCGACCGAAGGATCTTATCGACTTCAAAAGCCAATATCCACCATGTATTGAAATTTGAAACACATACTTTTTCTCATGTCTTAAAGCTCAACATAAAGAACATGACCAAGTGAGTTGCTACCATATTTTAGTATTGACCAAAAATTGACCCGACCAATTGAAATTTCAACGACATTTTATAAATTAAGTACCATCGACCACATGGATTTAAGACTATGTTTTTACACTGACCAGTTTTGAAGTTTCGATCATTCTTATCACTCGACCAAGTTAAGAATTTATGTTGATCAAACTCATATTGCCAAAAAAATAGGTAGAGGATGCAGGTCCCATCATCGTATGGGCTGCCAATTGTAGAACCCAGTCAACCAATCCTAAAGACACCAAGATGTTCTCCCATCAAAAGAAGTCGCCATGTGCTTGGGTATGTACTAGGTGGTTCTTTACTCATATTGTACAAGGGCCCATTATAGAAATGTAACGACTATTGAAAATGACCCATCTCCACCCTATCTTTTGTACATAAACAATGATATGCACGAATAATCTAACACATATTAGAGCATTTCCCACCATTCAAAAGGCATGAGAAGGCTCTTTTTATTAAAAATAATGTATCATTCTCTTCTTCCACAAAAAAGAAGAATCTAAAACACAAAAAAGAAGCTAAGAACACTACAAATATACAACCCATGGGAGATTATCTCCTAGGAGAGCAACACTCCATGCAATATATGCATGAATACACTTACCACATAAAGACTTGACCCTCCCCAGAGAGACTTTCCAACATAATCAAACCAAAATAGGTTCTTTAAATTTTTAGCATGCCTACAATGGGTACATTCCAAGTTCTGCACACTCATCAAAGTGTCTCCTATCTATAAGGAAAACCTTATAGTTAGGGACCATGCAAATTTGTTTTCTTAGGCTCCAACACTAGGTTTTACAAGATTCTTAATATGTAGATGACAAGTTTGTTGCTTAAATTAGATCCTCCACAGCTTGTCAAGTATTACAATTTTAAGGAAGTACAAAATATGATAACTACTTTACATGGTTCAATGCTAACCTAAATTCAATGGATTTGAATCTACCATACAATGTAGAAGAATAGTAAGAACTCAAGTAAACATATTACCTTGTGTTAAGTTGGGGTAATCTTTTCTCTTTCTTTGGAGATGTGCAAGGTTCGAATCTTTCAACCCCATGTTACACTGTCAAGGTCCAAATGTATGCACCCCATGTTAAGGTGAGATGTTGCAATTAATCAAAAGAAACAATATCAATGAGAACACACATAAGTACAAATCATGCATCACTCAAAGTTGGTTCCATGCACATTGCATTCTGGGTGCACCCTCCCTAGGCACACTCCTTCTTGGGAGCACCCTATTTGCTTTGTCACGTGCTCCAAACCCCCTATGTTGTCCTGCTTCACACACCCATCTTCCCACAACTCCTCCAAATATGTCAATGGCTCTATACTTGGCAACTCTTCTAACTCCAACATCCCAACAACATTTAGGATTCTAAGCTTTGTCACGTGCTCCAAGCCACGTATAGAGCCATTGAGAACACACATAAGCACAAATCATGCGTCACTCCAAGTTGGTTCTAGGCACATTGCATTCTAGGTGCACCCTCCCTAGGCACACTCCTTCCTGGGAGCACTCTATTTGCTTTGTCGCGTGCTCCAACCCCCGTATGTTGTCCAGCTTCACACACCCGTCTGCCCACAACTCCTCCAAATATGTCAATGGCTCTATACTTGGCAGCTCTTCTAACTCCGACATCCCAACAACATTTAGGATTCTAAGCTTTGTCGCGTGCTCCAACCCACGTATGTTGTCCAGCTTCACACACGCATCTAACCACAACTCCTCCAAAGATGTCAATGGCTCCATACTTGGCAGCTCTTCTAACTCGGACATCCCACGAACACTTAGGATTCTAAGTCGCATGCTCCAAGCCCCGTATGCTCTTCAACTTCACACACCCGTATGGCCACAACTCCTCCAAAGATGTTGGTATTTCACCCGTATGCTCTCAATATGTTATCAATTGCTAATGACCAAAGATTTGTTTGCGAAATGGATGGTGGCCAGTGGACACAAGCAAGCATAAAAGAATACAACTTGTTTGACACCATTTCCAGCAGCACTACACAAGTGGGAACTATACTAAACAGAAGCTCCGATAGGCCATTGGAAACACCAATCTGCCCATCAGCGCACCACGATATGGATTTTCCACCATCGATCTTCGACAAGATCTATCTCCGTTGCCGATAGTAAGGACAGTCTTCACGATCATTTATGGCTCTGACAACTTGCAAACTCAACAAGTTCACCTTCGACAAGTCTCGATTCAACATCAACAATCCAACAAACTCGATAGGTTCCTCTTCGACCAGTCGTGGCTCAACTTCGACAACTCAACCCCGACAGGTTCTGGATTTGACATGACCTCGACGGCTTCTCTGCACTTCGATAAGTGACGATGATAGGACAACTTTTATCAACCAACTTAGAGTTATGTCAACTTCTTGTCACCATCTATGATATTCAACTCCATCCAGAAATGTGATGGTCGATGAGTCGACTAACTGTTCCTCTTCGGCCAGTCGCGGCTCAACTTCAACAACTCAACCTCGACAGGTTCTGGGTTCGACATGACCTCGACGGCTTCTCTGCACTTCGACAAGTGACGACGATAGGACAACTTTTATCAACCAACTTAGAGTTCTGTCGACTTTTTGTCACCATCTATGATATTCAACTCCATCCAGAAATGTGATGGTCAATGAGTCGACTAACTGTTCCAGTCGAGAAGACATGTTCTGAGATTGTTACAAACTTTGCTCTCTTCCTAACGGCGTTCACTTTTGCTCCTTAAGGGGCAAATGCTAGTTATGTTACAATTACATTTATTTTAATTATGTTAATATGATATAGGTAGATCTTTACAAATCCATCTCCACGAATCCTAAACTCTAGAAAATTCCTCTTCATGGTGATTTTACAACAAACTGAGTTTTACTTCAGTTCGTCCTTAATGAAAAATTAAAAAAAGGAACTACGTACATTTATACAGATTGTGGCCAGAATCCATGCTCACCGGGCGGTGGAAGGCAGTGGAGGTAGTTATAATTTAACATCGTGGCCGGCGAATCTGTGCTCGATAGGTGGTGTCATAACTGCAACGAGAGGGGGTCACATACAGGTAAACGGTGGAGAAGAATTTTATTTCAGTGATGGTTTTGCAGGGTTTTCGCGCCGTCGGGAGGTTTGGCCGAGCATTTTCGTTTCATCCGGTGAATCCGTTCTCTGTCGGTGGTGCCATAACTGCAACCAGTCCATAGGTAACATATATGTAAACGGTGGAGAAGAATTTCATTCCAGCGAGGGTTTTTGTAATGTTTTGGTTCCACCGAGAGTTTTGGCCGAGCATTTTCGTTTCCTCGAGGGTTTTCATCACCGGTGATCATTCTAGCCTTTCCATTAAAGACCGTAAACAGGTAAGCACACATGAACTTGCAAGCTTGCATACAGAAATGAATGCTGAAAATACCTCTCTGGTCTCTAATCGATTCGAAAATACCTCTCTAGTCTCTAATCGATTCGATCAACCCCTTCATTAACTACACACATTTTCCGCACTCTTTCGAATATAAGAGAGCATTCATTTTAATGTACACATCCCCTACTTGGCTGTAGAATACCATAAAAGATCATCCGAAAAGATCATCTGCTTTTCGGAGCATAAATTTTATCTAATATAGAGTTTTATATTTTGTTTTGTTTACATGACAGATTCACACCAAATGAGAATACATCTTGTGAAATTTTCTGGCTTTTTTCTGGATTACTCTTTTTTGTATATGTGCCAACACCTGATATTCCAACACTCTTTTTTTTATATGTGCCAACTGCTGATATTCCAATACGAGAATCAAGGTATGGCCAGATTTTACATAATCCACATATTTATTACGAAGGGACTCAACAAGAGCATCATGTCACTTATAAAAATTGAACTTGGATGGGGAGGGTAACAATCAATCCTCCCAACCACCCAAGCTACATCCAATGGACTATCTTTTTTTTCATATATAAGATTACTCCTTTTTTTCATATATAGAATCACTCTGTTTTTTTCATATATAAAATCACTCAGCTTATTATTCTATAGGGAATCAAGGTGGGCTATTCCATTAAAAAAATCTGCCAGACCTGAGAAATCCAGAATACCTGACCACAAATCCAGAAGACCTGATCGGTTAAGATCTGTTAAGACATGTCATGACCTGACACACCTGTTAAGACCTGACATGGACACTTCCCTCTGGCTTGTTAAGATATGTTAAGACTTTGTTAAGACCTGACACACCTGTTAAGACCTGACACGAACACTTCCCTCTTCCCTCTGGCCTGATAGATCAAACTGATAAAATCTAAAAAAAAACTTTACAATATATTCTTAAAATCCACTAAGAAATACTTCTTTACACTGTATTCTTTCTTACTTTATTTTGATACACCCTTTGGTTGGTAAACCATATTAATTAAATTTTTAAGTAAAATAAAAAACAATGCGCAATTCTGAACGAAGGTACAACAATATGCGAAACATGTTCACAGTGCTTCCTCGTAAAAGAAATTTCCATTGAAAAAAACTTTAAACTTTATATTCATATCATAAATATACACTTTAAACTTCATATTCATATTATGAATATACATTCGACTGTTAAGAATCAGGCTTCAAAAAGGTCTCAGATGCCTTATCTTTTCTCAATAAAAACAATTATCTTCCTGTACTTTGCAAAATCTTGCAGCTTCTCAATACGTTTTTTTGTGTCATCTGGAAACTAACCAGAACTGTGCCTTCAAAAACATATGATCCTCTGTACTTATTGAGATAAAAAGCTGTAGCTTTTCGAGGCAACCAGATGGAAACTGAACTGAGAAAGAGATAAAGGGAACTAATGTCGGTGCTTGATGGTAATAGACAGGCACTTCCATCGCTGTCTGAAGGGTGCAGCCACCTTTAATTTCCTCCTCTTTCATAACTCTTTCCTGCATAAGGAGTGTCTGTTTTGAGAGCACATCTGCGTGAGTGCTTCCTTATAAATTGTACAAGCATGTGATTTAAATTATCTGGTACCATCATTGAGTAGCTGTAATGATTTGAAGTTATTGTTTCCAACAAAAATTAAGCACCCTTGATGCCTGGAACATTGAAGTGGAGATTATTTGCTTAGAACTTTGCACATCTGTAAATGCCCAAATCCAACTTAAGGCTCGCCTTTAAGTTTCCCAGATCTGGCTGTATCTCCCTGTAATAATGCCTTCTTTCAATCGTTGGTTCAGCTGCTCCATCTCTTCCCCGCGCCAGCCGAGTCTGGGACACTCAAGGGCACTGAGCTTCTCCAGCGACCTCAATTCTTCAACACCTGACAGCTCTTTTAGAGCAGGGCAAGAAGACACGCTGAGCATTTGAAGCTTTGTTAGCTTCTCCAACCCCTGGATTCTTTTTAACTTCCCACATCGATTAGCCTCCAACTTCTCCAAAGATATCAACCATTGAAGACTTGGCAGCTCCTCAACTTCTTTACAATACCCGATGTTCAGTTCTTGAAGCTTTCTAAGATTACACAGCCCTTGAATTGTCCTCAGTTGAGAACAACCAACCAATTTCAGCGTTATTAGTGATGGCGGCAGTTCTCCAACCTCCATCAGATCATTGCAATCTTCTCTTTGGAAATGTTTGAGATTGGGGCAAACCCCTTCAGCAAATGATATCTTCCATATTTCTGTCCTGTTTAGTTCTAAGTATTCCAGTCGGTACATGCATTGTTGTTGTTGAACATTGTGAATGGAAGACTCCAATTTCCTTAACTCTCTTCGGCCTGTTGGATCTGTCAATGTCTTCTCCCTTTCGCCTTCAACCATCATTTTCAATGGTAGCTCGCGTAACGGGCACAGCGTTACTCTTAGCTCTTTAAGATTGTTCATCTTCGCCATTTCTGCTGGTAAGTAGCGGATTCCACATTTGTGGATTCTCATAGTCGACAACTGAGACAAATGTCCCAAGGAATTGGGCAAACATTCCAATCTCTCGCAACCTTCCAGGCACAACTCCTTCAAGCTGCTTAGGCGACCGAGTGAACGTAGCGGTGTCTCCAGCAAGGGGCTTCCCAAAAACAGAAGATCCAAATTGCTCAGGTTCCCAATATCATCTGGCAATTCTTCCAAGTGCGTAAACAACAATCGAATTTCTTCCATCGATCGTTGACGTACGACTTGCGGAGGCAATAACTTGATTTTCTGGCAGTTTGAAAGGTCTAGATACTCAAGCTTGCTGATATCTGTAAATGTTTCCTTCTTCATGGTCAAATTGTAGCAACATCGCAAATTCAGATGTTTAAGTCGAACTAGTTTCCCGAAGGAATTTGGAAGCTTACCCAAACTCCAGGAGTGAGAGAGATCGAGATGCTGGAGGTTTGTTAAGCACCCAAAAGAGTCAGGCAGTGATTCCATACATGGGCACCTTAAGTGCAGGTATTTCAGCGAGGGCAGGTGATAGAACTCTTCAGGCAAAGTTTCCAGTTTAATTGGTACATAATTCACAATCTTTTCGATGTGCTTCAGCTGCCCAATGGACTTCGGAAACTTTAAAAGAGGGGCATAAATATTCAACTCCCGCAATTCCAGAGGTGCCTGCAACCCAATGTTCATGTTTCAGTTTAACTATAAAATAAGACAGATGATGCATGATAATTTTTTAATCTACAAAATGCTTCAAGGTTGTTCGAGACCCCTGTACTGGAACACCAATGTTAGAGATAATTACTCCCAGTGAGATGCTCAGTTCCTAACAAGCAGTTAGATGAGTCTTAGTTCGAACTAAGACATAGTTGCATGTAGTCAGAGGCTTAAGTCTAAGTTAAAGAGTCTAAGTTTAGCATGTGATACTTCTATATATTCAGGCCTTTGGGTCCATTGTTATCATGAACTTTTATGTGAATAGCAAGTCGCAGCTTGTTCCTTAAAATTTATCATGGTATCAGAGCTTGATTAAGTCTCTTGGAAAGCGTATTGATCCAAGAGCAGATCCAAGCGTGTTGTATTCTTCCATAGCGAAGAGGGATCCTTCCATAGCAAAGAAGGCAGAGATCATTCGATCAAAGCCACGATCTTTCACCAATCAAGTGAAAGAATTGATCCAAGAAATTGGACAGAGATCTGGGTTCGAGTCTATTGCACAAGACTGAAATCGACCCGAGAAAGCTTTTAGATCCACAGATCTGAAGCAAATTCGTGAAGATATGCCCAGCCAATAAGAGAGATTGTTGGAGCAGTGAAGAAACTCCCACCGCAGTTGGAGTGTGTGAAGAAGGCAACCAAGCTTCTGCGTTGAAGGAGGTGCCATCTATCTGTTCATTGAAAAAGAGCAGATCCGCTTGCAAACTCTGAAGCGGTTGCGACCAGAGCTGAAAGATCCGTGAAGAGACAGTTGTCTAGAGGATCCGTTCCAAATCCACCAAAGGTGAAAAGGTGAAATCGCTGCTAGAGAATCCGTAGAAGAAGATGACTGCAGCGTTGGTGAATTTTTACATGTGAATAAATCGCATTAGAAGGAAATATCTGTTGAAGAAGAAGACCGCCTTAGAGGAAGCAAGACCGGCCGGGAGCCGCACCATTGAAAAAGAATTTGCTAAAGTAAAGAATTTGATCCGCCTGAGAGATAGCTATTGTGCAGAAAGTCATCACCGAGATCGATGAATCTGTTGTGAAGAAAGTTATAGCCAGATCTAGATCAAAATCGTGAAATACAATTTTGCCGGCCGTCAAGGGATCACTGGACGTGAAGTAAGCGTGACGAGAAAAGCTGATGTTGAGCCAGCCATTGTATAGCATTCCATCTAAGGAGCCGCCGCCATCACTCCTGTCACGGTAGAGAGTAAGAGGGACGAAATTGCATTGGCACGTTGAAATAAAAAAGGTTTAAGCTGCGATTTGAGAATTGCATGTTTCCCACTTCAAAAAGGGATCCGTCATAATTATCAAGGAGGACTAGTTGAAAAGTCAAATCCTTTAAAATCCAAGTAGAGGTGAAGTATTATTTTAAATCTTTGAACTTGTCATATTATAAGTTTCATGAAAGCTTCATAAAGGTTTTATAAAAAGTTCCTTTTACCTTCTTGTTAATTTTAATTTCAATTTCAATTTCAATTTTGAAAGGAATGATGGAAATTTAGTGAAAAAGCGTTGTTTCATAGAGTGTGAAACAAAGCCCATTTTTGGCTGGTTTCCATTTTGAAAAATTTATGAAGATTGAAGCACTCTCAAGTTTGGAACCTTTGCATAAAAGAAAGGTTGAAACTTCAAGTTGAAAAGAAGTATTGAGATCTTGCATTAAGGGGGTGCAAAGCAAACCCTATATTTTTTTTAGGGGGCAATAAGGAAAAGAGTATGTGGACTCAAGAAAGGGAGGTCATAGTCCTCAGTAAGCCTCGGCAGAAGGCAAATACACAAGTTGATAACCTCTTAGCAACAGAGGATGAAGAACTTGAACCAGAGTATGATGGTGATCACCTTTTTTATGAAGAAAGAGTGATAGTGCTACAACAAAAGAAGCTCCTTAATGAGTTGTTGTTTGGAATGGTAACCCTACTTGAAAATGACGATCAAGTGGATGATGTCTTTGTAGCAGTAGCAACTGAGGAGAATGAAGCTAAAGTAACAAGTTTCGAAGAAGATTTGGCATTCATTGAGGATTGGCTTGCAAAGTCAAAAGAAGTTGTAGATGACAACTTACATGCTATGTACCCAGTTGAAAAGCTGGAGGAAGAAACATGCAACAAGTACTTTGTAGGAAGCATTGAAGATGTTTTAGATCACTCGTTTTTCAACGAGAGCCAAGGAAAAAAGAAAAATCCATGCAATAACAAGAAGAGATATCCAGAGTTTAAAGAAGTCTGGAGCAGAAAGAAGAAGAAAAGCATTGAAAGCTTCAAAGTTTGGAGTAGAAAGTATGAGAAGACGCTGCATCAGCACATTGTAGCAAAGAAAGTCAAGATGAAGATGTTCTATAAGCCTAGCTGAGACATAGATCGGCAGGCAATCTTTTTTTATGAAATTCCTTAGAGGGAGTATGTTCTAGCTGCAATTAGATAGTATGTTTAGCGGTTGTAATTAAGGGAGAGTGTTAGAGATAATTACTCCCTGATCACATCAGTTAGAAGCAGTTAGATGAGTCTTAGTTAGAACTAAGACATAGTTGCATGTAGTCACATGCAACAGTCAGTTAAGTCTAATTTAAAGAGTTTAAGTTTAACATGTGATACTTCTATATATTCAGGACTTCAGGTCCATTGTTATCATTAACTTTTATGTGAATAGCAAGCTGCAGCTTGTTCCTTAAAATTCATCAATCAATAGCAATGATCTACCATAAAAGAGAAAGAAGGGAAAACAAACAAACAAAAAACTTTAGATTCTAACCTGAGAATCTCGTCGCCATAGTATGTCCAATTTGTTTCCCACCACGTCTAGAACCCTTAAATTCTTCATTGGAGTCCAGGAAGGCAGGCAAGAGTGGGGACAGTTATACCAGCGTAGCCATAGAAGATTTGATGACTTTACCCTCCTCACAATGTTTTGATCTTCAGTTGCAAGAAGTTGCAAGTTCTTGAAACGATATGGCGTAGCACTTTTGAACCATGACAAGTCCGTGTGTGGAACGTCCCGATTACGAATGATGGGAGGAACCGTGCCCATGCTACTGTCGTAGTCATCATTAATGACGCCAGGAACAGTCCTAATTCCTCGCACCTCGGTTGTTCCCTGTACATAAAATATTATACATAGCAACCAGATAACACACTCTTTCTGTTTAAATAAGTAAACTTTAAAACGTCGTTGATAAGGATACAAGTGTTTGAACAATTCATGAACTTACCTGGGATTGCAGCCACAAATCATTAATATTGTCTGTCGGTCGCCAAAGACGATGGGGCATTTCTTGATCAGCAATATCGCTTCCCAAATCCCTTAAGTGGTCATGCATTTGTATTCTATTTTCCCTGTCCAACTCCACGAGGCACTTATTCTCGAGATTTACAAGTCCCACCAAACCCTTCCAACCTGAACCGTCCCATATTCTTATTGCCATGTCCCTGTCTTCTCCAATGAAATAACAGGCGATGTCTAAGAAAATTTGCCGTTCCTCTTCATCTAGTGCATGGTAACTAATTTTAAGTCGCTTTTGAATCTCATCGGGAAGTTTTATTTGGCGAAGTTTCTCTAATTGGCCCTCCCAGTAAAACTTGTCATTCATTCCGCACAAAAGCGCCCCAAACACTTTCAAAGACAAAGGTAATCCATCGCATGCCCTTAAAAACTCATCTACAAGATCTTTGAATCCTAGCGGTGGATGAGGCTGGCAGAAGGCGTACGAACAGAATAGCTGTCGGGAGTGCTGTTCACTTAGGCCTGTTAGCTTATAGATTGCCGACTTTATTATTCCTGCTCTTATGAGGACATCCTTGTAACGAGATGTATGTAACCAAAATTAAGCTATCGGAACCAAGGACATCTCTTAATGGCAAAAATGCATCCAGCTGATCGACATGATCAACATCATCTAAAACAACTAGAGCTTGAGAAGATGAAAGATACCTTCTAAGCATCTCGATGCCTTCGGCAATGCTATCTATTTGCAGTTCCAATTGAGTTAAGTCCTTGAGAAGTTTGCTTTGCAAGGAATTTAAAGACCTTCTACCTGCGGTCTCTCTTACATCAAATAAGAAGCAGCATTTGTCGAAATAGGAACTCGTCCTATCGAACAATTCTTTGGCTAGTGTTGTCTTCCCTACTCCACCTAAGCCCACGATTCCCAAGAGCTGGGCTTTCCCACTCTTCCTCTGCTGCCATGGCAATGCGATTTCAAAATCCTCTACTTTTTCTTTCAGGCCAGTTGGGTATCTCGCCACATTCAAGGCTGTTTTTCTGAGCTTTTTAAGCACGTATGGTACTACCTTATCCAAAAGCTTCCCCTCATCGTTGGAGATTCACAACAAAACAAACAAAACATTAGATCAATGCAACTTAGGTTAATAGTCACAGAGGAAGAGGGAGAGTTCTAACCCTTTATAAGTCTCGAGCTCCAAACCGCTTAAGATCGAAACATCAAACAGGGCTTTTCTCCAATTATCAAGTGTTTGGAGATCATATCTGCATTTCTCTTCAGGAATACTCAGGGCTCGAGCATACCATCCATCTTTGTTAGTCCATCGAAGATCGGAAGGCTTCACATTATAAAAGACGGGAATGACAGTGGCCATAGACTTCAATATAAGGACGAGCTCATCTAGACACCATTTTGAATCTGCATATCCAGGGGATAAAACGGCGATATGAACAGAGGCAGTTTTGATAGCCCCTTCAATTTGACAGGTTAAGTACTCTCCGGCCTCCAATTCCTCCCTGTCAAGGAAATATTGTAATCCATGTGAAAGAAGGCGATAATAAAGATGGCTAGCAAAAGTGTTTTTGATGTCCGGGCCACGATGATTGATAAATACATCGTAGTTGTAAGGATAATTAATAGTGGTAGTAGTGGAGCTGGAGCTGTTATGGACGAAAGGAGTGGATGTTTGCAGATCTGCCATTGAACGCAAACAATAAGGAAATGATGAAGACGTAGATAGATAGATGCAGAGTAAGTGGATGAAGGTAGATAGATAGATGCACAGCAAGTGGATGAAGGTAGGGCGAGTCACCTCCCTGACTGAAATCTACAATCTACTTATAGTACTCCATATCTCTGCTGCAACACAAAACAAAACAGCAATAGGCTCCAACGATAATCTCTGCCTCCAACATTTCGTGGTTCTTTCATTGCATTCGTACTTTTGAACAAGTCTCCGTTACGCGTTTACGTCCAACGAAACTAGACTTTGGGTCAAGCCCCAAAAGAGTAGACTTTGGGTCAAGCCATTAAAAATATGTGAACCCACCACTCATACTTTTGATCCGTCCAATTCTTTTTAACCACTCCCAACTTCCAAGCTCGGCCATGAGTTTGTCGCCGCTTAATTCCACGCTTTACTCGCTTTCTTTTTGGTCCATCTAAATTCCAGGATTTCGTTCCGAAAGGAAGAGCACTGGAAATAGTAGTTCTTCGACTTTCCACCATCAAGAGACTTGCCATGAAACTTCCTCCGCAAGTTCACAAGGAAAAAATACTCGATTATGGTGTACTTAATTTTTGGTCTCTAGAATTCGAATTTAAGAGTGGTGGTTCTATTATTAGTGCATTTAATCAGTGGTTTCGATTATGGTGTATTTAATTATTGGTCTCTCGAATTTAAGAGTGGTGGTTCTATTATTAGTGCATTTAATCATTGGTTTCTTGAATTTAAGAGTGGTTAATAAAAACATAGCCTTTAATGTTATTACTCCAGAGATGTAAACCATTAATTAGCTAAAATCCAATGGTTAACTGTATTTAATACTGCAATGGGAAATGCATATTTAACCAATCTCCGTCCATCAATTAAAAAGACAAAATTCTGTTGGGCATTAAGCTCACATATATTATAAATATGTAATGACAGAAAACAAGAATGTATATATATTATAAATATGTAATGACAGAAAACAAGAATGTATAGTAGATTTACATAGAACAGCAATCACACAAGAGAGATGGAAATTTACGTGGTTCACCCATTGAATGTGGACTACATCCACAGGACAAGGGCAGCCAGTGTTTATTCATCATCAACAATAGTTTACAAACCATCCCGGAGAGAGCTTAAAGCCCCAGCTCAATATCTGCCTCAATGGGCCACATATTTAAGCAATCCTTCAGTTATGTGTAACTGATTATACCGTTGGTTAAACCACCGTGAACCAACTTGACCTCAACCGTCAATTGGTTGTCACATTCCAACAATCTCCACCTTGACAACAATTTACCTGATGCCATGCCCTTGTCCATTTGTGCTTCTAAATATCAAAGCACCCATTTCACTGCTTCACCTGGATTTCTCATGTATCCACCGACAACACCAACCGCATGTAAAAAATCGCATCTCATACATCACACCAGCATACCACACACGAGACATATAACCCTTTTCTTCATTACATAGACATCAACCTGAAGAAAGCTTATGATGCTTACCGGTTTCACTGAATATCGTTATCATGTACTCATCCTATGATAATCAAAACTTACCATCAATCCGTCTCTTGTATAGTGTTTGTACATTTACGCTCAAGATTGTTTTACAGCTCCTTGATTTTTCATCTTGAATGTCCAACCGAACCAACCTGTTGATCTTATGCATGTGCTTGTTTCAAGCATAACGCCAACACCAAGATAGTGAATACCATAAACCCAATGGATATACCCAATTCTTGTAAAACCTGGTTCACCATGAAGAAATCAAAACATCTTGTACCAAATGCTCTTCAAGCATACAACGATTACCTTGAGCTTGCAAACAAAATCTTTCTATGCAATCCTGAGCACCTTCTATGCTCCACCTCGAACTTTGCATTCGAAAACCTTAGCCAAATCCCGCCAAGACAACCAAATGAGCCTTTACCGCTCACCTTCAGGTCTATTACATCGGAGTTAACCAAGTCTTTAAAATAGGCTTTATTATATGTAATCTCATGGGAAAAAAACATAGATGCACAACCAACTCATGCCCTACACCTTTTAGTTTACCTAAATCTATGTTTTCATAGGTAATATGCCCAGTTACATGTAAAAAACTAAATTTTACAACTCCAAAATTAATAAAAATAATTTCTATTCTTTTGTTTTTTTTTATAATAATGACGAACTCCACCGTCACCATTGCTACCATTTCTCTCTTTACCCCGCACTTACAAATGCCACCAATACTCTCTTCCAAAAATATTCCAAAATCTTTACACAAGAAATTAGTAAACCAAAAATAACCTTTCCACTCACAAGATGCAAGCTTCTTTCTTCTTTCTGGTTCTTCCAGGGCTCCGATACCACTGGTTGGGCATTAAGCTCACATATATTATAAATATGTAATGACAAAAAACAAGAATGTATAGAGCAATCACACAAGAGAGACGGAAATTTACGTGGTTCACCCACTGAATGTGGGCTACATCCACGGAACAAGGGTAGGCAGTATTTATTCATCATCAGCGATAGTTTACAAACTATCTCGGAGAGGGCTTAAAGCCCCAGCTCAATATCTGCCTCAATGGCCCACATATTTAAGCAATCCTTCAGTCATGTGTAACTGATTATACCGTTGGTGAAACCACCTTGAACCAACTTGACCTCAACCGTCAATTGGTTGTCACATTCCAACAAATCCTTCCAAGATAATTGAGCGAATAGGGAGCGGTTAATGACATTCAAATATGTCATGACACTATCGGTTTCAAAGTCTTCATCAACAACGAATGCGTATGGAATAAGCATGAATGACATTCAAAGATGGCATGGCAAGACTGGTTTCAAAGTCTTCACCGATAGGGATGAGAGAAATTACAGAATGGATAGTGAAAGACCCAAAATCTTCATTTCCTTACATATTTACCAACGGTCAGCTCTGTACAATTTCGATGGGAGATTCATGTTATTGTACACTGGTTTCGGACAATCTTTTATGGTTTCATTGCTGGGTAGTTTATATGGGCCATCGTCGGGCAAGATGATGTGATCCGTCAGTGGGTAGGTTTTAATTTCTGTAAATTTAAGGTTTTGATTTGTTTAAAATGAAGTTGTCGAAGTGTTCCACGGGCGAAATCGTACTGGCTACGTTTTCTATTTCCTATTTCCGGCTTATTGCTGCTGTCTACTCTGGATGCCGTATCCGTTAACGTCAACTTCACCAATTGGAGGCATGGTCAAAGATGAACTTACACTACATCATTTAATGGATGCGAAATTTCAAATTTCAAATTTCAAATATTGTAATGGACCGCCTTCCATTTGTCTCCGAAACCTGGTGGTGGTGGAAGGCTGGAAGCCGTCATTTGCTGCTGCTCTTCTCTTATGTTCAGATCTCTCTGCTGAATAATTGCACACCGTTTGTTATATAAGCAGCATATTTAATCTTCTCATTCATTTCAATGATTTTTCTATAGTTATTCCATTGATCCGGTATTACCCGGTATTACCCATAGTAGTATAATTCTAGTATAAATATAGATACATATACATTTGATACAGAAAAAAATACATCATGAAAATATCCAGTACAAATAAAATACGGAAAGTAGCTTGCTTATATATAATATTTTTAAATAAATATTCACAAATATACTATAAATATATATAATTATTTATATAATAAAATTTAACATATATTTAAAAAACAAAAATATAAAATCTCAACAACCTGGGATATGGAAGTGTGAGAGAGGGCAACTACTTATTTATGGTTATTTTAATAAGTAAGCATGAAATTGAATGGTATTTTTGTTTTATAATATTTAAATAATTAATGTTTTTTTTTTTTCTTTCTTTAAATTGGTTTTCAAAATTTAATTCTCTACTAATAATCTATATTCATATTACACTTACACTAAATATTTTTATTCCAAATTTCCGTACATGAAGTATCAATACCACAGAATTATGCTACTATCATATTACCTAAATACTAGAACTATATAAAAGAGCTGCAGCATTCAACCCTATGATTTCTATGCTTGCAGTAATTTCAGACTGATTTGTTACTTGGGACTGATATTTATTTATGGAAAGATACTATTTTTTCTGCAAGTGTATAGTCCTTTTTTATGAAATTTTTGGTTCAGTTCACTCGTTTATCTACGCGACGAATTGGGCAAAATTAGGTTAAATTTAGAAACAATTTGAATTGGCCCAATGAAAGATGGTCAATTCGTTGCTGGGTTAGCGATTGTTTATTTCAACTAATTGGGCAAAATTAGGTTAAATTTAGAAACAATTTGAATTGGCCCAATGAGATATGGCCAATTCGTCGCTGAGTTAGGGATTGTTTATTTCAACGAATTTTATGATTAAATAGCGTAAATTGTTGAACTGTTGCAGCATTCAAACCGCGGATTCCTGTACTGGCAGTAATTTTCGGTCCATTAGTTATTTGGCAGAGGCTCATTTCTAATTTACAGTTTTTCTTTAGTTTTTTCATTGAGGAGAGAGTTAAAACAAAATAAAAATCAAAGGATGGAATTCAATGGCTTATCCTCTGAAATTGAAATTAGCAATGATTTCTGTTAATTGTTTTACAGTTCATATTCACATATTTTCCATCCGTGCTAGAAAATGAGTGATGCCTTAATCGGAAAAATGTTGGTCATAATCCGGATCTCCTACAACCCGCAATCCTTCCCTGCTTTTTCTCTCCGTGCTTGGAGAAGAGATAGCCTTTTTTTTCTTAGTGATTTTATTTTTTATGGGATGGGATTGAAGGTTTTGGTCTCACAAAAATTCAAATGAGTGCGTTGCAATTGCATTCAAAGCTTCATCTCTCTTTCTGGCAATTTGCAATTTAAATAGTGCTTTTTTAGGCGGCTTCAATTTCTTGCATCGATGAACCTCCAGGAAATTAAACTTTCGTTTACAAACATTGTTGGACATGGGTTTATCCTAGGGGAAATCTTCAACTTCCTTCTACAAGCATTGTAATATATTATATATATACTACCAAAACCTACATACATTTCATCTCGCTGATGTAATTAGCAGTTATGGCAAACTTGAATTTGTACAGGCGGCATTTCTTCCAATTCCTTTGCTTATACCAGTTTCTTTTATACATTATGCATTAAGGAGAGTGTTTCCAATGGGTTACTTTTTAATTTGAAGAAGTGAAGACCGATGGTTACTTCAGCACGTGAAGATAGGTTTTGAACCATTTATATATTTGTATTCGATTTTTTCATAAAATTTTTAGATGTTTTTACATTTGAATTCTGTATATAAAATTAGTTTTTAAGAATAGCAAAGTAGTATGATAAAAGGAATTACAAAGACTTAAAAAATGTTCACTCGTCAAAAAGCCAAAAAGGCTTATTTGTTGTTTCATCTCTATAAAAGAATGAGTGGTCTTTATATTTAGTGGATATTACAAGATTTCAAGTTTTTTTTTTTTTATTCATATTTTACAAAAAAATTATTTATTTGTTAAAATTGAATTTACAAAGGATATATATATATATATATATATATATATATATATTAAAAAATAATAATTTAATATAAATGAAATATATATTATATATATTTGTAAATGATAATAAAATTTCATATGATAGATGTTGAATTCACTTAAAAGATCTAAATTTAAATAATATTCGAGAAGTTGTCAATAGTTTACTCTAATATTGACCTTAAGTTAGTGAGAAATAAATAATAATTTGGAATTACTATTTTATTTTGAAAAAAAATTGATAGAATTCCAAAATAACATAGAAAAAATGTTTTATTTTAAAAATTAAACAAAATTACTAAACTAAGGGTTATACAAATTGTCATTTTATAAACAACGTTACATAGCACTCTTTTTTATACAAATTACATTGCTAATAAATCCAATTCCGAGGTGCAAACCTCTCCTTGAATAGCTCCTTGAGTGCAATACCTTAGCCACCTAATCTTAAGCTCTAAAGTCTCTAGTTTAAGTCTCATATTTAATTTTTACTTTGTATTGTTCTTTTTTGTTTATGGCCGACATAATATTTATTACTTTTTACTTTGTATTATTATTTTTTGTTTACTTTGTATTATTTTATTAGTGGGCAAACACTAAACAAACACTTTAAAGTCTCATATTTACTTTTTACTCTTAATAACAAAATAGTAAAGTCTTTAGTTTAAGTCTCATATTTACTTTTTACTTTCTATTATTATTTTTTAAACACTCACAAACACTCTAAAGTCTCATATTTACTTTTTACTTTGTATTAAAAGTAAAAAGTAAAGTCTCTAGTTTAAGTCTCATATTTCCGACATAATATTTACCACCTAATCCTAAGCTCTAAAGTCTCTAGTTTAAGTCTCATATTTACTTTTTACTTTGTATTAAAAGTAAAAAGTAAAGTCTCTAGTTTAAGTCTCATATTTACTTTTTACTTTGTATTATTATTTTTTAAACACTGGACAAACACTCTAAAGTCTCATATTTACTTTTTACTTTGTATTAAAAGTAAAAAGTAAAGTCTCTAGTTTAAGTCTCATATTTCGGACATAATATTTACCACCTAATCCTAAGCTCTAAAGTCTCTAGTTTAAGTCTCATATTTACTTTTTACTTTGTATTATTCTTTTTTGTTTATGGTCGACATAATATTTACCACTTAATCCTAAGCTCTAAAGTCTCTAGTTTAAGTCTTATATTTACTTTTTACTTTGTAATATTCTTTTTTGTTATGGCGACATAATATTTATTACTTTTTACTTTGTATTTTTTTTTTTTGTTTACTTTGTATTATTTTGTTACTCGACAAACACTCGACTAACAAGATCTCCCCCAAGTTGTAGAGCACCTCTTGGTGTAATGATAGAAAACTTATTTTAAAAAATAAAAATAATTAAAATTTCAAGATACCTTAGAAGCAATGTTTTATTATGTTCGTAACATCTTGTATTAATTTTGGACATATTAGTTCATTAATACATAAATTTGCATTAATACATAAATTTGCATAGTTTTACAAAGTTAAACTTTCATAAAGCATCTTGAAGTTTGGAGCGGGGAAACCAATCTACATGTGTCTCCTTATTACGTCACCAGTCCTAAATTGCTATGTAATAGAAGAACAAAACCTCGATTATCATTTGTTATCTACGGAACATTTTCCATTTTGCCTCTAAGGGATCAATAGATTTTTGCAAAGATCAGCTCCCATAGTTTAGATTTTTATTTATTTATGTGAATTATTTGCAAATTCATATTTGTTGGTTTGCTAATGGCTTGGAGGGAGCAACGTCATTGTTGGGAACTGTAGCGGGTGTATGGCGGCATACCGATGCCATCCTTCTGCAGCTCTTCATGCATGTACATGTACATATTCATTATAATTGTCCCTTTCTGCATCGATTGCTTCTTGTTGTCCACAGTTTCCATGGTCTTCGTGGTGGAAAGCTTGATCCTGGCATTGATAGAGGTTACGGGTTGTCGAGAGATGGTGCTTAGCTATTGTTTCTACATCGCCTGTCCATGCGAATACATGGGTTTCCAGGTCAGGCTTGAACCTGATTCAGGTTCCTCGTCAGTTTCGCCATTCTCGAAAATCGAAGCGAGGGTTTGACAATTTTTTGATGGAAGCAAGATTAAATGGTTTCAGTACATGCCCCACAGAATGATTTGCACAGCTGCAAGATTTGGGATGGCTTCACGTTTTCAAGGTTTGGGTTAGGGTTTTTCAGGGGTGCTAGAGACGCTTTGAATGCAGTTTGCATTGTATTTTGTATGGTTTAGTGTCTCTTGGCAGCGGGTGAGGTGTGAAGAGGATTTATTTTGCTAGGTATCGAAATGCTTTGTGTCTCCATTCTGGTTCTTCGTTCGTTGAGAGATTTTCCAGCTCTGGTTTTCTGTGGCTTTGGGTTGTTTGGAGGGCCTCTAGTCTGGACTGTTTGAAGTGAGCAATTAATGTGTGGGGAGTTAATGCAGTTTGATGGGAATATATTGCATGTGGCCAAGGGAAAGGGGTGCGTTTGTGATCTTATTTTGGCCCTAGATGATGTAGCTTGTGTGCTTGATCGATCCAGAACAAAGCGACAGTGGAGGTGGTTGTAGGGGCATGGTGGTTCAGTTTTTGCTTCTTGTGAGAAAAGAAATAGGAAAAAAAATGAGGTCATGGCTCTACTTTTTAATAAAAATGTATGTCGTTGTGCGTGCTTGTTTTGTGATTTTGTTTGTTGAAATATTGCTCGGTGGTTTAATTAGGGTTTTAGTAGTTTGTTTAGGGGTTTACAACCACCTGTGTTGTGTTTCTTTGCGTTGAGAGGTGATTTAGGATAAATGTCATGGGGGTTTGACTTGGGGCTTACAAGGGTGCTAATATTCCAAATTCATCCAGGGCTTGACATGTACTGCTAATTTTTTATTCATGTGTACAGGGAAACTGAGCCTTGGTGAATGATCGCTAAAGGTGAACTCATGATCTATGGGGATGTTGCGTGGGTATCTAACAATATACATACTTTTCAACTTATTTTGTTTTGGTTTGCTTTTCTCATTTGTGAGATGTGTTGTGTGGGTACATGAGTATAATGATAAACACCTTCCTCTTATGTATAACTGGTTATATAAGTAAGTGTACGTGATAATAAATAGCTAATACATTTTACATTTTAATTGGATATTAAAATTTTATATTAATGCTTCATATGAATTTTGTCAAACTTGCTCATTTATCCCCACAGATTTATACGAATCGTGTCAAACTTGCTATTATCTCCATAGGTTTATATGAATTGTGTCAAACTTGCTAATTTATCTCCACTGATTTATGCTTTGTTGAATTGAACATGTGTCATTAACAGAAAATCTATAATCCAACGTTTATGATTTGAGCTTGGGGCATTAACACGAAACTCCCTAAATAATGAATCCTCTTATTTTTTTCCCAAGTTGTTAGTGATATTTTCTTAAAATTTGAATAATATTATTAAATATACAAAGTAGATTTTTTAGGAACTTGAATACTGTCATTAAATATATAAAGTATCGTTTTGTACGAAGAGCATGAAGCAATCAGGAAGCAAAAAACTGGAGCTCAAAGGTTGGAGTGGAGTGATTACAAGTCAATGGCATTTTCTCAGTGTTTAGGCAAGAAAAACAACCCATTTCTTGTTTCCTCTTCACATGCATTCCTCCCCAACTTTATTTTCCATGCATTGCAAATAATTTTTTGTTGACAAACAAGGATTGTTCAAAGTTATTTGGTAACCGCAGGTTATCAGTGAGACTCTCGGAATTGCCAATATAATTTCAGGCGTGTTTAGAAGAGCCTTAAGTGATGTCGAAATTAAAGGTATGGATGAATCACCGTGTGGTATACATATTGAAGAAAGTGATCATATGCATTATTGTTTTCATGATATACTAGTAGCATCAATACCTGATCTGACCTAACTTCCAATTTTGATGTTGATTAGTTTTCAATATTCCCCAAGATTGGCTGGTTTTTCCATGTTTTAGAGCTGTCCATCTAGACTAAGAATTTATTTTACTATCACCAATTGTTTTCATATATACAAAGTTTACATATCAGGTTTTAAATGCTTCCTAATACTATCATATAGATTCATATTATCCTGAATTTATTAAACATGGAGAAAGACCAAATCACTATCATACCCTAAATTTATTAAGCATGCAGAAAGGGCTAAAAGAATTGGAGATACAAATGTCTATTTTTACATAATGATAAGTTTTTATTTTAAGTCTTTTTCCCATCCCTACAACAATAGGGATTATGAATTTACCTTATAATTATTTCAATTTTGTTTTCAAACATGTTCAATGATTTCAGGGAAACCATCCATCTACAACCTCTGGAAGCGTCTTTAGTATTTACACCTTTTGCGGGGGGGGGGGGCTCGCCTGTGTCCGGGCTATGAACTAGCAAGAGTTGAAATCTCAGTGTTTCTTCATCATCCAGTGACTCTATTTAGGTAGGATTTATATGGATCTCTCATTTACCATCTTGTATGTTGGTATCTAAGTTTAGAAGATAGATATAATTTTTCTTATAAGGACAGTATGGGCAGGATCTCATCCCTTACCTAACACGTCTCCACTAATTCCTCAGTCACACGAGGAACCTCACTAAAAACATCAAGAACTGGAATTGATTAAGAAGGCTGAGAGGCGAAAGAGCAATATGGATTGAATGAAGAGAAAACTGAATAACAATGAGTGGCTTAATTGCACGGTTATTTTCTAGGGTCTCTGGGTTTCATTATGTCCCCTGGTTCTGAGCAAAAAATGTAGATTTTCTCTTTGTTTGTTGGGCAGATTGCTGGCAGTTGCATGGAATTAGGGCATACCAGCTTTTATTCATGTGCTCCAATTAGAAAATGTCAACTTGTTTATATTGTATATGCATAATTTACTTGTCTGCTATTTATGCATAATTGATTTGAATGCTAGGTTAGTTTACATTTCTATTAGTTAATATAATATTTATATTGTATATTTTAGTAGAATATTTACATTTCTATTAGTTAATGAAATATTTATATTGTATGTGGGATTTACAATTCAACTTAGTTATTGGAATTGGAAATTTACATAGATTTTAAAAAATGTGTCGTAAAGCCCTTTTTATTTCTAATTTCCCCGTCTTGTGTCTATAAACAATTGGTGATATTATGAGTAGTGGCTGGCATTTTTCCAGGTTGGTTTTTGTGTTTCTAGCGGGAATTCCTTTTATTTTAGGACATGGGATGTGATCTTAAACATCCTTGCAATTTGATATATAGCTCGAACATTGCAATATTAACACTATGTTTCTATTGAAATGCCACAAGAACATGCTTTTCTAGATTTTTTGTCACTGTCAAATGATTTATGCTCATCACTTCTCGTGTTATTATGCACTTATACCAAATTAAATAGCCCATGTTGCAAATTGTGCTTTTGGTTTTGAACATCATCTGTAGTATTGAGTATTTTTGCAGTTTGATCATGAAACTTACTCACTGCATTTAGTTCCTGATGTTTCAAAATGTGAATCCATCTTACAACATGCACTGTAATATTTAGTATATTCGCAATTTGGTCATATGACTTGAATATTGCATCACTAATAGTATGTTTTTACCACAATGTCAAAAATGCATGCATTTCTCTTTTTTTCTTTTTTGTCACAATGTCAAACAACTAATGACAAGAACGAAAAAAACATCTTGCAGGTACAGGGAATAGGGAATATTGAAAGCCAAAAAATGTGTCCTCGCCACTGTTTCATAGATTGTGTAATAATTGCAACCGGATCATGCTCCATAACTGTACTTCTTGCACAAGTTGCAAAGAGGTTGTGGCATTCAAGTATAAGCATTGCATAGAATGCATACCAGAAACAAATGACGAAGTAGTGGATTGCACATTGCAAATGCCAGAGCTGGCACAATATTGTTAGGGAATTACAGCAATCTCTTATGAGTACTACCCAAAAGCATGCAGTCAATGTTGTTCCATTTACACAGGCTATGTCTAGAAGGCCATTTTACACTCGCAATAGACTATAGAGTTGTTCGCTCAAAAAATTCTAACGAATGAAATATGTATCGGATATTTTGATATTATAGTCCAGAATGACAAACAAACAAAAAAAACTATAGGTTTCCCGAAAACTTAGAATATATATACATATATATCTATATTTTAGATACTGGTATACTTTTCCAGAATTATGCTTTGCACCCATGTTGCACTTACATGTATTTTGGACACTTGTATACTTTTACAAAGGTTTGTGTTACATCTATGCACTTACACAATGTAACACATTTATGAAAAATTAGACATATACATATATTTTGTGCACTTGGTTGTTTTACCAAGGCACTGTTTTGCATTCTTGCACATGAAAAATGCTATACGGTTTCGTTTTTTTGTTTTTTCCTTTGCAATGTTGTTTCCTTCAAAAGAACTTTCCTCCTACTCCTATTGTCTCCTTCACACGTAGAAAACGTTTTTGGTTTTTTATATATGTATATGAATGCAAAATATGGTTGTAGCGTAATGTCCTCTTTTTAGGATCTTTGCGTAGCCATATAGGATTCAAAATATTTTTCCCTTGTGCATCTAGAAAATGTTATTGTTTCTGTGATTGTATCTTAATGTCCTTCTCTTTTCTGCATGTTTGTTTTTCCATACAACATTCAAACTTCAAAATGTTATGTTCTTATACTAATAAATGCATGGAATCTTTCCAAAACTTCACTTTCCAGCTCTTGCATTTGCAAACTCTATTTTTCATGCTCTGTCACGGACATTGCTGCATGCAACTCTTGTTTTGAAAAGTAAACTAAACTACTAAACTAAGGATTATACAAATTGTCATTATATACTTACATAACCATACCATACATGATACTTTTATTTACACATATTACATGACTAATAAAAATTTTAAAGTATTGATATATTTAAAGTTTTTTTTATTTTACTTTCAAAGTTAAAGTGCAAAGTAATTCAATTGCATAATGACAACTTCATTAATAATTATTTATATTTAAGATATTTTTTAATTAAAAAATAAAAAAACAATTATTTTAAATGATGATGAATAATACTAAGATAAATTATTTTTAATATGTATATTTATTAAGAAAATAAATTTATAAATATGAAGTTTA
Source organism: Larix kaempferi (assembly GCA_027924585.1). Classification (NCBI taxonomy): domain Eukaryota; kingdom Viridiplantae; phylum Streptophyta; class Pinopsida; order Pinales; family Pinaceae; genus Larix; species Larix kaempferi. Next base: position 4,817,455 of record BSBM01000319.1, read on the forward strand.
AATTTTTTTAGCAATTTTATGAAGGATATAATTTCAATTTAGATATATGTGTGAATATTTTTCCAAAGATAACAAGGAAAATTAGTCCATGAGTGAAATTTCACGGCAAATATTTTCACCCCAAATAATTTTAAGATTGTCCAACTCCAAATTTCATATAAAACCCGTTAGACATTGATTTTCTATTAATAATAATGTTGTTTTTCCATTTTAAATCATCTATATTTAAGAAATATTATTTTGATCTTCTAAATTGAGGTTAATGATCTCCTTGTGATTTTAATTTTCTCAAATTCTTTATTTTTTTCATTGTAATAAGACTTTTTAGTACTTCATGTTAGTTATCTTATTCTTCTAAATAAGGTACCTAATCATATCCATCTCTTCTGAATGGGTGGAAGACCAACATCAAAGAGGAGGATTAAATAGAGCGCATTGCTTTTGATTTCAACAATGAATTTTAAAATGTTTGATGGATTTTCTTGTACTCAACCTTCTTTATCGATTGCCAAATTGCATCTCTATGCTATCTTATGCAAACTTGATCTTCATGATCCTTGTAGCAGTCTATAGCATGGCTTCTTTCTCAATTTCCATCTTGAGCAATTTCTTTGTAATTTCATCAATCCTTCCCTTTTTACTTGATTATTGTTAAGATGATTTATAAATGTTGTAGTCGCAAACTTCACAACCATACAAGATTATGTGAGTAACAAGTGTTCCAAAGAGAAATTTATTTTCTATGCTAAAACTAAATATTTAATGATTTAAACTTTCCATCATCCTTTAATCCTTGTTCTCAACACTATATTTTTGGTGAGCATGTGATGAAACTCCAAGATACTCGCACAAATTAACTTTGTCTACATTGTCAATGTGATACAAAAACTTAAGTGATCTTGGATTTCATTATTATAACCTTTTAGTTATTAGTATTTATTGAAATTACAAGGCTAAAACATCAATATTTTAGAATTCCTTATTACTCATAAAAGTCAAAGGGCGCCTTTACAAAAGAAAAATATGGTGGAGAAACATATGGATGATTATTCCAATATAGCCTGTCTCTTAAACTTGCCTCTAATTTTCCTGTATAAACACAAAAAATGGTAGGAGACAAGGAACATTCTTTGAAATGTCTATATTAAAATTAATTTCTTCTAACAAGTCCTCATTATTCATGGACATAGAAATAGGTTTCTCATACAATCTTACAACTAAGAAGGAATATTTAGATGTTTTAATCTATCCTAAAGGTTGTTTCTAGGCACAATATAAAAAAATTCATATTTTCAATAAAGGAGCACAAGTTATTGAATTTATTATTTTGACAATACTTGTAATAATTGAAAGAATAACTACATGGTCCACTATTGAATGATAGCTTCTCAAAATATCTTGGTCTGTAGCCATTTTTCCAACTTTCTAACCATATGATAATCTTATTTTTAACAATAATTCAATTTAACTTTGTTCATATATGACAACTCATGAGGTAATGTGGGGATACCCACCACTTGTTTAGAAGAGGCTTCACAATAACGTTCTAGGGACAACTCCTTTCCCCCACTTGATGAAGGTTCTTAGTGGCCAAACATAGGATATATACCTTATAGGCGACTATCATGGGAAGCCGATGGTACCTGGATCAAATTTCATTGGTCGTTGGTACCCCTCATTATAAATGATCCACTGTTAGCTTCGCAGGTCATCTCCAACAGGTTCACAACCATCGACACGAGAGCCTTTGGAAGTCCCAGTTACAATTTGAGTGGAAAGACTCTAGGTCATAGGGACCTATTTACATTTTATGTTGTGAATACATTATGCATTCAACATTCTCATTGAATCAGAGTTAGTCTTTTAGTTATTAGTATTTATTGAAATTAGAATGCTAAAACATCAATATTTTAGAATTCCTTATTACTCGTAGATGTCAAAGGGCACCTTTACAAAAGAAAAATATGGTGGAGAAACATATGGATGATTATTCCAATATAGCACGTCTCTTAAACTTGCCTCTAATTTGCCTATATAAACACAAAAAATGGTAGGAGACAAGGAACATTCTTTGAAATGTCTATATTAAAATTAATTTATTCTAACAAATCCTCATTATTCATGGACATGGAAATAGGTATCTCATACAATCTTACAACTAAGAAGGAATATTTAGATGTTTTAATCTATCCTAAAGGTTGTTTCTAGGCACAATATAAAAAAATTCATATTTTCAATAAAGGAGCACAAGTTATTGAATTTATTATTTTGACAATACTTGTGATAATTCCAAGAATAACTACATGGTCCACTATTGAATGATAGCTTCTCAAAATATATTGGTCTTTAGCCATTTTTCCAACTTTCTAACCATATGATAATCTTATTTTTAACAATAATGCAATTTAACTTTGTTCAGATATGACAAATCATGAGGTAATGTGTTTATGTTCTCTCACGGGGGATACCCACCACTTGTTTAGAAGAGGCGACACAATACCGTTCTAGGGACAACTCCTTTCCCCCACTTGATGAAGGTTCTTAGTGGCCAAACATAGGATATATACTTTATAGGTGACTACAATGGGAAGTCGATGATACCTAGATCAGATTTCATTGGTCGTTGGTACCACTCCCAGTGCCCTTCATTATAAATGATCCACTATTAGCTTCGTGGGTCATCTCCATCAGGTTCACAACCATCGACACAAGAGCCTTTGGAAGGCCCAGTTACAATTTGAGTGGAAAGACGCTAGGTCATAGGCACCTATTTACATTTTATGTTGTGAATACATTATGCATTCAACATTCTCATTGAATCGGAGGTAGTCTTTTAGAGAGAATTTGAATTGGCTTGAAAGGATTCGAATTGGTCTCTAGTCACTTCTTCTTGGATTTTGGTAGTTGTTCTCTTGGGAATTTGAATGCCTCTGGATGGATTCGAATTGCCTCCTTGCACGTAGCTACAAAACCCTTTTGTAATGCAGGAGATTGTAGACCTATGATGGTGATTGAATACTGATTTATACCAGTGTGGAGACTGTTTAGATTTCCTATTGAACACAAAAGTACCTCAAGGACCATTATTTGTCTCTAATCTGGTCACGTGAATCTTGAAGGTGGATGGTGATGTCTCGAGGGACTGGTGTAGTGAAGGGAATCCCATTGCATCAGGTAGTGTTGATGCAAAGAAAGTCAGTGGTGAGGAAATGTGTCATGCTTCTCAAGTTCTGTGGCATGATTTTCTTGTGATGGAAATGTATAGTTCTTTCTCAGGATGTATGGCCTGAGTTTCATGTGATGTAAATGTATTGTACTTTCTCAGGATGTATTGCTCGAGTTTCCTGTGAGGGAAATGTATTGTATTTTCTCCGGTTGATCCTAGGAGGGCGCAACCATATGGTCTGGTTCGACCACTTATGATAATTTCTAGGTTATGAAACCTATACCATGGCATCCGAAGTTATTTTTCCAATAAGGTGCACCTTTTGTTTCATTGAAAAATATTTCTAAATGGATAAGATATAGTTGTTTTATTGTGGCAATTTTTTCCTCACGATGATGGGAAGGGCGCAAATATATGTTCTAGTTCGCTTATTTATGAGCATATCTGGGTTATGAGACCTATTCCATTTCATTCATAGAGACGTTTCCAGTAATTAATACGTTTTGTTTCATTGAAAAATATTTATGTATGACTGATATATAGTTATTTTTGTGTGGCAGTGTTCTTGGTGTTGAGATGAGCGCACCTACCTTTTTGGTTGAGAGTACCTCTGCTTGTGGATATATGGTATCAACTTGGGGGTGAATGTCATGTTAATAGATTGATGAGCCTGGAATGTCTAAGACTGGGTGGAACGTTTTCATGTCGTAGCTAGTTTCTCTTATTAGAGATAAGTATTTCATTATGCATTTAGCTACTATTTTATGGATGCATGTGTGCCCATGGAGGCTGATTTTATATCTGTTATGTTATGCTACAGATTCAATTTTTTTCTTGTGTTATATGAATGATTTAGTAGTTTTAAAATGGCGTCTCGTATAATATATTTGTTTTATGTGTTATTGCAGCACGTGGATGTTATTTTGCTTATGCTTGTGGCAGCCAGTAGATATAGTGTTTAGGTTGCTTACATGGTTGTAGATGGCAACTTCGGATCTGATATTATATATGTTGAATTGGTTGTGGTTTGGTGTCTTAAGTATGATCTATTTATTGCGTAAAGCTGATTTGTTTTAGTGTCCTAAAACTAATCTTGTGAGCATATGTAGATATGATTTTCCTTATTGATTTTATGGATGCAATAGATATGATGTTGATATTTAATTGCATGTGAAATTGTTACTTAGATTTGGTTGCATTCATGCTACAACTACCTTGCATCACATGTACATTGGGAAAAAGATTTGCATTGGAAGTGTAGCTAAAATTTTGAAAATACTGATTGTTTTATTATACTGGCTCATTGGCATGTTGGCCTAGCCTTAGTGAACATTATTCTGTTGTGCATTACCTCGAATCATACCTTTTCATGTTAGGATCCCGGTGTATCCGACCTCGGTGGTGTGATTTGGGTTTGGGTACACTACAGAGTGGTATCGGAGCTTAAGTTCAACTCTGTGGCTATTGGGATTTCTACAGATTTTTAAATCAATGTTTATGCATTTGGAATATGATTGTTGAGGAAGGGATTTAGCTCTTAGTTTTTGGAATTATGTTGATAAGTTTAATATCCCTTCTGCTCAGTGAAATATAGAGAGAGCAGATTTTGGTTGATTGATGAATGTTTTCTTTTGCTTATGTAATTGGCTTGAGTACCAGCCTCAAGAGCTATGCAATTTAATTGTTCTATATAGAATCTATGTTATTGTATCTACAGACCCATACGCATTGGTTTGTTCATGTATTAGTGTATATGTGGAGCTTTGGAGAACGCAACCCTCATTCAATTTTTTTAATGTATATTAATTAATTGGTATGGTGATTGGAAGGGCATCTCCCCGGAGAGAATAAAAGACCCATTCAATTGTTTTAATATATATTAATCAATTGGTATGATGTTTGGAAAGGGCATCTCCTTGAAGAGAGCACAACCCCAACCTCCCAATTGTTTTAATTATTTCATTTGTTTAATTGTTTATGTCTTGTATTCATTATTCAATGTGTCGAACTCTTATAAATATATTCTTAAATGCATTTTAATGATGATTTCATGTGTGAGAAATAGATTCTTAAATGCATTTTAATAATGTTCCCTATGCAAAGAAATAGATTCTTTATATGCATTTTATTGTTGTTTGCTAGCTATTGGGAATGGCGTCTCCCTGGAGGACCAAAGCATTTGTTTTATATGTATCTTGGTTTATATGTTGTGTGGGAAGGGTGTCTCCCCAATAGGAGAACACAACTCCATTCTTCCAAGTGTTGGCTTGAAATGCTTTGGTTTACATTATTATTAACTGATATTTGTTTGTTTATTTAATATTGAATTATTACGCGGCATGGAGTTGGAGTTATTGCATTATGTATTGTAATTATTATAGCATGGAGTTATTGCATTATGCATTATGCGTGGAGTTATTGCATAGTGTGCAATTTGTGGAGTGTTCCCCCAAGACTTCGTTGTTTGATTGATATTGTATGTAGAATCTATGTTGATTGGTATTGCATATGCATACTATAAGGCTTGATGGGTAAATGTTTATTTATTGTACGTTGCATTTTACCATGCAGTGATTTGATGGATTGATATTTGTGTACCAATACTGTGTTGGAAACTCAGTAGTATGGGTCCATAAATTGTATGCTTTTAATGTATTGTGCATGGTAAATATATAATGCTTTAGTAATTGCATAGTCACAGTGTTACAACGATTGGGATTGCATAATGATTGAATACTATATGCATTGGAATAGTATGCTTTGGAATGAACTCGTAAATGCATTATTATTAGGCATTAGTTATTGTATTGTAAGTTGCATTGGAAATTGGTAATTGCATAAACAATGTGGCAAGGCATTTACTGTGTATTTCCTATTTCATCGTTCAATGAATTGATTGGTAAATGCTTAATTATTGAGCATTCCATATTTACTGGGAATCCTCCTTATTGGTAATTGCAAGGAATATGCATGCATACTATGTGTTGGTTATGCGTTGCATCGATATGCATTGGGTGTGAATGCATGCATAGTATGTGTATTGAGTAATCTAGGAAATGAGGGGCAAGGCCCTAATCCCTTTTACATAGGTTACGTTGTGAAAGGTTTTGTGTTAATGAGTAATCCAGGAAATTAGGGGAAGAGCTCTACTCCCTCTACATAGATTGCATTCATATGTTTAGGGTGTTTCCTGAAAGGATTTGCTTGGATATACATTGAATTGATTAATATTGGAATGTATTTACCATGTGATAATATTGTAATTGCACATTTACTATGTGTTACATTGGTTTAATATTGGAATACTTTTAATATTGTGATTTTCCCATTTTCTATGTATTACACTGATTTAGTATTGGAAGGAATTTTACAATATTATGCATTTTATAATAGTTGGGAATTGGAATGTATTATGCATTGGGTAATTGACTTAATACTGCATATTTATCGCATGTTACACTGCGGGGTAAATTACATAAATAATATGCATTGGATTTGATATACCATGGGTTGCAAAATGAGGGGCGTATCCCTAATCCCTTTACATGGTTGCATATGTTATTGTGTATTAAAATGATATATGTATACTAGATATGAGATAGGAAATGAAGGGCATAACCCTAATCCCTTTACAATAATTGCTTTTATTAAGTGAATGCACTAGATATGCAATGAGATTGCATATTGTATGTATTAGAAGTGGAATGGTATTGCATGAGCGATTGTGTGCATGAGAATTGGATAGTAGGTGCAGGTTATTGGAATTGAATAGTGTGTTCTTATCATATGCCTTGAATTGAATATTATCTTATATAAATACATGTACCTTGATGTGATGAATGGACTAGTTAAATGAACTGTTGAATAATGAGCATGAGAGGACTTACTCATTTGGGAAAGCTCTAGGTAAATAATAGCTTGTTTATATTTCTTGGTAACAGGTTGATGAGCTTGTTTATATTTCCTGGTAACAGGTTGATGATAAGTATGGATAAATAGGATCATTGGTATGATATGATGATTTTGTGTGACTAAACCAAATACTCTTAATAAGTCAAGTACTCTTATGTGTGTTCTTGAGATGTGGTAAAGGTCTTCTTGAGATATAGTTCCTATAATTGATGTTAATGTGTAAGTTGTTGTTCTTTCTAGGTTGGTAGCTGCAAGACAGAGTATGTTTGTACAATAGTCAATGTTGCATACATTAGCATTGTTTATATTGTTGTGATGTATCTAGAGTTAATATGTTGTTACATGCAGGTTATGGGTATGCATGTTTATAAGTGATTACGTGCTTATGTGGTTAAAGAGTTCGGTGTTATGGTGTTACATGCATACACTCAAAACCTAAATTGTGATTGTGTGACTCTATCATATAAGTCGACATCATTCTAAGTGCACAATAATTCATGGTATGGTTTTAAAGTAAATGTGCATCCTATATGCGTATATGTAATTGTAAGTGATGATGTCCTAATGGTTAAAGAAAATGATGAACAGAGTTGTATGATGAAAGTGTAGCATAGCTGGTATAGCCATGTTAATGGTATATGAGTTATGCTTATGGGACTTTGTTGATGCCCCAAAAATCACAGCATCAATCAGAAAAGGATTCTATCCAGTAAACAATCCCAATTATATTGTCCACCATTTGGTGTGGGGAATCCGTCCGGTTAACGGTTCCGGCTACCGTAAGATTTAAAGATTCTCAATCTTTGCACCGATTGCGGCCTGATCCACCGTTTTGTGATTTTATTTTAAAGATGAAATGCAAGTTCCCTAAGCTAAATGCAGGTAGCTAATCTAAATTAATCTAAAACTGTATAAGCAAATTTAACCTATCCTTGCAAGGAGCAAACTGCAGAGATGAGTAATAAACTGCAAGAAACACCTAAAGATCACACAGATAGCCATTTAATCATAAAGATGTGCCTACAGCAGAATATGACAGATATTGAAGATAACTTCAAATTATTTAATACATTCCATTACTCATTTGAGAGAGAGACATCATTGTACAGAAAAGAGAAAGATCACCCATTACACAGAAATAATTCATAACAGCAAAGAAAGATCTCACTGTAGTATGTGAATGATGCAAGAGTAGTCCAGCAAGCATTCAATACACGTTTCCATACAAAAATGTCCTCTCCGGGCTTTCATTAGGTAAAATCCCCTTTATTGGAGCAAGTAGCAAACTAATTCGTACCAGCTAAAACATTTATTTCACCTGCAAAAGGTCCCTCTCTCTTCTTCTATTCTGCTATTTATAAATTTACAAATTGCTCTTTGAGCTGACAGGTGTACCCTAAACTCTAGAACCTTCTAATTTGTCTTTAGTGCACAACTACAAATCGTGGAAAGCCTCCCATATAAGACAAAATAAGAGCCAGTTGTCTCTGCTATCTCATTGGGTCGCTCTTCTTCTACTAGCTTTCTCACTTCAACAGGCTCGCTTGCTTTTGTAGCTTGGTCTATCTCAATCTTAGCAGCCTTTTCTTTCTTTCTCCTTTCTAAGCATGTCAAACCTGCATTAATCAAGGTGGCATGAAATAAACATTCGGCATATTCATAAGTAATTCATACCGCAGACGTTATCTAATTATCAAAAATAAGCAACAACAAGTAAGTTAGAGAGTTTGCAGGTTTTGTTGCTTAGCAGTTCGACTTAACGCTCAGGCATAATGAATGGCATCGAAAGGCGTTCTCAACACTCAAGAGTTGCGATGGCGTGGGACTGGTGCAACAACATGTTTAAGCGCAATACTTGCGATCGCGGCGAGGAAAATATCACTAGGACCTGCGCCCAAGAGATGCGCTAACGGCAAGGATTTCTCAAAGAGTGTGAAGTTGGCGGGAGTCTTAAGGTTTGGTTCTACGCGCCGGGCGGAGGAGATATTGTTAAGTATTACACCCAAAAGCTGCGCCAACGACCAAGTGAACGGGATCGTGAATGCAGCGGCGATTGTTTTGGCTATGTCCTGCACGCGTAGCGGCAGTCTTAGTGTTAAACTCTACGTTGATGGGTTGCGCCAAGAATGGACTTTGAGGAAAGATGAGGCGCGGCTGTGGAAGCGGGAGCTATATGGATAATCCCTGCGCCTTTGGCGCAAGTTTTATTCACAAAATGTGCGCTAACGAGAACTGCGCCAATGAGCCATAAAGAAAAGACTTAAGAGATTTTTTGTGTCGGTGATCTTAAGGAAAAATCCTGCGTGAATGGCGGTCGAGATATGGTTACTAATTGCGCTAAGCAGCGTAAGCTAACAACGGTCAGTTTACATTTATACTTTGAGCTACAGGCGGCCAACAAAGGAATGCGACTACCGCTAAGGCGGCGGATTGTCGATTAAATTTTGCGCAGAAAAACGTATCATTAGCAAATGCGCCAAGCGGCAGATTTATGTTTATTAGTTGCACTAAAGGGCGACCAATTTACGTTTATACTTTGCCGCTTAACACAAAATTTATGATTAGAAATTGCGCTAAAGGGCGGCCTTCATATGCTCAACATTTGCGCCAAGCGGAAGAGTTAAGGCTAAAAAATGCGCCGAAGAGTCCAAGGTGACTTTGCCTTAGAGAAAATAATTGAGAAAACTTTTGGGAAGCAAGTGTTGAAATTTTGCCAAGTTAGAGAGAAAAAAACATTCTGAAAGACAAGGAAAACACTTATTACAAAACGTGTAGAAGGAGGGGCCCCAAATATCTTTAAAATTTTGGGGAAGAATGTTGCAGCAACAATAATTGGTGATTCGCTGATGAACACAGATCTCTGAAACAAAATATTGTCATGACTTAGAATGGCATTTAAAATCACAGCTTTACGCACAACAAAATGCCTCACAGTTCAACTCTTAAGATGGGGTGATCTCTTAATCATATTGGTCTTTTGGGAGAAAGGGGGCTAAGACTTATATTTCTTCCAAACTCTCTCAAGGCCGGAGTATGGAGTTAATTCTTTTAGGACTGTCTTCATGATGTCCTGACCAAAAGAGGACTCCACAGGATCGTAACAGTACTTCACAGGGATATTCGTTTGTTCCTCATTCCCATGCTATCTACATCCTTTTGGATGTTCATGTATTTGACAGCTTTTGCTGTTTGAGCCTTCCAGAAATAGTTTCCTTAAAATTTCAATCTTTGATTTGGGTTCTTCAATCCATAATGTCCTTTTGTGTGAGCGAGAGATTTTATTTGATTTATCAAGATTCACGGACGGAGAAGAACCTAGCTTGAGCTGAGTCTTTTGAACAACTTTCTAGATTTGAACATTTTGCTTTTATCTTAGCCATGCTTTGATTGAAGCGAGAATTTCTGGAAATCAGACCCTTTGATGTAAGCCTTTAGGCTTTTATTTGTAGCATGGGATCATTTAAAATACCATACCTCTGTGAAGCATGCTTCCTTTCCGTGGTTCCATAATAGCAAGGAAACCTTGAGACATGAATTAATGTTAAAATGAGTGGAGCCTTAAGATAGTGAGAGAGAAACATTGGATCATTAGTCATTTGAGTGGGGTTATTTTGACCAAACCGGAAGAGATCTCCCCATTTTCAAAGGCTGATCAGTGGAAGCAAAGTCACAGAGCCTCCTTCTCTTTACAAATGAGATTCTTCCTTCAAGATTTCAATTTTGGTGAGAGTTCTATACTACCGCTAAGCCAGGGGTTGAGCTGGGTTTTATTAGCCTAGAAAATAAGAAAGTCTAGACAAAGTAAATGGTACTGACAAACCTAACTACAAAACAAAGAAAAACAAAGATCAACAAAGAAAGCAAAGGAAGAAAGAAACCTTTTATTTATGTACAGAAAACCTCAACGGGACTATGCAAAGTATTGTTTCAAGGCGAGGCCGTTGAGGGGAAGGGTTACTTCCTCTCCCTGGAGGTCTGTTAGCTTGTAAGTGGATGGGTCGAGCTTTGCAGAAATTTGGTAAGGGCCTACCCATAAGTGTTGGAATTTCGTGTGCATTCCCTTGCCTTTGTGAGGATGGTCCCATTTCAGAACTAAATCTCCTACTTCAAAACTTCTTTTACCAGACTTCCTTTTATCGAACCATCTTTTGACTATATCTTGGTGTTGGTGGAATTGGTTCTTGGATTTCTGCCGGGCTTCTTCAAGTTGAAGTAGGGTGTCAATCCTAGATTGTAAAACTTGACTACCAGACCCTCAAGAGGCTTGGGACAACTGCAAGGATGGAAGTAAGATGTTGAGAGGGAGGATGGCTTCCTTTCCATAGACAAGTGTGTAAGGGGAAACCCCTAATGCATTCTTTGGAGTCACCCTATCTGCCCATAAGGCATTTGGGAGAGCTATATGACAGCTTCGTTGATTTTCAATCACAGTCTTCTTGAGAATTCGGATGAGGTTCTTGTTTGAAGATTCAGCTAGTCCATTTCCCTAGGGGTAGTAATTAGTTTAATAATGAAATTTAATTCCCCTTTCATAAACAAATTCATTTATTTTAAAAGATGAGAAATAAGTGGCATTATCAAACACTAGGGAAATTGGAACCCCAAACCTGGTTATGATGTTCTCTTTTAAGAAACTGATGACTGTATCTTCATTGATCTTGCGCAATGGGGCATCCTCCGTCCATCTGGTGAAATAGTCTGTGGCTGTCAGGATGTATCGATGTTGCATAGAAGAATTTGGTTTTATCTCTCCAATGACATCTATACCCCACTGTTCGAAAGGTTCTGAGATGATAACCGGTTACAAGGGTCCTGCTGCCTTAGGTAATTTCCCAGCACTTCTTTGGCAGACATCACAGTTCCGTGCATAAGTATGGGCATCTCGGAATAAAGTGGGCCAGTAATACCCAGCTCTTAGTATTTTGTGAGTTGTTCTCTTCCCTGAATAATGTCCACCAGCAGGGCCATCGTGTAACTCTTTGAAGAGTTTACCTGCATCCTCCTTTTCTAGACATCTGAGAAAAATTCCATCATATTTTTTTCTGAAAAGTATTCCGTCAATGATCTGCTAAGCTGCTGATTTTAAATGGAGTGCCATTCTTTGCTTGGAACTCCAGTGTTCTGGTAGGTATCCTTGTTGCAAATAATGCACTAAATCCATATACCATGATTCAGGAGCTGTGAAAATGGGAGATACTTCGACTTAATTCAGCTCGGCTTCATTCTTCCAATCCTGTTCTTCATCAATTGGATGTTCAATGAGCAATTTACATAGGCCTTGTCCTTTAATGATAGTGGTTGGTTTAAATTCTAAGTCATATTCTTGAAGAGCTGTAACCCAATTTCCCCTTCTTTCTCCCAACTCCTTTTGAATGAAAAGGGATCTGACAGCTGGGTGGGAAACTATAACATTAGTTTTGTTCTTAAGAATATATGGTCTGAACTGCTTTACTGCCTTGAACACGGCATATGCCTGTTTGTTGACAACTGGATAGTCCAGTTCAGCACCTTGCAGACTAGTGCTCATAAACGAGATTGGGTATTCGTCTCCTAATTCTACCTTTTGTGTGAGCACAGCTGCGAGAGAGTCATCTGAAGCAAAAGTGTACAAGATAAAATCTTTGTCAAAATCTAGGCTTCTTAAGGAAGGAGCATTAGCTATGGCTGCTTTAATATCTCTGAATGCATCCTTTTCTAAGTCTGTCCATTTGAACTATGTGCTCTGCTTGACCATTTGTTGCAAAGGTTTAACAGTCTGAGTGAAATCAGGGACAAATCTTCGGACAAAATTGATAGTGCCCATAAATGACTGCATGGATTTTTTGTTATGGGGCTTGGGAATTTTATTGATAACTTGCACTCTCTCTTGATCTATTGAAATTCCCTTTTTTGAAATGATATGAACTAGAAGTTTACCTTCAAGAACAACAAACACACTCTTCTTGGTGTTTAAAGAGATACCATATTTTCGGCAACGATAAAAAATATGCTTTAAATGAACAATATGGTCTTCTCTTTTCTTTGAAAAAACTATCACATCATCTAGACATATGACAACACAATGACCGCCCAATCCTCGAAATGCGATGTCCATTGCTTGCTGGAATGTGGCTCCTACGTTTATTAGGCCGAATGGCATTCTTCGATATGCGAAAGTTCCCCACTTGGTGCGGAAAGTAGTTTTAAGACGATCCTCTTCAACTACTAACACTTGATTGTAACCTGAGAAACCATGCAGTAGAGAGAAAAGTTCCGATCCTGATACCATCTAGAGAATTTGTTCCATTGAATTGATGAGATAATTATCTTTATCAGAGGCTCTGTTCAGATTTCGGAAGTCAACACATAGTCTAATTTCTCCGGACTTTTTCCTTACAGGAACTAAATTAGCAACCCATTCCGAATGTTGGACTTTGAATATGATCTTAGCATCTAATAACTTCTTCAACTCTTTCTGAATTAAAGGTTCGAGAGTAGTATGCATTCTTCTTAACTGCTGCTGAAATGGCTTAACACCAACCTTCATTGGTATGATATGCTGAATGATGCGGGTGTCATATGTTTTCAAATCTTCATACGTCCATTCAAAAACGTCCTTATATTGTCGAAAAAGCTTGATGAACTTATCTCTTTCTCCCGGTGAACAACATTTACCAAGGTTAACAAATTTTGGTCCAACTTCAGTGCCCAGATTTACTAATTCGTGTTGCATCGATGAGCTATTGGTTTTAGTATTTGCTGGCCTTTTGAACTTGCTCTGCAGATCAAACATCATTTCAAGTGACCTCACCCCTTTGGGGATGAAATTTTGTTTAGCCGCATCTTTCTTTTGTAAAACAACATCATGCTCTTCTTCGTCTATCATAGCTTCTTGGAACATGTCTTCATTTGTTAGAAAATTGATAATATGATCGTCATTATCGAAAACTCTGAAATTTGTGATATTGTTTGGGACAGAAGACCTGAAAACCAGTTCAATTGAACATTTGTTATTAGTCGGCACCAATCTGGAAGCGGAAGTTGCTAATAAATGAGCCGCGACATTTTGCAGTCTAGGAATAGATTTTATATTAAAAGTATCGAAATGCGTAATTAAATCCCAACCTCAGCCTGATAACCTTTCAAATGAGGTGAAAACCAATGAATGGTATCTCTTACCTGTCTTACAACTATTTCTGAGTCACCAAAAACTTTCAAGTACTTAACATTCAAACCGATGGCTTTCTTCAATCCGTGGACTAAAGCTTCATATTCAACAGTGTTATTAGTCACTCAAATTCTAATCTATAGGACAAGAAGTACTTATAAATTTCAGGATCCACTAGAATACAACCAGCTCCGGATCCTTCTAGAGTCTTGGAACCATCAAAGTATAAAGTCCAAAAAACATTATTTGATTTAACTAAGTTAGTATCTTTATGGTCTACGCTAGTGACTAAGCTAACTATGTTACAATCGATATCATCAATCCGAGAAAAATGAAGGAGATTGGACTGTTTATCTAATTCATGGCTAATAGTTTCAGATTGATAATTACTCGGATCAATTTCTAAGAAATAATTCCCCAAAAATGAAGATGAGAAGGCTACAACTTCGTTCTTTCCTTCTAGTTGAGTTACATTTTGTTTCATGTGTGGTTCCCTCAAAATTTTAATATGATTCTGCCTATTCTGATATGGTAACCACAAGTGAGACCAGTCAATTGCAAAATAAGCATCTAGTTTTGTAGACCGGTCCCTGCTCAAAATCAAACCATAGGCTTCAGGAATGTCGACCACCATTATATCAATGAACTGACACACTCTAGAATTTGCCGACAACCTAATGAGCACATCCTTCTTTTCTCCAATAACTTTAACAACCTCCCCCGAGCCAATGTTGGCAGTGTTCCCACGTCAGCATTGCCCACACACACTTGCAGGAGCCAACGGCACGCAATCTTCCTGCTCCGTTTGCTTTTTGGCTCCCTGAACAGCATTTTCATGCGACTTGCAACTCGACATAACTTGGAAACCGGACGTCGGATCGACGAACCGTCAACTCCATTGGTCTCCTGGCGTGCGATTACCTCTAGGGGGCCTCTCCCTCGTCTCCCCATGGCCCAGTGGCTTCATTGTGCATTCATTTCGTAAACTAGGGTTTTGCTCAGTTTAATTGCATGCAATCTCGCATTGGTGGGTCAACTCTGTAAAAACCTCCCCCGAGCCAGTGTTGGCAGTGTTCCCACATCGGAATTTCCCACACACACTTGCAGGAGCCAACGACACACAATCTTCCTGCTCCGTTTGCTTTTTGGCTCCCGGACGAAAATTCACCAAGTGTCCCTGAACGGCATTTTCATGCGACTTGCAACTCGACATAACTCGGAAATCGGACGTCGAACTGATGAACCGTTGACTCCGTTGGTCTCCTAGCGTGCGATTACCTCTAGGGGGGCCTCTCCCTCCTCTCCCCATGGCCCAGTGGCTTCATTGTGCATTCATTTCGTAAACTAGGGTTTTGCTCAGTGTGGGAGTGTGCAATTTTTGCACATGGGGGTCAACTTTGGAAAATCATCCACCGAGCAAGTATGGCTAGTGTTCCTAGCCCAAACCTGCTTAGACACACCTGCAGGACTCCCCGAAACCTGGTTTTGTTGCACGGTTGGAGTTCTATGCCCCTGGTAGGTATCCAGCAGGTGTCCCTAAAGGCCTTCTGGCAGCGAGACGGGATGAGCCATAGAATGAAGACCGTGGCTCGGATCGACGAACCGTCGACTCCGTTGGATTCAGCACACCGGGATAGTGCCATGGGTACCCCTCCCCTCCTGTCCGGTGGCCCATGTGTCACCTTGCAGGTCCATCTTGGAAACTAGGGTTTTGCTCGGTGTGGGAATGTGCAATTTTTGCACACGGGGGTCAACTTTGGAAAATCATCCACCGGGCAGGTATGGCTAGTGTTCCCAGCCCGAACCTGCCTAGACACTTTGGAAACTAGTGTTTTGCAGGTCCATGATGATGATGATGGTGATGATGATGAAGATGTTGATGATGATGGCTTGGTCTAAGGTGGTGCTCTCAAATAGCTAATTCATTATGAAATATTTAACAAGACATGAATTAAATTTAATATAAGTGTATTGTTTAATATAGTGAGCATGAATTGAATTAATTTTGTTGGGTGAAGCCAATAACCAACATGATGAACAGAATATAATTTTAGGGTTTACTGATCATATGTAAAAAATGTTGTTAAACTTGACATACAAGAGAACTTTTGGCATATTTATAAACAACGTAAACGTAAATTTGGCATATCAAGAACACAAAATTGACATATTCATATGAAACATACATGTGAAAATTGAGCATATATCAATATTCAATTACAAATAGTATAAATAGTATAGTATTAAAAGTATGTAATGTACCTCATCATGCTAGATCCCACCTATTATCATACAACCAAGCCCTCCGGATCATCTCTTATACTGATGGTCTCCATTAGTCTCTCGTGCTCTGTATCCGGTAAGAAGTAGCATACCTTCGATGTATTTCGACTAGGCATTGTTCATACCTGAAGTTTTGTGCCAATGATTAAGTTGGTAAAGTGATACACACTTGCACCTGGTTTGTAATCCCTGTAAACATATCCACCCTTCTTTCTTTCATTGCTGTCCCGTGTCAAGTATTCACCTTTAACAACCATAGACCCAGTTGGAAAGTGGTTGTTTTCATCGTCAGTCATGGACATAATGAGGGTTTGCTTTCCATCTATACAGCGTGCCAACCAGTATTCATCACCCCATTCAGTATCTTTTGAGGAAACCACTGCGTATATGTTCCTTGCATTATATGATTGTAGGTATATGATCAAAATATTTTTCGTGCGATACAAGGCCATTAATGTGCATTTGAAGACTACGTAAACAAACAAAAAATGTTAAGGAAATGCATCATACCGGGTTGTACAAGGTCTGAGACATGATCAAAATCTGCAGAAATAGATGATTGGTCTTCTTCCAACGGAATTAACTCAACAATTGCACGCTGATCAAGTGGAAGTGATATGTGATCCCATCCATCAACCCAATCCAATGATTCACACCCATCCCAGTCACCATAACAACAAGGCGAGAAAAAACAAGTGAGTTTTCTGGTCCAAATTTCAAATACTGGGTTATCAGAGCTTCGAACCGGATGAAAGCCACGAGTCCCAGGCACAGTCTTGCATTCCCATGCATGTGAACGATCTATGTCTACCACCTCCCAAAAAAATCTCTCCACATGTCTCTTTCTTGTGAATTCTACTCGCATAGTTGATTCCTCTCCCATTACTGACGTGCACCACCTAACTGTAGATTGAGCATTTAGAATAGTAGATTCTGTAGATACTTTCAATTCCTCTCTTCGTAGGGTTGTTTTGACATATGCTCCGGCTCCATCATGCTCCCCTTTACCATGCCCAGTCTAAAAATAGTTCCACATATGTGGCACTTTGTAGTTTTCATGCAATGAACACAACCACTGAAATATGCATGCATTTTTTAACTAACCAGCACACTCATCAGACCAAATCCAATGTCGATCCATCTGTATGTTCCTTCCCTTCAAGTGATCATAGAACATGATGAAGCAATGACGTACATAGTGGAATCCGTGGCACCTATCATCACTTATGTAGAAGTGATATTCCTTCAGAATTTCTCTTTGCTCTTCAGTGCTATTTGGGCCATGCCTATATGTGATATGGACCATCAAGGAAACCTGCTCAGAGTGATAATACTGACTTTGGATCTCATTTTGAGGTTGCAGAGTGTAGTTCTCGGCAAAATCAACAACTGAAAGTATAGTACCAAGGGGAAATGTATCTCTGCATATTCTAAACTTCTCATCCTGCCATCGTGCCACGTGGACATGCTGAACATATTGATGTGTCTTTTCAATAAATTCCTTGATGAAGTCACTAACTTGTACCTGGTGACACAAAATGATCTCAATGTCAGTTTTTTGTTGTAAGTAAGGATTGAAATGTAACCGTTACAACATAATTTTATAGATATAAATGCATACCTGAGATGTCACCAATTGTATTTTTTAGCTTTCTTTCCCTGGGACTATTTCATAGTTGATATATTTGAAACTTTTCATGTCTGTAACCATTTTCCCAAATTCACTGTCTCCATTCTCGTGCATACATTGGCCCAATAATGCCATTCCAGCACAGTTGGAGCATGTTCCATCCAAACAAGATTTTGCATAGTATGTTTGCCCCTCGGGCCTATTGCACATGATGCTATGAATTAATTCTCTTGATGAAGTCGGTGGTATTGTCATGGATCAATCCTGCACAATGTTAGTATGCAACACACGACAAATGTACAAAAATGTTTCATAATAATATTCATATTCTACATGGTATCTACAAAAACAAGTGTTACGAAGAGTATTTATTCTAACATACCATGGCTTACATTTCTCAAAAGATCTTTGCCCCAAGTTCAATTGTCTATGCTCAATCCTGAATTTCTCGTAAAGTTCTGTCTGTGTTATATAAAGAAGATGCTTAGTATGTGGTTTACGATCCTTTGAACCCCTTCTTAGTTTTAGTACATCCTTTTGGTTTGAAGAAGGCCTTGTGTGATCATGCCAAAAACTGTGCACTAGTCCCTTTACTGCATCAACTAGCTTCATGTCACGATGTGGCAACCGACCAACAAAGGCCCAAAAATATGTCTGATCGGTGGTGTCAAGATGTTCTCTTCTAATAGAATACCTACGGAGGGTTTTTACATTCAAATTAACTAGTTCGGATGTAGGCCTGAGAATACGAAGTGCCCTCATGTTCTTATTTGCAATTGCTTGTGACAACACACGACGAGCAACATTGCGGTCCTTTGAACGTGTGTTCTTACCAATTTTACCAAATGCATCTACTAGGCTTTTAACTATATGAGAACTTGGTTCAGAATTCTTTATCATCTTTATCCCTAACTTTTTCCTAACAACATTCATGCTCCTAGATTTTAACAATGATAAAAATAATCTACATTTATCTCCATCACATTTAGAAACAAAATATTTATCAAGTATCTGTTGAGTTTGATAAGCAATACTACGTTTAGATAGCGTACCTTCAATGGAATTCATAAGACTTTCATCAACTTGTATACGCTTTGGAGTTCTTCGATGTGTGCTTTCTAATGGAGGTAAGGGGGTTGGAATTGTACCATGTAGCGCATCACCAAGACGCTCTAGCGTTTCAGTAGTAGCTTGGTGTCCTTCATTCTCTTCCTGGTAGTTGGATGGTGGAAGTCCAACATCCTCATCGATGGTCTGTGGAAGTCCAACATCCCCTTGTGGAAGTCCAACATCCTCATCGATGGTGTGGATAACATTCTCTTCTTCAATAGTAGGCAAAATGTCCAACGCCTCTCTGACTTCATCGCTTGTATAACCACATCCGGATAGCAAATTGGGTGTTTCTTCGTGAGCTTCATCTTGAGATGGTAACTTATCACTTTGACTTGAAGTGGGAATTGAAACATCCCCTAATGAGCACCTACGTTTTGCTTCTTGATTACTTCCATGGGGTGCTTGTTCAACAACTATTATGGAAATTGAAGGTCCCTCTTGTCGTGGATTAATAGGATGAACCGTGGTATCCTCTACAATTGGATTTGGATTAGTTTCCAAAGAAAGCCTCCAATTCATCATGTATATTCTTTTCTTTTCTTTCTCTTCTTCAATGACTTCTTGAGGTCTCTTCTTCCTTGTTGATTTGTTTACTCAGTTACGTGCATTCCCCATCACCACAATGATCAATTCAATATAGTTTGTTTTTGTTGCTCCTCAATTACAAGTTCTTCAATAATAAGCAAATGGAAGTTCTTCCTTGTTGGCCTTGAAGCTTGATATCTTATCTTGTGTGATCCTCAAATATAGGCAAAATGAATCTTTCAAAGGCCTTATCTTTGGTGTTATTCAATTGGAGATTCTTCAAGCTTGCTGATTATTTTCTTCAAATATGGCCATATAACCCAACACCACACTGAGCAACCATGAAAGATGTCCTCAATGCTGCACCTGCATAAAAAAAATAATGATGGAGTTGTGTAGAGTGTGATAATTTCCAATGGCGGGCTCGTGCTGTTCGAAAAATCGCGGGAGCATTGTTTTGGCTCGAACAGAGTGAAGTTGCTCTCGGATAGGAACAGTCCATTATTTATGGAGTTACAAAACGTGCACGCGTTATATAAAGAAAAAATGCGGGCGCGATATGCAGTGAAAAAACATGTACGCGATATAGTCAAGCACAATAAATAGGTTAGGTGCACGGCTAGGGCAACGAACAAAATCAAAAGAAAACTAATGATTTATATGGTTACATACAAAACAAATGTTTTTAGTGTGGGGACAAATGTTTTGTATGGTTTAATACCCTCTAGCTCTCTCCCAATAATCCCTAGATACCCCCTATCTCTTTCTAAATATCTGTCCCTCATTCTCCCTACATCCCTCCCTACATGTTTCTTTCTCTCCCTTAATCCAGCCATGTCTCTACCACCCCACTCTCCATCTCTCCACCTTCTCTTTATCTTCGTCATTATCCCTCCCTATAGCACTCTCTCCCTTCTTCTCCCCTAATCACTAACCCTCTATGCCTTTATCCCTCCCCCCTGCCCTCTATGTCTTACCTTGTTCCTAGAGCCCCTCCCCCATAAAGGCCTTTAGACCCTCTTCTAAACATTAATCCCTAAGTGCATAAGTGCACAAGATGATGAGGAGAAGGAGGGTGATGACATTGAAGATGATCATGATGTAGATGAAGATGATAAATATGATGAGGAGGAGGAGGGTGATGACAATAAAGATGATCATGATGCAGATGAAGATGATAAAGATGATGATGTTGATGAAGATGATGGTGATGATGATGAAGATGTTGATGATGATGGTGATGGTGATGTTCGGATGATGATGATGATGATGGTGATGGTGATGTTCGGATGATGATGATGATGATGATGGTGACATGATAGAGATGTTGATCTGATGAGGAAGATGATGATGAAGATGTTGATGATGATGATGATGGTGATGAAGATGATGGTGATGAAGATGATGATGATGAAGAAGATGATGATGATGGAGATGTTGTGTTGATGGGGAACCTAGAGATGACAATGATGATGAAGATGGTGATGGTGATGGTGATGGTGATGGTGATGACGATGAAGATTTTGATGATGATGCTGATGGTGATGATGATGAAGATGTTGACAATGATGGTGATGGTGATGTTTAGATGATGATCATGATAATGTTCAGAAGATCATGATGGTGATGATGGTGATGATGATGGAGAAGATGACGATGATGGATATTTGATGAGGAACCTGCAGATACCAATGATGATGATGATGATAGTGATGAAGATGATGATGATGGAGATGTTGATGAGGAACCTACAGATGCCAATGATGATGGTGATGACGATGAAGATGTTGATGATGATGGTGCTGGTAATGATGATGAAGATGTTGATGATGATGGTGATGATGATGGTGATGGTGATGGTGATGTTCGGATGATGATGATGATGATGGTGACATGATGGAGATGTTGATCTGATGAGGAAGATGATGATGATGATGGTGATGATGATGAAGATGTTGATGATGCCGATGATGGTGATGAAGATGATGATGATGAAGAAGATGATGATGATGGAGATGTTGTGTTGATGGGGAACCTAGAGATGACAATGATGATGAAGATGGTGATGGTGATGGTGATGACGATGAAGATTTTGATGATGATGCTGGTGGTGATGATGATGAAGATGTTGACGATGATGGTGATGGTGATGTTTAGATGATGATCATGATGATGTTCAGAAGATCATGATGGTGATGATGGTGATGATGATGGAGAAGATGACGATGATGGATATGTTGATGAGGAACCTACAAATGCCAATGATGATGATGATGATGGTGATGAAGATGATGATGATGGAGATGTTGATGAGGAACCTACAGATGCCAATGATGATGGTGATGACGATGAAGATGTTGATGATGATGGTGCTGGTAATGATGATGATGATGATGATGATGAAGATGTTGGTGACATGATGGAGATGTTGATCTGATGAGGAAGATGATGATAATGATGGTGATGATGATGAAGATGTTGATGATGATGATGATGGTGATGAAGATGATGATGATGAAGAAGATGATGATGATGGAGATGTGTTGATGGGGAACCTAGAGATGACAATGATGATGAAGATGGTGATGGTGATGACGATGAAGATTTTGATGATGATGATGATGGTGATGATGATGATGATGATGTGTTGATGGTGATGATGATGAAGATGTTGACGATGATGGTGATGGTGATGTTTAGATGGTGATGATGATGATGATGATGTAGATGTTGATGAGGAAGGGGGAGATGACAATGATGATGAAGATGTTTATGGTCATGAAGATGATGATGATGGTGATGGTGATGGTGATGATGATGGAGATGTTGAAGATGGCGAGGAAGATGATGATGATGGTGGTGGTGGTGAAGATGATGAAGAAGATGATGATGATGGAGATGTTGATCTGATGACGATGAAGATGATGATTATGGTGATGATGATGAAGATGTTGATGCTGATGATGATGGTGATGAAGATGATGATGATGGAGAAGATGATGATGATGGAGATGTTGATGAGGAACCTACAAATGCCAATGATGATGATGATGATGGTGATGACGATGAAGATGTTGATGATGATGGTGATGGTAATGATGATGAAGATGTTGATGATGATGGTGATGGTGATGGTGATGTTCAAATGATGATGATGATGATGATGAAGATGATGGTGACATGATGGAGATGATGATCTGATTCAAGGAAGATGATGATGATGATGGTGATGATGATGAAGATGTTGATGATGATGATGATGGTGATGAAGATGATGATGATGAAGAAGATGATGATGATGGAGATGTTGATGTTGATGGGGAACCTAGAGATGAAAATGATGATGAAGATGGTGATGGTGATGGTGATGGTGATGACGATGAAGATTTTGATGATGATGGTGATGGTGATGATGATGAAGATGTTGATGATGATGGTGATGGTGATGTTTAGATGATGATCATTGTGATGTTCAGAAGATGATGATGATGATGATGGAGATGTTGATTTGATGAGGAATATGATGATGATGATGATGATGATGGAGATGTTGATTTGATGAGAAATATGATGATGATGATGATGATGGTGATGGTGATGATGGTGATGATGATGAAGATGTTGATGATGACGATGATGGTCATGAAGATGATGATGATGAATAATATGATGCTGATGGAGAATATGATGCTCACAACTCCCTCTAGTCTCTCTCTCCCCAACCATCAATCTCTCTCTCTCTCTCTCAAACACACACACACATTATGTCACTTTCCATTCTCAAACCCATCCCCCCTCCATCCATATCTATCTCCACCTTTCTCCCTCCATCCCTCACCCTACCTTCTCTCCCTCCCTCTCTCATCGCATGTCTCTCTCTCACCTTCTATCCCTCCCTCATGTTATCTTTCCCTCAACCTATCCCAATCTCTCCATCACTCCCTCTCTCTCACACACTTTATGTCCCTTCCCCCTCCTCTCATACTCTCTCTCTCTCTCTCTCTCTCTCTCTCTTGCCACCACTCCCTGCATGTCTCCCACCAACACTTTCTGTCCCTCCCTTCCTATCTCTTTATTTCGTTCTATCCCCATCTATCTCTCACTCCCTCCAAATCCATTCCTCCCCATTGTCCCTCTCCCTCCCTCGCTCTATGTCTCCCCCCCCTTGTATTCTTTATTTCTCTCTCACATCCCCCTTGCCTTCATCCATTCCCCCTTGTCACTCAAGTCTCACTTTCAACTTCTAACCCTATACCTCTTCAGAACCTATTCTACTCCTAATAGTGCTCTCAAGCTCCACTTCCCTTCACCCCCTGTAGCCCATCATGTTCTCATTCCCTTCATCTCTCCCCACTCAAGCTTCCAACATCCTTCTAAGCCCTTGACCCTTTCCCACCCCTATTAAATATTAACCATAGATTCCCTTGACCCTTCCCCACCCTTCTCAAATATTAAACAAAAATTCCCTTGAGTCTTCCACATCCCCTCTTTCTCAAGTATTAAACATGTATTTTATAATTTGCATAATGCGAGAGCGTTTTTTAACTATATAACGCGTACGTGTTATGTAGTTATATAACACGTACGCGTTATGTAGTTATATAACGCGTACGTGTTATATACATCTAAAAGCGCGGCAATATTTTTGAATTTAAACAGGCTGAGTCACATGCTCACATGTCAACAATAATCCTATGTGTATGCTTTGGAGTTTGCTTCGGTAATTCCAAACCTGTGCTATGTTAATGAAAAACCAAAGCTAATTGGGTATTTCTTCCAGTTTCTGGAGAATCCTGTGCTTAGCCACTCGTTACAATATGTTACACAGAATCATTTTTGACGAAATATTAGACACAAATAGCATTTTTTCTGCAGATTCCAAATATGTAACTTTTATTTTGAAATATTAATTTTTCCTATTTTCTTTCAATTTCTTTTCTGTCCTACCTCCTTAACTCGTGAAACACACTGTTAGTGTTTCTTCCATAACTTTTTCAATTCTCAATCATTTCAAAAAAAAATTGTATGGTGCACAAGAGGACACTAACCTCCATGTTCTATGAAAAACCCATTTCAAGATTTTTGCATTAAGACCTTCAAAGGCTCTACCCACAAAAGAGGTACTATTTTCGAGGTTTGATCACTTAGACAATTATAAAAAAAATTATAAAATTACTAATTTAATTTTCGAAAAATAATGGTGCACAAGTGCTATGTGTTCTCTACATGCATGCCGATTTTTGTAGCTTGATTCCATCATTTAGGTCCTCAAAGGCTCTACCCACAAAAACATATACCTTATCATTTGCCTGAAAAATAAAAAGTGTCTGTTAGGAAAAATGAAACTTGACATAGCTATGCAAATTTTCAATACATAAAAGTTATATATTCGGAAATGTGATTCAATTTCCTACATTTCATCTTTTTTACTCAATGCAAGATATTTTGCGTAAGTAGCTCAAAAAATCCAAGTAAGTTGAGGGATGCCTGCTTTTTCAGTTTTCTATTGCATCTAACGCGCCAAAAGTGACCCTCATTAGCTTGCACTGACCCATTAAAAGTATAAAAGGAGTATAGAAAAGTTCCAGCAAAGGCCCAAATACAAATAAACTCACGATATCCAACACCTGAAGAACACAGGAAAATCCAAACCTCCGCACACGAGATAAAACACAGCAACTCTAAAAACCAAACCAAGATATACCAATCATCCACATCTACATAAGCATAACGCCACATACAACTATGCAAAATAAAATACAAAATCAAAGCTTGTGTGTTCGGTCAAAGATTCCCGAGTTAGCAGGTGAGTTTGGTATGAAGTGGAAAGGATCTTCCAACCCCGAATCAAGTTGACCACTCAACATATTATCATAAAAATATATCTTATTAATTTATTATACTAGCAATTGCACCTTGGGGTGCAATAAAAGAACGTTGTATTGTAAGTGAAGCAAGGAGATCTAATAGGTCGTATTGCAAGTGAAGCAAGGAGATGTAGTAGGGGCATCCAAAGAAGACATATGGAACTAGAATCACAATGTGAAGTGTTGAAGCATGAAAATTAGAGTATCATATTATTGTCAATGTGTTGTGGGAATCTTCATCTAATCATTTGATAAATAACTTTTATAGAAATGTTAATTTGAAGATAGAGGTTTATTGCATAACATAGAGGTGATTTTCTTCCATCCAAAACATGCCAATATCAAATTTGCTATTATTCTTTCTGTTATACTTTCTAACAACTAAGCTGCTAAATTTGTTGTGGGTTTTTTCCTAGCTTTTAATTGAACTTGAGATATTTGTACAATTTAAATATAGAAATAGGAATAGTTTGTTCATAGATGGAGCAAATATGGGCAAAAGGCTCTAAAAATAAGTCTTGCCTATAATTACTGAGTGTTGTGTTGCCTATTTCTCAAACTTGTCCCTCAAAACAAACGAAAGTTCCATCTTAAATGCTCCAATAAAAAATTAGAACAAATACATAGAGCAAATACATCTTAAATGCTCTTAAATGCTGCAATAAAATATTAGTTTCATGCTTATAATATTATTTCAATTTTAAATGTTACATAATGCATTATCTTATGTTAAATCATAATCCAAATTTATAAACTTCAGCCAAAACCAATTTGCAGAACTCTTAAATCAAATTTACAAATATTAATTATTTCTAATATATATTTAATTTTTTTATCATTTTATTATTTTTAAATTTTTATAAATTTATGAAATAGTTATAAGCAAAAAAATCACATAAACAAAATAATATTAAAATATTAAAACAATATACATATATAACATACACATTAGTTTATAATTATCGCAGCATTGGATTTATCAAAGAGAATGATCGGTTTTCTTTATATGCAAACCTTGTACATAAGTATGATATTAAAATATTAAAACAGTATACATATATAACATACAAATTAGTTTATAATTATCATAGCATTGGATTTATCAAAGAGAATGATCAGTTTTCTTTATCTGCAAACCTTGTACATAAGTATGATATGAAAAAACTACATAGTTTGATGTATCTATTATCAAAATTCTGAAAATAAAATAACAATTTATCTCATAGATATTTTTTATACAACATGATTCCGATCAGCACTGTAAATGGCTCCGTTGCACGGGAACCGCTCCCAGGTTTTAGGAAACCCGTTCCAGAAGTTCCCACGTTCCAGGGAGCTTTGGAACGGGTACGAAACGTTCCAAATGTCTTGGGAACGATTCCGGGAACTTGGGGACTTTTTGGGAGCTTCGAACATGAAATCGTGGGAGCTTGGGAACTTCAAATCTGTCGTTCCTCATTTCGGGAGCTTGCACGCGCTCCGGTTTTTCAGGGAACTCCCAGCCATTCCCAAACATGTGGGGCCCAAATTAATCACTCCCGCACATTATCTCTCCCGCCAAATGTTAATCTCTCCCGCCAAGCTTAATCGCTCCCGCCAAACACAGAATTTTTTTATAAAAGGCAGAGTTCGGCAATGTAAATTTCGTGTGGATTCGTGGAACGTATGGCTTCCTCTGCGTCTGCGAGTGAGTGAGAGTGAGTGTTTGCGTCTACGAGTGCGAGTCGAGCCGAGTTCCGTCCGTGAGTGTGAGTCGAGTTCTGTCCGTGAGTGCGAGCCGAGTTCCGTCCGTCTGTGAGTGCGAGTCGAGCGAGTTCCGTCTGCGAGTGAGCGAGCAAGTTCCGTCTGCGAGTGCAAGTCGAGCGAGTTCCGTCTGCGTCTGCGAGTCGAGCCGTTGCCGTTGCATCCCCTGCATCCCCTGCGAGTCGAGTCGAGCCGTTGCCGTGGTTCGCCGTTGCATCCCCTGCATCCGTTGCATCCTCTGCGTCCCCTGCTGGTTCGCCCTGCTGGTTCGCCTGCATCCCCTGCTGTTCGCCGTTGCATCCCCTGGTTCGCGTTGGCAACTTGGCTGTGACAGCTCAGGCTTGGGCTCGGGCAGGTAACATTCAATGGTTTAGTTTTAAATTTTATTATTCTATGTTTTAAATTTTATTATTTTATGTTTTAAATTTTATTTTATGTTTTAACTTTTAAATTTATGTTATGTTTTAATTTTTTAAATTTTGTTTTAAATTATGTTTTAATTTTTTAAATTATTATGTTTTAAATTATGTTTTAATTTTTTAAATTATGTTTTAAATTATGTTTTAATTTTTTAAATTTTGTTTTAAATTATGTTTTAATTTTTAAATTGAAAAATGGGACGAGCTCGAATGCTCCAATTTAGTTATGTGTTAATTTTTAATTTTTTTAATTTTTAATTTTTAAGTTTTAGACTTTAGTTTAATAAATTTAATTACTAGTTTTAATTTTAGTATCATTAAATTAGATATTAATTTAAAATAATGTTTAAAATTTTAAATTCTAATAGTATCATTAAATTAGACTTTAATCATTAATAATTAATTTAAAATAATGTTTAACTTTAGTTTAACAAATTAAATTACTAGTTTTAGATTTTACTTTAACAAATTAAATTACTATTTTAGTTTTAGTATTAATTTTTAAAGTTTTATATTGTTTTAATTTTAGTTTATTTTATTTACAAAGGCAAATACATACATCTGGCAAATACATACGTAAATGATTTAATGATTCAATTGCATGCATTAAATTATTAATGGTTATTTCAATTTGAATTCAAATAGACAAATATAATCATATTTAAAAATCAATACATACATCAATGGTTGACTCAAATACATCCATTAATGGTTGACGCAACTACATATATCAATGGTTCATTTTATTGGTTGATGCAACTACATATATCAATGGTTCATTTTATTCGAAGAGGTAGAGACATACACATAGCTAAGTTACAAATAAAATTAGAAGTTATGTCTCATGAAGCAAATATTTAAAATTTTAATACATACATCAATGGTTGACTCAAATTAAAATACATACATCCATGGTTGAGGCAAATACATACATCAATGGTTCATTTTAATTTTTATTCAAAGTGATAGAGACATTCATATAGCTCAGTTACAAATGAAATTAAAAGTTATGTATCATGATTCTAGTATGTCCAATCTCCAATGTTCTCCAATGCCAAGTTTGTTTTTCAATTTTCACTCAAATAATAAATTCCATGTTAGTTAAAATTTTAAAACAATTCACACTTGCAATTATGACTCACATTTTAAATTTAAGTTAAATAATTATTTATTTGGCATACATAAATGTACACACTTCTTGAATAACTCAATGACAAATCATATCCAATGTTGCAATACAATTTTCACTTTTCAAGTTTTCATATTTCAATAATTAATTTTTTATGAGTTTGTTTTAAATTTAAGCATGCACATTTGCAATCAAACTAAACTTTAAATTAAACATGCTATGTTGTGTATTGCTCAGGGAAGTCATGGAGAGTGGGAGCCTACCACCTACTGGACAAGACACTAGTTCTACTCCAAGTCCAAATGCAAGCCAAAGCCAAAGTGAAAGAGCAAATCCTAAAAAACCCTTGTTAAAGTTTGTGAAGAAAATTACTCAAAATAAGAAAAAGAATAGTGGTGGTTGTGAAGAATGGATGTGCTTGTTATGCAACCATGTATTTAAGGGAAGCTACACTAGAGTGTGGCGTCATCTTTTGTCCATGTCTGGTGATGGGGTTAAGGGTTGTACATGTAATATTGAAAAAAGAATGGAGTTGACCAAGCTTCACATGGTTGCCACAGGTGTCCGTGAATCTGACTTGGAAAATGAACGTCCTTTTAAGGTACCTAGGACTTTGTCATCCTCCAATGATGTCCAAGATTCGGTGAATCAAAGTCAACTAAACCAAGTTGAGTCTCAAGGGGGTTCTAGTTCTGGAAGGAACAAGTCTTCCAGTGCTGTTGCTGCTGACCAAATTCGTAAAATATACAATGTTGTGCATAGGGATAAAGCTGATGATGCTGTAGCTGATTTTTTCATGGCAAATGGGATTTCATTTAATGCCACTCGTTCACCATATTACAAAGAAATGGCGAAAAAAATCATAGCTGCTGGGCAAGGATATACACCCCCAGGTTACAATAAAATGAGGACATCATTGTTAGACAAGGGGGTGACAAGAATGCAAGGGCTTACAGTGGACCTCAAATAGTCATGGACTTATTCAGGGTGTTCAATAGTCATGGACGGTTGGACAGACATTCAACATAGGCCATTGTTGAATATCATTATCACATCTCCTACAGGGCCCTATTTTTTAAGAGCAATTGATTGTAGTGGAAAACTAAAAGATGCTACTTTCATGTTTGAAGTGTTGAAGGAAGCAATTGATGAGATTGGTCCTTCAAATGTTGTACATGTAATCATAGATGCAGCACCTGTTTGCAAAGCAGCGGGAATGATGGTACAAAGCCGATACAAGCATATATTTTGGACTCCTTGTTGTGTCCATTCTCTTAACAATGTCCTCAAAGACATTGGTAAAATATCATGGATTTCAAAAATCATTTTAGAGGCAAGAGAGGCACAAATGTTCATCTGCAACCACCATGCCTCATTGGCAATCTATAGAATGAAATCACGAAAACAGTTTTTGAAGCCTGCAGAAACAAGGTATGCAACATACTTCATTCTTCTTGAACGTATGGTTGAGGTGTATGCACCCCTACAAGCCACTGTTGTTGCAGAAGAGTGGAATGCATGGTCCGAGTCTAAATCAACTCAAGCAAAGAAGATAAAAGATATGCTTCTTAGTGAGGATTGGTGGTGTGAGTGTAAGTATATTGTTTCTTTTACATCCCCAATCGTGGAGTTGATTAGGTATGCTGATTCTGATTCCCCTAATCTTGGGGAAATATATGAATGTATGGATTGTATGGTAGGAAAGGTAAAGAATGTAATTCGTCAAAGAAACCCTTCTTTGGAATTTTTCCAAGCAATACATAAGATAATAGAGAAGAGATGGAGCAAACTCAATACCTCCCTTCACATGGCTGCATATGCACTTAATCCTAAGTGGTATATGGAGAGACCAAACAGAGTTCTACCCATTGATGATGGAGAGGTAAAACATGGGTTTCTTGATGCCATAAACAAGATGTATACCCCAGATGAAGCAAATGTGTTGCGTGGACAGTTTATTGATTTTGGAACCTTAAGTCCCCCTACATTCACTCAAGATGCAAGGCGGGACATCAAGATTTATGCACAAAAGAATCCCATAGGATGGTGGAGAATGTATGGGGGGGAAGTCCCAGAGCTTCGACAGCTTGCCACACGCTTGCTATCTCAAGTTTCCAGTTCCTCAGCAGCTGAAAGGAATTGGTCTACTTATAGTTTCATCCACTCTGTTAAAAGGAATAGACTTACTTCTAAGAGAGCGGAGAAACTGGTTTATGTGCATAGTAGTCTTCGACTCCTTTCTAGGAAGCTACCTGAGTATTTAGAGGGCCCTGCAGCACGGTGGGATGTGGATGTTGAAGATGCTGCTCAAATTGATGATGAGGAGGATCATCCTCCACCAAATGCAGGCTCGGTTGGTATACCCTTAGATGACATTGCATCTATTGTTGGTGCTGATGATGATGATGATGGTGGTGACCATGGAGGTGCAGAGCCTAGTGAGGCTCAAGCTTATATGGATAGCCTTGTTGTTGAAGATCGCACTTTATGATCATCTTCTTTGTAACTCGTGATATATTTTGGGCCTTGGCCTTTGGGCACTTTTGGACTATGTTGTACTTGGGCATTTTGCCAAATTTTGAACTATGTAGTACTTGGGCATTTGCCATTTTGCCAAATTTTGATCTATGTATTTATTACTTTATGGTATTTTGAACTATGTTGGTACTTTATGGTAATTTAATTTTATTGAAGACTGAAAATAAAAAATGGTATTGTGAGGTATGCTTTCTTAATGTACTACTCCTAAATAGAAGTTTTAAATACTAGTAATACTAAATAGTATACAATCTGAATCTTTAAATAGTTGCTATATTTTTTTTTCAATTATATTATTTTTTATATTTTTTTAATATATATTATTGCCGCTCCCAACTCGCCGTTTCCTACAAATTTAGGGGAAACTTCTAACCGTATCCGACACCCGTACCCAAGTTC
This sequence comes from Larix kaempferi, assembly GCA_027924585.1. Taxonomy (NCBI): domain Eukaryota; kingdom Viridiplantae; phylum Streptophyta; class Pinopsida; order Pinales; family Pinaceae; genus Larix; species Larix kaempferi. The sequence continues at coordinate 4,849,326 of BSBM01000319.1, forward strand.
CCAACGTTCCCGCGTTCTGGAAACTCGTGCAACATAGCATTTACATATTTTGGTCGATTTGCATAAAGGTCCTTTCAATTCAATTTTCACTGGGAAATGCAGTCATCACTTATAGCTTTAACCAGTAGAGACAAACCTAGATTCTTAACAATACAATATAGTAAACCAATCAAGGATCCCTCTTTATTATTTATTTTGAAAGGTTTAAGAGGTGAATATTAACACTCAAGAGCTTGAGTTTGTGTTAGTGGAAAGTAAGTGGTTTGTTCACCAAGCTTTTAGCTTGCCACGAGGATTAATGGATTTATATCAATGGCGATTCGGCACTTGTTGTGCTCATGGTTGAATCCAGCTATTCCATAGTAGGGTTAATCGTGTACCCAATTCATTTCCAAGGTTATTCTTTGTAAAGATTATGGTTCTAAATTTTCACTCCAGTTATTTGCGTTAGATGTTATTTGTGCGAAGGCTACCTCCGTATTTTGCAGTGTGCTACCTGTGTAAACTTTAAAGTCGAAATCTGTAAACATTGAATTTCAAGATCGGGATTGGAGATATTCTTTTTTTTAGGGAAAAGAATATCTCTAACAACTGGCCAGTTCTATGTTCATCCAGACTCGGGTAAGAAATCCCGAGATTTCTTGTGCCAGTCATTTTTATTTTTAAAATATTATTACTGGTAACAATGATTGGCCAAACACACACCTTTACCCTTCTCAGTGTCTCACCCCTTCCGTACACAGTTGAGCAATTGCGAGACAATCTCATAAAAAAATTGGCGTTGCTAAGGAAGACAATAGGAACCTATAAAATGGCCGTCTTCGGAGTCCTGAGGATGGTAAATTCCCAGCCAGTCCGTGTCAAAAGAAGAGGAAGATGAATTTGTAGTCCAGGTAATGGGTGAGCGTCACATTGTCTCCTGGGCGGTTCAATATTTTTGGAAAGGGTTCAACCGTTAACAATCCCTTATTTATCCCAATCATCAGATTTACCACCACCGCAAATATGTGTTTTTCGGTTTTTTTTGGTTGGATTATGTAGTTAAGCAACTGAGTTTGTTCAAGTTTTACTTACACTTCATTTTCCCGATTTCTACAGGAGTAGCTCTCTTGCTGATCAAGTAGTCCTTTCTTGATAGTGATAACGTTCTATTTCTGTAGTCATTGTGAAGAAGTAAACCATATAAAATAGGTGCATAATTCTGAATGGAGCCATTGAAAAACCCCTCTCATTTTCCTAAATGCAGAGGATGTCAGAGGATGTCGATGAGGTATCAAAACCAACTTGAGGGCACACCCCAATTCTCTTCACATTCAATAATTCAACTAGCATATTCGATCCTCTATAGAGGCTATTGCACAATTTTGATGCCCTCAATTCTCTTCACATTCAATGATTAAGCTAGCTTATTCGATCCTCTATAGAGACTATTGCACAATTTCATCAATTGTTTGATATCAGATACGAAAAATATAAGTTCATCAAATTGAAGAAGCCTACAGGGTCAGAGACAAGTGTTGGAGTCAACTGCTTGCATATTAGAAGTTTCATATTCAATGTGTTGAATATGAAGTTTTCTAGCTAGAGTTCTGGCTTTAAGGTCACATTTCTCATCAAATCAATAAGGTCACATTTTTCATCAAATTGATAGTTATGATAAGTAACAATTTTCATCAAATGGGACTATGGTAATGATAATGATTATATTTTATCATATCTTGCTTACCTTGATTACATTCAATAAAATACAAACCATCATAATAGAGAGACTGCATAATGTGCCATAATGATATTACAAAGAAATTGTTGCTTGATACGTAATTCATAAGAATCTCATTTTTGGGTGTTATAGTTCGGTCAAAATTTGTCTCAAACTAGAGACTGCCCCATGGATGAGGAATTTACCGATGCACCTTCAAACCTAAACATGGTGTATATATCATCCTGGAGATTGAGATTGAAGAGTCCAGTCATGTGCAACTCGCGTCTGAAGGCTTGTTGATGAACGCGTGTTTCTGCATGTTAGGACTTAGGACTACTTTAACTAGGTAGGTGGGGACTAGATACCTAGTTCACTCTTTAGAATGCATGTCATCCAGCTGATCAGGCCATCCATCAACAGAATGAGATCTATGAGCATATTGCTGCTTCTCTTGACTAATTTAGACTTTCGCAATTCAAACTTTTCTCAGTATTGTGTAATAAAGTTGAGTGTAAAGGGATGTTTCATAACACCGTGTTCTCATGTGTTGGTATATGATTGGGTCTCACCGAGAGATCTTTGCATTTCCTTCCACTTAGCAAACCCGTCATGGAAATTGCACCACTTGGTTCTGCCACTGTAGTAAAAGCATAACATCGAAATGGATGACGAGGAGTCCTATCAGAGTAACCACAAAATGCAATTTGGCATTGATAAAGTTATTTCACATAGACATGTGACAGAAGTAACATGACCTGATTAAACATGCACACATTATTAAGACAATTGTGGAATATGCATGCAGGTGAGAAGCAACATGTACGAACGATAAAGACTGTAGCATGAGGAGCTTTCCAGAAATTCCAAGGGCGTGATAGGGTGTTGAACCGGCTCCAATACTTTGTTAGGCAAAGCAAATCCATTTGGAAATTTCATGCAACTCTGGTTCCCAAAAGCTTGAGTACAGTATATAGAGAGGGCCGTGAATGAATCTTGTATCATCCCCTCAGGCAGGGTTTTGAAATGTTGTTCTGTGGCCTATTCGAGAATTGATTCATTGGAGAAGATTTTTTGTTTAGGATAGAGAGGAGGGATATAGATAGCTGCCGTTCAAATATATGCAAATACTGGTTCTTCGTTGTTTGTTGCATTTGTTCAGAGAATTGGAGATAGAGGACAAAAAAAGAAAAGAAGTCAGGTTTGTTGGAGATAATTCCTCCCGCCAAGTGTTTAAATCCACCTACCGTTGTACAAAGAGTTAATGTATTAGGTGAAGAAGTAAATACGCCTCGGGTGAAGAGGCATTGACATGTAAATGTGCTTTTGGTGTTCATTTCAGTTGGTAGAATGAATGTAGGGAGCCGTAGAGCTCCATTGAATTTATCCCAGTTCTGTTGCAGCCACCGCATACTCTGTTTCCCCTGTTATGCTCTGCCTCTCACAATTCGTCATGGTATCAGAGCTTAGGGTTATGAATCCTCCTTCACCAGCCATGTGAAGGATCCGAGCGTTGTCAAGTTACGCACAGAGTTGGTCAGCCAAGCCAACCTGCTGCAAAGAAAGGTGTAGGAGCAGCCGTCTCCAGTAAACCCCAGCCACAGTCGCTGGAAGAGCTTTTCAGAAAGCTGAAGGCAGAGATGAGATGGAGAGCCGCCATTGGAAAAGGCCCGAATTGGCAACTGCCATGTGAGTGGAAGCCCATGAATAGGAGCGTTTCAGAGTGGAGTGAGTGAGCTTCTTTCCTAAGGCGTTTTGTGCAGTTAAGACAGAAATTTGGCGCAGAATCATATTCATGCAAGAGTCGTTTGGAACAGTTTCTTCATCGAAAATTTGAAGCATCTGCCCTCTGAGGCTTGAATCTGTAATTCTAATGGACTCGAACTATGAAAAAGCTTGTGCTTGTTTAGTATGTCTTCAGGATGAAGTGATTTAGCTAGGAAAAACAGTTTATTCTCTGAGCGGGTGGATTTGAACTTGTTGTGGAGGCTTGAATCATAAGAAAGATGGAAAAAGCATGGGAAAAGGAAGTTGAGGCTGCCAGAGGCGGGCAGAACCCTTCTGAAATCGTTTCTTTAACCCTAGACGGGGGCCAAGCCTGCTAAAGAACAGCCTGTAGCTCAAGCTCCCGCCGAAGTGGTTGTTGTTGATGAAAAAAGCCGAAGAAGCATCTGGTAAGGAAGAAGTTCAATCCCCAGCGGGTCAAGCGCTGGTGCCGTAGTTGTGGTAAGAATAATAGTCTGCCACGACCTCGAAATTCCAAGGGTTAAGAAATGCATCAGAAGCCGTTGAAGGAAGAGCCGACTCCATTCCTTGGTGGCCGGCAGATTTAGAGAGGGGTTTCATCCCTATTGTGGAGGCCAAACCCTTGAGGAAGGGCCACGACCTATGGAGGCACCCACGCAGTAGAAGATTGTCGAGCTAAGAGTTTGAGAGAGGGTCAAATAGAGGAGCCCGTGGCAGAGCCGCTGAGCCCGAGAGGAGCCGTCAGAGATCCGCCATTTCGAGGAGCTGTTGCAGTGAGCTATAGAGCGCTGCCAGAGGTGAACCGCGGACTTTGAACAGCAGCCGTTAGACCAACACCACACCAGCATGTATGAAAGAAGAAGCCCATGGAGAATTTCTTTGTGCAGTGAAGAATTGGCCAATGTAGTAGCTTTCCCAGCTGTCGTATGAAAGTGTGAAGGTGAGCTCCTGTCTTTTTGGAATGCAAATCGACTAAATTCTTCATTAATAGGCTCAAACCAGCTCAGAGTTTATTGTTGGATTTTCTACAACAAATCAATTTTCCAAAAAATATATATATATATATAAAGACGGATGTCTGAAATTTTGCGTGTACGGTATAAGTATTCTGACTGGCCAATCTCAGAGAAAGTTAATCTGCTGCCTAGATGTAGTATTTGGGAAATAGCGTATACCAGAGAGATTATATGTGCACTCAAGCAGGCAAACATGGTATATAACGATTAGTTAACTGTTTTTATTGAAAGCATCTTGGTTGGAAGCATACGTTTCCACGAGGCCTCTGGTGCGAGCATCGTAGTATAGGATCTGATCTGAGGCCAGTAAACCCAAACCCTTGGGCAGATTCTGATAGAAAACATTATCAAAGGTCTTAAGAGAAAGGTCTTGTTATCACACAACTTGTAGTTGCCCCTAAAGGTATCCCATCCGGGACGGTAGAGGAGACAGGCAACTAAAGAGGTGACCCAAGAGATGCCACGGTTCCCAATGCAATGTGGGAGTCACGTCAACCGAGGCACTCTTCGCTTTAGGTCAAGGTATGACTAGACCAAGGGGGAGACCCTATACCCCAATCACAGTTGATTGGTCCCAAACAAAGGTTTCTAAGGATAGGTAAATGATGAGTTACGGAAACCAATGCAAGGCTAAGTGGACCTAAAGGTTAAGGTATGGTTGAAGGTGGTGTGATGGATAATAAGTGTTTCAACCTATGTATGGTTTAGGCTACTTGATGGGGTATGATTATTAAGTATAGTACCATGTGTTTATACAAATGGATCTTGTTGCCTTGGGAAGTGTGAAATGTTTCTAGATTGGTCCACAAGGTGAAGTTGAGTGTGAAGATGGTACTATAGGCTAGATCTAAGTTAGATCTACAAGTTAGAGTTGGTTCTAGGATTACCCATGTGCTAGATCTAGGGTTGGACACTAATCCCAAGAAGTGCGCCTTGCTTGGAGAAGGACTAGTGCCTTGTTTAGTGGGCTAATGGAGTCAAGAAAGATGTCAAAGTGTAGATCGGGACACCTAGAAGCCAAGTCAAGTGAAATGGATGTGATCCAATGGTTAGGTCTTACTAGATCTAGGTTTTTGAATGATGACCAAAAGTGGACCACAATTCCTTGAAACAAGGAATGCAATCCCCAAGGTAGATCGGGGCAAAAGGATAGTCTAGACCTAGGTTTCAAGGCGTGGGCATTCCAAATCTACGAAAATCTCCAACACCCACTTCCTAGAAGTGGTCCAACTCAAAACTCCCAAGGGGTGCGACTTTCTCAAGGAGAGGCAAAAAGTGGTTTTGGTGGACCAAACCAAGTCCAATGGCCACCAAAATGTAGATCCGGGATGCTAATACCCCGATCTATGCATGTTCAAAGTTTCAAGTGAATCCAATGGGTAGATCTTAGTAGATCTAAGTTTTAAGTTACCAATGAGGTCAAAGGGGGGTTTCAACCCCTCAAAACATGGAGAGATGTCCACAAGGTAGTTTTCACCAAAGTAAGGATATGGGTATGTGTTATCAAGTGTCTAGTTGTCAAATCAAACGGGATCTCACATACCCATGTGCTAGATCTAGCCCAACAAGCCTCCCTCAAGGAAGTGCGCTTTAGGTCAAGGAGAGCTTTTTGTCTTAGAAAATGGATCAATCCTTAGCCAATCACCACCAAACTATAGATCCAACTAGGGGTGGATGCTATAGAGGTGGGTTTTCAATATCTTTTCAAATTGAGGGCTAGATCTAAGTAGATCTAAGAAATACCAAAAACAAGGGTTTTAATTTGATTAGGGTTTTTGTGATCTAGAAATTATGGAAGATTCAAGGAAGAGAAAATCATACCTCTTGGGACATACCTGGATGAAGAGATGAATGCTAGTTGAGACGAGGATTACTTTGCCAAAGATCAAATGGAGAATTGTTGAAGCCCTCTTGCCAAATCGATTTTTCCAAGCCACATGAGATTCCTTCTAACCTGTCAAGCCAAGGAGCAAAGCATCAATTAGTTTAACAAATTGAAGGTAGATGCAAACAAGAGAGAGAAAAACATAGAATAGTTGACACAAAGGCAAAACCACTCCCTGTCAAACCCAAAACGACTTCTTCCAAGCTTGAAGGGCAAGCCTCCCCACCAATTCGCACTTGTCAAAGTCGCCCTCTCAACCTGCAAATAAAGTATGGCAAATACGCAAGATAGCTACAAAAGATCCTCCAGTGCAATGGACAATAGCATTTACAATCGAAACAACCAACATCCACTCCAATCCAAGCATGTACTCCAAAAGATAGAAATTTTATTCCAAGAGCCAAGAGCCAAAAATCTCTAGATGATTTTACAATGAGGGGGTCTCCTCCTTATATAGGATAATAAAGACCAAAACCCTAGATCTCAAAACCACTTTTTGAAATGAGTGGTTGAGATTAAAAGATCTCACAACATAATCAATGGCTAAGATGAATCCATAACATAATATCACATGGATCACTCAACATAACAATAGCGCCCTCAATAAATGGTACAATAGAGGGTGACGTCATCCCACAAGAGGGGTATAAAGTACAATAATCCACCTCATGATGACTAGGACATGATAAAATAAGCACATGGTGGGGCTAGGAGGTATAAATCCTTGCTAGCTCACCCCAAGGCACAATGAAATAATAAAAATATGTCCAATATAATAATAATGACCAAAACTGTCCTCAGAATCCATGACAGTCGAGCAGTAAATGTCCTCCTGTGATCAATCTGGAGATACCCACATGGTGAAAAATGACTGGAAGATAGTGAGATCAACCTGGAAGACCTCTGTGAAAACCAAATGCCAAAACCTTGCCTCAATTGCCCAAATCGATTTCCTCAGTGACCACTTTATCCCATTTTTTAACTGCCTCGGGAACTGTGAAAGTGCCAAAACTGCCTCCTAGGGTGCTAGCGCTGTCCATCTGAGCCCACCAGGCTCTCCGGGAGGGGGGATAAATGGTAATAACAAGTGGCTGGACCACCCCCTCCATCATCAGCGCCCTAGGTGAACTGGCCTCTCGGGGCCCCTGCTGCTCAGGCTGGGAAATCAGCCCCAAATCTGGTCAACAAGTGTAAAACTGCATCAATCACTGCCAGAAGTGCCCGGAACTGAAAGATAAGTGTCTCAATGGATCCAGAAGACCCAAATCCACTAGGAATGAGTACTCATACACCCTGGGTTGCCCTAATGGGCCAGCTGTAGGGTCCACCATATATGGACAATGTATAATCTGCTGATCTGTAATAATAATAACCTGCTGAACTAGATCAAACATCATCTGTATCATATGTCCATCATATGACATCATCATCAAACATGTGGGACCATAAATCATCACCAATAATCATCATACATGGTCCACATCATCACGGATCCCAAGAATATATATAATCAAGGATAAACCACATCAGTAGACTAAGACAATGCTTCTTTAATCACTTCATAGCTAAGCTCAAAGTATAAATTCCATTCAGTGGCATTAATTAAGTTAACATATTCCGTGATAATATAAAATTACTTGCACCCTAGTTCAAATGACAAACTTACCCAATGGACATGGTCAAACTGCTAGTGAAGGATGAAGGCTAGGAGCAAGGTTGGGCCAAGGGTTTGACTTGTCTAACTTAACTCAAAAATACTTTGGACTGGGAGAAGGGGGAAGCTACAAACTCTGTGCTGGACAAAAGAACACGGGGGATGGCTGTGCCTCACAAATGGATAAGTTGTTTAGAGAGTGCTTATTCAACTTTAGGCACCATGTCTACATCAAGTTGATCCAAGTTCATTAGGATCATTCAATTTATTTCCATGGCCTTTTTGGCCTACATAACCCTTCGGATTTCAGATGTGCTGAGAAGCACAACTAGTTGCAGCTTGCATCCAGGGCATGTTTTTTTATATATTCACAAGGTCAGCAATTGTTTAGATATAGCTTTTAAGAACTATTGCTTTTTGGACCTTTCTTTATACTCTTCGAGGAGTATTTTTAGCTTTTCATTGCTCTTGCCCTTTTTTTTGTTTCCATGGGCGAATTTATTTAGTTTCCACAGGTAGAACATGAGCTTTCAGTTTTAGCCAACAACATCTCAAGTGACTAGGGGGAGTTCGAGCCAAGGCCTACAATCCAACTCACCAAAGGCAAGTTCTGTCACCAACTCAGAGCCGAGACACTGAATAAACAGGGATGCGGTCCAAACACAGAGGTAGAAAAATGGGGAAGTCCTCAGTATCAGAAAGTCAAATAAGACAAGTCAGGGTTTAAAGTCAAACAGGAAGGTCATGTATGGATGGAGACAAGTGGATATGGAGCCTACACTAGCAGACAACAGGTGTCGGGAAAGACCATGTCTATGTAAGGTGAAATACCAGTAAGTTTTGTTAGATGACCTAAAAGTGCAAGCAATTGTCCATTTTAAGGTTTACAGTTCATTTTAAGTAGTTTGCCACATCAGGAATAATATACCAAGCACATGCTATAATCATGACTAAATCAACAAGCTAATAATCCACTGTCAGTGAGAACATATCCATAGATCATACAACATCATCATAATAGCAATCATCATGCATCATCTGAAACACTGCTGAAGTACATCTCTAGGCACTGAACTGAAACTGTAATGGGATAAGTGGTCACATCAGTCATCCAATCTGAACTCTCAAGGCTCAGCCTTGACACAAGGTCATATACAAATCTGAATAATATACTGCTCTGATCATGAGTGATCCATAATATATAGTCATGCTCTGGAATAAATGAAGCTCTGGAGTGTGCAGATATCTGCTGTACAAGAATAGTAGCCCTGCTACTATGGTGTGATAACATCTGGCTCCGGCTGGGACAAGTGCTCTAAGGGAGAGAGCGCTTGAGAACCTCAGAATCTTTGGTCTCGAACTGCTCTGCATCAATCTTCAATCCAGCACTGCACCATCCTTGCTTTCAGCTTTCATCTTGCACCTGTTCCTGCTCTCACAAAAACTAGAATACCATCATGGAGCATGTATGGGATAAAAATAAAATAAACTGAAATGAAATCTAATCTAAAACATAAACTGAAATGCATCAAAATATAAACATAACTAACATGGCATATATTATTCATTTATCATTTTTATTTACTGTGCAGGAGGAAGAGAGAAATTCTTCAAACAGGCAAACTTGCACAGGCAGCCAACAATAAAAAAAAAAAAAAATGACAACTAAAATTTCTTAAATGCATGCAGGAGGAGCAACAAGCTTAGGAAGGAGCAAGACTCAACTCAGGCAGAAGAAGAAAAACGGGACCATACTCGGCACACAGAAAAAGAAAAATCACACAAATCCTACTGCTCAAGTGAGCTTATTCAGAACCTACCTAATCTAAACATGCAAGGTAAGGCAAGGAAGGTCAGGGATAATAATCCCTTAGCTCCCTTTGATTGATAGGGAGTAAGATGCGTTGGCCAGTCCCAGTGGTGAGAAAACACATCTCATCAATGCAGCGCTCAACAGTAAGTGGTCCAACCCAAAAGTCACCTGATCCCCTAGATCGTATATAGAATAAATCATTAGGTATTACGACCTTATCACCAATTTTGAACTTTTGATGATTCACAGATTGAGGGATGACTTCAATAACATGTTCAGGAAAAGGTTGGATATCAGAGGTGCATTGAGGTTGAGGTGTAACTATATTTGAATTCCTATTGGGAGGAATTTCATCAAATCTGGGAGGTCCACCGTCTAAAGGTACAACTATGCTACCAATCAATACTTCTCCTATAATTCTCCTAGGAGGACTTTCTTCTAGTGGGTGTATGATATTCTTTGGTGTTTCCCCTATGGTCAAAACTTTAGCTTGGGTTAGGGGTGGAGGGCTTTGATTTTCACTACTTCTGCTACTACCTTCTCCTGATGGGATAGGCATAATCATGTTTTCTAAGAGTTCCAGATGGTCAGCAGGAATGGGAATATGAACTGTGCTAGGTGCATTGTGATCCCTCATATCCAAAGGTGTTGGTGAAGAATAAGGTGTGTCTATGGAATCCATATCCTCTTCACCACTAGGTAACTCACTAGGTAGGAGGAAACTAGGGTAATAAGGGGGTAAGTGTGAGTCAGTGGCTTCTTCTTGAAAAAGGGCTAGATTGTTCAAAGAAAGGTCTTCCTCAGGGGCATCATGGATCAAGGCATGTTCTTTCCAACTCATAGAGTTGTCATTCACCTGCCTCAAAACCCCATCCTCCAAGGACAAATGGGACAAATGACCAGGCATATCCGAAAAGTGATAATCAACTAGTTCTTCATCACTCTCCTCAGGTGAGGGGAGGTGTGTTCCTTCATTGTTATTTGTCCAAGGAGTGATGTGAGGTAAGCCTTGTCTTCCTCTTTCTGTGTTAAGGTCAACTAGGAAAAGCCATTCATGTACAGTCCTGGGTATATACTCACCCCTTCTAATTTGATCAAAGTTACCCTCCGAAGTGTTTAGTTGAATGGGAGGTGCAGGTTGGTCAATGTTTGGCCCTACATTATTGGGTTGGTTCGAGGTCCTAAGGTTTTCTGACACTTGAATGGACTGAGGGTCAACTTCAATAATTCTTTCTTCTACCATACTAGGATCATCATCATGACCACCCATGACCATAAAGATACCCTCCGGTAATAACTCACCCTCACCAAAAGTGTTTCTCACGCCATCCTCATAATTCTCAAGATGTCCATCATAAAATGGCTCCCGATACACCCTAACCAAAGACCCATCAGAGTTGGGGATGGTAGCATATGATAAGTCCATCTGAAGATGTCCCCCTAGCCCAGCGGACCACTTCCTACAAAGGAGCATGCCATAGGCTGGTGGGAGATCTATAACTACTATATCCATAAGCATAGATATGTCGGGGCATGAAAACAGGTCAGCTCTCAGGTTTTTGATCAAGCCGAAAACTTTGACTGGTTTAGAGTCAATTCCACAAACGTTCCCATAAGGTCTAGTTATTTTTAATCCCATAGCTTCCATGACTTGTAAAGGCATCACATTCATGGAGGCACCAGAATCCAACATACAGTTATGAAGGAGGAGATCACCTAGGCGTAGTGTAAGGTAAAATGGTTGATGACCCCCATTCTTTCTCTCATATAAGGCAGTTTGGATGTTAATGGGAGGGTCATCCTCTTCATCAACCATATCACAAGATGCTGGGTTTTGAGAAGATGAATCCTCACCACCAGTCGTGGCTATCTCAGGGATACTCTCGAAAAATTCTACCACCTGCTCCTTTATTGAAGGAATTTTCATTAACTCAGTGAGTGGAATGTTATGCATAACTTTGTCTAACTCTCTTTCGATGTTGATATCGAAGTCATACTCAGGCAAATGGATTGGCTCACTCACTGGATTAGGCAACTCTTTGTTTTTCTTTTCACTAAAAGGGATAGGCTTTGGGCCATCTTTTCTTCGTTGATAAGTTTTAAAAGGAGCTTGGTCATTGATAACTTGTTCAGTAGCATAGATGGGACCACTAGGGTTGTTTTCTTCTATGGTGTTTTCTTCATGATCAATCAGGATTCTTCCAAAGTCTTTGTCAAACTTTAAGTCATCAACCCAGTTAATGTTCTTTGGAGAGTCCGGAGTATCATCACCATGGGCGGTATACTCAGGATCTTCCAACTTTTGTTCTTCCGACCAGTTTATGATAGGAGGTTCTTGATTCATAGGGTTTCTTCTATCTCCTTCATTAGGTTTCTTTTGTTGATTCCAATAAGGTTTAGGACCATAGGGCTGCCTATATCTATCCCCTTCTCTGTTCTTGGCTAGGTCCCTAGTTAGGAGAGTTAAGTTTTTCATCATTTCATGCATACTCTCCATCATTTCACTGGGTTCTTTGCTAGGTTCCTTATTCTTTTTAAACTTAGGCTCAGATCTAGAGGAAGAGGGTCCACTAATTAGGTCAAAGAAGTTTTGTTTTCCCATGGAGGCAGCATTTGCCTCGGCTTTCTTGGCATTGTCTTGGGCTTCTTTCAAATTATTAGGGTCTTTGTCCTTTAGGTGGTAACCCAGGTAACCTTCATAAGCATTAAGGTAATGGATCAAGATGGCTTGGTCAAGGGGCCTTATGTTACTTGGGATGTTGGCAACAGTCCTATCAAAGCGTTGGTTAAACTCATGGACAGACTCAATCTCCTTCTTTTTGATGTCAAAAAGTTGGTGTAAAAGGAAACGCCCATCTAACTTGACTGACCACTCTTGCTTGAGTTTATCGGTGAATACATCATACCCATTGATTGATGATGGAGGCAAACGGTCAAACCATTTGCGAGCATCACCTTCCAAGGATGCAAATAGACCCCTAATAAACACATCCTCCTCCTCAGCCCCATATGCCTCCATATGAGCCCAAACATTGTCTATGTGGTCCTCGATAGAGGTGGCACAGTTGCCATTAAATTTCGGGATCTTTTCAAAGTACTTGTCTGGCATACTATGGGGAGCACCCAAGATCTGAGAAAAGTCTAAGGGAGAAGCTCTAGCCTTATGACCAAAAGCACGAGCAACAGGAGGGTTGTTTTGGTTGTTGATACCGGAGTTTGACTGACCTTGTCCTGCCATTGGATTGATTGGGCTTAAACTAGAGTTGTGATTAGGTGATAAAGGAGGAACCGGATTGAACAAAGGGGATCCTAAGATACGGTTTGGGGAACCTGAGTTAACAAGTTTCCACAAGAAATTAGTTGATTGGGTTTTAGGATCTCTTTTGTGATATGTGAGTGGGGTTCCTTCCAAATGACTTGATTTACTTCGCGTGTTGTAAGGATGACTATGAGCTCGCTCCTCAGCGGAGTCACGATTAGGAGTCGCCAGGTAGATTTTTAAGCTCTACTACCAAGAGGTATGTCGTTTAAAGTGCAGAAAGGTAGTGAGACACAAAGGTGTGTTGAACCAAGGTAGGCCCCTACCTCCCCGGCAACGGCGCCAAAAATGTTATCACACAACTTGTAGTTGCCCCTAAAGGTATCCCATCCGGGACGGTAGAGGAGACAGGCAACTAAAGAGGTGACCCAAGAGATGCCACGGTTCCCAATGCAATGTGGGAGTCACGTCAACCGAGGCACTCTTCGCTTTAGGTCAAGGTATGACTAGACCAAGGGGGAGACCCTATACCCCAATCACAGTTGATTGGTCCCAAACAAAGGTTTCTAAGGATAGGTAAATGATGAGTTACGGAAACCAATGCAAGGCTAAGTGGACCTAAAGGTTAAGGTATGGTTGAAGGTGGTGTGATGGATAATAAGTGTTTCAACCTATGTATGGTTTAGGCTACTTGATGGGGTATGATTATTAAGTATAGTACCATGTGTTTATACAAATGGATCTTGTTGCCTTGGGAAGTGTGAAATGTTTCTAGATTGGTCCACAAGGTGAAGTTGAGTGTGAAGATGGTACTATAGGCTAGATCTAAGTTAGATCTACAAGTTAGAGTTGGTTCTAGGATTACCCATGTGCTAGATCTAGGGTTGGACACTAATCCCAAGAAGTGCGCCTTGCTTGGAGAAGGACTAGTGCCTTGTTTAGTGGGCTAATGGAGTCAAGAAAGATGTCAAAGTGTAGATCGGGACACCTAGAAGCCAAGTCAAGTGAAATGGATGTGATCCAATGGTTAGGTCTTACTAGATCTAGGTTTTTGAATGATGACCAAAAGTGGACCACAATTCCTTGAAACAAGGAATGCAATCCCCAAGGTAGATCGGGGCAAAAGGATAGTCTAGACCTAGGTTTCAAGGCGTGGGCATTCCAAATCTACGAAAATCTCCAACACCCACTTCCTAGAAGTGGTCCAACTCAAAACTCCCAAGGGGTGCGACTTTCTCAAGGAGAGGCAAAAAGTGGTTTTGGTGGACCAAACCAAGTCCAATGGCCACCAAAATGTAGATCCGGGATGCTAATACCCCGATCTATGCATGTTCAAAGTTTCAAGTGAATCCAATGGGTAGATCTTAGTAGATCTAAGTTTTAAGTTACCAATGAGGTCAAAGGGGGGTTTCAACCCCTCAAAACATGGAGAGATGTCCACAAGGTAGTTTTCACCAAAGTAAGGATATGGGTATGTGTTATCAAGTGTCTAGTTGTCAAATCAAACGGGATCTCACATACCCATGTGCTAGATCTAGCCCAACAAGCCTCCCTCAAGGAAGTGCGCTTTAGGTCAAGGAGAGCTTTTTGTCTTAGAAAATGGATCAATCCTTAGCCAATCACCACCAAACTATAGATCCAACTAGGGGTGGATGCTATAGAGGTGGGTTTTCAATATCTTTTCAAATTGAGGGCTAGATCTAAGTAGATCTAAGAAATACCAAAAACAAGGGTTTTAATTTGATTAGGGTTTTTGTGATCTAGAAATTATGGAAGATTCAAGGAAGAGAAAATCATACCTCTTGGGACATACCTGGATGAAGAGATGAATGCTAGTTGAGACGAGGATTACTTTGCCAAAGATCAAATGGAGAATTGTTGAAGCCCTCTTGCCAAATCGATTTTTCCAAGCCACATGAGATTCCTTCTAACCTGTCAAGCCAAGGAGCAAAGCATCAATTAGTTTAACAAATTGAAGGTAGATGCAAACAAGAGAGAGAAAAACATAGAATAGTTGACACAAAGGCAAAACCACTCCCTGTCAAACCCAAAACGACTTCTTCCAAGCTTGAAGGGCAAGCCTCCCCACCAATTCGCACTTGTCAAAGTCGCCCTCTCAACCTGCAAATAAAGTATGGCAAATACGCAAGATAGCTACAAAAGATCCTCCAGTGCAATGGACAATAGCATTTACAATCGAAACAACCAACATCCACTCCAATCCAAGCATGTACTCCAAAAGATAGAAATTTTATTCCAAGAGCCAAGAGCCAAAAATCTCTAGATGATTTTACAATGAGGGGGTCTCCTCCTTATATAGGATAATAAAGACCAAAACCCTAGATCTCAAAACCACTTTTTGAAATGAGTGGTTGAGATTAAAAGATCTCACAACATAATCAATGGCTAAGATGAATCCATAACATAATATCACATGGATCACTCAACATAACAATAGCGCCCTCAATAAATGGTACAATAGAGGGTGACGTCATCCCACAAGAGGGGTATAAAGTACAATAATCCACCTCATGATGACTAGGACATGATAAAATAAGCACATGGTGGGGCTAGGAGGTATAAATCCTTGCTAGCTCACCCCAAGGCACAATGAAATAATAAAAATATGTCCAATATAATAATAATGACCAAAACTGTCCTCAGAATCCATGACAGTCGAGCAGTAAATGTCCTCCTGTGATCAATCTGGAGATACCCACATGGTGAAAAATGACTGGAAGATAGTGAGATCAACCTGGAAGACCTCTGTGAAAACCAAATGCCAAAACCTTGCCTCAATTGCCCAAATCGATTTCCTCAGTGACCACTTTATCCCATTTTTTAACTGCCTCGGGAACTGTGAAAGTGCCAAAACTGCCTCCTAGGGTGCTAGCGCTGTCCATCTGAGCCCACCAGGCTCTCCGGGAGGGGGGATAAATGGTAATAACAAGTGGCTGGACCACCCCCTCCATCATCAGCGCCCTAGGTGAACTGGCCTCTCGGGGCCCCTGCTGCTCAGGCTGGGAAATCAGCCCCAAATCTGGTCAACAAGTGTAAAACTGCATCAATCACTGCCAGAAGTGCCCGGAACTGAAAGATAAGTGTCTCAATGGATCCAGAAGACCCAAATCCACTAGGAATGAGTACTCATACACCCTGGGTTGCCCTAATGGGCCAGCTGTAGGGTCCACCATATATGGACAATGTATAATCTGCTGATCTGTAATAATAATAACCTGCTGAACTAGATCAAACATCATCTGTATCATATGTCCATCATATGACATCATCATCAAACATGTGGGACCATAAATCATCACCAATAATCATCATACATGGTCCACATCATCACGGATCCCAAGAATATATATAATCAAGGATAAACCACATCAGTAGACTAAGACAATGCTTCTTTAATCACTTCATAGCTAAGCTCAAAGTATAAATTCCATTCAGTGGCATTAATTAAGTTAACATATTCCGTGATAATATAAAATTACTTGCACCCTAGTTCAAATGACAAACTTACCCAATGGACATGGTCAAACTGCTAGTGAAGGATGAAGGCTAGGAGCAAGGTTGGGCCAAGGGTTTGACTTGTCTAACTTAACTCAAAAATACTTTGGACTGGGAGAAGGGGGAAGCTACAAACTCTGTGCTGGACAAAAGAACACGGGGGATGGCTGTGCCTCACAAATGGATAAGTTGTTTAGAGAGTGCTTATTCAACTTTAGGCACCATGTCTACATCAAGTTGATCCAAGTTCATTAGGATCATTCAATTTATTTCCATGGCCTTTTTGGCCTACATAACCCTTCGGATTTCAGATGTGCTGAGAAGCACAACTAGTTGCAGCTTGCATCCAGGGCATGTTTTTTTATATATTCACAAGGTCAGCAATTGTTTAGATATAGCTTTTAAGAACTATTGCTTTTTGGACCTTTCTTTATACTCTTCGAGGAGTATTTTTAGCTTTTCATTGCTCTTGCCCTTTTTTTTGTTTCCATGGGCGAATTTATTTAGTTTCCACAGGTAGAACATGAGCTTTCAGTTTTAGCCAACAACATCTCAAGTGACTAGGGGGAGTTCGAGCCAAGGCCTACAATCCAACTCACCAAAGGCAAGTTCTGTCACCAACTCAGAGCCGAGACACTGAATAAACAGGGATGCGGTCCAAACACAGAGGTAGAAAAATGGGGAAGTCCTCAGTATCAGAAAGTCAAATAAGACAAGTCAGGGTTTAAAGTCAAACAGGAAGGTCATGTATGGATGGAGACAAGTGGATATGGAGCCTACACTAGCAGACAACAGGTGTCGGGAAAGACCATGTCTATGTAAGGTGAAATACCAGTAAGTTTTGTTAGATGACCTAAAAGTGCAAGCAATTGTCCATTTTAAGGTTTACAGTTCATTTTAAGTAGTTTGCCACATCAGGAATAATATACCAAGCACATGCTATAATCATGACTAAATCAACAAGCTAATAATCCACTGTCAGTGAGAACATATCCATAGATCATACAACATCATCATAATAGCAATCATCATGCATCATCTGAAACACTGCTGAAGTACATCTCTAGGCACTGAACTGAAACTGTAATGGGATAAGTGGTCACATCAGTCATCCAATCTGAACTCTCAAGGCTCAGCCTTGACACAAGGTCATATACAAATCTGAATAATATACTGCTCTGATCATGAGTGATCCATAATATATAGTCATGCTCTGGAATAAATGAAGCTCTGGAGTGTGCAGATATCTGCTGTACAAGAATAGTAGCCCTGCTACTATGGTGTGATAACAGGTCTCTGCGTGTCATAGAACCATAAAATGAAATGAAAATGCCCCGGGCATAGAAAAGCCAAGAAAAAAAAAAAAACAGAGTGTTTTGCATTAAGGGGGCATTTTTGACAGGTCTTGCAGCCAGCAAGCAAATTTATATTTTTTTTAGGGGGCGATAAGGGAGGAAGAAGCAAGTAGGAGACTTGCAAGAAGAAGACAAGTGCCAGCACAGAACGTGCCAACAAAGAAGAGAAGAAATGGGTTACCAAAGCAGACTCAAGCAGATAAAAAGAAGAAATGCAAGGGCAGAGGCAAAGTATTTTGCACATAGATTTGGAGAAGTTCCCATTGCAGAGGAGCTTATTAACACAGTTGAAGTCCAAGAGGAGAACCAAGATAATTGGAGCAGCAGAGTTCTCCTTGTAGCCCCACATTTTTCAGGTAAAAATTATGAGTTTTGGGCTATTAAGATGAGAATTTTTCTTATAGCAGAGGATTTATGGTATTTAGTTCAAAATGAATGTGTGCATCCCCTAGATCTAGAGGCTTTTGAGGCCCTAGCAGAAAACCAAAAATTGCAAAAGCATGAATTAGCCTTGCATCTCATCCAACAAGCTGTGGATGAAAGTATTTTCCACAAGATTGCAGCAGCAAAGACTTCCAAGGAAGCATGGAGAATTTTGGAAGAGGAGTTCAGTGAAAGGGGGAGTGACTTGTGCAAGCAGCCAACAGTGTCACATCCTGTTGAAGGAGTAGCAGAAGAGAATTCTGCAGTTGAGAATCCTGCAGTTGAAGCAGAAGACAGCCAAGCTGTTAGTGAATCCCACGGTGTAGAGGCACTTGTGGATGAATATGCAGATAGAACTGCCATCACAGCAGTAGAAACTCCAGCCATAGAAGCTGTTGAGAAATTCGGTGAACCCCACACAATTGTGGATAATGAAGTTGAAGAATCTGCCATACCAGCAGAAGCACTTTCCCCAAACACAAATGAAGATGAAATTGTTGTAATAGTTGAAAAGGATGCAGTAATCTTAGTTAAAGCTGCTGAAGTAGAAGTTGAATGTTTACATGAAATGGTCAAGGACTCTGTCAGCCAAGCAGAGCTAGATAAGTTTGAAAATAGTGAAGCCCACTGTGCAGAGTCGCAAGTGGATGAAGATGACAAAGATATTCTTGAAGATGAAGCTGCCATAGCAGCAGCAGAAAATGATGAATCAACAACTCAAGAAGTTGCAGGACAGCCAATAGAGGCTGAAAAATAAGCTGAAGCAGTAGAACAAATCGAAGAAGAAGAGCTCATGAAGAGCATGCCCATGAGGGTAGAAGTTTTTCCTAACAGGTTAGATGTTTGTGCATGTGCAGATGCATATAGAAATCAGCTTGCAATTGAGCAAAATGAAAATGAATATGATGATGAAATCATTCAAGAGTTTTTAAAGAATGTGGACAATGTGAAGTCCTTGTTTGAAGCAGAAAATGGAAAAGAAGGCAGCATTGGAGCTGATAAGTATAATGAAGATCATGAAGACTGTAATTTTATTGCAGAGTTTGACAAGATTATCGAAAAATACATGGAAGATGAAGCATTTGAATTCAGTTATGATGGGCATTGTGACATGCCAAGAGTGATTAGCAGCACCATCCATGAAGAAATCTGCATTGAAGATGCAGAGGATGAAGCTGAACCAGTTGAAGACATTTTTATGAAATGGAGTCCTGAAGAGATCAGGCATTACTATCAGTTGTTAGTGTGGCAGTTGGCCACTGAAGAGGTTGATGAAAACAAGTTAAAAAAATGCATATGGGATCCAAACATTCCCATACCCCAGCAATTGAAAATGCAGAAATATGAATTATTTGCCCATGATGTTAAGGGCATTATGAACCTGATTGAAGATGAAGACACAAGGCATAAAGCCATTGAAGAACTTGCAGACATTGATGGAAGATTCAAGCCCAAGGAGCTTAAAGAAAACATGAAGAAGAAGGTGAGAATGAAGAAGAAGACAAGAAGAATTCCAGAGTTCAAGGTTTGGAGCAAACGAAAGAAAAAGAAGACGCTGCATCAGCATGCAGCACACAAAACAAGAATAGTAAGATAATTTTGAGCTTTGACATGAACTGATGTAAGCCTTGCTGAGACTTAGACCAGCAGGCATGATGGATATTTGAATTTTGAAAAGTATGTAAGCCCACAGAGGCCTAATATGTAATGTTGTAGCATGTTAGCATTCAGTTTGTTTATGGTAGGAATTATGGGGGAGTGTTGGAGATAATTCCTCCCGTCAAGTGTTTAAATCCACCTACCGCTGTACAAAGAGTTAATGTATTAGGTGAAGAAGTAAATACGCCTCGGGTGAAGAGGCATTGACATGTAAATGTGCTTTTGGTGTTCATTTCAGTTGGTAGAATGAATGTAGAGAGCCGTAGAGCTCCATTGAATTTATCCCAGTTCTGTTGCAGCCACCGCATACTCTGTTTCCCCTGTTATGCTCTGCCTCTCACAATTCGTCAAGGTTGATATGGAAATCAGACCTTAAAGTCCGCAACAAAAAAGAAAAGGAAGAATGTGGTTGCTGTGGAAATTATAGTTGAAAAGAGAAGAGCCAATGGTGACACAAGCGCAGTCAGTAGATTCAATCTTCAGGGGCAGACAATAGATTCAATCTTTAGAACTCGGAAGCAAATTCAATCTTCAGAACTCGCAAGCGAAGAGGAGCTTGGATTTTGGACCTGCATCCAAGGTAATGGTGCATGTTCATATTTGTTATTCATTATACTGGATTTTTGAAATTCACATTCCTTAAGTGACAAAAATTTGGAGAAATATCAGTGATTTCAACGTTCAATGAAAATATAATGAATCGCTGATCAAAATGGCATGTTGAATGTACCCAAAACTGCAGGTCATCCAAAGAGCAAAAGGAGCAGCATCCGCACAAACAAAAGGAGTAGCATCCAAAGCTTTGACCCAACAATCTGAAATAGTTTTGTTCTCCTATCCGGCGTACAGGAGCCTTATGACGCCCAGGCGATTGTCGAACTTTCTCCCCGTGTGACCAGAGGTATTCAAGACCTTGTTAACCCCGAGCTTCATGGAATCTCCCGGATCCCCCGCCTTCAAGCCCTCGAACAAGCGAAGACGGCGTCGAGAAGGTACCTGCAGCCCGTGTAGCAGGTAATATTTTCGCACCAAGATATTATATGCACAGCTCGTTGTTGAGCATATCACTGATCCTCAGATTGCAAGCCCAATCGAGCTCTTGGAAGTTCTGAGAGGTAGCCTCCTCCACGATCTTGTCGGCCTGGGTCTGAACTAGTAAAAGTCCCTTCCTTTTGGCAGTCACGCTGCTCATTTCTCGACCCACCTCGGCCCTTCCCACTATGATGCGCTCTCTGAAAGAGTTGAATTTCTCCATTTTCAAACCCTCTTATTTCCCACTATGATGCGCTCTCTGAAAGAGTTGAATTTCTACATTTTCAAACCCTCTTAAAAACATCGGTACATAATTGAATTTCTCCATTTTTAAATCCTCTCAGTACATACCTCAATACATAAATTGTGAAATTAAAGGCTTCCAGATGAGAGTCTATACTTATATAAAGAGAATCGGATGAGATCGGACGGCGGACAGCGTGACAAAAGGAAAATAGGGAGTCTTACAAAAAGACATTCGTCGGATAATCCCTCCAAAGCTGGCGGAAAGAAGGAGGTGAGACCGAATAGTTGCTCATCAATTTATAGGTAGACTAGTCAAAATGAACGGTTAAGATAAAGCGGTGGAAGCAGATTAACGAAGGCGAGGCCTACTGGAAAAGAAAAAGAAGGCGTTCAATGCTAGGCAATAGGTATACAATGGTAGGCAACATGCGGTCAAATCAACAGCGAAATTCATGGAAAGAAAGAAAGAGATTTTAATGTCCACGAGGCTAAAGATAGCTTATGGGACAGAGTATCTTGCCCACTGATTTTTGCATTTCCACCTTTTTCTTGTGCAAGCTTGATGATGAGTTCCCCCAGTTTCACCACGGTCCCTTCACTGAATAAATTATCCCAAGAACTACCTGCCAAGATATTCACATAGCTGTCTCTGTTGTCTTTGAAGGCCTCACACTCTAAAATTAAATGTTTTTCTGTTTCTACTTTTCCTGAGGGGCAAAAAGTACATACCCGCGCTTCCCAAGCTTCCTTTGGTCTTTTCCAGCGCCCCGTCTCACACCGAAGTTGGTGGGAATTGGTTCTTAATTGAGCAATAAGCATTTTGGCCCTCCACGAAATATTAGCCTCTATATAATCTTTTTGATGATGGTTGTAAGTGGGATTAAACTTCTCAATATAGTACTTTTTCTTTCTCCCTAGCCTTGTGCCCCAAACTTGCTTGTGGAACTTGTCGATAACAAAGGTCTTTATCTCTTTACTGTTTGTAGGGCATGCGTTTAGGTAAATATCCCATTTACTAAGCCATTTAATGTTTTGCTGCATCCAAGTCTTCTTTCTTTTGCATAATGTGTCATTGAAGGCCACCTTAGGCCATCTGTCGTCTTCCATTTGCTCGATCTATTTTAGATATCTTATGAGCCGCACCATAGCAATTGCTTCAACAAGCGCTGCCCCCACTTCACTAAGCATGATATCATAGGTGACTGAGCTTTTAATTTTGAGCTTGTTGGTAATCAAGCATTTTTTAATCTTCTCAATTTGCTGCCACTGTAGGTCAGAGGTACTGCTGGCCCACACTTCACACCCGTATAGAACAACCGGGATCACTAATAGCCCAAAAAGAGTTTGTGTAGTCTTCCAATCCCATAACTCTGCTTCTCTGCATCTATTTTGAAAGGCGTAAAATGCTTTCCAACCTCTCAAAGTTCTTTTCTTTGTGCACCCTTCCCATCTTAAATTTTTGTTGAAGTCAATCCCAAGATATTTGTAATCTACCACTTTTTCAAGAGTGTTGCCTTCAAAGTATAACTTGTGTTGATTATGTTTTCTCCTGCTAGAGAAAACTACCACTTTTGTCTTGCTGGTGTTAACTTGCATCCCACTGCTCTACAGAAGTGCTCAAGGGAAAGTAAGTGCTCTTGCAAGCCAAGAGCAGATTTAGCGATCAAAATAAGGTCATCTGCATACAAAAGGAGCCTTATCACAAACTCACCCAGAAGAGCACCTTCCCTGTTCTAAAGGTTTAGCCAGTCTTCAAGTTTGTCAATATATAACCCAAACAAAGTAGGGGACAATGGGCACCCCTGCTTGACCCCAATATCGCTCATGGATGGCATCATGGCAGAAGCACGCGGCTCTCTTCCTGCGAAACGAAATCGACGATGCATTCATATACGACAGAAGCACGCGGCTCTCATCCTGTAACACGAGTGAATCAAGGGTCAGAATCATTTGAATCGTCGGACAATTTGATCCGACGATGGAAAACGAGAAAAGCAAAAATTTGGGGAGTCTTTCCCACTTGTAAAACGCCTTACGGCGTAATTAATATTGACGAGAAAGAATTAGAAGTAAGGGTTCGTTAACTACATCATAGGGACTTCCAATGTGTTTCAGTCAAATAAATATGACAATATCATGTTAATTTTGTAAGATTTTAAACTAATTTAATGATAATATTCCAATCTGTATAGGACACTATCATGTTGAATTTTGAAAATTTTAAATGCTTTGGATTTTGTATTTTTATAAATTTTGTTTGATTTTTTATTTTTTTATTTTCTTTATTAACTTAAAAAGTTGATAGCAACTATGAAATTTCATATATTAAAATGGTTGTCATAACCTTGTATTTGTGTAAATTTTGTTTGATTTTTTATTTTTTTATTTTCTTTATACACTTAAAAAGTTGATAGCAACTATGAAATTTAATATATTAAAATGGTTGTCACAACCTCTATAGGGAATTGCCTAATCTATAAATTATTTCCATCTTTTATAAAATTGCAGTTTAGTAATAGATTCGTTGATTTGGAAGGTAGTTGATTTTATATAAAATTGTAGTTCAGTAATAGATTCGTTGATTTGGAAGGTAGTTGATTTTAAATTGGAAGTAAATAATTTTTATAATGATTTTTTATGTTTTGTAAAATTTGTATATTAAATTTAATATTTTGAAATTGGATATTATTTTTTTTAATATCTAAAATTTAATGATTTTAATTTGTGATTAGTTAAAAATATTGAAATAACTATATATATTTTGTTAGATATAATAGACAATAAAAAATATCTGTAAGAAATATGTATAGTTTGATAGTGGCCTTTTGTCCTATGAATGTGTCTCTGGGCCATTAAGCTATTTTATTTTCTCAACTTTTATGATAGGAACCATATTTTCTTTCTTTCCTAGAAAATGAAAGTGAAGATAACAATCTACCTCCACAATTCCCCCTTCCTTTAATTGCGTCCATTGAACATTAACCTACATAGTCACCCACAATTCCCTTAAGGAATAACAGAATAAGTAGCCAATGATTCTGCGTATTAACATGATCCATGTTCATTGCTCCGACAAGCTTTCCCTCTTTGACTCAAGTTTCAAACAAGCATTCCCTACAAGAACAATTGCAAAAGCTTTTGCAATCCAAATTGGTACACTATGCATTGCATGCAAGTATTACAAGACATACGGCTCAAACAATTTCATATGCACTTCGCAATGTTCCCACCGCCAATGTTAGGGACATCGCCACCTCACGGCTCTTGTTTGGCTAATGAATTGTTTAATTTTTTTAAAATACATGTTTTTATTATTCAATATTTTTTTAATTTATAGTATTTGTTAGAAGATGACAAAACTTATTAGGATTGAGTTGTTATCTAGAAATAATATTGACTAATCATAATTAATAAAGAAAAATTACTTCATCTAAAATAATTGATTAATTCATTTTTTTTATGTATGAGGAAAATAAAAAAACATTTTTTTTGTTTGTTTGAATCTCCGGAGTGGTCTATGATCTGAGAAACCATGACTCAAGGCATCTAAGCTGTCAAAATCACCCGAGGATCGCAGGTGTCGCCTCCCAACTAGGTCACCCCTAAGGGGAATTGACCTCGGGTCGCCTTGCTGACGAGACCCACACCTTAACCGAGTGAGCTAACATGAATTGACTTTTAATGTTAGGAGGACATGGGGGTGGGCTTTGATCCACTTATGTGTCCATGGGTCAAAGATCATTTAATACAACCTCTCTGTGGAACCACACGTTCGATCACTACCTCAAGGTGCCCCATGGCTCGAGGCTCAACCCTCATTGGAATTGAACCTTGCCCATTGATGAAAAACTCTTTGCTCTTCACCAATGAATCCAATCCCTTTGGGCAAATAAAAAACAATTTTAAACCTTATTTCATAATCCGAATTCATAATTTATAGAAAGTATTTTTTATTTATTCAATTCATTTTATAAATATGCTCTTTGTATTCCTTATGTTTGTGAATGTTCTGTTGTACATTTATACAGATTGTGGCCGGAATCCGTGCTCGCCGGGCAGTGGAAGGCAGTAGAGGTAGTTATAATTTAACATCGTGGCCGGTGAATCTGTGCTCGATAGGTGGTGTCATAACTGCAACGAGAGGGGGTCACATATAGGTAAACGGTGGAGAAGAATTTTATTTCAGCGAGGGTTTTGCAGGGTTTTCGCCCCGTGGAGAGTTTTGGCCGAGCATTTTCGTTTCGTCTGGTGAATCCGTTCTCTATCGGTGGTGCCATAACTGCAACCAGTCCATAAGAGGGGTAACATATATGTAAACGGTGGAGAAGAATTTCATTCCAGCGAGGGTTTTTGTAATGTTTTGATTCCACCGAGAGTTTTGGCCGAGCATTTTCGTTTCCTCGAGGGTTTTCATCACCGGTGATCATTCTAACCTTTCCATTAAAGACCGTAAACAGGTAAGCACACATGAACTTGCAAGCTTGCATACAGACATGAATGCTGAAAATACCTCTCTGGTCTCTAATCGATTCGAAAATACCTCTCTAGTCTCTAATCGATTCGATCAACCCCTTCATTAACTACATTTTCCGCACTCCTTCGAATATAAGAGAGCATTCATTTTAATGTACACATCCCCTACTTGGCTTGGCTGTAGAATACCATAAGATATCATTTGCTTTTCGGAGATATTTTGTTTTGTTTACATGACAGATTCACACCAATGAGAATACATCTTGTGAAATTTTCTGACTTTTTTAAGGTTGAGAATGAAAATTAGTTAGCTGATCATTATGTGTTATTGAACTATTGAGTGCAGATTACTCTTTTTTTTTTTTTTGTATAGGTGTTAATACCTGATATTCCAACACTCTCTTTTGTATATGTGCCAATTGTTGGAGAATCAAGGTAAGGCTAAATTTTACATAATCCACATATTTATTACAAAGGGACTCAACAAGAGCATGATGTCACTTATAAGAATTGAATTTAGATGGGGAGGGTAACAATCAATCCTCCCAACCACCCAAGCTACATCCAATGGACTATCTTTTTTTTCATATATAAGATTACTCTTTTTTTCATATATAGAATCACTCTGTTTTTTTCATATATAAAATCACTCAGCTTATTATTCTATAGGGAATCAAGATAGGCTATTACATTAAAAAATTCTGCCAGACCTGAGAAATCCAGAATACCAGACCACATATCCAGAAGACCTGATTGCACTTCCCTCTGACTTGATAGATCCGAGTTTAAGAAGGATCCTTAAATCTAATCTAAACTGATAGGTGATAAAATCTATAAAAAAAACCTTTACCATATATTCTTAAAATCCACTAAGAAATACTTCTTTACACTGTATTCTTTCTTACGTTATTTTGATACACCCTTTGGTTGGTAAACCATATTAATTAAATTTTTAAGTAAAATAAAAAACAATGCGCACTTCTGAACGAAGGTGACAACAATATGCGAAACATGTTCACAGTGCTTCCTTGTAAAAGAAATTTCCATTGAAAAAAACTTTATACTTTATATTCATATTATAAATATACACTTTAAACTTCATATTCATATTATGAATATACATTCGACTGTCAAAAATCAGGCTTTAAAAATAAAAACAATTATCTTCCTGTACTTTGCAAAATCTTGCAGCTTCTCAATACGTTTTTTTGTGTCATCTGGAAACTAACCAGAACTGTGCCTTCAAAAACATATGACCCTCTGTACTTATTGAGATAAATATGACCCTCTGTACTTATTGAGATAAAAAGCTGTAGCTTTTCGAGGCAACCAGATGGAAACTGAACTTAGAAAGAGATAAAGGGGACTAATGTCGGTGCTTGATGGTAATAGACAGGCACTTCCATCGCTGTCTGAAGGGTGCAGCCACCTTTAAATTCCTCCTCTTTCATAACTCTTTCCTGCATAAGGAGTATCTGTTTTGAGAGCACATCTGCGTGAGTGCTTCCTTATAAATTGTACAAGCATGTGATTTAAATTATCTGGTACCATCATTGCGTAGCTGTAATGATTTGAAGTTATTGTTTCCAACAAAAATCAAGCACCCTTGATGCCTGGAACATTGAAGTGGAGATTATTTGCTTAGAACTTTGCACATCTTTAAATGCCCAAATGCTCGCCTTTAAGTTTCCCAGATCCGGCTGTATCTCCCTGTAACAATGCCTTCTTTCAATCGTTGGTTCAGCTGCTCCATCGCTTCCCCGCGCCAGCCGAGTCTGGGACACTCAAGGGCACTGAGCTTCTCCAGCGACCTCAACTCTTCAACACCTGACAGCTCTTTTAGAGCAGGGCAAGAAGACACGCTGAGCATTTGAAGCTTTGTTAGCTTCTCCAACCCCTGGATTCTTTTTAACTTCCCACATCGATTAGCCTCCAATATTTCCAAAGATATCAACCATTGAAGACTTGGCAGCTCCTCAACTTCTTTACAATACCCGATGTTCAGTTCTTGAAGCTTTCTAAGATTACAAAGCCCTTGAATTGTCCTCAGTTGAGAACAACCAACCAATTTCAGCGTTATTAGTGATGGCGGCAGTTCTCCAACCTCCATCAGATCATTGCAATCTTCTATTTGGAAATGTTTGAGATTGGGGCAAACCCCTTCAGCAAATGATATCTTCCATATTTCTGTCCTGTTTAGTTCTAAGTATTCCAGTCGGTACATGCATTGTTGTTGTTGAACATTGTGAATGGAAGACTCCAATTTCCTTAACTCTCTTCGGCCTGTTGGATCTGTCAATGTCTTCTCCCTTTCGCCTTCAACCATCATTTTCAATGGTAGCTCGCGTAACGGGCACAGCGTTACTCTTAGCTCTTTAAGATTGTTCATCTTCGCCATTTCTGCTGGTAAGTAGCGGATTCCACATTTGTGGATTCTCATAGTCGACAACTGAGACAAATGTCCCAAGGAATTGGGCAAACATTCTAATCTGTCGCAACCTTCCAGGCACAACTCCTTCAAGCTGCTT
Organism: Larix kaempferi; assembly: GCA_027924585.1. NCBI lineage: Eukaryota > Viridiplantae > Streptophyta > Pinopsida > Pinales > Pinaceae > Larix > Larix kaempferi. Next base: position 4,877,630 of record BSBM01000319.1, read on the forward strand.
AGGCGACCGAGTGAACGTGGCAGTGTCTCCAGCAAGGGGCTTCCCAAAAACAGAAGATCCAAATTGCTCAGGTTCCCAATATCATCTGGCAATTCTTCCAAGTGCGTAGACAACAATCGAATTTCTTCCATCGATCGTTGACGTACGACTTGCGGAGGCAATACCTTGATTTTCTGGCAGTTTGAAAGGTCTAGATACTCAAGCTTGCTGATATCTGTAAATGTTTCGTTCTTCATGGTCAAATTGTAGCAACATCGCAAATTCAGATGTTTAAGTTGAACTAGTTTCCCGAAGGAATTTGGAAGCTTACGCAAACTCCAGGAGTGAGAGAGATCGAGATGCTGGAGGTTTGTTAAGCACCCGAAAGAGTCAGGCAGTGATTCCATACATGGGCACCTTAAGTGCAGGTATTTCAGCGAGGGCAGGTGACAGAACTCTTCAGGCAAAGTTTCCAGTTTAATTGGTACATAATTCACAATCTTTTCGATGTGCTTCAGCTGCCCAATGGACTTCGGAAACTTTAAAAGAGGGGCATAAATATTCAACTCCCGCAATTCCAGAGGTGCCTGCAACCCAATGTTCATGTTTAACTATAAAATAAGACAGATGATGCATGATAATGTTTTAATCTACAAAATGCTTCACGGTTGTTCGAGACCCCTGTACTGGAACATCAATAGCAATGATCTACCATAAAAGAGAAAGAAGGGAAAACAAACAAACAAAAAACTTTAGATTCTAACCTGAGAATCTCGTCGCCATAGTGTGTCCAATTTGTTTCCCACCACGTCTAGAACCCTTAAATTCTTCATTGGAGTCCAGGAAGGCAGGCAAGAGTGGGGACAGTTATACCAGCGTAGCCATAGAAGATTTGATGACTTTACCCTCCTCACAATGTTTTGATCTTCAGTTGCAAGAAGTTGCAAGTTCTTGAAACGATATGGCGTAGCACTTTTGAACCATGACAAGTCCGTGTGTGGAACGTCCCGATTACGAATGATAGGAGGAACCGTGCCCATGCTACTGTCGTAGTCATCATTAATGACGCCAGGAACAGTTCTAATTCCTCGCACCTCGGTTATTCCCTGTACATAAAATATTATACATAGCAACCAGATAACACACTCTTTCTGTTTAAATAAGTAAACTTTAAAACGTCGTTGATAAGGATACAAGTGTTTGAACAATTCATGAACTTACCTGGGATTGCAGCCACAAATCATTAATATTGTCTGTCGGTCGCCAAAGACGAAGGGGCATCTCTTGATCAGCAATATCCCTTCCCAAATCCCTTAAGTGGTCATGCATTTGTATTCTATTTTCCCTGTCCAACTCCACGAGGCACTTATTCTCGAGATTTACAAGTCCCACCAAACCCTTCCAACCTGAACCGTCCCATATTCTTATTGCCATGTCCCTGTCTTCTCCAATGAAATAACAGGCGATGTCTAAGAAAATTTGCCGTTCCTCTTCATCTAGTGCATGGTAACTAATTTTAAGTCGCTTTTGAATCTCATCGGGAAGTTTTATTTGGCGAAGTTTCTCTAATTGGCCCTCCCAGTAAGACTTGTCATTCATTCCGCACAAAAGCGCCCCAAACACTTTCAAAGACAAAGGTAATCCATTGCATGCCCTTAAAAACTCTTCTACAAGATCTTTGAATCCTAGCGGTGGATGAGGCTGGCAGAAGGCGTACGAACAGAATAGCTGTCGGGAGTGCTGTTCACTTAGGCCTGTTAGCTTATAGATTGCCGACTTTATTATTCCTGCTCTTATGAGGACATCCTTGTAACGAGATGTAACCAAAATTAAGCTATCGGAACCAAGGACATCTCTTAATGGCAAAAATGCATCCAGCTGATCGACATGATCAACATCATCTAAAACAACTAGAGCTTGAGAAGATGAAAGATACCTTCTAAGCATCTCGATGCCTTCGGCAATGCTATCTATTTGCAGTTCCAATTGAGTTAAGTCCTTGAGAAGTTTGCTTTGCAAGGAATTTAAAGACCTTCTACCTGCGGTCTCCCTTACATCAAATAAGAAGCAGCATTTGTCGAAATAGGAACTCTTCCTATTGAACAATTCTTTGGCTAGTGTTGTCTTCCCTACTCCACCTAATCCCACGATTCCCAAGACCTGGGCTTTCCCACTCTTCCTCTGCTGCCATGGCAATGCGATTTCGAAATCCTCTACTTTTTCTTCCAGGCCAGTTGGGTATCTGGCCACATTCAAGGCTGTTTTTCTGCGCTTTTTAAGCACGCATCGTACTACCTTATCCAAAAGCTTGCCCTCATCGCTGGAGATTCACAACAAAACAAACAAAACATTAGATCAATGCAACTTAGGTTAATAGTCACAGAGAAAGAGGGAGAGTTCTAACCCATTATAAGTCTCGAGCTCCAAACCGCTTAAGATCGAAACGTCAAACAGGGCTTTTCTCCAATTATCAAGTGTTTGGAGATCATATCTGCATTTCTCTTCATGAATACTCAGGGCTCGAGCATACCGTCCATCTTTGTTAGTCCATCGAAGATCGGAAGGCTTTACATTATAAAAGACGGGAATGACAGTGGCCTTAGACTTCAATATAAGGACGAGCTCATCTAGACACCATTTTGAATCTGCATATCCAGGGGAGAAAACGGCGATATGAACAGAGGCGGTTTTGATAGCCCCTTCAATTTGACAGGTTAAGTACTCTCCGGCCTCCAATTCCTCCCTGTCAAGGAAAGGTTGTAATCCATGTGAAAGAAGGCGATAATAAAGATGGCTAGCAAAAGTGTTTTTGATGTCAGGGCCACGATGATTGATAAATACATCGTAGCTGTAAGGATAATTAATAGTGGTAGTAGTGGAGCTGGAGCTGTTATGGACGAGAGGAGTGGATGTTTGCAGATCTGCCATTGAACGCAAACAATAAGGAAATGATGAAGACGTAGATAGATAGATGCAGAGTAAGTGGATGAAGGTAGATAGATAGATGCACAACAAGTGGATGAAGGCAGGGCGAGTCACCTCCCTGACTGAAATCTACAATCTACTTATAGTACTCCATATCTCTGCCGCAACACAAAACAAACAGCAATAGTCTCCAACGATAATCTCTGCCTCCAACATTTCGTGGTTCTTTCATTGCATTCGTAGTTTTGAACGAGTCTCCGTTACGCGTTTACGTCCAACGAAACTAGACTTTGGGTCAAGCCCTACAAAAGTAGACTTTGGGTCAAGCCATTAAATATAAACCCACCGCTCGGCCATGAGTTTGTCGCCGCTTAATTCCATGCTTTACTCGCTTTCTTTTTGGTCCATCTAAATTCGAGGATTTCGTTCCGAAAGGAGGAGCACTGAAAATAGTTCTTTGACTTTCCACCATCAATAGGCTTGCCATGAAACTTCCTCCTCAAGTTCACAAGGAAAAAATATTCGATTATGGCCGCTCGGCCATGAGTTTGTCGCCGCTTAATTCCATGCTTTACTCGCTTTCTTTTTGGTCCATCTAAATTCCAGGATTTCGTTCCGACTGAAAATAGTTCTTTAACTTTCCACTATCAATAGACTTGCCATGAAACTTCCTCCTCAAGTTCACAAGGAAAAAATATTCGATTATGGTGTCAGGCTTCAAATTTGAAGGCTTCAGTGCCCTTCAAAGGCACTTTTACTCGTCATAGAAGGCCATATTAAATTTTACCCTGCAAATGAAACTTAATTCCATGCAGAGCCTGTCATTAATGAAATTGGGTTCAATTTTGAAAATCTGCAACAGAAGGGCAACCCCAAAATCTGCCTGTCACCGGGTTTTAGTGATTTGGCCTCTGGAGTCATTACATTTGGAATTTTGGACGTTGCCAGTGCCATGTTGGTCCCCCGTGGGCCGTGACCCCATCCCAGCTGGAATTGGAAAATCGAGTTTGCGAGCTCGCTGAGTACTGTCAATGGTGGACTCGGTGAAGTAATGAATTCTAGGTGAAAGCAATTAATGTTACAACCTACCACAGTTTCCACTCTTGAGTCACTCCAGTTCCACACTGCACAGAGTACATACTAGGCGGCGGGGTTACTGGTTACTTGCTGCTGGCATTTGGAAAATTGGCAGGTGCCGGTGCGAATCGTGCCATAATCCATTGCCCATTACCGATGGATTTGGGCGGACTTAAATTTAAAATTTAAACTAAGAAACCCGCCATTCCCCTGCCATGCTTGTGGCGTGTATTTATTATTATTAATTTCATTGTATCATTCCAGGCCAGGTATCATTCATGCTCGCCATCATTCTATTGTTGTTCATTGCGGATGAATGTCTGGTTGCAATGCAGAGCCGAGAGGGATCTAAAGCATCCACTGGTCATCCATCCAACCTCTGCAATTTCTACCACGTCTTCTATTTTGCAATTTATATTGTAGATTCAATGTGGTCTTCGAAATCGAAACTTTTGCTACTTTTTTTGGTGGCAATTGGTTCCAAATGCTAATGGCTTCTTGGTGGCAATTGGTTCCAAATGATAATGCTGACAGTTTATTTAGAATTTCCCTATGAATGAGATTTGGAACGCGGGGTTGGCTTGGGGTCGGTGCATGAGTGGTAAGAGGGCATCCGCTTTTGGGCTAGTTGATCGGAATAGATTTTGCTTCATGACTGTTACTAGAGTTCCATTGAATATAATTTAGGTGTTGCGGCCATGGCATCCCTTCACAGTGGTGGATTCTTCATGAAGCCCAGTTTAAACAACAATGGGTCCATAGATGTCTTGCAATTAGGGGAATTCCCTGTGCCAAACCCCTCCGAGGCTAGATTTTAGGGAAAATCAGAGTTGTTGCTCTCATTCCCGTCAACTTTAAGAAACAAGAATGCTTATTCAGAAGCACTGATTGTTATTCACATTGTTTTTGCTAAGTTTTTTAACATAATCTTCTTTTCATTCGATAAGATGTGACAGAATGCCTTACACAATTTGGCATATCAAGATTTATTTAAACTGGATCTCTAGTATGGTTTGTGTTATGTAGGCTGGACCCGGTTGTGATGTAGCATGAGTTGGCATATCAAGATTTATTAAAACTGGATCTATAATACCGTTTGTGTTATGTAGGCTGGACCCGGTTGTGATGCAGCATGAGTGGTATTGGAAGTTGGCGATGGCCCAAGTTCAAGATTGGCAGCGAGGTCTACAACAACACCCAGAACTTAACAGCAGACAGGCCAAAACAGTTGGGGACACTCACCCAATACACCGTAGTGCCGGAGGAACACTTGGTGACACCAAAGCCCACAAATTTATGAGGAAGCTGCGAGTCTACCACTGTACAGGGAGCTCTGAAGATTTGAATCTTGTGTTGTTCTATGAGAAAAAAATGTATAGAATTTTACATTTTGTGTAGTGGGCTTAAGTTGAGAAGAATGGGTGGGGACTGGTGCAATCAGCGATGGCTGATTTATTGTTGTAGTTATCTATTGTATTAGGTGATTTTCTTAAAAAAATTATCGAATACATAAATCTTGTTGGCTATTATTTCTATGCTGCTGTGATTTGTTGTGGTGCGGTTGGTTCATCCTTCTATGTGCACATATGTATGTAAACAATGTCTTTCAATATAAAGCAAGCATAGTTACTTTTGATTTTTCTATGAACAAGTTTTATTACTTGCCAATACAAGCTCTATTGGTTATAAAACAAGTGATTTTTTCATATTGTCATTTTTTTTCTTTTGTTTTTGAAATTTATTTTATATAGTATTCTTGGGTTATTTAACTAGCCCATATTAATATAACATTGCTTATTAAAATTTATAGAGCAGAACAATGCAAATATCGCCTATTCGCCATTCTATTAGTGAATTCATAAAAACAATAATAAAATTTTGACATACTATTAAATTTTCAAATGAAAAGAATGATTTATTTTTACATGTCAGCATTGAAGGGTTCCATATCTCATAGCCCTTCAAAGTGAAATGCGACCCTACCCTTCAAATTTGATCCCTGTATGGTGTATTTAATTATTGGTCTCTCGAATTTAAGAGTGGTGGTTCTATTATTAGTGCATTTAATCATTGGTTTCTTGAATTTAAGAGTGGTTAATAACTGCATTTCTAACTGCAGAGATGTAAACCATTAATTAGGTAAAATCCAATTGTAAACCGTATTTAATACTGCAATGGGAAATGCATATTTAACCAATCTCCGTCCATCAATAAAAAAGACAAAGTCCTTCCAAGATGATTTCAAAGTCTTCATTAGTAGGGATGAGAGAAATTACGGAATGGATAGTCAAAGACCCAAAATCTTCATTTCCTTACATATTTACCAACAGTCAGCTCTGTACAATTTCGATGGGAGATTCATGTTATTGTAGACTAGTTTCGGACAATCTTTTATGGTTTCATTGCTGGGTAGTTTATGTGGGCCATCGTCTGGCAAGTTGATGCGATCCGTCAGTGGCTAGGTTTTAATTTCTGTAAATTTAAGATTTCGATTTGTTTAAAATGGAGTTGTCTAAGTGTTCGACGGGCGAAATCGTACCGGCTACTTTTTCTATTTCCTATTTCCGGCCGATTGTTGCTGTCTACTCCGGATGCCGTATCCGTTAAGGTCAACTTCACCAATTGGAGGCATGGTCAAAGAGGAACTTACACTACATCATTTAATGGATGCGAAATTTCAAATTTCAAATATCGTAATGGACCGCCTTCCACCTGTCTCCGAAACCTGGTGGTGGTGGAAGCCTTCATCTGCTGCTGCTCTTCTCTTATGTCCAGATCTCTTTGCTGAATAATTGCACACCGTTTGTTATATAAGCAGCATATTCAATCTTCTCATTCATTTCAATGATTTTTATATAGTTATTTTATTGATCGGTATTATCCAGAGTAGTGTAATTTGACTACCAATATGGATACTTTTTAGTTTTTGAATTCGAATTTATTTCAAATTTCCGTCCACAAAATACCAATATAGCCTAATTATACTACTATGGTATTACCTAAATAACTGTAGAAAAGAACCACAGCATTCAACCTGAGGATTTCCATGCTTGCAGTAATTTCAGACTGATTTGTTATTTGGAACTGATTTTCATTTATAGGAAAGATACTATTTTTTCTGTCAAGTTTATAATCTTTTTTATGAGATTTTTGGTTCAGTTCACGTGCCTAACTACGTGACGAATTGGGCCAATTTAGGTTAAATTTAGAAACAATTTGAATTGGCCCAATGAGAGATGGCCAATTCGTCGCTGAGTTAGCAATTGTTTATTTCAACGAATGTTGGGGAATTGGGCAAAATTAGGTTAAATTTAGAAACAATTTGAATTGGCTCAATGAGAGATGACCAATTCGTTACTGAGTTAGCAATTGTTTATTTCAACGAAGCGCGACGAATTGGACAAAATTAGGTTAAATTTAGAAACAATTTGAATTGGCCCAATGAGAAATGGCCAATTCGTCGCTGAGTTAGCGATTGTTTATTTCAACGAATTTTATGATTAAATAGCGTAAATTGTTGAACTGTTGCAGCATTCAAACCGCGGATTCCTTTACTGGCAGTAATTTTGGGTCCATTAGTTATTTGGCAAAGGCTCATTTCTAATTTACAGTTTTTCTTTAGTTTTTTCATTGAGGAGAGAGTTAAAACAAAATAAAAATCAAAGGATGGAATTCAATGGCTTATCCTCTGAAATTGAAATTAGCAATGATTTCTGTTTTGTTTTACAGTTCATATTCACATATTTTCCATCCGTGCTAGAAAATGAGTAATGCCATAATCGGAAAAATGTTGGTCATAATCTGGATCTCCTACAACCTGCAATCCTTCCCTGCTTTTTCTCTCCGTGCATGGAGAAGAGATAGCCTTTTTTTTCTTAGTGATTTTATTTTTTATGGGATGGGATTGAAGGTTTTGGTCTCACAAAAATTCAAATGGGTGCGTTGCAATTGCATTCAAAGCTTCGTCTCTCTTTCTGGCAATTTGCAATTTAAATAGTGCTTTTTTAGGCGGCTTCAATTTCTTGCATTGATGAACCTCCAGGAAATTAAACTTTCGTTTACAAACATTGTTGGACATGGGTTTATCATAGGGGAAATCTTCAACTTCCTTCTACAAGCATTGTAATATATTATATATATACTACCAAAACCTACATACATTTCATCTCGCTGATGTAATTAGCAGTTATGGCAAACTTGAATTTGTACAGGCGGCATTTCTTCCAATTCCTTTGCTTATACCAGTTTCTTTTATACATTGTGCATTAAGGAGAGTGTTTCCAATGGGTTACTTTTTAATTTGAAGAAGTGAAGACCGATGGTTACTTCAACACGTGAAGATAGGTTTTGAACCATTTATATATTTGTATTCGATTTTTTCATAAAATTTTTAGATGTTTTTACATTTGAATTCTATATATAAAATTAGTTTTTAAGAATAGCAAAGTAGTATGATAAAAGGAATTACAAAGACTTAAAAAATGTTCACTCTTCAAAAAGCCAAAAAGGCTTATTTGTTGTTTCATCTCTATAAAAGAATGAGTGGTCTTTATCTTTAGTGGATATTACAAGATTTCAAGTTTATTTTTTTTATTCATATTTTTAAAAAAAATTATTTATTTGTTAAAATTGAATTTACAAAGGATATATATTAAAAAATAATAATTTAATATAAATGAAATATATATTATACATATTTGTAAATGATAATAAAATTTCATATGATAGATGTTGACTTCACTTAAAAGATCTAAATTTAAATAATATTCAAGAAGTTGCCAATAGTTTACTTTAGTGGGAAATAAATAACTGCACACATTATATTTTAGATAATTTGGAATTACTATTTTATTTTGAAAAAAAATTGATAGAATTCCAAAATAACATAGAAAAAATGTTTTATTTTAAAAATTAAACAAAATTACTAAACTAAGGGTTATATAAATTGTCATTTTATAAACAATGTTACATAGCACTCTTCTTTATACAAATTACATTGCTAATAAACCAGCCCATCCAATTCGGAGGGGCAAACCTCTCCTTGAATAGCTCCTTGAGTGCAATACCTAAGCCACCTAATCTTAAGCTCTAAAGTCTCTAGTTTAAATCTCATATTTAATTTTTACTTTGTATTGTTCTTTTTTGTTTATGGCCGACATAATATTTATTACTTTTTACTTTGTATTATTATTTTTTGTTTACTAATCTTAAGCTCTAAAGTCTCTAGTTTAAGTCTCATATTTAATTTTTACTTTGTATTGTTCCTTTTTGTTTATGGCCGACATAAGATTTTTTACTTTTTACTTTGTATTATTATTTTTTGTTTACTTTGTATTATTTTGTTACTGACAAACACTAAACAAACACTTTAAAGTCTCATATTTACTTTTTATTTTTAATAACAAAATAGTAAAGTCTTTAGTTTAAGTCTCATATTTACTTTTTACTCTTATTATTATTTTTTGTTTATGGCCGACATAATATTTATTACTTTTTACTTTGTATTATTATTTTTTGTTTACTTTGTATTATTTTGTTATTGGACGACAAACACTCTAAAGTCTCATATTTACTTTTTACTTTGTATTAAAAGTAAAAAGTAAAGTCTCTAGTTTAAGTCTCATATTTCCGACATAATATTTACTACCTAATCCTAAGCTCTAAAGTCTCTAGTTTAAGTCTCATATTTACTTTTTACTTTGTATTATTCTTTTTTGTTTATGGTCGACATAATATTTACCACTTAATCCTAAGCTCTAAAGTCTCTAGTTTAAGTTTCATATTTACTTTTTACTTTGTAATATTCTTTTTTGTTATGGTCGACATAATATTTATTACTTTTTACTTTGTATTATTCTTTTTTTGTTTACTTTGTATTATTTTGTTACTCGATTAACAAGATCTCCCCCAAGATCTGCCCCATACTGGGTTGTGGAGCGCCTCTTGGCGCAATGATAGAAAACTTATTTTAAAAAATAAAAATAATTAAAATTTCAAGATACCTTAGAAGCAATGTTTTATTATGTTCGTGACATCTTGTATTCATTTTGGACATATTAGTTCATTAATGCATAAATTTGCATAGTTTTACAAAGTTAAACTTTCATAAAGCATTTTGAAGTGAGGAAACCAATCTACATGTGTCCCCTTAGAGCGCCTCTTCGCAATCATAGAAAACTTATTTTAAAAAATTAAAATAATTAAAATTTCAAGATACCTTAGAAGCAATGTTTTATTATGTTTGTGACATCTTGTATTCATTTTGGACATATTAGTTCATTAATACATAAATTTGCATAGTTTTACAAAGTTAAACTTTCATAAAGCATCTTGAAGTTTGGAGTGAGGAAACCAATCTACATGTGTCCCCTTATTACGTCACCAATCCTAAATTGCTATGTAATAGAAGAACAAACCTTGATTATCATTTGTTATCTACGGAACATTTTCCATTTTGCCCATAAGGGATCAATAGATCTTTTTGCAAAGATCAGCTCCCATAGTTTAGATTTTTATTTATTTATGTGAATTATTTGCAAATTCATATTTGTTGGTTTGCTATTGGCTTGGAGGGAGCAACGTCATTGTTGGGAACTGTAGCGGGTGTATGGTGGCATACCGATGCCATCCTTCTGCAGCTCTTCATGCATGTACATGTACATATTCATTATAATTGTCCCTTTCTGCATCGATTACTTCTTGTTGTCCACAGTTTCCATGGTCTTCGTGGCGGAAAGCTTGATCCTGGCATTGATAGAGGTTACGGGTTGTCGAGAGATGGTATTGTTTCTACATCGCCTGTCCATACGAATACATGGGTTTCCAAGTCAGGCTTGAACCTGATTCAGGTTCCTCGTCAGTTTCGCCATTCTCGGAAGTCGAAGCGAGGCTTTGACAATTTTTTGATGGAAGCAAGATTAAATGGTTCCAGTACATGCCCCACAGAATGATTTGCATAGCTGCAAGATTTGGGATGGCTTTCACGTTTTCAAGGTTCGGGGCAGGGTTTTTTAGGGGTGCTAGAGACGCTTTGAATGCAGTTTGCATTGTATTTTGTATGGTTTAGTGTCTCTTGGCAGCGGGTGAGGTGTGAAGAGGATTTATTTTGCTAGGTATCGAAATGCTTTGTGTCTCCATTCTGGTTCTTCGTTCATTGAGAGATTTTCCAGCTCTGGTTTTCTGTGGCTTTGGGTTGTTTGGAGGGCCTCTAGTCCGGACTGTTTGAAGTGAGCAATTAATGTGTGGGGAGTTAATGCAGTTTGATGGGAATATATTGCATGTGGCCAAGGGCAAGGGGTGTGTTTGTGATCTTATTTTGGCCCTGGATGATGTAGCTTGTGTGCTTGATCGATCCAGCTTGTGTGCTTGATCGATCCAGAACAACACGACAGTGGAGGTGGTTGTAGGGGCATGGTGGTTCAGTTTTTGCTTCTTGTGAGAAAAGAAATAGGAAAAAAATGAGGTCATGGCTCTACTTTTTAATAAAAATGTCTGTCGTTGTGCGTGCTTGTTTTGTGATTTTGTTTGCTGAAATATTGCTCGGTGATTTAGTTAGGGTTTTCGTAGTTTGTTTAGGGGTTTACAACCACCTGTGTTTCTTTGCGTTGAGAGGTGATTTAGGATAAATGTCATGGGGGTTTGACTTGGGGCTTACAAGGGTGTTAATATGCCAAATTCACCCAGGGCTTGACACGTTTTGCTAATTTTTTATTCATGTGTATAGGGAACTGAGCCTTGGTGAATCATCGCTAAAGGTGAACTCATGATCTATGGGGATGTTGCGTGGGTATCTGACAATATATATACTTTTCAACTTCTTTTGTTTTGGTTTGCTTTTCTCATTTGTGAGATGTGTTGTGTGGGTACATGAGTATAATGATAAACACCTTCCTTTTATGTATAACTGGTTATATAAGTAAGTGTATGTGATAATAAATAGCTAATACATTTTACATTTTAATTGGATATTAAAATTTTAAATTAATGCTTCATATGAATTCTGTCAAACTTGCTAATTTATCCCCACGGATTTATATGAATCGTGTCAAACTTGCTATTATCTTCACGGGTTTATATGAATTGTGTCAAACTCGCTAATTTATCTCCACAAATTTATGCTTTGTTAAATTGAACATGTGTCATTAACAGAAAATCTATAATCCAACGTTTATGATTTGAGCTTGGGGCTTTAACACGAAACTCCCTATTTCAATTAGCACCAATATTATTACCAGTGATCAATTGGATTGGCTCCTATATTTTATTATAAATAATGAATCCTCTTATTTTTTTCCCAAGTTGTTAGTGATATTTTCTTAAAATTTGAATAATATTATTAAATATACAAAGTAGATTTTTTTTTCCGGTTGAAAAAAAAGTAGATTTTTTAGGAACTTGTTGTTGCAGCAACACCCCCCCAAAATTTTTAAACATATTAGGGCCCCTCCTTCTTGATTTTTGCAGAAAGTTTGCTTGAGAAGCCATCCCAGCCGTCAGCTCGGTTTTCAACATAAAGTTTTACTTCCCTGCTGAACATCCTGCCATCAATCCTTTTATTTTTGTTTGTTCCCAAAGAGCCAAAAGATAACTTAGTTTTTCCCCTACATTTTGGAATAATTCGGACTATCTCCCCGACTTCAAAGACAAACGTCCAACCTTTCCGAAAGAAGGACTGAGATTCTCTTTGTCAAAATCTGCGGAAGCCATTGAAAATTAGTTCCCTAAACGATGGAAGCTTTTGCTCAAGCCTTCCGCAACCGCGGAAAGATTCCAGTTTTGCTCCCGAAATTGCGGGACTCATTCACCTTAAATCTCCCGAAAAGGACTTAGATTTTCTTCCGATCAGAAAAAACTGCGGGAACATTGGGACATTACTTCCCGAAACGGCGGGGGAATTCAGCGAAACCGCCCGAAACGGCGGAAGCCGCCGTGAGAACCATCGCGGAAGCCTTCAGCCTTTTGCTCCCGAAACCGCGGAAGCCTTCGGGCTATCCTCCCGAAACGGCGGAACCCAACCACTTAAACCGCTCGGAAAAGGACTTCGAAACGATCCCGAGAAATTGTGCGGAAGAGTATAAGTTTTCCTTCCGAAACGGCGGAAGCCATTCACGAAAGTCTTCCGAAACTAGCGGGAGCCTTCGCCATACCTTCCCGAAAATCAACGAGACTTTGAAAGTTTTGGTTCGCGGAAGCTTTCGCAAACAGCTCCCGCAAGGGCGGGAGTCTTGGCGTTACTCGTCCGCAACGCGGAGGTCTTTCGCGGAAGGATTCGAGTCTTCTTTCCGAAATGAGCCCCGAAACGGCGGGAGCTTTCGTTGAACCCTTCCGCAACGGCGGATACGATTCGCAATCTGGTCCCGGGAATGGCTGTCGCACGGAAACCGAGGTACTTCGACATGACCGCGACGGGCGGCGTATTCAAGCCACATTTTAATGGCGCCAACCACCAACCTTAATGCTCGCACGTGCCCGTTTTTGTTTAAATATACGGTAGGGGTCGAACCAATGCACCATTGTTTCGATTGGCCAACGACGTGCGACGCCGTGCAAATCGCTCCAGCTCACCTCGCTCATCCGTGCTCGCGGCCACCTCGCTCAAGCGATCCCCACGGTGCCAGGTAGGATTCTAACCTGGAATTTCGCCATTGGGTTATCTTTTGTAGGAAAACAATGGGTTTTAGTGGGATTTTGACGGGCAAAACACCCGTAAAGGGTTATGTTTTGCCCGTCAGATACGGTTGAAAGGAGTTTTCGTCATTCAAAATCGTCATAGGCATTGATTTAAACATTTATATTTCTTATTTTCTTGAGTAAAGGCGGTTGGTGCAGGCCGTTAACCTTGTCCGTCTTCCCCCCCGGGCCGCGCACCTCGTTTTGGAGAATTTGTCGAAGCCCCATGGGCTTTCCATGTCCCCGGCCGTAAACTCAGGACTTAAAACCTTGGGCCCTTCCGCAAGCCTCAGCCCCAACACGCCCTCTACTCAAGGCAAAACCCGGTCCCAGCCGCCATTGTCCCGTTCAAAACCCGTGAGCGTCCAAGCCGCGCGAGCCGAAACCTGAAGCCATGGCCGCCCTAGCACTTCCCGTCAGTATATCCCCGGCGCCGTCACCTTCGCTCGGACTAGAGTCTCCCATAGAGCACCTCAGCGGGTGGCCGCGCGTGGCGATGGCATTCAAAGCCCTCACCGAGTCGAAAATGCGAGAGGGGCTCCCTTGTCGTCACGAAGTCTTCTCACCCCGCACCTCCCCGCCATTAACCTCTCCGACCGCAGCTATAACGAAGGACGCCTCCTTCCGCAGAGCGGAACCGAAAACCAACAGCTTCCGCAATTCGCCTATCGAGTCGAAAAACAATGGCTTCCGCAACACAGCCTATCCCCGCAAAAGCAACCCAATCCCATCCTTTTAAGAGATTCAAGTGCTTCAATTTATGTTTCGTATTAAAATAGTAACAGCTTCATTGTGCTTATCATATTTGATATATTATCAAAACAATGATGCTTTCTGTTAAAACCTCACAGCATGTTGCTCAAGATCATGATGAATTGTATATGGATGTTATCAGGGATAATTCAAGATGCCGAAAACCGGTAAGAAGAAGGCGAAGATGACAGAAAAGAAACCTGCCCCTCTCAAGATTGAAACCTCGCTCCAGGACACTAGGTGCACCACTGGGGTCCCTCCAGAAATCAGATGGGATGACATCTATAGAATGATCAGGGACCAAGAAATCCCAGATATGTTGCTGGAAGAAGCACCAATCTATCAAAATATCAGAGCCTCAGGCATAACTAGAGCCGCTACCCGCCCTGAGCTATTCCCCTGTGCTGAAGTGATTGGGTGGATACTCTAACATGCAGATGTTGAAGGGAGAGTGATAAATGATAGCGGGAAAGTGGCTATTGCCTTGTTTCAACCCGCGTATATTGCGGCGGCCTACAGATTTCCCCGTGTCCAACAAGCTCTGACTGACGAATGGTTGGGCCAAATGGATAACGTCGAGATGGCCAAGAAGCTATTGAGGGGAGGGAAGCATTTGAGAAAGAAGGGAAATGATGAATATGACGTACAGAACCTGAGGGCCCCTTTCAGATTGATCGCTTTAATGTTGTGCAGAATCTTCGGCATGCCCGATGGCACAATATACAAGATTCAGTGGGTTCCTATCATTCACTATGTGGCATTTCAGGGGACAGTGTTTGACTGGGCCACTATCCTGTCGGATAGTCTGGCCTCGATGATAGCTGCTGCTAAGCCAGGACTGGCCTTGAAGAAGGCTGAATTCTTCATGTCTTCATACCTGATAGATTGTATCTTGGCCAAGATAGAGTTCCCCAAATTGGGGTGTACATGGGATAGGGCCACCGCCCCGGTCTACATCGGATTCAAGATGTTGTGGGCTCAGAATTACAAGCCCAGCTACAAACTCATCTGTGAGGGGTTCATCATGCCCCTATACGAGAAAATGTTCAAGGAAGAACCAAATTGCCTGTCACAAAATGCTTTGGAAGTCCTTGAGGATTATGGAGACTTTTACTTTTCAGAACAAGGTACCTACCTGAGAATGTTCGGAGGGACTAAGCCCCCATACATATTGCCGCAGTATGCCACAGACTATGTGGTGCTCAAGGAAGCAGTAAGACAACTCTTCTTGGATGGGATTGGGGCATTCCTCCACAAGCTACACAAGGCTTCCTTTCTCCCCCTACCTTTCTGCATAGGTGCTTACAAGTTTTCAGGGGTGGCCTCTGCCGACGAATTTGTTCAAGAGTTGAAGGCCTTCCACTTCGGTGAGGTCATCTTCCACGGGAACGACAGAAAGGGTAAAGTGGCCGAGCATTGCAAGGGGAACTATGCTCACTTCGAATACTCCCACTACCCCGATGCCGAGGAGGAAGCATTCAGAGGCATCAACAACATGACTGAGCTACGGATCTGTCGCCAAGGTACTGGAGCGAGCTCTAGCTCAACCAAAGCCCAGAAGACCATCCGGCAAAAGGAGAAAGAAGCCGAGGATGCCCGAGCTCAGGAAGAGCTCAGATTAAGAGAAGAGGCAAGGTTACAGCAGGAAGCCGAGGAAGCAAAAAGGCAGCAAGAAGCCGAAAATGAAAGACTGCGGAAAGAGGTTGAAGAAGCCCAAAAGCAGAAAGAAGCAGAGACTGAGCAAGCTGAGGCAAGAAAGAAGGCGGAGGAAGAATTGAAGACAAGGGAAGATGCCGAGGCAGGTGGATCCGGTGTCCAAGACATGGAGATAGACACCCCTCAAGCAGGTGGCTCTGGTACCCAAAGGGAAGGAACAGACCCTGCTCAGGAAGTCCGGACCCCACCTATGGAAGAATATATAGACATCATAAACCGACCAATTGTCCCGTACACTCCATCAGGGAAACGTACGGTGTCCAAATGGAATGAGTTTGTTTATGATAAGAAAAGAAAAGCAATGGTCCTCCAATCAGAAGAGAGGATTAAAAGTCCCTTCCATGAAGACATTGTGACTCACCGGGAGGTCACCGTCATGCAAAACACGGATCAAGATCCCATTGCTATGGCATCCGCAGTTATAGCAACAACAAAGGCATCATTTGCCAATGTAGACGGTATAGTCAAAGAAAATATATTGACAAAAAAGAGAGCACGCACCCTGCAACAAAATGTGGCTAATGAGCAAGCCCAAAGAGACCTGGCAGTAAACAAATATAATTGCTTGTACGCTGAGCATAGGGAGCTGTCAAACAAGTACAGC
Source organism: Larix kaempferi (assembly GCA_027924585.1). Taxonomy (NCBI): domain Eukaryota; kingdom Viridiplantae; phylum Streptophyta; class Pinopsida; order Pinales; family Pinaceae; genus Larix; species Larix kaempferi. The sequence continues at coordinate 4,894,353 of BSBM01000319.1, forward strand.
CAGCTGGAAGAGGAAAAGGACCAGCTAACACTTCAAATGATGATTGTGGAAGCAGAGAAGAATGGAGCAGAAGAAAAGGCGTCTCTGCTGAAAGCAGACAAGCAAACGTTAGCTGAGCGTTTAGAGCAAGCAGAGAGCAGAACCATAGACCTATCTCCCTTCCACGAGCTGTCATGCAATATCCTGCAGCAAGTGTATGACTCCCAAGGACTAATCACTGATGAGGTATGCAAACTCAAGGCCATGATGGTTAGGCTAAAGGAGGTTAATATGGAAGCACACAGGCTCAAAGCTAAGAATACCCGTGTCAAGGCAAATGTCATAAGTCAGATGGCATGGAGAGAAGGGAAAGGAGGTTTCCCCCCGCATCTTCCTTTTAAGGCCGTGGAAGATTTTAATGAAGATATAGCCTTGTTGGAGTTTGGCAGGAACTGTGCCAATAAGCTGATGGCCAGTGTGCAGAGGACAACAGATAGAATCAACAACCTATACCAAAAGCTCAAAGGAGTCCATGACAACTGCACATTGAGTTTCCCTCAGACCCTAGAAGACTTCCCGGGAAAGGAGCAGCGGTTGTCTCAACTGAAAGAAGAGCTAGGCGTCCAGATGGAGTATGTGAAAAGTATTGATGTCCTGGCCATGGATGATCTCCAACATTACATCGGTTCATCAACACTTCACAACCACCTGCTGAAGGAAGCATATCAAGTTGCTGAAGCAGAAGTACAAAGCATTAAAACAGAGCTCGGGAAGAATGTGACTTCTCAGATAATCATGTTTCCTGCTGCAGCAAACATAATCATAAGCGACACAGGTGTGTGGCACAGCTACATAATAGAGGAGGACAGGAAAGCTGCAGTAGCAGCAGGAGCATCAGTAGATCCGGCAGTCTCTTCCCCAGCAATGGCAGAAAATCCGGCCAGATCAATTCCCCCTTTCCAATCAGGAGCAGCATCAGCAGGGGATTCGAGGGCCTCTTCCCAGGCAGCATCAGTGACAATTAACTTGGGCGACCCTTTGCTAGGAGAAGGTCACGCACAGGAATGAAGAGGCCGAATTCAGTGAGCCACTCTCTTCAGCCAAACACGTGCCCAACAGGGAAAGCTTTGATGTCGGCCAATTTTCTGTTATGTATATTCTAAATATGTAAGGCGTAAGCCATGGGACAGCTGTCCCTAATTTTTGTCAAAATATTTTTGTAGAAGAAGTGGCCATTTTTGGTGATCGATTATAGTAGAAATCCCTGTAAATGACAGGTGGAACGTGCTAGGTGTCAGCCCAAAGGGCAAAGTTGTAGCTATAAATAGCATCTAGGAAAGATTAGAAGAGGGCTTTTTGGAGAGGGAATGAAAATTTTGGCAAACGATATGAGCTATCTTGTATCGGGACTGTAAATTGAATTTTCTAATAGAAGCCACGGGAGATGGACGTTTTGCCTGGAATGTTGGATTGCTCTATATTGGACTATTCTAATGACTGCAATTCTGCAATGTGAGATCATTCTTGACATCTGAATTATTTCTTTGCATCAATGATTCTGCTCTCCTCTGTGCATGCGTTCTCTCTATTTTGTGAACAATGAAATGTATTGCTGTAGATTTCTTTGTCTAGATCGAATGGCTAACTGTTCTTTCTTCAGGGTAATTCATGTGGCTCATTGTTCATGACTTTAAATTGCTCCTTGCAGGGATCTTTGAGTTTAATTCCAGTTTTGTTACGTTTAGATCTGTGTCTTCAATTTTGTTACATAGGTTAAATAATTTTGCTTTCTTCTGTTTATGAGCAATAGATGCGTTCTTTAAAGTTTCAGTTTCAGATATGTTTCTTTATTCTTCAGCTTTCTTCTGTGTTATGAGCAATAGATGCGTTCCATGTTGAAGGAGAAGCTATCTTCTCAAGATCTTTATCTCGCTGTAGCTTTTATTGTGAGAAATAATAGCTATCTGTTCCTTGATTACGATATTTGTTACAGCTGATTGCTCCTCCCTTTAGTGCGTTCCCTGCAGGGATAGATAGATGTGTCTCAGTTTTAGGCTTAGATTCGTTTTAATTGCATTCAGAATAAGTATAATTTAGGCACTTGCATCTCATATAAAAGACACAAAAAACCCAAAAGAAAGGTGGATCGGGCCATAACCAGTAAGGTCGGATTTAAAGTCCAAAACCACGGTTGCCGGAACCGCTAACCGGACGGGTTCCCTACACCAAACGGGAGATAGTCTAATTGGGACCATCTCTCGGGGAGAATCCCTTTCTGATTGATGCTACGATATCCGAGGCCTCAACAGTTTTTGGCGCTAGAAGGAGGGCCTGAAGTGCATGGCTGATAGAGGAAAATCTTCCACGGTCATAGATAACACTGAAAACCCTCTTGAAGAAAACTTTTCAAACAGCCCAGATCTTGGATTAACAGACCAAGAACGCCTCATTTCTGACCCTGAGCCTCAGGAAGCTTTATACGCTGTTCCTTTTGCAGAAATAGAGGACTTGAGAAGACATACCAGATCCTACGTTAGACAGCTAGGTGGTTTAAACGCTGTCAACTTCCTCCCTAAGAAAACTACACCCAGAAAGGAGCCACAATACACCCGTGATTCAATCCTCGTTCAGAGTTTTGAAGAACTGGTAAATCTGACGTTGGAAGAAATCTCCGGCACTCTTAACAAGTCAGACCAAGAAAATCTCGAAGAAATTACCACTCCCAAAAGTACTCCACAGGATTCACCCTACAATTCTCCACTAGGGTCTCCACATCCAAACCCAAACATGGTTGTACCTGCTTGGAGAGCAAGGGGAGCGCTGAACCTAGCTGGACCATTCCATAACCTCCCTAAAAACCCAGAAAAGGTCTTGCCTAAGTACGATCCAGGGAAAGCCATTTCGGCGGAGGATCACCTCAAGAGTTTTTACTTAGCCTTGAACCTTTTGAATGTACAACATGAAGACGTAGTCTGCAGGTTGTTTCCGTACACATTCGAGCCTAAGGTATCATCTTGGTACTTTAGCCTTCAACCCAGCTCAATCTCTAGTTGGGATGATTTCGAAAAGTGTTTCCTTAAGAAATACGGGAACCAAAAGACTGTAGCCACGCTTATGAAAGAACTCTTATCCATGAGAATGGAGAAGAAGGAGAAGGTTCAAGACTTTAATCAAAGATTCACAATGCTGTTAAATAACTTTAGTGAAGCTAACAAACCCGCGGAGGAGTCTTTGATTGAATACTACACAACAGCTCTTGAAGGTCCAATCGCAATGTTTGTAAAACGATCCAAGAAAACAACCCTGATAGAAAATTTTGAGGAAGCTAGGAAGGTAGAGGAAGAGGCTGATAGCATCGCTAAACATGCCTTAGATGTAGAAACGAAACCAGCAGCTAGCAAGAAACCTTTGCTCCTCACGAGAGGCAAGGAAGAGCCATCTACGGATATGGAAAATGTAGTTAAAATGATGCAAAAATTATCTAACAAAATCGTAGATCTCGAGAAAGACAAGGCTGCTAGTACATCTAGGAAACCTTTCAAGCCATTCTACAAAAGAAGGGAAGACGGGGAACAGTCTCATCCACCAATGAACACTGCCCCTGTTTTAAACTTGAATGAGATTGGGATGGAGAATTTCTGCACCTTTCACCAAGAACCACACTCGGAGAAGAGCTGCCCACAATGGATCAATTCCATGAGCTTGGTCATGAACCAAATGTTAGATTCTCAGATCCCAGACCAGGATATCTCTCCAGAGGAGGCGAGCCCTGAGATTGAGGAACCAACCCCGGACACTACTATGGTGCTATGGGATTGGTTACCTATGACTGAATTAGCAAAAGAGGATCCCATAGATAGTTCTCCCTCCACCATAAATGTTGCCACTCGCAGCAAGGGCCCAATTGCGGATCCTGTACCAGTCACCATTCCCCATAAACCTAAGATTTCGAAAGATCCGCCTAGGAGGCATATACCAATCATCCCACCACAGCCCAAAGTAAACCAAACAGCGGCCAAACAGCCAAGTGCTGATAACACAGTTCAGCCACCTAAGGTCACCATGAACAAAACAGATCAATCAATTCGAATTGGGAATGAATCCGATATAGGGTATGATATTATCGAAGATATCAAGAAAGTTAAAGCGAACGTATCAATATTTGACATGTGTAGCTTGCCCCATCAACGAGACAAACTACTGCATGTTTTACAACCAAAACCCAGCACTACATTAACAGATTCTCAAGACAATCCTGAAATTAATGAGGCTAGCATCGGTGGGAAATCCAAATCCCAAACACTGCCATTCTTGTTGACATTTGAAATTTTTAATCACAATGTTCACAACTGTTTGGTAGATTCTGGAGCTTCTTCAAACGTTATGCCACTGTCAATTTGTAGGAAAATTAATGGGCAGCCCGTTCCATCTCCAGCTCAAATCATCCAATTAGACAGGACTGCTGTCAAGGTTATTGGGGAGATGAAAGACGTTCTAGTTAGATTGTCAGTCGATCCTAGAGTCTACCAGTTTATTGACATAATGGTGGTCGACATTCCTGAAGCTTATGGGCTGATCTTGAGTAGGGATTGGTCTACCAAACTGAGTGGCTACTTCGCTACCGATTGGTCTCATCTATGGCTGCCTTATCAGAACAGACAGAATCAGATTAAAGTTCTTAGGGAACCTCATATGAAACAAAACGTAACCCAACTAGAAGAAAAAAATGAGGCTGTAACTTTCTCTTCCTCGGTCCTGGGAAATTACTTCTTAGAAATGGTTCCGGGTAACTATCAATCTGAAATCGTTAGCCATGAATCAGATAAACAGTCCGATCTCCTTCATTTCTCTCGGACTGATGATGTTGATTGTAACATAGTCAACTTAGTTGCTAACATAGACCATAAAGAAACTAACTTAGTTGAATCTGAAGATGTTTTCTGGACATTATACTTTGATGGTTCTAAAACTCTGGAAGGATCCGGAGCCGGTTGTGTTCTAATGGATCCAAAAAGGAACAAGTATTTTTTGTCTTGTAGATTAGAATTCGATTGTACTAATAACACCGCTGAATATGAAGCTTTGGTACATGGTTTAAAAAAGGCCATTGGCTTAAATGTTAAGTACCTGAAGGTCTTTGGTGATTCCGAGATAGTTGTAAGACAGGTAAGGGACACCATTCATTGTCTCTCACCGCACTTGAAAGGTTGCCAAGCTGAGGTATGGGATTTAATCATGTATTTTGACGCTTTCAATATAAAATCAATTCCTAGATTGCAAAATTCTGCTGCTGATTTGTTAGCAACATCTGCTTCTAGATTAGTGCCGTCAAATAATAAATGCTCTATTGAATTGATTTTCAGGCCTTCCATTCCCGATAACATCACAAATTTCAGAGTCTTCGATGATGATGAACAAATTATCAGCTTCCTGACAAACGAAGATAGCTTCCAAGGAGCTGCAATAGATGAAGAAGAACACGATGCTGATTTGATGAAGAAAGATGACGAGAAAGGAAACTTCATGCCAAAAGGGGTAAGGTCCCTCGAAATGCTTTTCGATCTTCAAAATAAGTTCAAAAGACCAGCTAATACCAAAACTAACAGCTCATCAATGCAACATGAGCTGGTTAATTTGGGTTCCGAGGCAGAACCAAAATTTGTCAACCTTGGCAAATGTTGTTCACCAGGAGAAAGAGATAGGTTCATTAAGTTGTTTAAACAGTACAAGGATGTTTTTGCATGGACCTATGAAGATCTGAAAACATATGACGTCCGCATCATTCAGCATGTTATACCAATGAAAGCGGGTGTCAAGCCATTTCAGCAGCAATTGAGAAGGATGCATCCTACTCTAGAACCGCTGATCCAAAAGGAACTAAAGAAGCTCCTGGACGCTAAGATAATCTTCAAAGTTCGGCATTCTGAATGGGTTGCAAACCTGGTTCCCGTAAGGAAGAAATCAGGAGAGATAAGGCTATGTGTAGATTTCAGAAATTTAAACAAAGCCTCAGATAAAGACAACTACCCCGTGCCTTCAATGGAGCAAATCCTACAAATGGTCTCAGGATCTGAATTGTTTTCTCTCCTCGATGGTTTCTCTGGCTATAATCAAGTGTTAGTAGCCGAAGAAGATCGCCTCAAGACCACTTTCAGGACTAAGTGGGGAACTTTCGCCTATAGAAGGATGCCATTTGGTCTGATAAATGCAGGAGCTACATTCCAAAGGGCGATGGATATTGCCTTCCGAGGATTGGGTGGGCAATGCGTTGTTGTCTACTTGGATGATGTGACAGTCTTTTCGAAGAAAAGGGAAGATCATGTTGTTCATCTGAGGCATATCTTTGATCGTTGCCGGAAGTATGGCATTTCCTTAAATCCCAAGAAGAGCGTGTTTGCTGTACCCGAAGGTAAGCTCTTGGGTCATATCATCTCCAAAGGGGGAGTGTCAATCGACCAGGAAAGGGTCCAAGCCATTAATAAGATTCCAATGCCTCACAACAAAAAATCTATGCAGTCCTTCATGGGCACCATCAATTTTGTCCGCAGATTTGTTCCGGATTTTGCACAAATTGTTAAGCCATTGCAACAGATGGTTAAACAAAGCATACAATTCAAGTGGACAGATTTGGAGAAGGACGCATTTAGAGATATCAAGGCAGCTGTAGCTAAAGCTCCTTCCTTAAGAAGTCCAGATTTTGATAAAGATTTCATCTTGTATACCTTCGCTTCGGATGACTCTCTCGCGGCCGTACTCACGCAAAAGGTGGAGTTGGGGGATGAATACCCAATTTCGTTTATGAGCACTGGTCTGCAAGGGGCCGAGCTGAACTATCCCGTGGTGGACAAGCATGCCTATGCGGTCTTCAAAGCAGTCAAGCAGTTTAGGCCATACATTTTGAAGAACAGAACTAAAGTCATAGTTCCCCATCCAGCTGTTAGATCCCTTTTCGTTCAAAAGGAATTGGGAGAAAGGAGAGGGAACTGGGTCACAGCTCTACAGGAATATGATTTGGAATTTAAACCGGCTACAATCATCAAAGGACAAGGTCTATGCAAGTTACTGGCGGGAAACTCGACTGATGAAGAGCACCATTGGAGAAATGAAGCTGAGCTAAATTCGGTTGAGGTATGTCATATCTTTACAGCTCCCCAGTCATGGTATAGGGATCTAGTGCACTATTTACAGCAGGGATATCTACCCGAGCACTGGAATTCTAAACAAAGAAGGGCACTCCGCTTGAAATCAGCACCCTATCAGATCATTGATGGGATTCTTTTCAGAAAGAATTATGATGGAGTCCTTCTTAGATGTTTGGAGAAGGAAGATGCAAACAAAGTTGTCAAAGAATTACATGATGGCCCCGCAGGTGGTCATTATTCAGGAGAGACGACAGCGCACAAGATACTGAGAGCTGGGTATTACTGGCCCACTCTGTTTCGAGATGCCCACACATACGCACGAAATTGTGATGTATGTCAAAGAAGCGCTGGGAAGTTACCTAAGGCCGCAGGCCCATTGCAGCCGGTCATCATCTCTGAACCTTTTGAGCAATGGGGCATAGATGTTATCGGAGAAATAAATCCAAATTCTTCATTGCAACACCGATACATTCTGACAGCTACCGATTACTTCACCAGGTGGACGGAGGCCATCCCGTTGCGCAAGATCAATGAAGACGCAGTCATCAGCTTCCTGAAAGAGAACATCATAACCAGGTTTGGGGTTCCAATTTCCCTTGTTTTTGATAATGCTACTTATTTTTTGTCTTGCAAGATAAATGAATTTGTTTATGAATGGGGAATTAAGTTGCATTATTCAGCCAATTACTACCCTCAGGGAAACGGATTAGCTAAATCCTCAAACAAGAATCTGATTCGAATCCTTAAGAAAACTGTGATAGAAAACCAGAGAAGTTGGCATGTGGCTCTCCCAAACGCCTTATGGGCAGATAGGGTAACCCCGAAGAATGCTTTAGGTGTCTCCCCTTTCACCCTTGTCTATGGCAAGGAAGCCATACTTCCCCCAAACATCTTGCTGCCATCCTTACAATTGTCCCTAGCCTCTCGGGGTTCTGGTAGCCAAGCCTTACAATCCAGAATCAACACCCTGCTTCAGCTGGAAGAAGCCCGACACAAAGCTAAAGATCGATTCCATCAACACCAGGATATAGTTAAGAGATGGTTCGATAAGAGGAAATCCGGCAAGAGCGATTTTGAAGTCGGGGATTTAGTCCTGAAATGGGACCATAATCATGAAGGCAAAGGAATGCATACGAAATTTCAACATCTATGGGTAGGCCCGTACCAAATTTCTGCAAAATTAGGCCCATCCACTTATAAATTGACAAATCTCGAGGGAGAGGAAGTAGCCCTTCCTCTCAATGGCCTCGCTCTGAAACAATATTTCGCATAGTCTCCTCGAGACGTCCTGTACATAAATAAAGTTGTCTTATCGCTTTCGCTTTTAGCTGTTTTATTTCGGCCATGTTGTTTCTTTCTTTGTTGTTTGAACTTTTCGACAAGTTTTGTTTTCTGAAGGCCCCCTTTTTGTTGAGTTTCCCGGTGAAGATAGCTCTCTCAAAGAAAACTCGCAACCCATGAGTCTGGAACCTTGCTCAGTAAACCCGGTCTGCTGTGCTCTTGCTGAAATGTTCGGAAGAGGGGGGAGGCCTACCCTGCTAGTCACACTAATCTTGTTTAATAGTAGAGACCCATGGCCATATTCACTACTATCGTTGGGTTCCACCCACTCTCACACCTTAAAGGCATCTCAAGAAGGTTACCTAAGTTGGACCCATGGAAAGCGGCACCTCTCGAGGACATAGGGTATTGAGATGACTCCATGCTGCAGATTTAATAGCCAAAATGGCCTACATTCAAGAGTCTGTTTTCTAGGGATTCTCGCCTCAATTAAAGAATGGTTGAGACAAAAGCAAAAGACATGTAAAATCAAGGAGGCTGTCCAAAAGACCCAGCTTAAAATGGGCTCCTCTCCGTCCGTGAAGTTTGATAAAATCAAATCAATAAAATCTCCAACTCACACAAAAGGACATTATGGATTGAGGAGCCCAAATCAAAGATCATGTCCAAAAGAAAATATCCCTGGAAGGCTCAAACAGCTAAGCTGTCCAAAGTACAAGCATCTCAAAGGGTGCCAGCAGCATGGGAATGAGGAACAAGAGCAATAATGTCCATGAGAAAGTGTTGCAAATCCTGTGGAGTCCGGCAGGAGTGACCATTTGAGATATGACCCTCCTAAAATGAATCTCATATGCTGGCCCTCTGAGAGTGGTGAAGATGTCTCGGTCAAAGCTCCCCTTTCCCCAATGGCTAGCAGGAAAAGTGCCTCTTTCCCCCCGCATGAGTCTGAAATGCTCAGCTGAGTAGTACACCCGAGGTGGATGTGGTTAATGAGGTTTCGGACCATGAAGAGGAATTGTTCAGAGATCTGTGTTCGCCAGCGACTCGCCATTGTTGTTGCAGCAACACCCCCTCAAAATTTTTAAACATATTGGGGCCCCTCCTTCTTGATTTTTGCAGAAAGTTTGCTTGAGAAGCCATCCCAGCCGTCAGCTCGGTTTTCAACATAAAGTTTTACTTCCCTGCTGAACATCCTGCTATCAATCCTTTTATTTTTGTTTTTTCCCAAAGACCCAAAAGATAACTTAGTTTTTCCCCTACATTTTGGAATAATTCGGACTATCTCCCCGACTTCAAAGACAAACGTCCAACCTTTCCGAAAGAAGGACTGAGATTCTCTTTGTCAAAATCTGCGGAAGCCAATGAAAATTAGTTCCCTAAACGACGGAAGCTTTTGCTCAAGCCTTCCGCAACCGCGGAAAGATTCCAGTTTTGCTCCCGAAATTGTGGGACTCATTCACCTTAAATCTCCCGAAAAGGACTTAGATTTTCTTCCGATCAGAAAAAACTGCGGGAACATTGGGACAATACTTCCCGAAACGGCGGGGGAATTCAGCGAAACCGCCCGAAACGGCGGAAGCCGCCGTGATATCTTCCCGAAAAGGATTTGGAATTTTGGTTGAAATTTTGCGGAAACCTTCCGGTTGTGCTCCCAAAATGGCGGAGGCCATTCTCATAAACCGCACGCCTAAGCCTTCCGAAATAAAAGGACTTGGAAAATTTTCGATCATTGCTTCTGCGGAACGGTTCAAGTTCCGAAACGACTTAGCTCCCGAAACGGCGGAGCCCTTCACTCAAGCCTTCCGCAACCGCGGAAAGGTTCCGGCTTTCCTCCCGAAATGGCGGGACTCATTCGCCTTAGTCTCCCGAGAAGCACTTAGAACATTTTTCAACCGTCCGCGGAGAGATTGGAGTTTTCTTCCCGAAACGGCGGAGACAGTTCGTAAAAACGCTCCGAAACAGCGGAAGGACTTAGGAAAGACGCCCGAAAAGGTCAGATTGGTTTGTTAAAATTGCGGAAGATTTTGATGAAACCCTCCCGAAACTGCGGAAGCCATCCGCATAAGTCCCGCGGAAGAATTCACGATTTCCTTCCGAAGCTATGAAAGAACTTAGATTTTTTTCGGAGAACCATCGCGGAAGCCTTCAGCCTTTTGCTCCCAAAACCGCGGAAGCCTTCGGGCTATCCTCCCGAAACGGCGGAACCCAACCACTTAAACCGCTCGGAAAAGGACTTCGAAACGATCCCGGGAAATTGTGCGGAAGAGTATAAGTTTTCCTTCCGAAACGGCGGAAGCCATTCACGAAAGTCTTCCGAAACTAGCGGGAGCCTTCGCCATACCTTCCCGAAAATCAACGAGACTTTGAAAGTTTTGGTTCGCGGAAGCTTTCGCAAACAGCTCCCGCAAGGGCGGGAGTCTTGGCGTTACTCGTCCGCAACGCGGAGGTCTTTCGCGGAAGGCTTCGAGTCTCCTTTCCGAAATGAGCCCCGAAACGGCGGGAACTTTCGTTGAACCCTTCCGCAACGGCGGATACGATTCGCAATCTGGTCCCGCGAATGGCGGTCGCACGGAAACCGAGGTACTTCGACATGACCGCGACGGGCGGCGTATTCAAGCCACATTTTAATGGCTCCAACCACCAACCTTAATGCTCGCACGTGCCCTTTTTTGTTTAAATATACGGTAGGGGTCGAACCAATGCACCATTGTTTCGATTGGCCAACGACGTGCGACGCCGTGCAAATCGCTCCAGCTCACCTCGCTCATCCGTGCTCGCGGCCACCTCGCTCAAGCGATCCCCACGGTGCCAGGTAGGATTCTAACCTGGAATTTCACCATTGGGTTATCTTTTGTAGGAAAACAATGGGTTTTAGTGGGATTTTGACGGGCAAAACACCCGTAAAGGGTTATGTTTTGCCCGTCAGATACGGTTGAAAGGAGTTTTCGTCATTCAAAATCGTCATAGGCATTGATTTAAACATTTATATTTCTTATTTTCTTGAGTAAAGGCGGTTGGTGCAGGCCGTTAACCTTGTCCGTCTTCCCCCCCGGGCCGCGCACCTCGTTTTGGAGAATTTGTCGAAGCCCCATGGGCTTTCCATGTCCCCGGCCGTAAACTCGGGACTTAAAACCTTAGGCCCTTCCGCAAGCCTCAGCCCCAACACGCCCTCTACTCAAGGCAAAACCCGGTCCCAGCCGCCATTGTCCCGTTCAAAACCCGTGAGCGTCCAAGCCGCGCGAGCCGAAACCTGAAGCCATGGCCGCCCTAGCACTTCCCGTCAGTATATCCCCGGCGTCGTCACCTTCGCTCGGACTAGAGTCTCCCATAGAGCACCTCGGCGGGTGGCCGCGCGTGGCGATGGCATTCAAAGCCCTCACCGAGTCGAAAATGCGAGAGGGGCTCCCTTGTCGTCACGAAGTCTTCTCACCCCGCGCCTCCCCGCCATTAACCTCTCCGACCGCAGCTATAACGAAGGACGCCTCCTTCCGCAGAGCGGAACCGAAAACCAACAGCTTCCGCAATTCGCCTATCGAGCCGAAAAACAATGGCTTCCGCAACACAGCCTATCCCCGCAAAAGCAACCCAATCCCATCCTTTTAAGAGATTCAAGTGCTTCAATTTATGTTTCGTATTAAAATAGTAACAGCTTCATTGTGCTTATCATATTTGATATATTATCAAAACAATGATGCTTTCTGTTAAAACCTCACAGCATGTTGCTCAAGATCATGATGAATTGTATATGGATGTTATCAGGGATAATTCAAGATGCCGAAAACCGGTAAGAAGAAGGCGAAGATGACAGAAAAGAAACCTGCCCCTCTCAAGATTGAAACCTCGCTCCAGGACACTAGGTGCACCACTGGGGTCCCTCCAGAAATCAGATGGGATGACATCTATAGAATGATCAGGGACCAAGAAATCCCAGATATGTTGCTGGAAGAAGCACCAATCTATCAAAATATCAGAGCCTCAGGCATAACTAGAGCCGCTACCCGCCCTGAGCTATTCCCCTGTGCTGAAGTGATCGGGTGGATACTCCAACATGCAGATGCTGAAGGGAGAGTGATAAATGATAGCGGGAAAGTGGCTATTGCCTCGTTTCAACCCGCGTATATTGCGGCGGTCTACAGATTTCCCCGTGTCCAACAAGCTCTGACTGACGAATGGTTGGGCCAAATGGATAACGTCGAGATGGCCAAGAAGCTATTGAGGGGAGGGAAGCATTTGAGAAAGAAGGGAAATGATGAATATGGCGTACAGAACCTGAGGGCCCCTTTCAGATTGATCGCTTTAATGCTGTGCAGAATCTTCGGCATCCCTGATGGCACAGTATACAAGATTCAGTGGGTCCCTATCATTCACTATGTGGCATTTCAGGGGACAGTGTTTGACTGGGCCACTATCCTGTCGGATAGTCTGGCCTCGATGATAGCTGCTGCTAAGCCAGGACTGGCCTTGAAGAAGGCTGAATTCTTCATGTCTTCATACCTGATAGATTGTATCTTGGCCAAGATAGAGTTCCCCAAATTGGGGTGTACATGGGATAGGGCCACCGCCTCGGTCTACATCGCATTCAAGATGTTGTGGGCTCAGAATTACAAGCCCAGCTACAAACTCATCTGTGAGGGGTTCATCATGCCCCTATACGAGAAAATGTTCAAGGAAGAACCAAATTGCCTGTCACAAAATGCTTTGGAAGTCCTTAAGGATTATGGAGACTTTTACTTTTCAGAACAAGGTACCTACCTGAGAATGTTCGGAGGGACTAATCCCCCATACATATTGCCACAGTATGCCACAGACTATGTGGTGCTCAAGGAAGCAGTAAGACAACTCTTCTTGGATGGGATTGGGGCATTCCTCCACAAGCTACACAAGGCTTCCTTTCCCCCCCTACCTTTCTGCATAGGTGCTTACAAGTTTTCAGGGGTGGCCTCTGCCGACGAATTTGTTCAAGAGTTGAAGGCCTTCCACTTCGGTGAGGTCATCTTCCACAGGAACGACAGAAAGGGTAAAGTGGCCGAGCATTGCAAGGGGAACTATGCTCACTTCGAATACTCCCACTACCCCGATGCCGAGGAGGAAGCATTCAGAGGCATCAGCAACATGACTGAGCTACGGATCTGTCGCCAAGGTACTGGAGCGAGCTCTAGCTCAACCAAAGCCCAGAAGACCATCCAGCAAAAGGAGAAAGAAGCCGAGGATGCCCGAGCTCAGGAAGAGCTCAGATTAAGAGAAGAGGCAAGGTTACAGCAGGAAGCCGAGGAAGCAAAAAGGCAGCAAGAAGCCGAAAATGAAAGACTGCGGAAAGAGGCTGAAGAAGCCCAAAAGCATAAAGAAGCAGAGACTGAGCAAGCTGAGGCAAGAAAGAAGGCGGAGGAAGAATTGAAGACAAGGGAAGATGCCGAGGCAGGTGGATCCGGTGTCCAAGACATGGAGATAGACACCCCTCAAGCAGGTGGCTCTGGTACCCAAAGGGAAGGAACAGACCCTGCTCAGGAAGTCCGGACCCCACCTATGGAAGAAGATATAGACATCATAAACCGACCAATTGTCCCGTACACTCCATCAGGGAAACGTACAGTGTCCAAATGGAATGAGTTTGTTTATGATAAGAAAAGAAAAGCAATGGTCCTCCAATCAGAAGAGAGGATTAAAAGTCGCTTCTGTCAAGCACTCTAATTGCAGATAATTAAATATCAACACACAGAGCGTATGAAATTTATTGTCAACCCGAGAAAGTCTTTTTATTTCAAAGGACAAGTGCACAATATATGCTTAAACACAAACCATCAGAAGTGAATACTTTTATCTTCTATCATCTATGTTCATCCCAAGAATCTACGCAATCCCAATTGCCTTCTAACTGCTGTACTACAATCCTTTTCTATTATGCATCAAGCAAAACGAATATCAGATCTAATCAACGATTGCAGAAAGGAAAACTCAATTGCATTCTAAAGTAATCAACTGTCTAATGAGATCAGGCTGAGAATCATGAAGCATAACCTGAACATTACTCTAGAATTTAATAAAGGAGATTGAAGCAACTGTTCTAAGATACTGAATTGCAAAATATAAATCAATCAACACATAACAGGAAAGCTAATTCCTAGGAGCTTCTGGGATTACGTTCAGCTGTAGGATGAGCACAACAGTGTGAACAGAAATTGAATTACATAAAACAAACCTGACTCAGTCGACTGTTATTGATACCATTCCCAATCTCACGATTAAATCAATTACTGAGAAATCCACACAATGAATATTGCTGCTGCGTACAAACGAAAGATCAAATCATCACACAACAGAAAGATGAAATCCTAAATTAACACAGCAATCTCTGTGGAAGACGGGCCCAGTCTTCACACAGAGACGCTGGTTGAACAACGCTCTCTTTAACTCAGAAACAACTCTTTATATTAACAGAAGGACGAGTACATAGTTTTAGCTTGACTGCTAATACAAGATGAATTAATTAATTGCTGTCCAACCCCTTGATCGAGGTAATACCACATATTTATACATAAAGTTGCAACATCTAAACCTATAATTGGGCGGCCATGAAGATCTATGATCTTCAGGCGCCCTAAATAATCTAGCTGTTACAATGCGTGGCAGAACTGAAATATCCAAATATACGAGGAGTTATCAACTGTCCCAAGAGTGGCGGTCCTTCCAGCTCACAGCTGGATTTGAGCAGCGACATACTTAAGATAGAACTTTATGTTACAGCTGTCCTGCCACGACTGTGCCTTGATTGACGAATTGAGCCCCAAGGAACCTTCCTTAAGCAATGGACGTCCCTTCCTCCGTGACTCGTTCAGCTCCGATCTTCCTGCAGTCCCTTTATCTTACTACCTTCATAATTTGCATCATATTAGCACGAATTAAGAGATGCACAGCTTAAATCATCACAATCATAAGTATTAATACAATAAAACAATAATCGGCCATACCTTGGTAAATTGGGGGAATATATAAGGACAATAAATTGAATTGCCAAGGTAATTGGTGTGAGACAAGGTAAGGGACAGTGATAAATGATGGTCAAAAAGGGCCAATTCTGGGCTCAACAGCTTCCATGAAGACATTGTGACTCACCGGGAGGTCACCGTCATGCAAAACACGGATCAAGATCCCATTGCTATGGCATCCGCAGTTATAGCAACAGCAAAGGCATCATTTTCCAATGTAGACGGTATAGTCAAAGAAAATATATTGACAAAAAAGAGAGCACGCACCCTGCAACAAAATGTGGCTAATGAGCAAGCCCAAAGAGACCTGGCAGTAAACAAATATAATTGCTTGTACGCTGAGCATAGGGAGCTGTCAAACAAGTACAGCCAGCTGGAAGAGGAAAAGGACCAGCTAACACTTCAAATGATGATTGTGGAAGCAGAGAAGAATGGAGCAGAAGAAAAGGCGTCTCTGCTGAAAGCAGACAAGCAAACGTTAGCTGAGCGTTTAGAGCAAGCAGAGAGCAGAACCATAGACCTATCTCCCTTCCACGAGCTGTCATGCAATATCCTGCAGCAAGTGTATGACTCCCAAGGACTAATCACTGATGAGGTATGCAAACTCAAGGCCATGATGGTTAGGCTAAAGGAGGTTAATATGGAAGCACACAGGCTCAAAGCTAAGAATACCCGTGTCAAGGCAAATGTCATAAGTCAGATGGCATGGAGAGAAGGGAAAGGAGGTTTCCCCCCGCATCTTCCTTTTAAGGCCGTGGAATATTTTAATGAAGATATAGCCTTGTTGGAGTTTGGCAGGAACTGTGCCAATAAGCTGATGGCCAGTGTGCAGAGGACAACAGATAGAATCAACAACCTATACCAAAAGCTCAAAGGATTCCATGACAACTGCACATTGAGTTTCCCTCAGACCCTAGAAGACTTCCCGGGAAAGGAGCAGCGGTTGTCTCAACTGAAAGAAGAGCCAGGCGTCCAGATGGAGTATGTGAAAAAGTATTGATGTCCTGGCCATGGATGATCTCCAACATTACATCGGTTCATCAACACTTCACAACCACCTGCTGAAGGAAGCATATCAAGTTGCTGAAGCAGAAGTACAAAGCATTAAAACAGAGCTCGGGAAGAATGTGACTTCTCAGAAAATCATGTTTCCTGCTGCAGCAAACATAATCATAAGGGACACAGGTGTGTGGCACAGCTACATAACAGAGGAGGACAGGAAAGCTGCAGCAGCAGCAGGAGCATCAGTAGATCCGGCAGCCTCTTCCCCAGCAATGGCAGAAAATCCGGCCAGATCAATTCCCCCTTTCCAATCAGGAGCAGCATCAGCAGGGGATTCGAGGGCCTCTTCCCAGGCAGCATCAGTGACAATTAACTTGGGCGACCCTTTGCCAGGAGAAGCTCACGCACAGGAATGAAGAGGCCGAATTCAGTGAGCCACTCTCTTCAGCCAAACACGTGCCCAACAGGGAAAGCTTTGATGTCGGCCAATTTTCTGTTATGTATATTCTAAATATGTAAGGCGTAAGCCATGGGACAGCTGTCCCTAATTTTTGTCAAAATATTTTTGTAGAAGAAGTGGCCATTTTTGGTGATCGATTATAGTAGAAATCCCTGTAAATGACAGGTGGAACGTGCTAGGTGTCAGCCCAAAGGGCAAAGTTGTAGCTATAAATAGCATCTAGGAAAGATTAGAAGAGGGCTTTTTGGAGAGGGAATGAAAATTTTGGCAAACGATATGAGCTATCTTGTATCGGGTCTGTAAATTGAATTTTCTAATAGAAGCCACGGGAGATGGACGTTTTGCCTGGAATGTTGGATTGCTCTATATTGGACTATTCTAATGACTGCAATTCTACAATGTGAGATCATTCTTGACATCTGAATTATTTCTTTGCATCAATGATTCTGCTCTCCTCTGTGCATGCGTTCTCTCTATTTTGTGAACAATGAAATGTATTGCTGTAGATTTCTTTGTCTAGATCGAATGGCTAACTGTTCTTTCTTCAGGGTAATTCATGTGGCTCATTGTTCATGACTTTAAATTGCTCCTTGCAGGGATCTTTGAGTTTAATTCCAGTTTTGTTACGTTTAGATCTGTGTCTTCAATTTTGTTACATAGGTTAAATAATTTTGCTTTCTTCTGTTTATGAGCAATAGATGCGTTCTTTAAAGTTTCAGTTTCAGATATGTTTCTTTATTCTTCAGCTTTCTTCTGTGTTATGAGCAATAGATGCGTTCCATGTTGAAGGAGAAGCTATCTTCTCAAGATCTTTATCTCGCTGTAGCTTTTATTGTGAGAAATAATAGCTATCTGTTCCTTGATTACGATATTTGTTACAGCTGATTGCTCCTCCCTTTAGTGCGTTCCCTGCAGGGATAGATAGATGTGTCTCAGTTTTAGGCTTAGATTTGTTTTAATTGCATTCAGAATAAGTATAATTTAGGCACTTGCATCTTATATAAAAGACACAAAAAACCCAAAAGAAAGGTGGATCGGGCCATAACCGGTAAGGTCGGATTTAAAGTCCAAAACCACGGTTGCCGGAACCGCTAACCGGACGGGTTCCCTACACCAAACGGGAGATAGTCTAATTGGGACCATCTCTCGGGGAGAATCCCTTTCTGATTGATGCTACGATATCCGAGGCCTCAACAGAACTTGATACTGTCATTTAATATATAAAGTACCGTTTTGTAGGAAGAGCATGAAGCAATCAGGAAGCAAAAAACTGGAGCTCAAAGGTTGGAGTGGAGTGATTACAAGTCAATGGCATTTACTCAGTGTGTAGGCAAGAAAAACAACCCATTTCTTGTTTCCTCTTCACATGCATTCCTCCCCAACTTTATTTTCCATGCATTGCAAATAATTTTATGTTGACAAACAAGGATTGTTCAAAGTTATTTGGTAACCGCAGGTTATCAGTGAGACTCTCAGAATTGCCAGTATAATTTCAGGCGTGTTTAGAAGAGCCTTAAGTGATGTCGAAATTAAAGGTATGGATGAATCACTGTGTTGTATACATATTGAAGAAAGTGCTCATATGCATTATTGCTTTCATGATATACTAGTAGCATCAATACTTGACTTAACCTAACTTCTAATTTTGATGTTGATTAGTTTTCAATATTCCCCAAGATTGGCTGGTATTTCCATGTTTTAGAGCTGTCCATCTAGACTAAGAATTCTACTCTGATGCTCGGAAGTTCGATCCATGGAGGTAGAAAGCAAGGATTTATTTTACTATCACCAATTGTTTTCATATATACAAAGTTTACATATCAGGTTTTAAATGCTTCCTAATACTATCATATAGATTCATCTTATCCTGAATTTATTAAACATGGAGAAAGACCAAATCACTATCATACCCTAAATTTATCAAACATGCAGAAAGGGCTAAAAGAATTGGAGCTACAAATGTCTATTTTTACATAATGATAATTTTTTATTTTAAGTCTTTTTCCCATCCCTACAACAATAGTGATTATGAATTTACCTTATAATTATTTCAATTTTGTTTTCAAACATGTTCAATGATTTCAGGGAAACCATCCATCTACAACCTCTGGAAGCGTATTTAGTATTTACACCTTTTGCGGGGGGGCTCGCCTGTGTCCGGGCTATGAACTAGCAAGAGTTGAAATCTCAGTGTTTCTTCATCATCCAGTGACTCTGTTTAGGTAGGATTTTGTATGGATCTCTCATTTACATTCTTGTATGTTGGTATCTTAGTTTAGAAGATAGATATAATTTTTCTTATAAGGACAGTATGGGAAGGATCTCATCCCTTACCTAACACGTCTCCACTAATTCCTCAATCACACGAGGAACCTCACTAGAAACATCAAGAACTGGAATTGATTAAGAAGGCCGAGAGCCGAAAGAGCAATATGGCTTGAATGAAGAGAAAACGGAATAAAAATGAGTGGCTTAATTGCACGGTTATTTTCTAGGGTCTCTGTGTTTCATTATGTCCCCTGGTTTTGAGCAAAGAATGTAGATTTTCTCTTTGTTTGTTGGGCAGATTGCTGGCAGTTGCATGGAATTAGGGCATACCAGCTTTTATTCATGTGCTCCAATTAGAACGTGTCAACTTGTTTACATTGTATATGCATAATTTACTTGCCTGCTATTTATGCATAATTGATTTGAATGCTAGGTTAGTTTACATTTCTATTAGTTAATATAATATTTATATTGTATATTTTAGTAGAATATTTACATTTCTATTAGTTAATGAAATATTTATATTGTATGTGGGATTTACAATTCAACTTAGTTATTGGAATTGGAAATTTACATAGATTTAAAAAAATGTGTCGTAAAGTCCTTTTTATTTCTAATTTCCCCGTCTTGTGTCTATAAACAATTAGTGATATTATGAGTAGTGGCTGGCATCTTGCCAGGTTGGTTTTTGTGTTTTTGGCGGGAATTCCTTTTATTTTAGGACATGGGATGTGATCTTAAACATCCTTGCAATTTGATATATAGCTCAAACATTGCAATATTAACACTATGTTTCTATTGAAATGCCACAAGAACATGCTTTTCTAGATTTTTTGTCACTATCAAATGATTTATGCTCATCACTTCTCGTGTTATTATGCACTTCGACCAAATTAAATAGCCCATGTTGCAAATTGTGCTTTTGGTTTGGAACATCATCTGTAGTATTGAGTATTTTTGCAATTTGATCATGAAACTTGCTCACTGCATGCAGTCCCTGATGTTTCAAAATGTGAATCCATTTTACAACATGCACTGTAATATTGAGTATATTCGCAGTTTGGTCATATGACTTGAACATTGCATCACTAATAGTATGTTTTTACCACAATGTCAAAAATGCATGCATTTCTGTTTTTTTCTTTTTTGTCACAATATCAAACAACTAATGACAAGAACGAAAAAAACATCTTGCAGGTACAGGGAATAGGGAATATTGAAAGCCAAAAAGGTGTCCTCACCACTGTTTTGTAGATTGTGTAATAAATGCAACCGGATCATGCTCCATAACTGTACTTCTTGCACAAGTTGCAAAAAGGTTGTGGCATTCAAGTATAAGCATTGCATAGAATGCATACCAGAAACAAATGACGAAGTAGTGGAATGCACATTGCAAATGCTAGAGCTAGCACAATATTGTTAGGGAATTACAACAATCTCTTACGAGTACTACCCAAAAGTGTGCCATCAATGTCGTTCCATTTACGTAGGCTATGTCTAGAAGGCCATTTTACACTCGCAATAGACTATAGAGTTGTTCGCTTCAAAAATTCTAACGAATGAAATATGTATCGGATGTTTTGATATTATAGTCCAGAATGCCAAACAAACAGAAAAAAACTATAGGTTTCCCGAAAACTTAGAATATATATACATATATATCTATATTTTAGATACTTGTATACTTTTCCAGAATTTGTATAGTTTTCCAGAATTATGCTTTGCACCCATATTGCACTTATATATATTTTGGACACTTGTATACTTTTACAAAGTTTTGTGTTACATCTATGCACTTACACAATGTAACACATTTATGAAAAATTAGACATATACATATATTTTGTGCACTTGGTTGTTTTACCAAGGCACTGTTTTGCATTCCTCCACATGAAAAATGCTATACGGTTTTGTTTTTTTGTTTTTTCCTTTGCAATGTTGTTTCCTTCAAAGGAACTTTCCTCCTACACCTGTTGTCTCCTTCACATGTAGAAAATGCTTTTGGTTTCTTATATATGTATATGAATGCAAAATATGGTTGTAGCCTAATGTCCTCTTTTTAGGATCTTTGCTTAGCCATACAGGATTCAAAATATTTTTCCCTTGTGCATCTAGAAAATGCTACTGTTTTTGTGACTGTATCTTAATGTCCTTCTCTTTTCTACATGTTTGTTTTGCCATACAACATTCAAACATCAAAATGTTCTGTTCTTATACTAATAAATGCATGGAATCTTTCCAAAACTTCACTTTTCAGCTTTTGCATTTGCAAACTCTATTTTTCATGTTCTGTCACGGACATTACCGCATGCGACTCTTGTTTTGAAAAGTAAACTAAACTACTAAACCAAGGATTATACAAATTGTCATTATATACTTACACAACCATATCATACATAATACTTTTATTTACACATATTACATGACTAACAAAATTTTATGTATTTAAAGTGTTTTCATTTTACTTTAAAAGTTAAAGTGCAAAGTAATTCAATTGCATAATGACAACTTCATTAATAATTATTTATATTTAAGATATTTTTTTAATTAAAAAAAACAATTATTTTAAATGATGATGAATAATAGTAAGATAAATTATTTTTAATATGTATATTTATTAAGAAAATAAATTTATAAATATGAAGGATATAATTTCAATTTAGATATATGTGTAAATATTTTTCTAAAGATAACAAGGAAAATTAGTCCATGAGTGAAATTTCACGGCAAATATTTTCACCTCAAAGAATTTTAAGATTGTTCAACTCCAATTTCATATAAAACCCATTAGACATTGATTTTATATTAATAATAATGTTGTTTTTCCATTTTTAATCATCTATATTTAAGAAATATTATTTTGATCTTCTAAATTGAGGTTAATGATCTTATGATTTTAATTTTCTCAAATTCTTTATTTTTTTCATTGTAATAAGACTTTTTAGTACTTCATGTTAGTTATCTTGTTCTTCTAAATAAGGTACCTAATCATATCCATCTCTTCTGAATGGGTGGAAGACCAACATCAAAGTGGAGGATTAAATAGAGCGCATTGCTTTTGATTTCAACAATGAATTTTAAAATGTTTGATGGATTTTCTTGTACTCAACCTTCTTTATCGATTACCAAATTTCATCTCTATGCTATCTTATGCAAACTTGATCTTCATGATCCTTGTAGCAGTCTATAGCATGGCTTCTTTCTCAATTTCCATCTTGAGCAATTTCTTTGTAATTTCATCAATCCTTCCCTTTTTACTTTATTATTGTTAAGATTATTTATAAATGCTGTAGTCGCAAACTTCACAACCATACAAGATTATGTGAGTAACAAGTGTTCCAAAGAGAGATTTATTTTCTATGCTAAAACTAAATATTTAATGATTTAAACTTTCCATCGTCCTTTAATCCTTGTTCTCAACACTATATTTTTGGTGAGCATGTGATGAAACTCCAAGATACTCGCACAAATTAACTGTCTGCATTGTCAATGTGATACAAAAACTTAAGTGATCTTGGATTTGATTATTATAACCTTTTAGTTATTAGTATTTATTGAAATTACAATGCTAAAACATCAATATTTTAGAATTCCTTATTACTCATAAAAGTCAAAGGGCACCTTTACAAAAGAAAAATATGGTGGAGAAACATATGGATGATTATTCCAATAGAGCCTGTCTCTTAAACTTGCCTCTAATTTTCCTATATAAACACAAAAAATGGTAGGAGACAAGGAACATTCTTTGAAATGTCTATATTAAAATTAATTTCTTCTAACAAATCCTCATTATTCATGGACATAGAAATAGGTTTCTCATACAATCTTACAACTAAGAAGGAATATTTAGATGTTTTAATCTATCCTAAAGGTTGTTTCTAGGCACAATAAAAAAAAATTCATATTTTCAATAAAGAAGCACAAGTTATTGAATTTATTATTTTGACAATACTTGTAATAATTCAAAGAATAACTACATGGTCCACTATTGAATGATAGCTTCTCAAAATATCTTGGTCTTTAGCCATTTTTCCAACTTTCTAACCATATGATAATCTTATTTTTAACAATAATTCAATTTAACTTTGTTCAGATATGACAAATCATGAGGTAATGTGGGGATACCCACCACTTGCTTAGAAGAGGCGACACAATACCGTTCTAGGGACAACTCCTTTCCCCCACTTGATGAAGGTTCTTAATGGACAAACATAGGATATATACCTTATAGGTGACTATCATGGGAAGCCGATGGTACCTGGATCAAATTTCATTGGTCGTTGGTACCACTCCCAGTGCCCCTCATTATAAATGATCCACTATTAGCTTCGCGAGTCATCTCCAACAGGTTCACAACCATCGACACGAGAGCCTTTGGAAGGCCCAGTTACAATTTGAGTGGAAAGACGCTAGGTCATAGGGACCTATTTACATTTTATGTTGTGAATACATTATGCATTCAACATTCTCATTGAATCGGAGTTAGTCTTTTAGTTATTAGTATTTATTGAAATTAGAATGCTAAAACATCAATATTTTAGAATTCCTTATTACTCATAGATGTCAAAGGGCACCTTTACAAAAGAAAAATATGGTGGAGAAACATATGGATGATTATTCCAATATAGCACGTCTCTTAAACTTGCCTCTAATTTGCCTATATAAACACAAAAAATGGTAGGAGACAAGGAACATTCTTTGAAATGTCTATATTAAAATTAATTTCTTCTAACAAATCCTCATTATTCATGGACATAGAAATAGGTTTCTCATACAATCTTACAACTGAGAAGGAATATTTAGATGTTTTAATCTATCCTAAAGGTTGTTTCTAGGCACAATATAAAAAAAATCATATTTTCAATAAAGAAGCACAAGTTATTGAATTTATTATTTTGACAATACTTGTGATAATTCCAAGAATAACTACATGGTCCACTATTGAATGATAGCTTCTCAAAATATCTTGTTCTTTAGCCATTTTTCCAACTTTCTAACCATATGATAATCTTATTTTTAACAATAATGCAATTTAACTTTGTTCAGATATGACAAATCATTAGGTAATGTGTTTATGTTCTCTCACGGGGGATACCCACCACTTGTTTAGAAGAGGCGACACAATACCGTTCTAGGGACAACTTCTTTCCCCCACTTGATGAAGGTTCTTAGTGGCCAAACATAGGATATATACCTTATAGGTGACTATCATGGGAAGTCGATGGTACCTGGATCAGATTTCATTGGTCGTTGGTACCACTCCCAGTGCCCCTCATTATAAATGATCCACTGTTAGCTTCGTGGGTCATCTCCATCAGGTTCACAACCATCGACACAAGAGCCTTTGGAAGGCCCAGTTACAATTTGAGTGGAAAGACGCTAGGTCATAGGCACCTATTTACATTTTATGTTGTGAATACATTATGCATTCAACATTCTCATTGAATCGGAGTTAGTCTTTTAGAGAGAATTTGAATTGGCTTGAAAGGATTTGAATTGGTCTCTAGTCACTTCTTCTTGGATTTTGGTAGTTGTTCTCTTGGGAATTTGAATGCCTCTGGATGGATTCGAATTGCCTCCTTGCACGTAGCTAGAAAACCCTTTTGTATTGTAGGAGATTGTAGACTTGTGATGGTGATTGAATATTGATTTATACCATTGTGGAGACTGGTTAGATTTCCTATTGAACACAAAAGTACCTCAAGGACCATTATTTGTCTCTAATCTGGTCATATGAATCTTGAAGGTGGATGGTGATGTCTCGAGGAACTGGTGTAGTGAAGGGAATCCCATTGCATCGGGTAGTGTTGATAAAGAGAAAGTCAGTGGTGAGGAAATGTGTCATGCTTCTCAAGTTCTGTGGCATGATTTTCTTGTGATGGAAATGTATAGTGCTTTCTCAGGATGTATGGCCTGAGTTTCATGTGATGTAAATGTATTGTGCTTTCTCAGGATGTATGGCTCGAGTTTCTTGTGAGGGAAATGTATTGTATTTTCTCCGGTTGATCCTAGGAGGGCGCAACCATATGGTCTGGTTCGACCACTTATGATAATTTCTAGGTTATGAAACCTATACCATGGCATCTGAAGTTATTTTTCCAGTAAGGTGCACTTTTTGTTTCATTGAAAAATATTTCTAAATGGATAAGATATAGTTGTTTTATTGTGGAAAGTTTTTTCCTCACGGTGGTAGGAAGGGCGCAAATATATGTTCTAGTTTGCATATTTATGAGCATATCTGGGTTATGAGACCTATTCCATTTCATTCATAGAGACGTTTCTAGTAATTAATACCTTTTGTTTCATTGAAAAATATTTATGTATGATTGATATATAGTTATTTTTGTGTGGCAGTGTTCTCGGTGTTGAGATGAGTGCACCTACCTTTTTGGTTGAGAGTACCTCTGCTTGTGGATCTATGGTATCAACTTGGGGGTGAATGTCATGCTAATAGATTGATGAGGGTGGAACGTTTTCATGTCGTAGCTAGTTTCTCTTATTAGAGATAAGTATTTCATTATGCATTTAGTTACTATTTTATGGATGCATGTGTGCCCATGGAGGCTGATTTTATATCTGTTATGTTATGCTACAGATTTAATTTTTTTCTTGTGTTATATGAATGATTTAGTAGTTTTAAAATCACGTCTCCTAGAATATATTTGTTTTATGTGTTATTGCAACACGTGGATGTTATTTTGCTTATGCTTGTGGCAGCCAGTAGATATAGTGTTTAGGTTGCTTACATGGTTGTAGATGGCAGCTTCGGATATGATATTATATATGTTGAATTGGTTGTGGTTTGGTGTCTTAAGTATGATCTATTTAGTGCCGTAAAGCTGATTTGTTTTAGTGTCCTAAAACTAATCTTGTTAGCATCTGTCGATATGATTTTACTTATTGATTTTATGGATGCAATAGATATGATGTTGATATTTAATTGCATGTGAAATTGTTACTTAGACCTGGTTGCATTCATGCTACAACTACCTTGGATCGCATGTACGTTGGGGAAAAGTTTTGCATTGTAAGTGTAGCTAAAATTTTGAAAAGACTGATTGTTTTATTATACTGGCTCATTGGCATGTTGGCCTAGCCTTAGTGAACATTATTCTGTTGTGCATTACCTTGAATCATACCTTTTCATGTTAGGATCCCGGTGTATCCGACCTCGGTGGTGTGATTTGGGTTCGAGTACACTACAGAGTGGTATCGGAGATTAAGTTCAACTCTGTGGCTGTTGGGCTTTCTACAGATTTTTTAAATCAGTGTTTATGCATTTGGAATATGATTGTTGAGGAAGGGATTTAGCTCTTAGTTTTTGGAATTATGTTGATAAGTTTAATATCCCTTCTGCTCAGTGAAATATATAGAGAGCATATTTTGGTTGATTGATGAATGTTTTCTTTTGCTTATGTAATTGGCTGGAGTGCCAGCCTCAAGAGCTATGTAATTTAATTGTTCTATATATAATCTATGTTATTGTATCTACAGACCCAAATGCATTGGCTTGTTCATGTATTAGTGTATATGCGGAGCTTTGGAGAACGCAACCCTCATTCAATTTTTTTAATGTATATTAATTAATAGGTATGGTGATTGGAAGGGCATCTCCCTGGAGAGAATGAAACCCCCATTGAATTGTTTTAATATATATTAATCAATTGGTATGATGTTTGGAAAGGGAATCTCCTTGAAGAGAGCACAACCCCAACCTCCCAATTGTTTTAATTATTTCATTTGTTTAATTGTTTATGTATTGTATTCATTATTCAATGCGTCAAACTCTTATAAATCGATTCTTAAATGCATTTTAATGATGATTGCATGTGTGAGAGATAGATTCTTAAATGCATTTTAATAATGTTCCCTATGCGAAGAAATAGATTCTTTATATGCATTTTATTGTTGTTTGCTAGCTATTGGGAATGGAGTCTCCCTGGAGGAACAAAGCATTTGTTTTATATGTATCTTGGTTTATATGTTGTGTGGGAAGGGTGTCTCTCCAAGAGGAGAACACAACTCCATTCTTCCAAGTGTTGGCTTGAAATGCTTTGGTTTACATTATTATTAACTGCTATTTGTTTGTTTATTTAATATTGAATTATTACGCGGCATGGAGTTGGAGTTATTGAATTATGCATTATGCATTATGCATTATTGAATTATTGCATTATGCATTATGCATTATTGCATTATGTATTGTTATTATTATGGCATGGAGTTATTGCATTATGCATTATGCGTGGAGTTATTGCATAGTGTGCAATTGGTGGAGTGTTCCCCCAAGCATTCGTTGTTTGATTGATATTGTATGTAGAATCTATGTTGATTGGTATTGCATATGCATACTATAAGGCTTGATGGGTAAATGTTTATTTATTGTACGTTCCATTTTACTATGTAGTGATTTGATGGATTGATATTTGTGTACCAATACTTTGTGTTGGAAACTCGGTAGTATGGGCACATAAATTGTATGCTTTTAATGTATTGTGCATGGTAAATATATAATGCTTTAGTAATTGCATATTCACAGTGTTACAACGATTGGGATTGCATAATGATTGAATAATGTATGCATTGGAATAGTATGCTTTGGAATGAACTCGTAAATGCATTATTATTAGGCATTAGTTATTGTATTGTAAGTTGCATTGGAAATTGGTAATTGCATAAATAATGTGGCAAGGCATTTACTATGCATTTCCTATTTCATCATTCAGTGAATTGATTGGTAAATGCTTAATTATTGAGCATTCCATATTTACTAGGAATCCTCCTTATTGGTAATTGCAAGGAATATGCCTGCATACTATGTGTTGGTTATGTGTTGCATCGATATGCATTGGGAATGAATGCATGCATAGTATGTGTATTGAGTAATCTAGGAAATGAGGGGCAAGGCCCTAATCCCTTTTACATAGGTTACATTGTGAAAGGTTTTGTATTAATGAGTAATCCAGGAAATGAGGTGAAGAGCTCTACTCCCTCTACATTGATTGCATTCATGTGTTTAAGGTGTTTCCTGAAAGGATTTGCTTGGATATACATTGAATTGATTAATGTTGGAATGTATTTACCATGCGGTAATATTGTAATTGCACATTTACTATGTGTTACATTGGTTTAATATTGGAATACTTTTAATATTGTGATTTTCCCATTTTCTATGTGTTACACTGATTTAGTATTGGAAGGAATTTTATAATATTATGCATTTTATAATAGTCGGGAATTGGAATGTATTATGCATTGGGTAATTGACTTAATACTGCATATTTATCGCATGTTACATTGCGGGGTAAATTACATAAATAATATGCATTGGATTTGATATACCATGGGTTGGAAAATGAGGGGCATATCCCTAATCCCTTTACATGATTGCATATGTTATTGTGTATTAAATTGATATATGTATACTAGATATGAGATAGGAAATGAAGGGCATAACCCTAATCCCTTTACAATAATTGCTTTTATTAAGTGAATGCACTAGATATGCAATGGTATGCATGATACATGCAATGAGATTGCATATTGTATGTATTAGAAGTGGAATGGTATTGCATGAGCGATTGTGTGCATGAGAATTGGATAGTAGGTGCAAGTTATTGGAATTGAATAGTGTGTTCTTATCATATGCCTTGAATTGAATATTATTTTATATAAATACATGTATCTTGATGTGATGAATGGACTAGTTAAATGAACTGTTGAATAATGAGCATGAGAGGACTTACTCATTTGGGAAAGCTTTGGGTAAATAATAGCTTGTTTATATTTCCTGGTAACAGGTTGATGAGCTTCTTTATATTTCCTAGTAACAGGTTGATGATAAGTATGGATAAATAGGATCATTGGTATGATATGATGATTTTGTGCGACTAAACCAAATACTCTTAATAAGTCAAGTACTCTTATGTGTGTTCTTGAGATGTGGTAAAGGTCTTCTTGAGATATAGTTCCTGTAATTGATGTTAATGTGTAAGTTGTTGGTCTTTCTAGGTTGGTAGCTGCAAGACAGAATATGTTTGTACAATAGTCAATGTTGCACACATTAGCATTGTTTATATTGTTGTGATGTACCTAGAGTTAATATGTTGTTACATGCAGGTTATGGGTATGCATGTTTATAAGTGATTACGTGCTTATGTGGTTAAAGAGTTCGGTGTTATGGCGTTGCATGCATACACTCAACACCTAAATTGTGATTGTGTGACTCTATCATATAATTCGACATCATTCTAAGTGCACAATAATTCATGGTATGGTTTTAAAGTAAATGTGCATCCTATATGTGTATATGTAATTGTAAGTGATGATGTCCTAATGGTTAAAGAGCATGATGAACAGAGTTGTATGATGAAAGTGTAGCATAGCTGGTATAGCCATGTCAATGGTATATGAGTTATGCTTATGGGACTTGTTCTTCATGAAAATATAATATGCACGATAGCCTAGCCTTAAAGATGTAATAATATTGTTATTTGACGTATGTCATCCTTGTGTAGAGACATGAGCGTTAAATGAATGGTGTTGTTGTTGCAATACAACTTAAGAAAACCTTATAATTTCATGTGCCCTTATTGAAAAAGTATCTTTGTGGTATTTCATGTATCTTGTTGGAAAAGTATATACCTGACACTAATCATGTGATTGATTGGAATGTGATTCATGTATCTTGTTGAAGAAGTATTTCATGTATCTTTGTTGGAAAAGTATATACCTTCACAAATCATGTGATTAATTAGAATGTGATTCATGTATCTTGTTGAATATGTATTTCATGTACCTTTGTTTTAAAAGTATATACTTGATATTAATCATGTGATAGATTGGGATATGATTTAGGTGGAACCGAAAGGGTATTTTTCGGTACAACCAGTTTCCCTATTGGGAAGAAAAGGCAAGTTGCCAGTTTCTAGTTGTTTACCTTTGTTTCCTCATAGACCTTTACGTGTCCCTAGTATATCATGTAAATCCATTGGGTGAGGGTGGTGATATTCGAAGGGTTGTGGTGAGCACAGGTAGTCACAACTCATTGGGTAGTGTAGAAGAAAGGGTAAGAAGATGGAGAGGAAATGAGTTGCGGCTACTCCGGTTGATTACTTGGGAGTTGGAAGATGTTATGAGGGAGGCATATGCTATTCTGTTTTGGAATTTTGTAAATGCTTAAGTATGAATCGAGGACAATGCATTGCTTTAAGGGGGAGGTGATGTAATTCCCTGATGATAAACCCCAGACATATGTGATATTGTTATCGTTATTATTGTGGCACTATGTGCCTGGACATTGATATTTGGACATTATTATTATTACTGTATTAATAAATAAATAACTAGTTCAACATGGACAACTAACGACAATGGAGGGTCATGGATTCCACATGTGAGGGGGATGGGGACTAGGAGTTGTTTCCCTCCATAACATATCTCTTTGATTCCTATTTTTTATTATTTTTTACTATGGAGACTCTATTACACCTTAATTGATGCTAGTGGGACCCACTCTCTCATCTCTCTTTCCTTATGTGCCCTCTTTTACTATTTTTATCCATGTAATTGAAGTTTTGTAACCCACAAACTAATTCGAGTTGACCTTCCAATGATTTAGAGTCACCCTTCCAGTTAATTTGACTTGTCTTCAGTGAGTTGGAGTAAATCTAGGTGAATTAGAGTTGTCTTCAGTGAGTTGGAGTAAATTTGGGTCAATTCGAGTTGCCTTACGTGAGTAAGAGTAAATCTAGGTGAATTTGAGTTGTCTACAGTTAGTTAGAGTAATTTTGGGTGTATTCAAGTTGTCCTTAGTTGGTCAAAGTAATTTTGGGTCAATTTGAGTTGTCTTCAGTTTGTTAGATATAATGTCCCCATTCAAATAATTTCATAGTAAGACAATCCCATCAATCCTACTAGTTTCCTAGGTTGGTTGGGCACATTTGGAATTGTAATAAGGAAGCTAATAAATGATGTTTAGACATTAGAAGGGTTCAATTATTTAATAAATAGGTTGAATAAAGAAATTCAAGAGAAATTCTAGGTGGCAAATGGTTTTGAAGACATATGGAGGATGTGGGATCCACACTAGCTTGATTTTTCAAGGACACATGGCATCCCTCTCTTGCCAATTCGAATTCATGAGAAGGTGAAAATTCTTGGATGAGTTGGTAAGTCATACACATGGAATTGAGCATCTTAGGTCGAATTGGGATGGAATGGTAACCTCCATGGAAGATGAAGAGTCAAATTGGAAGCTTGTGGACACTCGGGCTAGATTCCCTAGCCCCTATGACACCAATGATGAAGCATCTATGACATCTATGACAAATTTCAGATCTGAATTCTGACATCTGACCATTATGACATGTCATCCCCAAAAATAGGCCCCAAAAGGGCGCTCAAGGGAGTTAGAGAAGACCAAGAGATGCCTACTCGAAATTGTGGAAGGTGGAAGGCTAGGAAGTAGGAGACATGTGGCAATACTTCCATCACTCCCTAATTCGAATTGGCATGGATTTTGATCATTTGATAAAAATTGCATTTGTGAAGAGAGAGCTAGTGGATGACTAGTTTCTTGCCTTAGCCAATTTCGAGGGTGAAAGATTCCCATCCAAGTTGGTGTTTGGAGAGGCCACTCAGGTCTTTCATGGAGTTTGTATTTGCAGGTATCAGCTACAGGGAAGCTCATGGTTTTTTTTGGTGCGGCTCTTTCTCTCAACCATTTCCAGTTTTGATGGCATATTCATGCTCTTTGAGGGATTGCGCTTTGGGTGAGATATTGTACTCATTGGGAGAGATTCTCATGATGTATTTCTAATTGTAATAAGCTTTATATACTCTGTTATTCATCTTCAGAAAGTCCCAGGTCGAAATACCAAGTGGTTGTATGTAAAAATGATGATTAATGAGCAAACAATGACCATTTCCCCACTACATTGATGTATGCCATTGTAATGATGATGATTTCGAATTAAAGAATGTTTCTATGATATATTTATGATGAATGGACAGCCATTAATGAGTATTACAAGTTTCATGTTCAGAACTTAAGCATTTGAAGCCATTTTACTCAGTTTATTTGCATTTGGAAGAGATTTGGTGTCATTTCCCCAAGGATCGAATTAGTGGTTTTTGTTGCTGTTGGGGAGGAGGTTAGAACAGACCTAATAATTGATTAATGGTGCATATGAGACCTTATTAATTTCCCTCAGACATCCCCTACCTCTGTTCTGAATTTCGAATGGGTTTGGAGGCATTTGGGAAGCCAATTTCAGTCATTACCCTGGGGGGATTTGCTCCATAAATTACTAGTAAAATCACATACTTGGTTCAGAATATTAAACAAGTTTGCAGAAGTATTTTGGTGGCCATATATCATCCCTAAACATCATATTTGAGTCCCAATATCAGTCATATACCTACCTTTACAGAATATTTGGGAGCATTTGGGTTAATTTGGAGACCTAGACATCAAAACTAGTCAAGGGTCGAAATTGGGGAAAAAGTGGAAAATTGGGCATTTTAATAAATTTAAAAAAAGGGTCATTACAAGTGGTATCAGAGCATGTTCTTGGCACCTGACAGTATTAACAAGAAGTCAAATCAATAGACCACCACCCTTAGAACCAGAATTTGAAGGTGTTGTTGTTGAGAAGAAACAGTAGGAGAAGAAGAGTCTTTTGTTAAAACCATGGGTAGAGAGGAGGATGAAAACTTAAGACATAAGGAGGAATCTGTTGCATCCTTATAACCATACTTTGAAGAAATTTCCATGGGTATGAAAGACATAATTAAATCAATGATGAAAGGATTCGAATTGATGGTTAGCCAACTTGGAAGCAAAGGGATAATAGGAGAAACAGTAATTCACACTCAGAAGAAAAGAAGAAAATGGGTGAGTATATTTTCTCAAGCACAGGATCCCATAATAGACCTGATGAATTTCAAAGCATACCAAGGCATACTGCACCTAAATTTCTTACACCCAAAGAAGAGCCTGACATTCAAGTGGATCTTAGTACAATAGCAAACAAATGGAATGAATTGAGTGAAGATTGTAAGAGAAGTCTACCATTTGGTACATACCTTGATGCTGCACAGAAACTAAAAAAGAAGGAGGACAATAGGGCTCTATTCCAAAACAAAGAATTAAATTGTGTTATTGGTAAAATGTCACTTCCTACTTTTGATGGTTCCTCTCAAAATTTTGCTAACACTTGGGTGCAAAAATTAGATGTGTATTTTCAGCTGAATCCTATGGTGGAAGCGGATGCACTAAAAATGGCCATTTTGCACTTGGAAGGAGATGCCAATGAATGGTGGTTTCATGGCTTGAAAACTTTGGGTCATGATCAGGTTAAAACATATGATGAATTTTTTGACAGGGTACTGGAGAGATTTGAACAAAAAGATCCAGAATTGCCTTTCAAGGAACTAGCTCAATTGAAGCAAACTGAGACCCCTACTGAATATATGTTGGACTTTCAAAAATTATCAGTCAAGGTGGCTGATGTATCTATGGGAATGTTGGCATTGTTGTTCACTAAAGGTTTTTCTGAACCCTTAAAAGGTTTGGTCAAATCCCACAAGCCAACTACATTAAAAGATGCAATGAGCTTGACTAGGGATCTCCAAAATGTGTTTCCTAGAACAAGATTTCCTCCCAAGCTTGACTTCAGATTTGAAAAGAAACCTTGGAAAAGAGATGCATCTGATAAGAAGCAATGGAAAGAAGATGAATGTGGAAAGGATAAAAAAGAGGAACTAAGCAGGGAAGAGCTCAGAAGGAAGAAATTGTGTTACTCATGCTTCCAACCATGGGCACCATGACATAAATGTGCTAAGGGAGAGGCCCAATTCATTGAAGTATTTTGTGATGATGGGTATGAAGGGGGCATGGAGGAAGGAGTACATACTTCAGCTCAAGAAGAGGGATATACTACAACAAAAGAAGGGAAACAAGAGGTGAAGCATCCCTCACCCACCAAAGTAAGAATGGTAGTACTTTTAGTACCTTGATATCACACTATTCAATGCAAGGGTGTGGTACTAGGACAAAGAGTTTCAGTTTTGGTAGATGGAGGAGACACACATAACTTCATTGATGCAGACATGGTGGAGAGGAGGAAGATACCTATTGAACCATTCGATGGCTTCAAAGTTGTCATTCCCGGTCACAACACAATGGAGTGCAAAACATGGATTCCACAACTGCAAGTCACCGTAGGTAACTATACTTTTGTTGATAGCTTTTATGTGGTTGATGTTTTTGATACTAATGTGGTTTTGGGAGTGCAATGATTTTACTCTATAGGGGAGCATATAGTAAACTATCAAATTCCTGAGATGAAATTTCAAGTTCGAAAGGAATACTAAGGGTTGTGAGAGGGCAGCACACCTATCCGAATTAGGTAGTTTCTTCCCACAGCATGAAGCATCGGAAGAGAAAGGTTTTGGGATACATTCCTCATAGAAGTCCACCTGATAGAGGAGGAACAAGTTTGCATCATGATAAATTGATATTGCTTGAGCGCAAGCAATCTTGGGTGGGGAAGACTGTAATGTCCCCATTCAAATAATTTCATAGTAAGACAATCCCATCAATCCTACTAGTTTCCTAGGTTGGTTGGGCACATTTGGAATTGTAATAAGGAAGCTAATAAATGATGTTTAGACATTAGAAGGGTTCAATTATTTAATAAATAGGTTGAATAAAGAAATTCGAGAGAAATTCTAGGTGGCAAGTGGTTTTGAAGACATATGGAGGATGTGGGACCCACACTAGCTTGATTTTTCAAGGACATATGGCATCCCTCTCTTGCCAATTCGAATTCATGAGAAGGTGAACATTCTTGGATGATTTGGTAAGTCATACACATGGCATTGAGCATCTTAGGTCGAATTGGGATCGAATGGTAACCTCCATGGAAGAGGAAGAGTCAAATTGGAAGCTTGTGGACACTTGGGCTAGATTATCTAGCCCCTATGACACCAATGATGAAGCATCTATGACATCTATGACAAATTTCAGATCTGACTTCTGACATATGACCATTATGACATGTCAGCCCCAAAAATAGGCCCCAAGAGGGCGCTCAAGGGAGTTAGAGAAGACCAAGAGATGCCTACTCGAAATTGTGGAAGGTGGAAGGATAAGAAGTGGGAGACATGTGGCAATACTTCCATCACTCCCTAATTCGAATTGGCATGGATACTATGGGTGTAATTGGAACCTTAGAAGGATAAGGATGTTTATAAAATACAGGAATGAACCAAGAGAAGGGCTTTTGATCATTTGATAAAAATTGCATTTGTGAAGAGAGAGCTAGTGGATGACTAGTTTCTTGCCTTAGCCAATTTCGAGGGTGAAAGATTCCCATCCAAGTTGGTGTTTGGAGAGGCCACTCAGGTCTTTCATGTAGATTTAATGGAGTTTTTATTTTAAGGTATCATCTACAGTGCATCTCGTGGTTTTTTTTGGTGCAGCACTTTCTCTCAACCATTTCTAGTTTTGATGGCATATTCATGCTCCTTGATGGATTGCGCTTTGGGTGAGATCTTGTACTCATTGGGAGAGATTATCATGATGAATTTATGATTT
Source organism: Larix kaempferi (assembly GCA_027924585.1). Taxonomy (NCBI): domain Eukaryota; kingdom Viridiplantae; phylum Streptophyta; class Pinopsida; order Pinales; family Pinaceae; genus Larix; species Larix kaempferi. The sequence continues at coordinate 4,930,071 of BSBM01000319.1, forward strand.
TAATAAGCTTTATATACTCTATTCTTCATCTTCATAAAGTATCAAGTCGAAATACCAAGTGGTTGTATGTAAAAATGATGATTAATGAGCAAACAATGACCATTTCCCCATTACATTGATGTATGCCATTGTAATGCTGATAATTTCGAATTAAAGAATGTTTCTATGATATATTTATGATGAATGGATAGAAATTAATGAGTATTACAATTTTCATGTTCAGAACTTAAGCATTTGAAGTCATTTTACTCAGTTTATTTGCATTTGGAAGAGATTTGGTGTCATTTCCCCAAGGGTCGAATTAGTGGTTTTTGCTGTTGTTGGGGAGAAAGTTAGAACAGACCTAATAATTTATTAATGGTGCATATGAGACCTTATTAATGTCCCTAAGACATCCCCTTCCTTTGTTCTGAATTTCGAATGGGTTTGGAGGCATTTTGGAAGCCAATTTCAGTCATTGACCTGGGGGGATTTGCTCCACAAATTACTAGTAAAATCACATACTTGGTTCAAAATATTAAACAAGTTTGCAGAAGTATTTTGGTGGCCATATATCATCCATGAACATCATATTCAAGTCCCAATATTAGTCATATACCTTTACAGAATATTTGGGAGCATTTGGGTTAATTTGGAGACCTAGACATCAAAACTAGTCAAGGGTCGAAATTGGGGAAAAGTGGAAAATTGGGCATTTTAATAAAATTTTAAAAAAGGGTCATTACATTAGAGTAATTTTAGGTGAAATTCAAGTACCCCTTCTTGGAATTCGAGTTGTCTCCAGTAACTCCAGTGATCCGAAGTACATTTTGGTGAATTTGAGTCAGTATTGGTAGATTTGAGTTGCTCTCATGGTATCCAGTTATTTGGAGTATCTCTCCAATGAATTCGATTCAATCTAGGTGGATTCGCGTTGCTCTCATGAGATATCGAATGGTCATCTAGTGAACTAGAGAAGCTCTTAGTGAATTGGAGTCACTTCTCAGTGAACCAGATTCAATCTTTCAGAGAGAATTTGAATTGGCTTGAAAGGATTTGAATTGGTCTCTGACTCTCTTGTCACTTCTTCTTGGATTTTGGTAATTTTTCACTTAGGAATTTGAATTCCTATGGATGGATTCAAATTTCCTCCTTGCACGTACCTGCAAAACCCTTTTGTATTGCAGGAAATTGTAGACATGTGATGGCGATTGAATATTGATCTATACCAGTGTGGAGACTGGTTAGATTTCCTATTGAACACAGAAGTACCTCAAGGACCATTATTTGTCTCTCATCTGGTCAAGTGAATCCTGAAGGTGAATGGTGATGTTGTGAGGGATTGGTGTAGTGAAGGGAATCCCATTGCATTGGGTAGTTATGCTTCTCAGGTTGTGTGACCCGAGTTTCCTATGATGGAAATGTATTATGATTTCTTAGTATTATGGCCCGAGTTTCCTGTGATGAAAATGTATTGTGCTTTCTCAGGATCTATGGCTTGAGTTTTCTGCGAGGGAAATTTATTTGTTTTTCTCTGGTTGAGATGAGGAGGGCGCAACCATATGGTCTGGACAGAACATTTCTGATCATTTCTGGGTTATGATACATGTACCATTGCTTCCGAAGAAATGTTTCCAGTAAGGTACACTTTTTTTTTCATTGAAAAAAAATTCCAAATGGCTAAGATATAGTTTTTTATTGTGGCGGGGTTTTTCCTCACAATGGTGGGAAGGGCGCAACTATATGTACTAGTTAGCATATGTATGAGCATATATGGGTTATGATACCTATTCCATTGGGTCTAGATCAATGTTTCCAGTAAGGAATACCTTTTTTTCATTGAAAAACCTTTTCCATATGATTGAGATACAATTATTTTTGGGTAGTAGTGTTCCCAATGTTGAGATGAGCGCACCTACCTTTTTGGTTGAGAGTACCTCTGCTTTTGGATCTATGGACTTAGATCAGAGGTGACTATCATGTTGAGAGATTGATGAGCATGGCATGTCTAAATCTAGGTGGAACATGTTAATTTTTTATCTTTAATTCGTAAATACAATAGTACTTGAAATCAAATAACACTCATAAACATAAGCAACCACATTCGACACATGAATTTACCCTAGGGAAACCCTCTATGACTTGAGGGAGAAAACCCCAGGAAAACCTTCTTTAGTATATCGATAGATAGAAGAGAATTTCTTTTACATCAAGCACCCCCGATGCAATTACAGAGCAAGAGAGAGATAGATATAAAAGAGAAACTCAGAAGAATAATTCTCCACTCAACCAATTTGCTATTATTGGTCACCTACACAAATTTACTTCAATAGAATTCAATCCATCATTGAATGCATCAATATTGCATGGAAAAGTGTGCCCCACCTCTCATGCAATGTATTTATCTCACAGTACCGACTTCAGGATGAACTCACCCCTTAACTGAATGCTTTCCCACTTAGTTAGGTGGCTAACTTAAGTGTCGGCATGCAAGTGTCGCAACTCAAGTGTTGTCTTTTAGTTTAACACAAGTGTCGTCTTTTAGTTTAACATAAGTGTCATCATGCAAAACACTTAGTTAACTAGATATTATTTGTTATCACTTAGTTAACTCTCTTAATTGAATTCTTTCTTGTTATCATCATTGTAGTGAACAATTCGAGTTCTCCTTTGATTGGCTTAAGTATTATTTGTTAATATCATTGAGGTTTATCAATTCGAATTCTTTCTTATTTAATTTTTCACTGAAGTGTGCAAATCGAATTCTCTCATATCTTATCACATCTTATCTTTTATCTCTTGTCTTATCTGCATGGTCCACATGTGCCTAGCTTAATTAATTATCATATCAAATATACTAAGGATATTTTCCCAATTATGTGATCATATTGTTGTACTATCGTTTCAAGTGGTTATATGCTAAATTAATTCACTCTAGAGGTGTCCAGTCTCTAGAGGAGACTTAATAGATCAACCATGGTTAGTAGTACATCACACACCATTCATGATTTGACATGCAAAGCATCACCTTAACACATGAGGATTTGTCTTGACACACAAGACCTTAGCTTTGACTAGTAACATTGTACAACATCATCACTTTGACATACAAAGCACTTGCCTCAACACATGAAGCTTATCCATTCTTGAGTCCAACTCAAGATTCTTCTCCAAGTTTCCTGAGTCCAACTCAGGCTCCTACAAGGCACTACCTCGACACATGAGGCTCAATCTTGACACACAAAATTGACTTGGAGAATGACTCATGATGTTGTAACTTTAACAGAACGTTGTCCTATCGAATCTAGTTGCTCTTCTCAAAGATAAGTATTTTATTATGCATTTAGTTACTACTTTATGGATGCATGTGTTCCTGTGGAGGCTGATTTTATCTCTGTTATGTTATGTTGCATATTCAATTATGTTCTTGTGTTATGTGGCTGATTTATTGGTGTTAAAATGGCAGCTCGTAGATCATATTTGTTTTATGTGTCATTGCAGCACGTGGATGTTATTTTGCTTATGTTTGTGGCAGCAAGTAGATTTGGTGTTTAGGTTGCTTACATGGCTATAGATGGCATCTACAGATCTAATATTATATATGTTGAATTGGCTATGGTTTGGTGTCTTAAGTCTGATCTATTTAGTGTCATAAAGCTGATTTGTTTTAGTGTCCTAAAATTAATCTTGTTAGCATTTGTAGATCTGATTTTACTTATTGATTTTATGGCTGAAATAGATATGATGTTGATATTTAATTGCCTGTGAAATTTTTACTTAGATTTGGTTGTATTCATTCTACAACAACCTTGCATAGCATATCTGTTGGGGAAAATATTTGCATTGGAAGTGTAGCTAAACTTTTGAAAAGGCTGATTATTTTATTATATTGGTTTATTGGCATGTTGGCCTAGCCTTAATGAACCTTATTCCATTTTGAATGACCTCGAATCAGCCCTTTCCCTGTTAGGATCCTAGTGTATCCGTCCTCGATGGTGTGATTTGGGGTGGGGTACACTGCATTATATTGGCACTTAATTGGAAACCATTATATTGACACTTAATTTCAAGTTTGTTCCTTGCTTGAAGATTCTACCTTTGGTAGACTTCTTTCTTCGATTGTATTTTTTTTCTTCATTTGAACAAAAGTCCCTTATTTGGTAAAATTTGATCTTTCAAAATTTCAATTGGACAGGGATATATTTTGGTCAGTCATCGCAAGACCCTATGTTAGAAAAACAAGATCACAGACCAATAGCATAAAACAAGATGCAGAAATAAAACACATAAGATCAAAATACAAGAGAGATGCCAATATACATGGTTCACCCAATATGGGCTACGTCCACGAAGAAATTTCCAATCCTTTATTAATTATCCATCAAAATTAAGGGATACAACCCACATCACATCCGCTGCAATTTCCTCTTCACTCTTTCACGGTCTCTCTTACACAATCACAGAGATCTTTACAATACAATACTACCATACACAGTCATATTACAATGCCTTACTTTTAAAGAGGTGTTACCTTGGGAAAATACCATGGGCTACCCAATACTATGGTCGGCCCATAAACCATTGTCCAAAAAACCACGAACAAAAAAAGCAACCCAAAAATTTCCTTTGGGGGCTCACTGGCCCCAAGACCCCCGCAAGGTGGAAAAGCTCCCCGCACCCCCCCTATGGGAGGTGTGTATAGTACAACTAGGGTATAAAGAACGATTGAACAATAATATCTTTGAATTAGGAAGATAATCAGGCTCCACAACCAACACCCTGTGCCCTTTCATGTTTCAATAAAAATTGAGAGTTGTATGGGTTTGCAAGGGGTGAAAATTGTTTAGAAGGTTTGGATGTTGTCACATGAGAAGATTTTGGGAACATGATCCCTATTCAAACAATTAGAGAGCATGTTAGTAACATAATTAAGTCATATTTTGAACAACACTTAGTGAACATGGATCGATAAAACATAAAAAAAAATTGAAACATGCCACAAAGTTGTTGGGTTTTCATGATGGTAAAAGTAAAAACGCATGTGACACTATAACAGAAAATGTGACGAAAGCATTATCTTAGTTTGGAAAATAAATAAAACCTGATATATGAGTTGCTCACAAGGAAATTACAACTTCTATTTTGGCACCGAGAACCTCAAGAATTCGAATGGTGTCAACAATGTCAAAATTGTTCCATGTTTCAAGAAGAAACTTACACAAATATACTAAATTCAGGATTTGGATAGGTGAAAATAATGAAGCTACTTGTTGGGATCTTATTTGTAGACAACCCTATCGAAACATGCTTTCTGAAGCCATTAGATAGAAGGTGGTAGAGTTTTGGAACATACGTTCTCGTGCTATACCATATCAAAAGCATGTCCTACGACAACATTTATCGATAGGTGTTTATGTTGAGAAGTATAAGCATATTGTGGAGATGACGGGAGTTGAATTAATTGAGGAATTTCAAGAAACCAATCCTAGTGTCGATATCTCAATTATCATGTTTGATAAATTGAAACCATAGTATATTAGATCTAACACAATTCGTGGCACTTGTTGTTGTCCATACCATGTTGAATTCCAACTCTATTATGAAACATCTATATATTTTTGCAAAAGGAACTGGTAGGGTGAACTAGATCCTCCCATAGTGCAGTATTTTGTTTCTATGATACTGTGCAAAAGAAATCATGACGATGTTTTTTTAGTAAAAGATGTGTATGTGGAAGAAGATGCTCTGATTGTGGTAATTTGGCATTATTCCATAGGAATTTCCCCATCGATCCAGCACACTCTATATTGTTAGATATCATAGTTACATGGAATAGATATGCTTATGTTACCATGAATGCATCGTCTTCTTCAATTGAACCATCGAATAGGATTGACTTGTTTGCAGACAAAATTCCTATTTCAGAATTCATGGAGAAGTTTCAAAATCAGATTTATAAATACATCAAAGGCTCTAACAGGTCTAGGTGGTAAGATTATGAATTCAAGGATTCTCATGAAGTATTTGAGTTGAGAACAATATTATCAGTGGTAGACTTTGTAGAGAATTGCACATTTTCTCCCCATACTAAGATACATAGTGAGTACTATCAGTGTAACCAACTGTCAATATTCATACATGTATTGTACAGACATAATGAAGTGATCATTAGTGGTAGGGATAACACTCTTCAGTAACACAAGGTGATTAAGGAGTACCATTTTTATGTCAGTGATGATCATGAGCATGACACACTATTCATTCAACATTTCTTTGGGTTTATTTATGATTCATTTAGAAAGAATGCAAGGTGCAAGGGTATCATTTACAGAACACTGGATTTGAGCAGATGGTGTGTGGGGCAGTTCAAATCAGCACGATATGTTTACTGGTTGAGTCGTCTTCATAAAGAGACAAGAGTTTGACATATTTGGAGCTTTTATGAAGTAGGGCACGGAAAGGGTGAGGATGATGGTGCAAGTGCTTGTCTGAAACAAGCAATTAGGAGGTACCATATGAGTCATGGTGCAACCCTAATCAAATCATTTGCAAAAGTAGTTGACTGGCACACACTACATTTGGGACATGAAGGTCATGAACAAGAAATTCCAGTGTGTAGATAAGAGACTACGATGTGGAGTTGAATCTCACATTTTGAATGTACTTTGAAACATCAGCTCCATTAAAAATTTATATAATTGATATTTATTTTGATGTAGTCCTGTTGGAATGTTTCCATTGGAAATGTGAATAAATCCATGACTTGGTATTGTAAGACTATACCTAGCACGAAGGAATTACACTCTGTTCATATTCAATACATGGGAGACATATTTTCCATAGAAATGATAAAGTATGCATGCTTTTGCAAGTTTTGCATCGATGCATATGGATGCGAGCTTGATGAATGTGAAAATGTTGGACATGTGAAACAATGGAAATATGTCCCTCTTAACCCGAAGGGTCCACATCCAATTATGACATGACAAGAGATGCACACTGAAGAGATTGTGGTATCATTAGATCATGATCACGTTTCTGACATGGTTAGGGAAGGTATGTGACTTCATTAATGGGAAATCATTATATATGACATTGCATCCCTAGAAAATGAATAGAATGTGGCATATTATTTAATGCAATTTACACAAATTAAAAATAGGTTGGTGTGACCCTATCAGGATGGAGAGTTCACGTACCAAATTGGTGACTTGGTCGTGATGGGACACTTTTTTTTTTAAGTGAAAAAACAAGGTGATTATATTACTTACAGATATTTTATGCCTGAATATATATCTTGCTAGTATAGTCATTTGGTGGTGGCAACTCAGATACATCTCACAAAAATTAAGGTGAACAGAGGTGAACCAAAGAGATGGAAGATGGAAGAAGTTGACCACGGCCATATTATGTAGACTTGCATTCCTATAACCCATTTACTAGAAGAATAAACTACACATGCCACTTTTTAGGTTGACCTACTTGACCTACTTGACATGCTAACTTGTTTTGCAATAATTTGTATGATTTTACAAACTGATTTTGTATCAGTATAGCATGGTATCAATGATTTGGCACCTTCTAACCAACGATTGGCCACTCTTAATTCTTATTTCATAATTCCTAATTCATTTAATAAATGTAGAATTGAGTCCCGGATGCAGGTGACATCACAGCTCAGTCCTCAGCCACTGCGTGCAGGGAGACACTGCCACTGCACCCCCCCCCGTACACGATGACATTTCCGGCATGCAAGTGCATACTCCTCCAGGGAACGACAACAGACACCTGGCCACCATTAACGATGGACAATGCAGCCATCTGGAAGCTCGACAACATGGAAATCTGGACGACGGCACAAACTTAAGTCTGGAGGACGAGGGAGTTAATGTCGATCTCCTTCGCGCGTGCCTGGTTTGATGTCTCCCCTCAACCTTTGGGACCTGCATTCAATATCAGCAGTTTCAATGACGACGACAACTTGTGACAATAATTACCTTGGCTCCTTAAATCACCTGGTCGATATGGACGGGGCTACAACGATAGAACTTTGGCTTAGCGTTGCATTTCTTCCCCTGGCTTCAGCGGACTACAAGGTAATTGCAGACATACCCTCTGCCATAACGAACTGCACCAGGGGCATTTCTCGTCGTGGGAGTGGGATCAGCCATAAGAACAACAATCGTCGGCCCAAGGTGGCCATGGACTGGTCTTTGATGGATGGATATGTCAAACGTATCTCGGCGAGGACGCGCAATCTCGTAGACGGGGGGGAGGCTCGCAGAGTAGCGGCACTCCTTGCTGCTGGTAGTATGGCAGTGCCATTAACCATTACTGGTTTCTCAAAAACATGATGAGCACACTCATAGAAGAAATAGAAGCCAGCTGGAAAGCCAGTTCCAGCATCGTCCGCAACGTCAAGGAAATCTTGAAGGAAGAAGCAGAACACTCCAACACTCTCAATGCAAACATGACCTGGGAGGTTTTCTCCATTGGCAACAATTCAGAACCTGTAAAATAGAATGGCAAAAATGAAGAAGCTGCAGAGACAACTCCAGACAATGGGTTGGCTAAAAAGAAATCACCACGAATGAAGAACAAAAGCACTGCTCCGGGACCCAACGCCACCCAGGATGGATTGCATACTCCAGGTTCTCCTTCACTGCCCCCTCCAGGGATTTTTGAAGAATACTATGCGGCCTGCCCCATCATCGAGGACGACCCAGAGAAACCACCGGCAGAATGAAACCTGGGCGGCCATTGCTCCGGGTTACCTCTGCGACTATCAGCTCTTTTGCTTCTATTTTCTGCATAGTCTTTTTTTCAGCACAGTTAGACATAATAGGTTTTCTTTTTTGAAGAAAGTCCCAACTTTTTTAAGGGCAAACCATACTCCAGAGGTCTCAATTTTGTATTATGTCAGTCATTACAATATTTTTGAGCAATTGGGATGGTGGCTTCACCATATGAGACCTCCCCAATATGCAAAACTCTACTCGGCTCTAGATGTACATTCAGTTTATGATAATTAAATTTATGCTCTGCAACTTACAAACAAAACAAAAAAATGTACAATTGAGTCAATTACTTGTGCTTAATTTTGTTATCATTTCAGGGTTGTCTTAGTAAATTAATTGCCTGATTCTTTAATGTGTGAACTTGTTTTTATTTTTATTTTAAGTAACACTAGTTACAAACTCTACTTGATTAGATTCCATTCTTTTAAAGCTCAACATTTCTTGAAATTGATTGATAAAAAATTTAACAGAAGAAGTAACTAGATTCAATAAACCCATATAGCTAAAGAAATGTTGGATCAAATCCACAAAGTAATTGATATTACTACTTTAACTCAATTATTTTTCTCCTACTCATATTTTTTCCTTGATGAGTAGGTTATGACCATGGTAGAATCTAACCATGATCGTAGGTTGACAAGTAGGGAACCCATTAAATTTTTTATCTAGCAACTTATATAATTAAAAAAAAAATCGAATAATAAGATGGAAATGCAATTTTTGTGTTCAACACTCTTCCTATAAACTAACAACTAAGATATTTGAAAACATATTAACCAAATGCACTTATATGAGTACATTTGATAAATATTTGATAAATAATTAATGCATAAATGAAAATAACCAATTATTAATTTATAATACTCTATAATAGAGAAAGTCTATAGTTCCATATATAGGGGAGATAGTAAAATAATTGAGAGATAAACAAAAATAAACACGCATGATAAATTAGAGAAAATTCCACACACTAGGAAGCATTGTTCTAAACATTTCAATGGTAATAAGCCATAGAAAAAAAGTAATATACAATACATCATTATAATCATAGTTTCTTGTTAGCCTCAAGGGGTAGCTCAGTTGGCTGGAGCTTTCGACTCCACGACCGAAGTAGTCGAGGTCGGAGGTTCAAATATTTGGTTCCTTCGGGGTTAGGTTCTCGAACCTGGAGCCGACAGGATGACGTCCCTTCAGGTGGCCTCCCTGAGAATTATTACCGTGGATGTAGCGAGCCCTCCATATTTCGGGGCTGTCAACCACATGAAAAAAAAATCGTAGTTTCTTGTTAAACTATAGAAAAATTATCATGAATTCTATTTCATACATTCTTAGTTCTCTTCACATTGGTCCCATACCATTTTCCAAGGTATTAATGAATGACTTAATTAAATTTACCTCCTTTAATGTAGTTGATATATTATTATTCAAACTTGACTAAAGATGGCATCTTTGAATAACTATCTTAGTTGCTTCAAATAGTTGATTACAAGCATTAAGGAACACTCAACATTATTATCTAATTGTAATTGTAAATTGTAATTAGTAATTTCTTAAATTGTAATTTTAATTGGAAATCTATTACTAATTGGAAATTATCATTTGTAATTTTAAAATGTAATTGTGCAATTGTAATTTCTAATTGTGAAATTGTAAATTGTAATTGTAATTAGTAATTTCTTAAATTATAATTGTACAATTGTAATTTCTTAAAATGTAATTTGCAGTTGTGTATAATTGCAAAATATAAATTGTAACTTGTATTTAGTAATTTATTAAATTATAACTGTACATATGTAATTTCTAATTATGAAATTGTAAATTGTACACAAACATAAACATAAGATAAACAAGGGCTGCAAGGAGCAAAGTGGACCTTTGCAAACAAAAATGAAACGAAAATTTGGAAGAAATTGAAATTGATCATTATGTACATTTTGTATGTGGAATACATCTCCTTCAGGCTATAATATCAATCAGGCCCATGAAATAAACAGAACAAAATTTTCACCCTCGGCTCAAAATCCACACAAAAATAACAGAGTCGAATTTCAGTTGCAAATACAATTGTTTCTATCCAAAAAGCATTAAAAACACATTTAACAAATAATTACGCAACCAGTAAGTGTTAATAGTACAATACCATCATCTCCATGATCTGCAATGACTTTGCACTAGTGTCATGTTGCCGATGGGAGGAGGATTGAACTCCAGATAGCATCTAATATGCATCCAATACTTCATAGAATAATTCTTCCAAACAAGGCCTTAGTTTTGAAAGTGCCCACAAAAACATAGGTGACACTATTTCTCTTAATGGAATAGCTCATATATTCTCCCTCGTTCACCTCCAACTACACCCACTAAGCATCCATGATGAAGAACCTTCCCACTGGCTCAAATAGCATGGATCATAAATCCAATCTTTAATGTCAACCTAGTTTTTTATAGCATCAAGAGCATCGATTGTAGTTTAAGAACAAGTGGGTTAGTCATTGAATGATAATATTTGGACTTTGAGGATGAGAAATTTAGCGAGGGAACTTATTATCTTGTGAATATTTTACCCATTGCATATCGACAAGGTGGTGAGACTCAACAGCAGTTACCAACCTTAACAAGGTTTAAATCATATTTGTTTTATTGGATTGGAAAACTAGCTTCAAGGCAGAGTGATTTTGTATCATAGTTATGTTTTTAGATTTCCTTTCACCATTTATGTTGACATAAAATGTTCTCGATTCAGACATATTTAGACTCACGATCTCTGCAAAATACAACAACACTAATGTTTTGGACCCTTCCGCTGAAGACACCGCAAGCCTAAAGGGGGCTGAGTTGTTTGAGATCCACGTGTTTTTCATTACAACAATTGGAGAAAGGTCTTCAGTATTGTTAGTTGAAACAGACTCATGATAAGTTGCAAGATATGAATTCTGAGGACCAAATAATGAATCAATTGATACCATGATAGCTATGAATGAGGAAAACTACCTCAACAAACTAGGAGGAAAGATTCTAAATAATAACAACAAATACAATAATAGAGCTATTTACAAATAATAATATGAAACCTCTCAACTACTCCATGAGAATATGAAACTAAAAGGCTAAATCAAACAAAGTCATGATAACAATAATAATCACACCATACAAATAATAATATGAACCTAATGTATCATATGAGAGAAAACATAGGCTAAGGAAAACATATCACTAAGAATCCATATCATTCCTCCCAACAACAAAAACATTGGCCAAAGACCTACCATTGAAATTGTGGAATGGATAAACGTTTCCTTGATTATCTGGACCAACAAAATTGAAGCCAAACCCAAATCAAATCAAAAGAATACTATATCCAAGTAAAATACTCTCATCAAACAAGTTGCTAAAAGGTTATAACTTATAACAACATATTAAGTGGTGTGATCCAATAACGATGTTGTTGAAGTCGAACGGGGTTGCTTCAAGTATCCAAAAAGGTACTCAACAAAACTTGGCTTGGGGACACTGGGTTCATGAGCAAGTGCCACATGAAGGCATACAAACTCCTAGAGCCACTAATACCAAAGCATACTTGTGAAAATATAGAAATAAGTAGGAAAATCCCCATGTGAGGTAGTGTTATAGAGAATCCCAGATGCTAAACAAGTTTCTATTTAAACATAATATATAAAAAAGAACAATGACCACAAATGTTGAGGCATTCTCATCATTGAGACAAAAACCAAATATAGGCATAAACCATGAAGAGTGCTTCTAGAGAACAACTCGAATTCCCAACAATCATCACAATAGAATTATCATCCACTTGATACCCATAGTCATGGACTCAAGCAACATATTTTCCTTGGGGAAACCATCAAGACATGTAAGAATGCACATGCACAGACTAATATAATGATATCAGACATTGTCAATTGAATGTGGAATAATCATATATAGACTAAATTGGAGCTCTGATACTAATGATGTGGGAAGATCCCACAACATGAACAATGTTCTACACCAAAGATGTGAAACACAAAATCTCTAATTGAATTTCATTAAGAGAGAACAAGATTTTATAGCTTTACATGAGGAAAACTACCTCAAAAAACTAGGAGGCAAGATCCTAAATAATAGAAACTAAATACAATAATAGAGCTAGTTCTTAGGGATAAGATCCCAACTACTCCATAAGAATATAAAACTTCTCAACTATTCCATGAGAATTTGAAAGTAAAAGGATACATCAAACAAAGCCATCATAACTATAATAAGCACGCCATACAAATAATAATATGAGCCTAATATATTTAATGAGAGAAACCATAGGCTAAGGAAAAAATCTCACTAAGAATCCATATCATGAAGCAAGGGAATTGAGAGAGGAATAAATTGTAATATGGCCTATGGCCAAAAATATTGGATCTACACAAATGGATCACATCTATGCGAAAACTAGAAATATAGGAAGAAGCCTTTATCTACCCAACTAGGAAATAGTTCTTCGTAGTGGAATTCAAAATGGCAGAAGACAAGGATCATATTCTCAGCTCTAACCCATGGTTTTGGGGGAAATCAAGGTTATGCATGATGACGTTGACTCAAATTTTGGTCCATCCATAGACTCTATTTCCTCGCCTCTAGTTTGGATAAGGATGCCTAACCTCCCCTTGCAACTATGGGACTCTAAATTGTTGAAGGAAATTGGAAAATCCTGGTCAAATTCCACTTCAAGAGTGTTGAAATTCCTCAAAGGAACATAGCAACATAACCTTGCATATATATGGATATGAATTTCAATAAAGGATTCCCAGTTGAGTTCAAGCTTGTAGCAAAAGACTAATCTAGACATAACCTCTCAATTATGAGAAATTTATCTTCCAATGCAGGCCTTGTTTAAAAATAGGAGATACTACAGACATTATGTCAAGAATAAAAAGGAAGGATGCCCCAAAAGAAAACAAAGGAAAATTGCATGGTGGGGCCGGGCTTTGGAGGAGCGTCACCTCATAAACAAGGAACACCCAGAGACTACTCCATTAGATCCAACTCAAAAAGTGGAACCCCATGCTACAACTCTAGTAGAAAACGTATCCACGCTGCATGGAGAAGGGAATCCATAGAATGATCTCCCTCCATAAGAGGGTACACAACAAAATTTACCAAAAGTGGAAACAACATCATTGGCCCAACCCATTGACTCAAAGGAAGTAGCAGTATTGTCACCAACTTCATCTCAGGACCCGCAAGAAGTGACATATCATAGAAGCAACATGTAGAAAGGGAGTCTAACCAACGTGTCAAAGAACATAAAATATTCCCCTCCCCTTACACTCCCTCCTCGTTGTTCACACCCTTAACATGGACCTACATGAACCAAAAACACCACTTCAAGGTCATCACGAAGACTGGACAAACGTTTCCAAGAAGAAAAAGAGCAATTTGCCCCAACTTATAAGTTTTTTTTCACAAAAAAGCATAACTTTATTATATGATATATAAAGAAGTTACATTCCACATTGTCACAGTTGTATGGATAATCCACATAACCATATTTGAACCAAAACAAAAAACCAAAAAAAATGCAGCACACTGCTTCAAGAGGACATATAGTATCACTGTAATATCAAAACCAGATCTGATCTGGACTAGTCAACTCACAAAACAAACCTCAAAAAGTCTTCTTTGAAGAAAAGAAAAAAAAATTGAACCTGAATTCTTGTGCTAAATTCATTACAAACAAAAGAGTAGAATTTTTGCCCCAACTTATAAATTAATTTATAATGTATTGTTATTATACTTTGTTAAACTATCATTTATCATAATCTATTTATGTAAATAAAAAAGAAAGAAACTCGAATAGAAAAAGGAGAACCCTTGCTTAGAAATCCCCTTACCCCATAAGAGCAGGGAAATCTCCTTAGACAAACAATGTCTTTAAGACTTTATGCACCTTTTCTATAAATGGTAAAGACATAGATTTTGACTCAATACAATATAATCATTTCCATTATTTAAAAAAGATGGATGATTAATAATTGTGATATTTAAATGTTATCTCGAATCATAAGATGCAAACTCAAGGGCCATAAGGGTGAATGAAAATGAAAATTAAGGATAGAGCAATGCCCAAATTTCATAAGGGCATGTTAGTTTTATGGTCACTCATTTATCAAACTTAAACATGAATTATCAAAGATTAAAACCCAATTTTTGTTTAATGACTTTGAAAATTAGATATTTGATGATTGTTAGCTTCATTTCTCTAACTTTTTAGACTTGCGATGGAAATCATGGGTCACAAGGAAGATAGAGAGTAGGATTGTTCACGTATAAATAGGCCTCATCAAATCAAAAATAGGATATAGAATTTTCATCCCGAGAATTTTGCCTAGAGCTAATATTTTGGAGTGGATCCGTAACAAGTGGAAATCCTTCATTGTAAACATCCTTAGGGTTTTAATGTTGGTCAATGGATGGATGATGTTCCAGCTCCTATCGGAGGACGACCGAAAGAGCATTGAAGAGCGTTTTTGGGTCATTGTCCATGGTTCTTTGGTATTATCGTGGTGGTATTCTGGTTTCGACCCTAGGGAAGAGAGGATCCGTTGAAGGCACCTTTGGGTTATCCTCTCAGGATTCCCCTTACAGTGCTGGACCCTAAAGGGTTTTATGGTGGTAGCAAATTCTATCAGTCGCTTTATTTTGATTGAAGAGGAATAGTTGATGAGTTCTAATCGAAAATATTTGAAGGTGCTTGTAGAAATCTATTTAGATGGGGATTTACCTGGTGAACTCGGTGTGATTTGGAAAGGGGGGTCTTTTATTCAAGTTTTGGAATATTGGAAGGTCCCCTTTCGATATCACTTCTTCCGGAAGGTTGGTCATTCCAAAGCTCATTTTCGCTCTACTAGAGGGGAAGTTTATGAGGATCGGATCCCTTGTGTTCAAAAGGAGACGTGGGTGGAGGATGAAGTATCAAATCCAATTTTCCCTCTGGATTACCAGTCGGCGTCGGCATTGGTTGGTAAGTTATCCCAATCTATACCCATTGTATTAAATTTTACTCCATTTGAGGAACTTTTAAATTCGTTATCTATTTTGAAGGATTTTGATTATGATAAGGGTTTTGGGACATCTCCTGATTGTACCTTTGATGGGGAGGAGGCCCCTTCGCCTCCGATTAGGAATCAGGATTTCCCTGATTCCGTTGTCGATGTCCTGGCTAGGACTGAATCGGAACCATTAGGCCCTGATAGACTAGGGGGCGCATCCTCTGATATCTTGACCCATCGACCTTCAAATGTGGAATTTCCCCCAGTTTCTGACTTGGATCTACCCGGTCCTACGTTCCATGAATCCCTATCCCCGACAGATTTTCCTCCTTTGACTGTAAGAATCCTGCAACGCAGGGCATTGAAATCTCTCCTTCTCCAATTAGGTATCCCTCCTTCTTTGTTTCTGGAGTGTCAGATATTTCTCGGATCCCTTTGAATACTTATTCTTTTGTTTGCCATTCGGACTCAAACATTATTCCGATCTCATCCATTTTCAATGGGAATGTGACCATACGTAAAAATCGAAAACAGAGAAAAGGAAAAGGGAAGCCAGAAAATACCTTAGGCTCAGCCGGGTACTAAGTCTCGGCATCTAAACCCTAAGCTTTCCTCCCTCTTTGAAAAGGGGTTACTTAGAGATGACCTAACTAATGTTTTTGTTATTGACGGGGCTCTTAGAGTGGTTGCATCCCCCAGGGGGTTAATAGATGAATCTAGCCTCCCTTAACATTTGTGGGCTTGGCAGTGGCCCAAAAAGAGATGCTCTTAAATGTTTTTTGGATTTGGTTATCCCTAGTGTTGTCCTTTTACAAGAGATCATGGCATATGCTGCAGATGCATGTAATTATTTCGTCAAGATCAAGCCATCTTGGTTGGTTTGTGCTATGGACTCATCTGGCTTGTCGGGTGGCATCTTAACAACATGGAATCCTGAGGTTGCTAATATGAAATCCTATCACACTTTTGCAGGTATTATTATTGAAGGTCTGATCAAGGTTCTACAAAACCCTCTTCGGATTTTAAACATCTATGGCCCTTATAATCATAGAAGACCGTTTTGGGATAGGATCGTTTCATCTAGTATTCTTATGGATGATTCACTTGTTGTTGCGGGTGATTTGAATTTTACCATGGCTACATAGGAAGTCTGGGGAGCCGGAAAAACTATTGACTCCATGACTAAGTATTTTGTATCCCTTTTTGAATATGCAAATTTAATCGACATCAGATTGAATGTCTTAGTGCCTACAAGGTCGAACGGGATATGTGGTAAGGCGGGTATTGCAAAACCTTTAGACAGGTTTTATATGTCTGAGAAGTTATGTGATATTATAAGTCGATTCCGTACTTGGACCTACTCTGTGGGTATCTCCAATCACAAGGCAATTATTTTGCAGCTCGATTTTGATAAATTATTCAGCATGTATCCTTTTAAGTTCAACCCTATATGGTTGGAGGAAGAATCATTTTGTGAATTGATTCAAGAGCATTGGACTAAACCATCGGAGCAGGTTTCTAATTCCCCCCTACATAGCATGATCAGAAAACTTTATCTGTTGAGGGGAGTGGTTAAAGCCTAGGAGCATAGAAAGAAGGAAGAAAATAATAAGTGTCTTGTGGATATTGAGGCATAAATTCAATTTTTATCGGGTAGCATTGACGACGATCTGTTCTCTGAGGAGAGAAAAGAGAAATTGGTTGTCTTGGAGGCAAAGAAATTCAAAATTCTTAGACAAATAGAGAAAACGTGGAGGCAAAAAAGAAGATCCATCTAGATACAAGCAGGTAACAACAATACTAAATATCTCCATAGATTTACTAATCAACAGAGGTTATCTAATGTTATTTGGGACATTAAAGGTGAAAATGATCAGGTATACTGTGAGAACTCCTCACTGAAAAGGATGGCTATGGATCATTTTCAAGACTTATACACAAATCAGAAATCCACTGATTTGGTCGACCAACTGAGGCCATTAAAAATTTCCCTCGTTATTTTGGCAGTGATGATTGCAGGGAAATTGGAAAACAGATTTCGAAGGATGAAGTACTAAAGGTATTAAAATGTTTTGCAAAAGATAAGAGCCCGAGGCCCGATGGGTGGACCATCTAGTTCTATCTTCATTTTTTTGACTTGCTAAGCAATGAATTGACGGAGGCTATTGATGAGATGAGAAGGAAAGAACAGGTTTCCGGTCATCTGAACTCTACTTATATCACATTAATCCCAAAAAAGGATAGACATGTTGATTTCAATGACTACAAACCCATCTCTTTGTGCAATCTTTTCTGTAAGATTATAACGAAGATTATCTTTGAAAGACTTAAGCCCTTTATTGGTGTGCACATCTCGGAGGAACAATTTGGCTTCTTGTCAAATAGGAAAATTATGGATGTTGTTGGGGTGGCACAAGAGGGCTTACACTCAATGAAGTTGAAGAAATAAAATGCTTTCATTTTGAAAATGGATCTGATGAAGGCTTATGATAGAGTGGATTGGCAATATCTGCGTTTTATCCTCATTCAAATTGGTTTGTCAGTGGAGATCGTGAATTGGATCATGGCATGTATTACTTTGGTAAGATTTATTGTGTTGATAAATGGGTCGCCTTCCAACTTCTTTTTTGGGAACTGATGATAAAGGAGGCCAAAGATCATAATCTTATTAAAGGTGTAAAGGTTGCAAACTCTCTTTTTATATCTCATCTCCTTTTTGTGAACGATGTATTGTTGTTCAATGATGGATCACTGTTTGAATTTCGACAGGGCGGAGCAGTATGGTTGTTGTGGGGCAGGTGTGGTCTTAAGGATCAGCTCGGTTCAGGAATTCCATCTTTCTTTCAGAGATGGAAATGGTAGTAATACCCGAACAGAGCTCTTGGTTATGTGTGGGTTTCTATGGTTCTCTAGAAGCAGAGGCCTTCACAACTTGAGTATTTATGGAGACTCAAAGTGTATTATTGATTGGGCTCACGGAGAGGCGACTCTGCACTCTCTTGTGTTCAAACATTGGATGGCCAGAGTTAGAGATTTGATTGCTTCCTTTGATTTGGTTTCATATCTATAGGGAAGAAAACTCTTTGGTGGATCTGCTATCAAAGAGATCATTGGGAAAGATGGATGGCATGGTGTTTTGTGAGGAATTCTGGAATGGAAAACTCTTGTCCTCAGACAGTCTCTCTCTTTTCAATTCTTAACTTTATCGGTTATGGTGGATTGAGATGGATAGTTTGTGAAGAAGAGTCACACTTTGTAGTTTATGTTTACTACTAGTTTCTGGATGTATTTTGATATCTGTTTTTAAGGTTTTCTAGTTCTTTGAATCTTTTATGTAGACCCGTATGTATACAACTTTTTGTTAATAAAAGTTGTGTTTTTTTTGTTTTTTTTTTAAATCATAAAGATTTAATATTTTCGTGTTAATATATCTTTACATTGTACTAATCTCTCGTAACACTTTTTATTGAAATGAAATATTTTAAATTAATAAAAGTGTTTGGTGTTGGACATTAGGCCACATTGCTTCTTTTAGAAAAAGCATTAGACACTAACCATTTATATATTATTTGTATTCAAATATTATTTAAATTAATAAGTATTATATCAATTGAAGTTGGATCTATATCTCTTTTGGTTGCTTATAATCTCTTCCCTCATAAAATAATAATTCAAATCGGAACGGTGGTTGCTTATAATCTCTTCCCTCATAAAATAATCATTCAAATCGGAACGGAATTATATTATTTTTGGTTGACTTAATTAGTATTAATATGAGAGAATTGACAAGTTCTTTCCTTGCAATAGATATATTATGATTCATATCTCTATTTTTATAGTTTATAGTTGTAATTGATATATTATCATTCATATTTTTATTTTTATAGTTTATGGGTGGTAATTTTTTTAACAAATACTTTGAATTTGTTTAATTTGTTTTTACTAGTTTATATGGTAAATCGAATTTTCTATAAAATAAAATATAAAACACATAAAACATTTTTTATTTCATAATGATAAGCAACCAATGTCATAAATAGAGGGTAAGCCATATAGGGCAACAATCCATGAATAAGAGTTGTAGGCTTGTTTATCCTTGTTCATTGTTGTAGCTTAAATTTCTTTAAATAAATATTAGATTTTAACTATGTATACTAAAATTGTTGCACTTTAATAAATGTGGAGTATTTTTTATAGTGTTTTCTATGAAACTTCATACATCTTATTATGATTCTTAAAAATAAACATCCCTCCATATTGTGTTGTGGTCTATTGAGCAGATAGTCATCCCTCCACGTTGTGTTGTGGTTTATTGAGCACATTGTCGTCTGAAATGTGTATTTTTTTATCATTTTTCATCTCATGTGATTGAGCCATAGAACATTGGTATGTTGTTATAGCAAGAGGCACATTCTAAAACATAGTATTGGAGAGAGTGTCATAAATGAATGAGTGTAATCTTGACATCGTAATAGTTTTTTGCCTATAAACAAATAGTAATCTTGACATCGTAATAATATAAATAACAATAATATTAATGAAATATATACCATCTTAAATAATGTTAGAAAATATAAGAAACAAAAACAAGTAACAATAACAATACAACATGAGATTTACATGGAAACCATGTTGTGTCCAAGTAAAACAACGGGGAAATAGCATCTTCAATCTTGTATTATTACTCAGCAAAAAACTTGCAATGCTTTCTTCTCTTGTGATACAATGCCAGGAGTCACTCCCCTTTTATGAGGGTTCCAAAAGGAATTGAAATACACTAGAAGTGATTAGAAGAAATTTCCTTAGTGGCTCCACCCTCTCACCCTCAGGAAAGCAGGGGCCTGGATCTAGATATTGACTTCCTCCTAACATTCTCCCACTTGAAGTTGATATACAGGAATTTACTTGCCTATGTTTTCCACTCGTGTGCCATTTCCCAATGCTACCTTCATCACATTTTCAGCAAGTCTAGAGAATGTTTGCACCATTCAAACTTATCTTTTCTAACCAACTTTGTTATATAAGCATATATATAGTAATATTCCCCTACATTATCTTGAAGTAGGGTATTTTTTAAGTATTATAAAACTATACTTAAGTATAGTATTCTACGCGATTATTTTGGATTCAAAAAATATATATATAGATTGGTAGGCGAATATGAAATATGAAACATACAATTTACTACTAAAACTTGTAAATTTTGGCGAATATTATGGTAAAAAAACATATTTTATGTAAATATAGGCGATATTAAAGACTAAAAATGACCAAATAACGAATTTATTTTTTGAAAAAAAGCCCCAAAAATAGCAAATTGGCGAAATTTTGCCCCTAAAAATTTCCATGTTAAGACTTGAAGTCATCCATCGGTCGTTGTATCCATATTCTCTCTTTACCGACCTTAGTTGTTGCCACATATTTTGCTTTAGTGGTAATAAGGACACCACTCACTGCAACTTTGATGTCCAACTTGCAGTTCCATTAGCAAGAGTGAAAGTATATCCTATATTAGACTTTCATCCATCTCTCTCTCAACCAAAATTAGAATCTGCAAAACCTTTACTTTGCAAATATTTTGATATGTATCAAATAGAAACACAATGAAGTGCCCCTTAAATATCTAAGTATCCACTTCACAACATTCCAATGCTCCTTACCAAGATTCGCCATGAACCGACTAACAACTCCCACTACTTGGGCAATGTCCAGTCCGGTGCTCACCATTGCAAACTTGACGCTCCCTGCTGCAAATGAATACATACATGAGACATGCATGCCTTCTTTTCCTTTTTGCTAGGACATTGCTCTGAAGACAACTTGAGGTGTGTAAGAAGTGGGGTGCTGACTAGTTTTTCATTCTGCATATTGAAGTGCTACTGAATTTTTTCTAGATATGAATTTTGATTTAATTACATCTTTCTACATGTTTTTTCTATGTGTATCTTCATCCCTAGAATTTGATTTGCTGCTACTAAATCCTTCATTTCAAATTTCCTATTCAACTAAGCCTTAAGCTCAATGATTTTTTTATGTTGAGGCCTGCAACCAACATATCACCAACATACAATAGCAAGATAATAAATTGGCATCATCAAACCTCTTTGAATATGCACAACCAAGTCAGCTTCACTTCTACTAAAACCTTGGCTCTTCATGAAGGTGTCAATTTTTTTGTACCACATTCTTGGCACCTATTTCAATCCATATAGATATTTCTTCAGTCTACAAACCAAATTATCTTTGCTTCTTTCTTTATATCTCTTGGGATAATCCAAATAAATTTCTTCCTCAAAATCACCATGCAAGAAAGCAGTTTTTACATCCAGTTGCTCCAACTCTAAATCATGTGTTGCTACAACTGCAAGTAAAACTATTATAGTAGTTGGCTTCACAACTGGGGATAACATTTTATTATAATATATGCTTGACTTATAAACATAACCTTTTTCCACCAAGAGGGATTTATAACATTCCAACAACCCATAATTGTTCTTCTTTACTCTGTACACCCACTTGTTTCCAACAACATTTCTTCTTGGACGTGGGAGATCCACAAGTTCCCGTGTTTCATACTTGTGTAGTACTTTCATTTCTTCTTCCATGGATTTCCTCCATTTATCTGCATTCTTGGATTATCTAGCTTCCTGAACTGAATTAGGTTCACCATCATTAATTAACAAAGCAAAAGAAGACTAAAAATCAAGAGAATACCTTTATGGACGTCTCTTGGGACATGTAGATATTCTGAGTTGTGGATATTGAAAATGTTGTTCTTCACTAATCATAAGATTTATTTTCATCTTCACTCACTTCTCCTTCAATAGGTACAATCTCAAATATATATGTTGTACCTCCTTCCTTTGCATGGATTTTTCATTAAAAATAACATCTCGATTAACTACTACCTTGTGGTTAGCAAGATCCCATAGTATATACCCCTTTGATGTATTATCATATTTGAGAAAAAAAATATTTCCTTGACTTTGGGTCAAGTTTTGACTCTTTTTCTTTAGGCACATGGGGAAATGTGTCATAGCCATGGGAATAATCAACTATCTTACCACACCAAAACACCTCTAGAATGTGTCCATCCAATGCAGTTGTAGGTGATCTATTAATCAAATAAGAAGTTGTATTAACAGCCTCTGCCCATAATCCATTATCCAACCCATATGTTCTAAGCATGCTTCTTGCACATTCCATGATTGTTCGATTCATTCACTCAGCCACACCATTTTGTTGTGGAGTAAATGAGTCAGTCTTTTGGTGCTTAATTCCTTGATGCATACAAAATTTATCAAATTCCTTAGAGCAATACTCTCCTACATTATCCGATCTAAGACATAAAACAGACTTGCCCAAACTTTTCTCTGCTAGTGTCTTGAACTCCTTAAATTTCTCAAAGGCTTCAAACTTATTTTGCATAAAATACACCTACACTCTTCTAGAATAATAATCTAGAAAATCTAGAAAATATCTAGCACCATTTTTTATGGAGTGGGGACTGGTCCAAAAATATCATAATGAATAAGTTGCAAAATATATGAACCTTTACCAAAGCTTGTAGTAAACCGAAATCTCTTCTATTGACCAAAAATATAGTGGTCATGGAAGTCTAAATTTCAAGGCTTAATCCCAAAAAGGATGCCTTGGTCATTTATAATTTTCAAACATTTTTCACTCATATGTCCAAGTCGTTGATGGCATAGAATCACTGCGTCTAAAACATTCCTTGAGTATGTTGTTGTTGCATGATTTGTCACTATATCACTAAACAAATGATACAGGGTCCCATACAATTCTCCTTTTTCTACCACTAAGGATCCTTTGGTAACCTTGCAACAATTATCACCAAATGTAGTAGAATACCCCAGTTTATCCATCATCTTGATTGAGAGAAAATTCTTCCCAGATTATCCACATGTCGTACATCAAAAAATTCCTCTCTCTCTCTCGTTGTTCATCTTGATACTAATATCCCCTCTTCCCATAATTTCTAAAGGATGACCATCACCCAAGTAGACTATCCCAACACTATAGGGTTGATATTTGAAAAACCAGTCTCTATGTGGAGACATGTGGAAATTAGATGCATATGATTCCAAAACCCATGCGTATAAAAGAGATCTACTATTACTCAACCTCACATGTTTTCGTTTCTTCTAAATTTGTTGTGCTAGCCTCAATTAATGGTTGATTTGGATTTTCATCCTTCTTTTCCTCCGTCAAATTCCAACAACCCTTCCTCGAGTGCCTTGGATTCCCACAAGTCTAGTACCTCCCTTTCATCTTATGTCCTTTGGACTTGGATCTAGACTATGATCTACCTTATTGACCCCTTTCCCTAGTTGAAATATCACAAATAGGGCTTCACTGGTAGAGGGATCGAGAGATGGTTTTCACCTCATATCTTCTCCTAGTGGCTACCACCTCATCAAAATTTAGAGTTCTCGATGATGATTTGGTGATGGTCATCACCAATTAATTTTAGGTATTTAGGAGGGAACAGAGTAAAGTGATTGATATGTCCTCATCCTCCACCTTTACACCAACAGAGACTAGTTTATGGATCAGGGTATTAAACTTGTTCAGATGATTTGCCACAGTTGAACCATCCTTCATCCTCATATGATAAAGATGTTTTTTAGGAAAACCTTATTTGTTGTCGATTTCGTCTCATATAGCTTTCCAAGTTTCTCCCAAAGGGATTCCACGATATTTTATTCATCAACATTGAACAAGACAGAGTCTGTTAGGAAAAGACAAATTGTAGAAACCACCTTCCTCTCTAGATTCATCCACTCCTCATTTATGATGCCACTTAGTTTTTTCACAACCTCTTTCAAGGCTAGGGATTAGTCATTTAGAAATCCTCCACCTTCATCTTCCATAGGGAGAAATTATTGTTATCAAACTTTTCAATCTCAAATTTGGTTAAACCTCCTATCATTGGTGTAGATCCCACTCACAAAAAACCTTATGCCTACAAGTTAACCTGGATCTGATGCCATATGTTAGAAAAATATAAGAAACATAAGCAAACAACAATAACAATAGAACATGAGATTTTCATGGAAACCTTATTGTATGCAACTAAAACCGTGAGGCAATGGTAGCTTTGATCTTTTATTATTACTAGGAAAAAAACTTGCAATGCTTTCTTCTCTTATAATACAATGCCGGGGTCACTCCTGTTTTATTCAGTACATATGAGGGTGGTTCTAGAAAGAATTGAAATACACTATAAAGGTCTAGAAATGTTCACCTCAAGGGCTTCACCTTCAAACCCTCAGGTGGGAAAGGGGAGATGGTTTTCCCCTCCAACACATGCATTGTGCAAGTGGATAGTCGTGTAACACTATACAGGAAAAATGTCAGAGATATAGATATTGACTTCACTTCCTAACATACCCATCTTAACCAATGATCAATCAAGAGCATACAAATCCCTCTAGGTGCAATCCTTTCCTTGAACAAGTTTGCACTCTAAAAATTGATTGCACCTTGAGATATTTGATCTCTTTCGACATTTGATAGATCCAAGGTTAACATGGGTATTGATTGGTTGTATTAATCGTACTAGTGTATCTATATCAAATTGGAACATCAAGGTCCATTATCCACAAAAACCTCCACCTACCACCTCTACAAATAAAAAACTTTGAAAATCAACTGTAGAAAAACTCATTTCCTAATAACGATTACACATTATTTTAAGATCATTTCTTTCTACATTATTCTTATTATTGATATCATTTTATTGTGGTGAATCTTGTTATTTTAGCATCATCAAATCTCTTCAATGTAATAATGTCTTTCTAAAAAGTTTAAAGCTCTACACTAACATTGTCTTTTTAAAAATCTTCATATACATATACAAATATCTCATTGGATCTTAAAAGCATGATGTTGATACTATAAATTTACTACGTTGTTAAAAGGTTAGGTTTTAACATGGATTGAAATAAATGCTATGTAAAGAATGTGGGTGATCATTTATGATTTATATGATTTTTTTATTTAATAAAAGGATTCTCGATCTTGACAAAATATATATGAATTAATTAATAATTGAATTTTTAATGTGCATGTGTCATTATTCAAGTTAAGGAAAGGAAGAATTAGAAAAGATATAATAAGATAACAATTTTATAGTGTAAAATTTAGAAATCTTTGATAAGGTTACATCACATAACATATGAAAGAAATATAAACAATAACATAATATGATATTATAAATAATTGTTACTCTTATTACATAAGAGTTTACTTCATCATATACGATTACTTATGAAGCAAATCATTTCTATTTATAAACGTGGGATTGATTTACTTTACATAAAAAATATAAATACATAACTAAGTCAAAAGTTAATTTGATTATAACATGTAAACCTTATATCTTAGTATCCGTTTTAAGGCTTGCAATACTAAAACTTAAACTAACTAAAAGAAAATGCACATTGACTGAAGAAAAAAAAAATCATATTCTTCAAAATCTTCTTGCTTAAAAAGAGTTCATGGATTAGGTAGAACTCCATCAAGCTACCTCGTAACCCTCATAAACGTGTAGCTCCCAAGTTGAAGTCGTAAGTTCTTGGATTCCACCTCCCCAAACTCCTAAATTAAATTATTGGAGATCAAACCACATGCAAGTCTCATAACCTCATTATTGTCTCAAATCGAGAGAGAATTCCTAAAATCCAAAATTCCTAAACTATATGGGAAACCATCCATGTTGAGCTTTATCTACACAAGAACCCTTCCTGTCTTCAAAGTGCGATCTTCTTAAAATGCATAAAATTCCCTTTCTCCATTAAGTCATAACCACTACTAGCACCTATTGGATCTTCCATAATGGTTGCATTAGCTACATCTGTTTCTCTTTGACTCTTCCCTTAAGAACATCAATGGCTCAAAATCTACAGTTCCAATCTATGTGCCTCATTTTCTTGCAATAATAACATTCCATCTAACACTCGCTTTAACTAATTTGTTACAATTGTATCTTGAATATAATGCAGTCTTGGGCTAAAGATCATCTTATGTATTGCCTGCAATGGTCCTCTTTTTTCTAGCTAAGAGAGCAGCAATCATGTCTTCTGAAGTTTGTGAAGACATTTGATTAAGAGTAAAAATAACATTATTGTATTTAGAAAGCAAATTATTTAACAATGTGGCTTTGACATCCTCTTCCTCCACCATAGCTTTGGCCTCTACTAGTTGTCTAATAAGATATCTCATATTGCTGATGTAATTACAAAAAGTGACTTCGGTAGACATCTTGAATCTAAATAATTGTAGCTTCAAAGAAAATTGCATGCACTACTTTTCTCTAAAAAGTGAATTAAGATTATCCCATATTTCCTTGAATGACTTTTCCAGATCTATTGGTGTAACTTTAAATCTTAGATGGCAAGGCCAATAATGGATTTGGCTTTATCATCTCTACTCTACAATTCCAGTAATTGATTGGAATATGTAGGTGATTTATTAGTACCTTTTACTATTCCTCGTATGTTTTTGTTCATCCAATGTATATGATTTTTTACTTTACAAGTATGGAAATTGAAAGAAGAGGTATTTCTCTAATGGCATTTCCATGCTTAACATCATAATCAAGTAAATAAAAAAGACCTCTTTTGCTTGATCTAAAAACTCAAATATGTAACAAAATTTCTTTTAAATTGTAAATGTATGAACATAAATTAACTTCTATAAATTAATTTAGTCTAGCCCGAGTAGTTGTGGGATGGAGTGTTATGCTCCTCATTAGGTTCTATTCCGGTAGGTGACATTTTGAGCTCATAATGGTAATATATTTTTGGAACAGTTTCAATCCCTATTGTTGACTTGGCCTTGTACCCTGAAGGATCTAGGGTTTACCCTAGATAACATCCTCAAAATGAGGAGAAGTGCTTGAAGGTTTTCTCTAGGCATTGTAACCTAGGAAAAAAACTTCTATAAACCTCAATGTTTAGATATGTCCCCGTTGAAACTAGAAAAAAACTATGCTATATTTGTTGCATATATCCATGATGTAAGAATAAATGGTCATAAATAATTCTAAGACAATTAATAGTGATAATGAATCAAAAAAGCTAAACCTCCATTGGCATTTGATGGTTGTTATCTAGACAACATGGCTCCTTCCCTTCATGGCTCTATAACATGAAAGGCATGCCAACGATTCAACTCCTTCAATATTGCATGGCAACTCCTTAGAGAATTTTGTGAGAATCTACTATTTCTAACAAGTTTTCTTTATTCTCCAAATCACCATTCAATGCAAGAGAAGTGCATACTTAACTTTTCAAACAAAAAAATTGTATAATCTACATTATTAGTCTTAGGCTTGCTTTGGCTCTAATACTGTATTATAAAACATTAGAGTCAATTTGGGGTCTAAAGTGAGCCTAATAAGAAAAAGAGCCATTGATGAGTTGGAATTCAAGAACCAATAGAATTTCAAGAAAATGAGTCAACGATAATTGTTGAACTAGCGTATTTGTCATAATAAAAAATTTACTGATTTAATTCATATATTCAACTTATCTCACTACGGTTTTACTCAAATTTCGAGCAGGAGCACTTGTTGGATGCGGAATTTAATTTTTCACCCAACAAGTATTCATACTACATACTTTTGATGGACCCAACCCCACAAAAAATGAGAAATACATAATAATAAAATGTATTGCTCGAAACTAACACATTTTTATATGTTTCTCATTTTTCATGGGATGAGGTCCATCAAAAGTATGCAATGTGGGTACTGGTTGAATCCAGAATTAAATTTCACATCCAACGAGTACTCCCGCTTGAAATTTGATTAAAACCACATGGAGATAGGGTTACATCATAGAACACATGAAAGAAATACACAAAATAACACAATATAATATTATGAATAACATGTTCAATTCTTACATAAAAGTTCACCTCCTAATATATAGTTATTCATAAAACAAATCCTGTCCACTTATGAATGTGAGATAAATTTACTTTACACAAAAATAGCAAAAAATAACTAAATCATAAAATAACTTTTATTACAACCTATAATACCTATATCTTAACATAGACAAAGTGGGCTTGAATGATCGATATTGTTTTATATTAGAGTGACTTCCCTATTGTATATTGTATATCTAAATGGGTATCTTTAGTTATATCTTAACATAGACAAAGTGGGCTTGAATGATTGATATTGTTTTATATTAGAGTGACTTCCCTAAAACCTCCTATTGTATATCTAAATAGGTATCTTTAATTTCATGTTAATGACATAATCAAAAGCTTAAGAGTGATTATAATGAAATTGTGGAAGTGCGATTTAAGTTTAATTTATTAAGTTTTAATATAAAATTCTATTGTAGTAAAAAAATCTTTGAAAACATTAATTGTGATTTTTCTCCCTAACTTCAATTTTAAAAGCATGAACACTTTTACAATTGTATGGCATTAAATGAAAATATTTTTGTTTATAATTAAAATTTAATTTATAATTACATTGTAAGGCATTTTTCTTCTATTGAATTTCATGTTTTTTCTCCTATGCACTAATTTTAGCCATGTGATCACATTAGACAACCATTTGGAGCATTTCAACCATCAATACATATTTAATTGTTGACATATTTTATACTCCTTCAATGATCTGCCTGAGATGACTATGGATGAATCCTTGGCCAATATGGAAGAAAGTTCAAGCATCAATATTATATTTCCAAATTTATCTAATAAATGGAGTTCGCAAAATTAAAATATTTGAATATATATATATATATATATATATATATATATTCGTAAAATCATTTATAAAGTAATCATGAAATTAGTTCGCTAGTGTATAGGAACTTAGATTCTAATACAATTTGAAGAGCTAAATTTAAATAAGATCAAAATCTTGTTAAAAGATACTATGTCTTGAAATTTGAGCTATATGATGGGCTAAGTTTAAGTAAGATCAAAGCCTGGTTAAAAGTCTTAAAAAACTAGCTAGAGCTTTCAACTCTTTCTATATTTGTCACATATATAGAGAACAAAATGAAAGAGCAGATGCACTATCAAAGGAGGGTCTTCTTGTATCCACTAGGTCAGTAATTTATACAAGAATTGGGAATGGAGATACACTAATTAAAACCTCAGGTCTAGACTTCATGTGAAGCAAATTAAGAATTTAGCTAAATACAACATATTTTGTTACATTTTGTGTATAATACATATCAATTTTGTTTTTTATAATGATACAATTTTTTAAAGCTTTGATGAACTATTTTAAAAGTAAGTGTACTACTCAGTCATGACTCAAATATTTTGGATATTATTCCAGTATGAAATGATGAGTGCAATCAACACCTGATGTATGTGTTTTTCATTTTTCAATATGAGAAATAAAATGGACTTTTTTCCATGGAGAAAAAAAGGAAATATTATATTAAAAAAAGTTGTTGGAAATTTTTTATTTATAAAAATGTTTCACCAAGTTTGATAAGTTTTGTCTATATATATATATGAAAAATTATTTGAAAATGAGTGGTGAAGTTATTTATATGTAAATATTTGATTTTAATAGATGCAAGGTTTAAATAAAGTGATTTGATTTGACATGTCAAAGTTATATTGGTCAAGGAGATTACAAGGTTGAACTCATTAGGTTTCTCAAGGTTAGGTACTTAATTCCTAATAACATTTGATAGGTTGCAACTATTTTTTGGTAGGTGTTTAAATCATGAGAATTTCAAATAATTAAATTGTAATATCATCAATAATGAAAATTGAATTTATTTTTTAAGAATATTTATTATATTTACAAGGACATATTTATAGCCATACCTACAAAGTTTTTTAAACCTGGGTCTCATCATTAATACAAACTCAATCACCTCACTATATATTTGTCAATATGTCAATAAACCACACTCCCACTAAATTAATAAGCTTATTATAAAGCACTTGGAACTTAAATCTAATAAATTCAATTCAAATTTAAATTTAAAAAATCTTTGTTTATAAAAACAAATGAATCTAGAAAGAGAATACCATCTATATCATTTCAAATATATAGAGAGATACTTTAGTCATTAAAATGTATGTATGTAGATGTAAATTATTAAGTAATCTAATTTGTCTAACAAAAAGTATCGAGACACTTTATTGATAAAAATGCATGTGTTTAGCAAGTGTGGGAAGGTCATCTATGACTCTAGTGGACAAAAGGACATGGAATTTGCATGGGGTTCAAGAAATTCAAATAATGAAGTCGACCAAAGCACTTACAACCTTACAAGGCCTAATTGCTCTTAGAACCAAAGGGGTTCAAAAGACCACAATGATTGGTGACTCTACGGTGAATTACAAACTGTCCCCCATCAGAGTCTTCCCACAAACCTAAAGATTTTAAGAATTTGTCAAAGAGCCATCTCAATGATGACTTGAGTTCTTCCATGTCCTATGAAGCCTCGATGATGACTTGAGTTCTTAGACCAAGAACTCTAATGCCTCAACAGAAGCAGAAAGGAAGGTCAATTGGGTGCTTCATTTGCAAGAAAGGTTTTTGGACCATGAGTAATGTGAAACGTTGTGTCATGTTATGTAACATGCCATTCCTATAAATAAAAATATGCAAATGATGTCAACTTAAACAAACAAACAAAAAAATATATTGATTTGATCTTATACTTAGATATATCAAGCACCGAGAGGGATCAAATATCTGAGGTGTAAATTTTTTCTCAATGTGAAAAAAAATTAAGATAAAAATAATTTACACCTCAAGAAAAATTGGATCCCTCTTGATGCTTGATAGATCCAGGTTTAAGATGGATCTATGTTGGTTTAAGACAAGGGAGGGGTCAACCATCCATAGTGTCATTCTCCCCCTCCCATGACATATAATCAATTATGATGAGCAAGTCACCCCACAACACTTGTCTCATCAAGCAGGTGCAGTGTTGTCACTTCCAAAGCAACATACATGCTACTCTAGCAAGCACCTTAATGAATAGAAGTGAGAAAGGATAAGAGAGCATGACGATCTCTACCAATCCTACAATTCTCTCCTTCCATCACAGGCAAGGTTCCTAGCATTTATTGGTTCGTATCACTAAGATTAGGGGCAGCCATGTTGCATTGCCACTATCATAATAAGTGTTGTGCTCTTTGAGAGCTAAAGGGTTTGGAAAGGGGGCTCAAGCAATGTGAAAAGAATGTCGCGGAGGCACACTAAAATGTGTCCTATTTGACCATGTGGTGAACTTGGTGGGAAGAGGTGTTTGAGAAGCAAATTTTGAAAAACTAATACTCTAAGAGTAATGCACCATCAAGACTCCAAACCATGTTTTGGGTTTGAATGAGTTGGCATTTCTATAGCCTCTGGTCAAGAGCATCATAGACTATCTCAACCTTCATTTGAGGGCAATTTCATCTCCCCGGGACTATGGAACCGTTCGAGGGTTCATCCTTTGTTCTTTCTGGGACCTCAACAGAGCATCTCACTACCCAATGCAACCATCACTTTGAATTGAAGGAATCTTCCATAGAATCCTACTACGTGGCCATGGGAATCAATGCAAACAAAGAATCAAAGTCCCATGTGGACCTTAATACCGAAGCCCAAGATGGGCATGAATTTGTTAAATTTTATTTTCTTAAATCTTCCATGTTTTGTCGCAGATTATTTTAATTACTATAATTTGTAAGATGGCATGCATGTAGACCGCTTTTTAGATGGTGTTGGAAAGGCAAGCCTAATACTTTTTGGGTTGGTATTACCATTGGTTTGAACTTAGAGACATGATTGAATAGATCGAAAAACTTTGTATCTCAATGTTATACAATTCTACAACCATTTTTTAAATATAAAACCTAATAATTATTATGAAAAAAAAAATTACAAAAAACATGCATTTAATATAAAAGATTATAGTTCAAAATTTTAGAAAGAAACAAAGTAACATTTGAACTTAATATTTCATGTACTACACTAAGATTCTCGAATAATCAAATAATTAAAAAAATAGACCTCTTTGTCATAGATCTCAATTTCAAAATATTTGTTATAATATCAACATTTTTAATCGTTTAAATCATCAAAAATGGTAGTTTAGACATGCTTCTCTTAAAGCTTATCAAGCACAAAAATAAATTTATAAATCGAAGCAAGTAATTATTTTCTTCACTTTTTCTCTTGACAATGTATATCAAAATTGATTACGAGTAGGGATGTTAATTACCATCATCGTCATTCTCTTTAAATTTTTATAGATTATTTTTTAACTTTTATAAAATAATTAAATTTTAGATAGAAGTGTCCATTGGATGTATCTTGGGTTGTTGGGAGGAAATGATTCTTACCTTCCCGACCCAGGTTCAATTCTTGTAAATGATATGATGCTCTTGTTGAGCCCCTATGTATTAACTATGTAATGATCGAGTAGATTATGTAATTATAGCCATATCTTAATACTTTAAAATAAGAAAGAAATAGCTTCCCATGTTTTCTCACGGATTAATTGATTAATACATTATATTCTCAATCTCAATGTATTGACATTGAGATTGATAGGTCAATGAATGCATTATGTCTGCATTATATTCTCAATGCATTGACATTTTCAATTGATAGGTCAATGAATGCATTATATTTGCATCATGCACACCTCTTGCGAGGATCGTTCAATATTGATAGGTCAATGAATGCATTATGTTTGCATTATATTCTCAATGTATTGACATTTTCAATTGATAGGTCGATGAATGCATTATATTTGCATCATGCACACCTCTTGCGAGGATCGTTTATTTTACTGGGGCAGGCAACATTTCCATTTTCTGTCTCCAAATAATCAAGGGTGCTGATATTTGCAAGCGTTGCCTTTGAGATGGTCCAATTATAGCAGTTTTGTAAAGGCAGATATTTAAGTAGAATTAAATTTTCGAAAGAATTTAGAAGCACACCAGGAACCAGTTGGAGGTTTGTTAAGCACCACAAAGAATCAGGCAGCCACTCCATATATGGGCAGAGTAGATATAGATATTTTAACGAGCGCACATACAGAGTTCTTCTGTCAAGGTTTTGAGATATTTGAGTTTGGTATATAACTTTATCCGATCAGTCTTCCCAGTAAGATTAGTCATTCTTTCTGCAAAGAAGTACCCCAAACACTTTCAAAGATGAAGGCAAGCAAGCAGGCCCTTAAAAACTCATCTACAAAATCTTTGAATCATGGCAGTGATCAAGGCCAGTAAAGTATACAAGCATAAGAGTTATTGGAATTTGGGAGTGTTGAAAATTGAGTGGCCTGTTAGCTTATAGAATAACGACTCTGCTATTCCTGAGCTTGTGAAAACATTCTTGTAGCGATGTGTAACCAACATTAAAGCTATCAGAACAAAGGACACGCTTCATTGGTAAAAACGCAGCCAGCTAGTCAACATGATCTACATTATCTAAAATTACTAGAGCGTGACAAGATGAAAGATATCTTCTGCCTCCTGAGCATTTCTATGCCTTCGTCAACGCTATCTATTTGCACATCCCACTGAGTCAAGCGCCTGAGAAGTTTACTGTGCTAGAAATTTAAATTAAAATATCTTCTGATCGTAACTCTCCTGAGAAAGTTCCTCCGCATGGGATTGAAATATCTTCTACCTGCTGAAATCAGAACTCTCTTGAGAAGTTCTCTCCATGGGATTTAAATATTTTCTACCTGCCGAAATCAGAACTCTTCCTATTGAAAATATTTTAGGCTAGCGCTGTCTTTCCTATTCCATCTCCCCCAATCCCTAAGCCCTAGGCTTTCCCACTCTGTTGTTGCTGCTCTAATGACAAGTTGGATATGTGGCCACACTCCATGCTGTTTTTATGAGCTTTTTAAGCAGGCATCACACAACCTTATCCAACAGTGTTCCCTCGTCACTAGAAATTCACAACCACACATGGTGAATATCAATAGAACTTATATTATAATATGCACATGGAGAGTTAAGTCCAAACCCCTTCTAGATCTTAAGCTCGAAACTACTGGACCAGATGTCAAAGTGTTTGAGGGTCTTACATGGAGTTCTCTTCATGAATACTCCAGGCTCGAGCATACTGTCTATCGAAACTCGGAGGACTACCCATGATAAAACACAGGAATAATTGGAGCCCCGGACTTCAATATAAGTAGGACTGTAGGAGCTTATCTAGACAGCATTTTGATTCTGCATACCCAGGAGCTCATCTTTGGCCATCCAAAGTTTGAAAGATAAATAATAAATTATTAATGATTATACAAGGTTAGCTTAACATATCTGCCATCCTTGATCATCATTTTCAAATCCGTCGCTACCTGCAAAGCTTTCACATAGCACCAATGTCATTGGGATTAAGTATTATCTATTGCATTACAGACTTGGCTACCTCGTATTTTTGCTGACTTCTGAACATGGAAGGTCTTTTATACTTGAACATTTGCAATACATTACATGCACATGCTTTTAAAGGAGCCATTCTCAGTAGAAAACTAAAAAATTCTAGTAGTGAAAACACTCTGCACCAGTAAGGAATGCCACTTTTGAGAGAATATTCAGACATTTACTTTAGAGGACCACTTGGGTCATTTATTTTTATATCTTTTTGTGTAGACAGAGCAAAAACATTTGGACAACTGCCCAGACTATCTTGGGCCATTTTCTAACCACTCGAATCCCTTTGGCACCATTTCAATATTGAGTTATGCAACATTTTCCTTTTAGATTTGTCCATAGGCTTCTTGAAGAATTAATAGGACTAGCCGTGATATACTGAACTTCTTAAACAGTAATTGTTACTGCATGTAATAAAACATATTTAGTCCTTTCACATGGTGATAACTTTCTTCTGATGAGACATGAGTTCCTCTAACAAAAGCAAACAAAGATGCCTACAAATAACTCTACCTGAATGAGAACAAAGAAAAATTTCCATAAAACTTCTATGCATTCCATTGAGAGACCAAGAGCCTCGGCAGCACTTACTCATACCAGTGATAGTAAGATCCTTGACAGACAATCTAGAAAACTAACAATTTGTCTGACAAAACTGGCCATTTTAGCTGCCAGTGGATACTAACTATGCTAAAATGCCATTGAACAAAAGATTTGGCATATCAAACATGCATGCTAACTAAGGCCTCATCCGGATCTCATCCAAGCCATTGCAGAATTATCTTCTAAATAAGAATTGCACCCAATGTTATATTATGATGAAGGTTAACACATCTTGAATTTGAAATTCATGTCCTATCACTTAGTTCAAAATTTGAAATCACTCGTGATATCTTAACCACTTCAAATTCCCATTCTTCAACAACAACAAAATAGCAACAACTTTTGAAGAAGTTTTGCATGTAGACACTCTGTAATTCCTTGCAGCAGCCAAGTGTGTATTTCTAATTTGACAGTCTTAAAGGTGCAACTGAACAGAGCACATACTTTGTGAAAGAAAACTTGAGAACAAAATGTTGAACAATGAATTGAGGTTACTCAGCTCAAAAATCCAAATCCATCAACTGGCCAAATCTGCAAGGCAGCATGTAAAATAATATAAGAGAAATCCAAAACAGTAAAAACCTGGAGAAAAGAATACAGCTATTCAAGAGAGGCAAAAGGCAATATGATATGTGAAATATCAACAAAATTAATAGACGGCAGGCTAGCATACATGACACTCATTACACTGTAAAGTTACAATATTGAATCTGCAGATAGAATGGCTGAATATTGAGGTCATAGCATAATTCCTTTGTCATCTCTCACTGTGATTCCTTCAATCACTTTAGTAACTTTACAAGCCTAATCAAAACCTTGAGAACTTTTAAGATTCGAATGAATGAGACTTACTAAAGCACCAAGGCTTGCAAACTTCCTTTGTAGATTTCAAGTTTCCCAAATCTGACTGCCAAGATGCTCTCACAAACATAGTTTCATGCCATGATGCATGAATTATCCCCAAGGAACAAATTGGTTTGTTCAACACTTTCCAGTAAGGCATAATGCCCAGGGAGTTCAGAGGATCCATTCCCACCAAGTCCTGCAGGGTTACCAGCTGCTATTGCGGCTGGTGGTTAATAGTAGTAGTAAATACCGCCCTCCATCCAAAAACCCAGGAAAGAGGGAGGAAATGCTTGCAAGGTACCACCTTCCTCATTCTTCCCTTAATTGTGGGAGTGCGAGGGGACATTATTTCTCCAGAAAAAAGGTCATCATGCAAGAAGAGGTTAATGAAATGAGTAAAACATAAGTTCTCCAAATATAACTTTTTCTGAATCTTATATTCTAGTACTGCTGTAATTACTTGCAATTAATATTGAGATGTCATTTTCTAAAATATCTACTATTTTACACTACTGATTTTAAGTTTTAACTACTTGCAACTAGTACTTAATTCAGTCATTTTGGAAGATATCTGACTTTCTGCTAGCATTTTTGAATTTTTCTACATGTAAATCAATAAAAATCGGGTCTCTTACTCTGCAGACCATGTTGCAGAGTGTCTGTAATTTAACCCACTCCATGATTGATGTTACATCCTCTTACAGGTAAAACGGAAAGAAGCTCAGAATTCCCTCTGCTTTCTAAACAGAAATTAGAGTGTTTAGCATATAGCCAATCATCTGTTCTCAACCAACATGGCCCTGTATGATTTCCTCAGCTTGTTCAAAATGGACAGCTCATGTATGAATAGGTTAATCAAATGAGTAAAAAATAAGCTCTCAAATATAATTTTTTCTGAATCTTAGATTCTGGTGCTGCTGTAATTACTTGCGAGTTGCAACTGATACTGCATTGTCATTTTGTAAAATATCTACTATTTTACATTGTACTGCTTTTGCAACTACTTGTAACTAATACTTTATAAGTTTATTCAGTCATTTTGGAAGATATCTATAACTTTTTGCTAGCATTTTTCTACATCTAAAATCAATAAAAAGGGTTCTGTTAGTCTGCAGACCATGTTGCAGAGTAACTGTGATTTAACCCATTCCATGATGGATGTTGCATTCTCTGACAGGTAAAGGAAAGAAATTCAGACCTCCCTATGCTTTCTAGACATAAATTAAAAATTTAAAGCATTGAGCATATAGCAAATCATCTGTTCTCAATCAACATGGCCTGCAAACCAAAGACCAGGTCAAACCGTAGGAACAAGAAATATAATATAATATTTACTACTGACCAAGTCAACTATAGTCTCATCAAACAATCACCATGTACAATGGCAACACTACAGCTCAGCTGTCCATTTTTCCACTCCTTTTGGCAGACAGAGCACAAGCCACCTAGAGATGTGGGCCCATGTTAGAAACAAATAAAATGAAAAAAGGCAGACTTTCTTGAATAAGTTTTGTCCAGACAATGGATTCTTCTTGTGTACCAAACTTCGATAGATTGAAGTATGATATTAACATTGGTAAAACTAGCAATTGCACCTTGGGGTGCAATAAAAGAACACTGTATTGTAAGGGGAGGTGGGAGATGAAGGCGGCCAAGGAAAAGTAGAATATTAGAAAAAGAACCACAAATGAAATAGGATTGTTTTTACAGACAGTGAAATGTCAGTTCTGAGTCTGTCTGTTGAGTTTGAACAACATAATTGATAATAACCATTAATCCTTGTTGTGCACAAAGCACTATTGTAACATTGTTTTCATTTATAAAAAAAGAGAGAATATTTCAAAAAAAGACCGTGAACAAGTCAATTTCTTTGGTGATAAGCACATCTGTTGTGTACTGGTGCAGGGTTTGTAGTTTGGTGGAGACAACTACACTATGTTAGGATATTTAGACACTTAGGAGTTAGTTAAGATCAACTTGTGTAATATATCCGTTAGGGATAGTATGTTTCTTTAGTATGCATTAGTATGCATTTGTAAATACTTAATCCAACGGTCACGATATGTTTCCGACATAGAGTGATCCGACGGCTCAACTTCTCTTAGATCAAACCTAACCTTGATCCGTGGCTTAACACCCGATTGGTCCATGATCTCTATTTAAAGAGCATGGAGGGTCATTGTTTAGTTGATCGATTATGAGAAGCTCATTTGTAACTTTCTTTCTTTGCATAATAAATTGTCCCGTAGAAGCTATTTGGCCGGGGCCATGGAGTGTTTCCCTCAAGAGGGTTTAAACCACGTCAAAACATCGGTGTGTTGATCTGTGATCTGTTTGTGTGAAGTGGTTGCTCTTGGTGTTCGGTCCTTTGGTAGTACCCTGTGTACCCAAACACACTATGCAATGTCAAAAGGTAAATATATCCCAATGCATTGAAATACTTGTTTTTGGACTCGTTCCATCCCAAACCCCATGTTTACACTATCCTAAAAAAAACATTTTATCGCATATTCTTTATCTTTCCACAATCGAAAGAAATTGAAGGATAGTGTATATCATCGTTATTCTCTCCCCATGTCATGTACAGACACAATACCAACGAGGTTGAAAGTCAAATTTAAAAGGTGTCCACAGTTTAAACATTGAAATTCTAGATTAAAGAAGTGCAATGATTTTTAAAAACACAATGTTATTAATTTGAAATGGGTTGACATATTTAATTATGTCATAAGGGATTTTTTTAATTATGGGAAAGATTATTTGAAATTTCTTATAACAAACCAATAATAAAACAACACAAATTTGCATGCCTTTCGAGTCCTGGCCTTGTCCATCTTTCTAACCTTCCATTTGTGTATCTATTCACCTGATGTCTCTCCAATTATCTCTTTTGCCACTGTCCATATTTCCGGCTGTCCATCCGTCCTCATCTACCTAATATCTCTCCAGTCGTCTCCTTTGTGGTCACCCATCTGTCCTTCTCGGCCTTGGACAATAAGCCATTGAAACAAGATTTCATTAATGGAAAGAAACTCCACATGATTATTAACCTTGATGAGGCCAAGGCCGTCACATATGAATCCATGGTGGAAGCTATTGTTTTGAGTAATTACAGGCCAAGATCTCGTTGGAGAATTACAGTTACAACATGAAGAACACGAGGATATCATGTGTCAGAAATGGGAGGTTGCAATGTGGCCAGCAGATATGTGGAGGCTTCAAATAACAAGGCCGGTGGAATTATTAGCGTTCTCGGGCACTAGTGTATGCAGAGCAAGCTCTACCAAGCAGTTGGGCTCTGTAAGGAAGCAAGGGCACAAGCGCCAATGAGAATGTGAAGGCACCTGGAGAAGTTGGATTGCTTGGGCCATCCGGACGTTCTATATGTCCCCCGCACCAAAGAGCAAGGAGTAGGGGAGGGTGGGGAACTCGGCCCCAGCCAATGCCAAAGGAGCTGGACCCCCGCTAATCATTCCAAGCAGGGTCACCTATCGCATTGAAGCAGCCATATAAGATTTGGAGCCAATGTCTCTTGCTGCTGAAGAGGAAGAGAATAAGCACATACAATTTCTTATTGTATGTCTTCAATCTGCAACAAAAATTGCAGGATGGAGGTGAGAAGAGAAAAAATTCCTGATAAGAAGCCTCGAACGTCAAGCACTCGTCCACAAAATGTCGATTCAGCAAACCCCAATCTCTCTACCACTAGTCTTCGTTCAAATCTCCATCTTGGGAGGGACTTTTCTTCAAACCTACTAGGGAACAATTATCTTAACGTGGTTATACTCACTGACTCATCTCTATTTGTTGGAATGTTACGAGGTTCAACTTCTATCTCTTGTTGGTCCTATATTGCACATAAACATGCATCAGGAATTGACACCATGATTTATTATAGGCCGGTAACCTTCAAAACGGTTGGAAGAAAGAGGCAAGGGGAATTCTGAGAGCATTTTTTATGGACAATAGAGTGAAGATCTTTGTTGTTGATAAGCGCAATTGTTCTAACTGCATCTCCGGTAGCTTTGGACTCAACAGTGGCAATTTTAGGGAAAGCAACAACAGCAGGAAAGGGGCCGCCATTATGCTATGATCATTGCAGTTCAATGTATAAGGATAGGCAAAAGGTGGTAACGTAGCCCTAAATCCTTCCTAGCAGATTTGGCAACAAAATCCACGAAATCCCAGAGATAAAGATGCTGGCATTTTCTGTGATGATTGGAATGGTCTTCGTTGAAGGGATAGAAGACCCCAGCTGAATCCACCACCTGTAGAACTCCTCGACTGTATCCTTCTAGAACCTGGAGCCCATCGAAAGATCGCGATAGCAAGATTTTATTGGTGAACTTTTTAGTGAATGTCCTTCATTTCTGCTATGTCCTGAGAACTCCATCTTGCTTTTCTTAAAGAATTTGACATCAAATCTACTTCTAGTAGCAGGCCTTCTAAAATTGTCTGACTGTCCAAATATATCTTCAGTGCCCAAGGAAGGAGAGGATGAGGCCTGAATCATGCCATTGATGTCTGATTTCTTCCAACCGCCATTTCTGAGAAAAGTTTCCAACTCCTCTAAGTAGTCCATCAACCATATCGGCATGCATAAATTAGAATCATAGCCGCCATTATCACATTCCCCTTCTTTCATTAAATGCAGATCTAAATTTAAATCAAAATCCACTTTTGTTCTAGAGCAACAAAAGAAGCTTTCATGAGAGATGTCAAGAGAAGAATTGGAGCTCTCTTCGGCCAAATCAGTCCAAAACTCTATCTGCCTTGGAGATTTTGAGGGCGAAGGGGAGGGTTCAGCTGCTGAACTGGCAAGACTTTTTTCGGCAAGAATCTTGTCCCAGAACTGGACATTACATGTAAACTTGGGGGGTTTGTTGTCGCTGCTACCCAGGAAGGAGATCCT
This sequence comes from Larix kaempferi, assembly GCA_027924585.1. Lineage (NCBI taxonomy): Eukaryota > Viridiplantae > Streptophyta > Pinopsida > Pinales > Pinaceae > Larix > Larix kaempferi. The sequence continues at coordinate 4,971,668 of BSBM01000319.1, forward strand.
GTCAAACACAGAGACGCTCCTCTTGGGCAATTCTGAGACATTCTTATTGCTGTGAGCAACATCAGAGCATGTAAATAAGGAATCGAGAATTCTACCACGTTCTTCTAAGTTTCAACTGGATCTCTCATCCTCCAATTCGACAGAAATCTGCTCAAATTCAGCCCCGCTGCCACTCCTCCTATGAGAACCCACTAACCTATCACTCTTCAAACCATCATGGGAATGCTTGAGACTCTTTGAAAAATCAAAGTGCTCGTGGAGACAGAATGTCTCTCTCTCAAAGAAATCACCCAGGTCGAACCCACAACAAAACTCATTGCTCTTATTAACAAAGAACATAGAATTGCCTGCAAGATCGGAAGACGAGGGGATATAGTAATGGCCATACAAGGGGACCAAGAGAGGTATCGTTTCCAAGTTGGCCCTCGCCATTTCAGTGACATTTTGTGTGTCTTGGGACCTGTGACCCCATTTCTTGCACCAGAATCGATCTTGGGCCACCTCATGTGAAAGTCCTGCAATGGGTTGGTTGAGTCTCTTTCACAACTACTAAGACCCACCCGACCTCCAATTTGGGAACCCGAGATAGCAGTGGATCTGCTAGAACCTGGAGCCCATCGAAAGATTGCGATAGCGGTGGATCTGAGCGACTAGAGCGCCTTGATAGTGAAATGGGCTACGATCAATTACCTGTGCCCATGCGACAACGTAATCCTTCTCCACGTTAGGCTGACCAATGTTTTGTACAGGACCAATTGGGGTTTCGTGGATTTATATGTCAAGGATAACACCGACAAGGAGTCCCAGCAGAAATCGATGGCGAAATTCATGTAATCCGTATGGATGGCAAATTTAGCACGTGCAGGTATGAACCAAGGCCATAAAACATTTCAATCGTCGGACATTTTGATCGACCGGTGTAAAATGTGTACAAGCCAAAATTCGGGGAGTCTTTCCCACTTGTAGAACACCTTATGACGTAATTAAGGCTTAAAATTTATGTATAAGATGTTGAAACTTGGATCTGATTGTAGCATTATGTCTATCATCTCTTAAGTCTACATTATTAAATACTCTTGTCCAATGTTGCAAACATTGTCTCCAAAAAAAAATTGCAGGGTCAAGAAAACATCGTTTCGAAATATCTCGGGAACACAACGACAAACATTGGCAAACTTTAAAAAATACAAAAATATTCATTTTTTCAATTTTTTAAACATCTAAAGCAAGAATAACATCAAATAAACACTTTGCAACATGAATATGGAAATAAAATAGATATATAAGATATATAAGATGTTTAGTGATACATCACACATCAAAAATGAATTGTGTCATGATTCCTAAGTCATCAAAAATATAGCAAGTGTATCTCATGATCATCATCATGACTCATGAGTCGTCTACAATGAAATCAAGTAAATAAATTATCAATTCCCTCTGCCCCTTTTATGGGTAAAGGTAATTGCTGTGGAAATGGCCAGTCCTCTAGAACTAGGAGTAGGTGCCCTTGAGGCTCATGGGCCTCGTACTGGACTCTGACATCCTCTAGAAGAAGACCTTGCAAAATGATGTCCTCTAGAAGTAGAAACTAGAAACTGAAGAAGGCAGTCGAAACTGAGGTCTTGTAGAAGAAGAAGGTAGAGCAAGTACTCCTCTACCACTACTACCACCGAGTCTATCTCCCTTTGACTGTGGCTCTGACGGTGGCACACTCCCAGACTCAGTGTGAAACTGAAAAATCCTCTGGAAGTGGAACATCCTCATCCAGAGCCTCTGTATCATGATCACTATCATGAGCATCCTCTAGCCAATCAGGGGCTGTCTCCATAACAGGAGGCTCCTCACACTCCACCCTCCACGCAACAGTGGTGTCAATCCCATCCAATGAAATGGACTTCGCGTCAAATTTTCTCTCAATCTGCTTCACCCACAACCTGATATTGTAGTAGATGTAGACCAAAGCATTAAAGCGTTGGGCATCCAACCTGTAGGAGGATCATAAATTATAAAATTATAAATTTATAATACATAAATTAGAAGGTAAAGGGGCATAGAATTATAAATTACAATTTAATAATTTATAATGAATTTGAAATTATGTAACCTGCTGCGCTTTTTGGAGTGTACTTTTTCAAATACACTCCAATTCCGCTCACAACCGGAAGAGCTACATGTTTGGCTAAGCACCCGAATGGCGATCCTTTGTAGAATAGGTACTTTGGAGCCATAGTTCTCCCACCAAGTATCTACAACAAATTAGAGAAACGTAAGAAAAGACGATGAAATTTAAAACAAAGAAATAGAAAATGAAATTTGAAACATGAAACAAGGTGAAGCTTAATTGGCATTATGTTGCTCCTGTCATTAATAGCCATATCAAACCCAAATAATTATGTGGACCTCTTATACACTTCCAACTCTTGGGAAAGCTCTGTACAGTCAACTGAACCATCCTCTGGACACATGTTGAAGAATGTAACTTCGGAAGATATTCTTATTTGTATTATTTGTGTCACTTGTATCATTTGTATTGTACACCCTACGGGGATTATTATTGATGTAATTGACCATGTAAAATTCATTGACAGAGTCGATGTAAACCCTAACTATTATGTCGGCCTGGAAAGATCTAGAAAAGAATATTTTATTGTAAATTGTACAGGTTGGCCCAGTTAGAAGAGTCAAGTCGGCCCTGTTTGGTAAAAAGGTCAAGTTAGTTGATTAGTATAAATGAGGAGTTCGACCTCCTCATTTGGTCACCACTTTCACTCATTGAGTTCGCATCACTAGGAGAGATAGAGTCAAGTGAATAGCTGCTTTTGGAAGTCTTCTTGTTTTGGGTCTTTGCACGAGGGATACTATTGTAGATTTTGACAAATCTATATAGAAGAAGTTTGTTGGGTTTTTCTGCCCCAAGAGGGTTTTCCCAAGATAAATTTGTTATGTACTATTGTCTATGTTGTGCATGTTTATCTTTCAGTGATCCACCCTATGGGGATTATTATTGATGTAATTGATCATGTAAAAGTCATTGAAAGAGTCAATCTAAACCCTAACTGTTAGGTCGACTTGGAAAGATATAGAAAGTAATATTTTATTGTAAATTGTACAGGTTGACCCGGTTGACCCGGTTAGGAGATTCAAGTCGACCATGTTTGGTAAAAAGGTCAAGTCAGTTGATCAATATAAATGAGGAGTTCGACCTCCTCATTTGGTCACCACTTTCAATCATTGAGTGCACATCACTAGGAGAGATAGAGTCAAGTGAATAGTTGTGCTACGTGGTATCAGTACCAACGCACCTTCAGCTGTGCCCCAGGGAGAGAGGATCATTTTTTTTTACCAGGAAGGGTGTCTTCCAGCATTTTCTGATTGGAGATTATGGCCAAGCCCTTTTGGTTCCTCTCCTGGCAGTATTATGGCTTAGTGGCATTGTTGATTGCCTCATGAAAGGGCTTGAAGCCTTGAGGTTGGTGTCCGGGGCTCTCAGGGGTGGGTCACTGGGTCACATGACCCCCCACCTATTTTATCATTCCGGTGGCGTTTCTCTCAGCACTAAGGATTATGTCTCTCTTCTAGGTCATCGTCCACACCCTCCTGGTCCCTCTGCACTGCAGCGCCCTCTCTCCTTGGGCTCCTAGTCATGATGACGCCATCCTTGTACTAGGCCTACATTGCTTGATATGGGGGAGGCGTTGAAGGATTTTCACCACTGTCGGGGTTAGATGGGGCATGACGCTCCCCCCCCCCTCATTACTCTAGCCTTCAGTTCGGAGTGATTTGCTCATTTTTAGCTATTTTAGTCATTTTTGGATAAACTCTAGAGAAAATGCCCCAAGTTACCCACAAATTTGATTATTTTATATTATTTTATGTTATAATTTTAAGTTGACATGTTTTAATTTTAAATGACATTTTAAAGCATGTAGGCTTGGTTATTTTGTAAAAAGTGAGTGTGAGATCATATAAATACAATCTCCTCACTTCATTTTTACACACAACTTATGGGATAAAATTCATTATGCTACTCTTTTACCCTAGAAGGGCCTTATGAAGTGATGTGCACCTCTTGGAGAGATGATTCTTCTTGCTCTTGGATGAAGTTGGATGCTTTATTTGTCTTGCATTAGCTTTGTGGATGCTAGAATGGTTGGAATAACTCATGCTCAAGTAAGTCTTTTACATTTTTAAGGTTTGCTTGATGAATGGTAGGTCAATTTTGCATCTTGAATGATTATATGGTAGCCCTAGGGCTACATTCTCTTTGAATAAGGCTTTTTCCTGCTATTCTATCATCATTGCATACTAAAAACGCTCCCAAGAGGAGGTTTTTACAAAGTTTGGCCTTGGAGCTCCAACTTTGCCCTAGTTTAGACTCTTGAAACCAACCCTAGAGGTTGTTTCAAGAAGTCCTAACCTAGTAGCAAGGAGAATTACCTCCAAGAGGGAGGCTTGTCACCTTCCTCTAAGGCTAGGGTTTGGGGTAACATCCATTAAAACCCTAAGTTTGTCCATTTTCTCTACATCAAACCCTAGTTTGAATTTTTGTAAATATTATTGCTAGGTTAAACTTGCATTTTCATGTGTAATTTTGCATTTTCATGGTAGAATTAGGGTTAGAATTAGGTTTGCAATTTTATTACAAAAACCCTAAAAATCAAAAAAATTAATGTTCTTCATTTTTTGGCCTCCCTAAAATTTCGACCCTAAAATCTCGCCCCTAAATTCTCGCGGCCCTAAATTTTCACAACCCTAAAATTTCGGCCCTAAATTCTCGCGGCCCTAAATTCTCGTGACCCCCAAAATTTCGGCCCTAAATTATCGCGGCCCTAAATTCTCATGATCCCAAAATTTCAGCCCTAAATTTTCGTGGCCCTAAATTCTCGTGACCCCAAAATTTGGCCCTAAATTCTCGTAGCCCTAAAATTTCAGGCATGAAATCCTCGGCCTATCTTTTTTAACCCTAAATAGACCTGCAAAACTGCCAAAACTACTATATAAGCACCATCCTAACTCTCTCTATTACTCTGTGTTTGACTCCATTAGAGGCACTGATCTATGCTTTAAGGTGTTTGGAAGGAATTTGGCATCTACTTGGCAGGTTCATTAAAGGGCTCTCCCCTTGGGACAACATTGGATCCCGAAGAAGTTAGGAGATTGGACAAAGGTGACAGCAGTCCAAGTTTCTTATGTGATTGCCTTTCACTTGCAAGCCTAGCCTACTAGTTTGAACGGTAACAAGCTGCTTTTGGAAGTCTTCTTGTTTTGGGTCTTTGCACGAAGGATATTATTTTACATTCTGACGAATCTATATAGAAGAAGTTTGTTGGTTTTTTCTGCCCCGAGAGGGTTTTCCCAGGATAAATTTGTTGTGTACTATCGTTTATGTTGTGCTTGTTTATCTTTCAGTGATCCATATTGTTATTGCACTTAAAATCTAACAACACGCTCATAGAATCCAACCATAACCTCTCCATCAAATCTAAAGCAATAGGAGTAAGAGAACGCGGGGTTGAGGTATAACCTTGCAACATGAATGGGGGGATGGAGGGTGCGGTTCCATCGCGCATCAATCACCCCCCATATCAATTGTTATCTCTCTTTGGCCCGTTGCAGGCTTCTCTCCATCAACCAAGCGAAGAACCTTTACCAAAGGTTGGGTGATGGTGCACACCTCCTTCACCGCATCCCAAAATCTCTCCCAGTATGTAACGAGCCTGAATATGGCTTGCCCCTGTGGTCTAGTGCTAAATGATAAAGCACGCCCCTCAAGTGAAAGGAACATCGCCTGCAAGTCCCACATAGAACTCAAGAGAGACTAAAGAGAAATAAAGCTAGTGGCAAAGCATGTGATGGCAGGTCGCACCAACTCTTTGCCACCTGTGAACTATCTCATCAAGCTAAGCACTGCTGCATGATTGTATATAAATTTTGTGATGCTCCACGCTGAATCAATGGTATCCCTAATCCAATCAATCTTTCCTATATCCTCTAAGGTCAAATCAGGGTGATGGACGACACAAGGAGCCCAGAACAATGTAGGATACTTGGACATAAGCATCCTACCAGCAGCCACATAGTTCATAGCATTGTCCATTATGACTTGGACAACATGCTGCAGGCCAATCTCTTGGATGAACTCATCCAACAAGCCACATAGTAAAGTCATATCTTTGACATGTGCAGATGCATCCATAGATTTTATAAACATAGTCCCCCTGGAACAATGAACCAAGAAGTTGAGAAGGGTCTTACCATTCACATCGGTCCAACCATCTGACATCACAGTGCACCTTGTGAACTCCCATGATTCCCAAAGCTCTTGCAACCTGCAAATGGAATCTGCCTTTTCATTCTGAAGGATGGGCCCTCATAAGTGGGGGGTTTATACCCCGATCCAACAATAGCAGCCACCTCAAACTTGGACACATAAAATGGGTTCTTAGCAAAAGTTATCACTCCATTACAAGCATCAACCCACAAGTTTGTCTGCTTCTTCTTTCTCCTTTACTTTCACCATGGACCTTAAAGAAGGTTGTACACCAGGTGTGGATCTTGGCACAAAGAAAGGCAATATTGCCGAAGGCATTTTGGAATGTGTGGAGTGGGTATCCAGACCCGTCCCACTAGCCCCCACTCCCACTATGGACCTAGATCTTGAAGCCATTTATTTTCTCATGACCTCCTTGAATTGTTTCTTCTGCCTAGTTCCTTCAATTGTGTGTGTGGCCTTAGCAATGAATTCTGAGGTTGTTTGGTTGCAAGGACCCACATCATGCCCTGCTATTTGTGCAAGGTCGTATTTCAAACTGCTTATCCTACCCATCATTTTCTTCCCACATAGATTGCAAATAAGAACCTGCCGATGGAAAAAATGAAAAGAACCTAGAGCAAGAAAAAAACATTTTTAGCATATGTGATTGATGGAAATTTTAAAAACAAGAAGAAATAAAGATACATTTAGCATTCAAACTTTGATTTGAAGAGAGAAAATAAATGGACATTTTTGTGAGGATTTCCAAGGACCTAGGGCAAGAAAAAATCAAAAAACTCATTTTGGCATGCATAACTGCTGCAAATTAAACATAACAGGTGCAAAAAAATGGTTTATGATCCATTAAAAATCAGTTATGAAGATGAAAAACTCATTGGCAATGCAAAACAATAGCAATCCATCTTGGAAAAATGAGAAATGATGGGCAAATTTTTTTACATACCTGCAACTGTGATAATTGTTGAAAAAACTCCAAATGGCAATGTCCAATCTCCAAAACTGATCTTTGATGGCGAATGAAATCAAGTGGAAAATCGTCCTAGGGCAGAAGTCAAATGATGCTAATCACCTTGGCTCTCCTCTTCATCGCTGTGGTGTGCAAATAAAATAAAAAAAACTGAAAATCGCTTTTAAAAACTCTGTTTTCGGCTGGCCGAGAAATTCCCATCGACTCGCAAGATATCGGGGATTTCTCGGGAAAAACACAGGAAAAAATCGGCCAGAAATTTTCGGCGACAGGGAGAAAATCCCGCAATTTCTCAACACATCGCTGATTTCTCGGCAATGTTTTGCAACACTGCTCTTGTCATCTTGAATTGCATGCTAATCTAACGTAAACGATGTCATCTATATTACTTAAATTCCCTGCTATGGTAGTAACATACAACTAAATATCACCATAATTTGCATTTTATTATATTATAAATTATAATTGATCATAGCTAGGTGATTAACAATTTATATGTCTACTATATGTTTGTTGATTATTATATCATCATAACTAAGTCATTAACAATTTTTACGTCTACTATATGTTTGCTAACTAGTCATTATCATTTGCCCATAACCGTAATCATAACGTGTCTGTAAGCATCCCTGGAGGGAATTGTAACTAATAGAGACAGTGTCCGGAAAAACAATTTCAGCCTGATCAAGCCTCATCAATAGCAGCAATGGATCAAGAGACATCAGATGAAAACGTTTTATAAGCGAAAAGACTCAAGAACTCAGTCCATGTTCAGACTTGGCGGGAACATAAACAAGTGAGGAAGCTGTCTATTCTAAAAGGGCATAATCAGACTTTGTTTTATAAAATCAGTTGATGGAAAGCACAAGTTCAACTAGCAATAGAAAAAATTCAAAAACCCTCCTGATACAAACAAACGATTTTAAGACACGACAGTAGTTGCTTTTTGCATTTTGTTTAAGAGATTTCATAATAGAGCCTTGGATGTGATATATTAGGATATATGGCCATGTTAATTGAGGAAAAAGTTAAAAACCAACAAATATAGGACCAAGTTATTTGAGGAAAAAACACCACAAACATGCTCTTAATTTCTTGTGAATTTTGCTTCAAGCATACAAAACATCTGTACACTCTGGATGACAAATAAAATGGATATTACCACATTCCCCACATAAGTCCCTGTATTTAATATATCTCAAGTAACATCAAAATAACTCAGTTTGATACATTCATCTACTACTTACCCTGAAAATTATTTTCCCTTGCAAAAGTCCATACGGCACAGGGCCAAAATGCCTGGAATCTCTAGAAATAGAGAGATTATCCCCTTGAAGCCAAACATGCCCTTTTGGTACCTGGAAAAGAAACATAAATGTGATTCTTAGTCCTCCATATCAAAGCAAGGAGAAAAGCATTAATATTGATGTGTTAAATCAAGCGAGCACTATTCAGAGTTGGAAGGTTGCACTTCATACAACAACTGACTGACTCTGTCCTGGATGATCGGCCGTAGAAAAAACAACTCTGTCACCTTCTAAACCCATAACCCGCTTGCAAATGGTCTTCCTCGGATTTTCAGTAGAGGAAGATATAACAAGATCACCATGCTTTATATTTCCAAATCTGGTGGATAACCGTTCAACCAAAAGAACATCCCCAGACATGTTTATGGTGGGAAGCATGCTTGGGCCCATTGTCTGTTGACAGAAGAATAACTCTGCTCAAACATAATGCCTAAAGTTTGTCTTACAACATACTGTGCTAAAAAAATTATGGCATATAACAGAAAGAGGAAAGAGAAATAGAAAACAAAGGCAGAGATAGTAGCAAACCAATTGAGGACCACAAATGTAGTTCGAAGTGACATGCATGGCACAGAGAAACTTGACCGTAATGGCAGCCCGTTCCCATGCCTCCTTGGCGAAACTCCTCCAAGGAAGCCCACCGATTTCAGTTGCCAGTTTCCAAGCCATCTCCTTCCAATTCAGCCAGTGATGTGGCTACACAGACAACCTTTTACCTTTTGCTAAGTACCTTAAAAGAAAAGTATAAAATAGTATTACTCTTCCACCTAATCAATTTTAAATCATTAAACAACGTATTACTAACTCGAGCAAAGAAGGGTTAGATTCACATAACATAAACATATAAAATGAATACTACTAAGAAACAGGGATCAGACAGTGAAGTCTTTTCTCTGGAAAATGTCTTACATTAACTGTAAGATCCCCAACCAATATGAGCTGAATTGTTCACTGACTGTTTATGTGAACTGGTTTAGGACTTTTGACAAACACTTAGGGTGACAGTTGCTTTGGTGTCTCTGTAGTGTTCCCTGCTGAGAAACAATCTGATTGTTTTTGTTGATTTTATGTAATAGTTGACTGCTATAATTCAGGATCCCATTTTCATAGCATTTATTCATAGAGTGTACATATCAAACAAGTAAATGCTAGCATTTTTAACCAAGAGCAAGCCACAGAATTGTATTAAAGTAACTGCACTCTCTATCAGATGAAACAGCAGTTCATAACGAGGTATACAACTCAGATTTAGACTCTATTTTCAAACCTGTACATTGCTCCTGTAGATGGCATTGCCTTCTTAAGCAGGGAAGCTCCCTCTTCAACGTTGCAGAGTCCCCACAGGGATCACGATTTGGCTGCTGTAGGTGTCTCTATTTGTTCATAGCTCACTGCCTGCTGATTGTCCCCCACCAAGTGCCACGAACTGCTGAAAATGAAATACTAACAGCTGAAAATCACCCTTGGATGCAACCACCTTCCCACAGTCCCCTTCTCCTTGATGAATGGCAGCGTCCTTAAGGATAATACTCTCAGCAGTGATAGAATGGGCTGAATACTCCCAAATCGACCTCACGAATGGGTATGCACCATCAAAACAAATGCCCACTATGGCTGAGTGCGCCCTCCTTCATAGACTCCCCCCAACTGTCCACAATTGCAGCGTCTTCCTCTTTTGACAAAGGCTCAGCAAAATAAAGGAAAGTCACCCTCCTTGTCAGCTGTAGATGGCAGTGTTCAGTTAAAGGATGAAGATATGCCCAATGCCCTTCTTGGTAAATTCGCCCCTCACTAGTTTCCTCTTCTTGACTGCTCTGCCATTCCCAAAGTAACTGAAACCTCCATAAAACCCCACAAATCAGCTGGTAACTTGCCCTTCCACGGTATTTGTTGCACCACCAAAACCAGTTTGGCCCAAGAGTTTCAACCCTATAACCCAAATAAGCTATGAGAGCTCTCCAAATCAATTTTTTATAAAATGAACATGAATTAATGAAATAATTAGCCCCCACTCCCTTTTATAACTTCATGTGTCTTTTCCACTCAATAATTAATTAAAATGTGACTTTAGAATTATTTCTTCATTCATTCCCCAAAAATCACTTTATTAATTTAGTACACCTTCTTACTCCAAAAAGTGATTTATTTTATTTTAAGGCAATTTCATGCATGGGAAGTCCTTTCTCATCATCTCCAACATTTAAAGGTCTCCATCCTGGTTCCAAGGAGCTATTACACCAAGGTATCCTTTTTAGATAATTTATTAAAATAATAACCTTAGTGAATTCCATTAAATAATGGTCAATAATACTCTCAATTTACTAGAATGGTCGAAATGCCTTGGAATCAAAAACTGACTACGCAGGAGTGATCTTGATCTGAAAATCTTTCAAGATCTTTTTAACCATAAATTTGCATGTGAAATTTGTATGTAAATTCTCATAAAAATGGCTTTAAAAGATGAATTTGAAATGCTTAAATCAATCACATAAGCAAAGAAACAAATATGCAAACCAGAAATTTGTAGACAGCAGATGATAATGGAGTTCACCCTTCTTGGGCTACGTCTCCAGGCCACTTCCAATGAGAAGGTCGATCTTATTAAGTCTTCAAAGCTTACATATATGAATTCTGGAAACACCTCTGAGTTATGTCAGACAAACTCAAAAACAGACTGCACCACTGCGTTCCTCTTGAAATTCTGAGTAAAATGAGTATAAAGTCGACTATGTTTTCTTGAGACCTCCTCTTGCACGCAAATCAAGAAAAACTCTGTTGCAACTATACGGATTTCCCACCTCGGGAATCACACCCATTAATGATTGTAATTGCCTCGGGATCTGTGCTCGTACTTCACCTTGAACTCTATGCAAAAATGCGCTTTGTGTAATCTGAAAATCGTGGCTCCGAAAGGAGTTTTTAAAGGATTTTTGGGCGCAAGTTTGGAGGGTCACGCACCCTTTTTGGGCCCCGATCTTCGCCTTCAATTCATAAGTAAAAACCACCATATGCCACCCCACAAACGGGCTTTGGCCCAGTGGTAAAGCTCTGCGCCTTTGGGGGAGAGGTCCCGTGGTCAAAACCGCGGGCCTCTCCTCTTCCAACGTGAACTTGTTATATTTGTTTGGCAGTTGTTTAACGTGGTGGCGTTGTATTGTTGGCCCGCTTGTCTTGGTTGGCACTTTGTTGTTGGACGATTTGGCTTGGTTGGCACCACCAGTTGGCATATGACTTGGCGCTTGTTCCGTTTATTTGGCTTGTTAGTTGGTGCCCACGTAATGGCCTCGGTGTTGGCCAAGGGGTCGAGGGCTACGCCCTCAATCCTGCCCTTTTCTCCAACCATAAATCCTTTCAAATTCAAATACAAGTTGTGCACTATAACTATTAAGTAACATATGCGGGAAACATGATTAGGCAGGCTCTGTGGAGGCGTTGGTAGTCTTGAGTTCGTGGGTTCGATCCCTGTGATCTCCACATATTTTTGGTAAACGGTACACTAGACGCCAACAGGGCTGCCACATGGCAAGCCTTGATTTGTCCAATACAGCATGCCATGTCATCAAATCTGTACACATGGCACCTTGTGGTGCTGCCACGTGGCTCCAACGTTGACCTGCCCATGCCACGTGATCCCCTTTTTTGCCCTTTTTTACATCAATTTTGCCCTTTTGTCGAATTTTCAAAACCCAATAACGTTTGCGTTCGGAGGTCGTTTCACATGAAATGAACGTTGCCGGAACTCTCCTGACGAGATCTACGCATCTGTAAGCTTCTCTGTAACTTTTGAAGGCTTCCATTTTGATCGACTCTAAGATCCTCCTGGATCAAACCTTCCCACTAGGAAGCTTTTGGGCCACCAAAAGCATGGAATCATTCAGAAAACAGGTGAGGGTACAGCTCCCTCACTCCTCCGGTCTCTAGCCACCATGCTTTGCTTGGATGCATTCATTTAAGTCCCACATGAAGAAATTCCATGTCACCTCTTCGTGAAGATCTGACCTTTTTATCAAGTATAACATATTCATGAAGCTCATTGAGATATTCAGGAGCAAACTCATCTACAGAAGGTACTTGAACCTGTTCATCTTGGTCCACAATCATAGGAGGCTCATATAGTTTAAATTTTTCCACATTAACAATGGAATACATTTGCATATAAGGAGGCAAATCTAACCGAAAAACATTATTACCAACTTGATCCAAAATTGTAAAAGGTCCATACCTGATTGGTTTCAACTTTCTACCTTCACCTTGGAGTCGGTCTTTGCTGATATGAAGCCATACTCAATCACCAATTTGAAAATGATGATCTACCCGATGTTTGTCATGTCTTTCTTTATACTTGGCCTGACTTGATTCCAACTGCTCTTGTACTTCTTGATGTATTAACTGGATCTGCTGAATAAACTTCAAAGCTTTATCTGCATCAACTTGACCATATCCCACTGGATCTTTCCCATAAACAAAGTCTAAGGGAGACTTTGGCAAATAACCAAAACATCTCTCGAAAGGAGACCTTTGTGTTGAAGAGTGTATAGCTTTGTTGTAGGCATGCTGAACATAATGCAACTGTTCATCCCACAGCTTGGGATGCTTGGCACAATATCCTCGAAGAAGATGTACTACTGTCTAATTGACTACTTCAGTTTGTCCGTCAGTTTGTGGATGAAATGTTGTGCTCTTCTTTAGCTTTGTGTCCATAAGCTCCCATAAAGATGACCAAAATTTCCCAAGGAAGCAGGAATCTCGATCAGATATAATAGAAGTGGGTAGTCCAAAATGGACCCATACATGCTAGAAGAACAAATGAGCAGTCATCTTAGCTGTGATCTGCTTTTTACAAGGCATTAGAATGCACATTTTACTGAATCTATCCACAACAACATATAAGTAATCGTGTCCTTTTCTATACATTGGAAACCCTCCTACAAAATACATTGAAACACTTTCCCATGGACGAGAAGAAACAAGAAGTGGAGTGTACAAGCCTAACTTTCTGTTACTTGGCTTACTTGTTGCACACATAACACATCCTTTTACATACTTGGACACAATATCATTCATTCGAGGCCAATAGCAAAACTTTTGTAATTGTGCTACAGTTTTTCCTGCACCAAAGTGTACTGAAATGAGAGAAGTGTGAGCTTCTCTTATCACATGTACTCTTTCACTTTGTGGAATACAAATCTTTCCAAGATGATACAACAACTTGTCATGAATATGATAATTCAATTCTTCATTTTGAGAGCCATGTTTTAGTGATTCGTATACTTCTTTGTAGTCTGCATCCTTAGTGTATTGTTCAACATAACTTGAATGTACCAAAGGACTTTGATGAATAACAATAGAAGCATTTGTTGGAGGTCTTGACAACATATATGCAACTTTGTTCTGAATACCTTTCTTATACTTAATAATCAAATGAAATTGTTGTAAAAAACCCATCCACCTGAAATGTTTTGATTGTTGTAGCTTAGTTTGAGATTGAAGATATTGTAGTGGTTGATGATCAGTATGTATAATTGTTTCCTTCCCCATTAGGTAATGTTTCCACTTCTTCACACTTTGTACTAATGCATACAATTCTTTATCATGGGTTGGATAGTCAATTATTGCTTTAGAAAAGGTTTCAAAATGATAACATATTGGTTTTTTAAGTTGCATTAAGACTGCCCCCATGGCATAACCACTAGCATTAGTCTCTATCTCAAATGGTTGTTGTAGATCTGGCAGTGCAAGTACTCGAGTTGTGTTGATCTTTTCTTTCAAAGTGTCGAAGGCCTTATGTGCTTTCCCTTCCAACTGAAAGACTATGTTCATACCTGTCAAAGCATGTAATGGAGAAGCTATGAAGGAGAAGTTAGCTCCAGTGTTGGGCTACTCCCAAAAAGCTTCTTACCTCGGTTACATTATTTGGCTTGGGCCTATTCACGATGATCTCAACTTTAGAGGGATCAATTCTCAATTCACCACCCCCTACAATGTAACCAAAATACACTAAAGATGTCTTCCCAAACTCACATTTGGACATCTTTAAGTACAATTTTTCCCTTACAAGTACATCCAAAACTTGTTTCACATGCTTGACATGTTCTTCCCAAGTACGACTGAAAATCAAAATATCATCTAAGTAGACTATGAAAAAGTCATCAATGAAGGGCCTAAACACATCATTCATCACCCTCATAAATGTTGCGGGTGCATTACAAAGCCCAAAGGGCATTACCATCCATTCATACAATCCATGTTTAGTTTTGAAAGCAGTCTTCCAAATATCATCGTCATGAATTATAATTTGATGATAGCCACTTCTTAAGTCTAATTTAGTGAAATAAGTTTCATTTTTAAGCTGATCCAAAAGGTCATCAATCTGGGGAAGAGGATACTTGTTCTTAATTGTGATTATGTTTAGTGCCCTGTAATCAACACACATACGCCATGTGCCATCCTTCTTTGGCACCTAAACAATCGGTGAACCACGCGGAGAGGAGCTTGGTCGAATGTCCCCTCTTTCATGCAATTCTTGAACTTGTTTCTTTATCTCTACATTTTCAATTACTGAAGACCTATACATGCCAATGTTAGGAAGTGGTGCATCCTGTTGTAAGAGAATCTCATGTTGGATTTCTCTTTTTGGAGGCAATCCTTTAGGTTCTTGAAATAAGACATCATAATCAGTTACAACTTTAGTTAAGTCTTTCTTAAGTCTTGGATCACATCATTTAAAAGATTCACTTTGACCAACATCCTTTGCTTTAACTATCATAAGAACAAAATTCTTACTAGCATTTACTAGCCTCTTCATTTGGCTTGCAGAAACTAATGAAAGATTAGTTTTTATGCGATGTGCACGAACAACGTATTCAATACCATCTTTAGTGAGCTGATACCTGTTATCTTCCTTGTAAAAGATAGCCTTCCTATCATAAAGATAAGGGCTTCCCAACACAATACCACAGATATCCAATGGAACCACATCCAAATCTACTTCATCAATGAATCCAGAAGTAATAGCAAACCTAAGTCTACATTGTTTTGTAACTTGCAATTATGCAGTATCACATACCCATCCAAGTGGATATGGCTTTGGGTGTAACTTAGTTTCCAAATGGATTTTTTTAACTATCTCTTCTGAAATAAGATTGACTTGTGATCCACTATCAAAAAGAGTATCTATTTTTGTATGCTTAGAGATTACTCTTATATGAAATAACTCGCTTCTCTTTCTTTCATCAACAACAGATTCATGCTTTGAATTAGAAGTAGAAGGATTTTTACCTTGTGTGCCTATAGCAACAATCTTAGTCTCATTCCCTGAGTCAGATCCCAAATCATGTTGGATGGCTGTAGCAGTGGTCTTCTTGTCCTCCTTATTCCGAAACTTCTCAAGTTTGAGCTCCGGATGAAGCCTCCAACATTTGGATTCATCATGATCCTTTTTTCTGGCAATGTGAGCATGTAGGTTTATCTCCTTCTTTCTTCACTGTAGTTGTATGCTTACTTTTCCCTTTACCTTTGAATTTGTTTCCATCAGGTTTGAAATGTTTCTTTGAAAAAATTTCATATGCATTCTTCCCTTTAGACTCCATATGAGTCGCTTGAACGCATACCTCTTCAAGGTTAGTTGGATTAAACATAAGTATCATATGACGTAAATAACTATGTAATCCACCTATGAACTTAAGAAGAATTTCTTGAGTTTAGAGAGGTATACCAAGTATTAAAGCTCTCTTTCTGAATTCTTGTGTGTTCTCTTGCACACTTTGACCCTTACCATGCCTCACATTTTTCCAATCCATCATGGCTTGCTGCATGTAGCCCAATGGATAGAATTGCTTCTTTAATGCTGGAGTGAATTCATGCCAAGAGGAGATGATGTTTCCTTTTGAGGCCATATCCTTTTGAGTTCTACTCTCCCACGATATGAGAGCGGTCCCTCCAAGTCGGACAGAAGCCAACTGAATTTCTATGCTATCTTCAGTGAACTTTTGAATCCTACAATAAACCTCTATTTGACAGATCCAATTATCCAATTTCTCGGCATTAAGCTCTCCATTATAAACAGGTAAGTCAAACTTAATATCAATCTTTAATTGAAGCACATTAAAATTAACTTTTTGTTTTTCAGGTGAGGAATTTAAAGATTCATCAAGAAAAGATGGTGAAGATGGAGGAGTTTTAGGAGGTTCCTCACCACCTCCTTCTTCTTTACCTTTAGCATGGGAAGAACCACCTTGTTATCCATTCTTCTGATCTTGATAAAGCTCTTCCACCATACTTTACATCTTCATGAAAGCTTTAAGGAAGTCTCCTTCAAATGGGATTGAAGAAGTCCCCTCTTCTCCTTTTTCTGAAGCCATTCTTCCTCTTCTTGAACCAATCTCTGGATCAAATTCTTCAAGTTCTCCCTCACCTCTATGAAGCCTTGCTCTTGTTAACATAAACAAACTCACAAAATGGTTAAGTTGCTCTGATACCAAACTTGATTTGAAAATATTTCAGTATCTTTTTAACCATAAATTTACATGTGAAATTTGTATGTAAATTTTCATAAAAATGGCTTTAAAAAATGAATTTTAAATGCTTAAATCAATCACATGAGCAAAGAAACAAATATGCAAACCAAAAATTTGTAGACAACATATGATAATGGAGTTCACCCTTTTTGGGCTACATCTCCGGGCCACTTCCAATGAGATGGTCGATCTTATTAAGTCTTCAAAGCTTACATATATGAATTCTGGAAACACCTCTGAGTTCTATCACTCAAACTTAAAAACAGACTGCACCACTGCGTTCCTCTCGAAATTCTACGTAAAATGAGTATAAAGTCGGCTATGTTTGCCTGAGACCTCCTCTGGAACGCAATCGAGAAAAACTCTGCTGCAACTGTACGATTTCCCACCTCAAGAACCGTGCCCATTAATGGATGTACTTGCCTCGAGATCTATGCTTGTACTTCACCTCAAACTCTGTGCAAAAAGCGCTATGTGTAATCTGGAAATCGTGGCTCCGAAAGGGGTTTTTAAAGGGGCACGAGTTTAGAGGGTCATGCGCCCTTTTTGGGCCCCGCGCTTCGCCTTCAATTCATAAGTAAAAACCACCATATGCCACCCAACAAACGAGCTTTGGCTTAGTGGTAAAGCTCTGTGCCTTTGGGGGAGAGGTCCCAGGGTCAAACCCGCAGGCCTCTCCTCTTCCAACGCGAACTTGTTATATTTGTTTGGAGGTTGTTTAACGTGGTGGTGTTGTATTGTTGGACCGTTTGTCTTGGTTGACACTTTGTTGTTGGACCGTTTGGCTTGGTTGACACCACTAGTTGGCATTTGACTTGGCACTTTTTCCATTGATTTGGCTTGTTAGTTGGCTCCCATGTAATGGCCTCGGTGTTGGCCAAGGGGTCGAGGGCTATGCCCTTGATCCCGTCCTTTTCTCCAACCATAAATCCTTTCAACTTCAAATACAAGTTGTGCACTATAACTATTAAGTAACATATGTGGGACATATGGTTAGGCGAGCTCTGTGGAGGCGCTGGTGGTCTTGAGGTCGTGGGTTTGATCCCCATGATCTCCACATATTTTTGGTAAATTGTACACTAGATGCCAACAGGGTTGCCATATGGAAGGCCCTGATTGGTCCAATACAACATGCCATGTCATCAAACCTGTACATGTGGCACCCTGTGGTGCTTCCACGTGACTCCAACGCTGACCTGTCCATGCCACGTGGCCCCCTTTTTGGCCCTTTTTTACATCAATTTTACCCTTTTGCCGGATTTTCAAAACCCAATAACTTTGCGTCCGGAGGGCGTTTCACGTGAAACGAACATTGCCGGAAATCTCCTGACGAGCTCTACACATATGTAAGCTTATTTGTAACTTTTGAAGTCTTTCATTTTGATCGACTCTGAGATCCTCCTAGCTCAGATCTTGATGATGAAAGATGATAAGAAGACCTCTGAAAGCATCATATAACTCCTGCAAACTGCCTGAGCTCAAATTACCCCTCTGGTCAAGCTGACATAAACCCATAAGGTCATTTCCAACTATAGAGAAAGGGAATCCAAAAATGGGGACATTACATTAACAGAGAAATATTAAAAAAACTGAAATTAAAGGTGGAAGGATGTATACAAGAGGGATCATATCCTCTTCCTCTATTAGCTTTTTGGGGTAAGTCCAAAAGTGTTTTCACCTTGCTCAAAGAGTGCTAGGTCTCCTAGCCCCTTATGGATGCTTCAATGACATATGGATGGCTTAGCTTGGGTGTATGATTAACCATGGTTAGAGTGTTAGCATAGCACCCTTACCTAGGAGGTTGTTATCCTAATCGGCATGATGACTAACCCAATGGATGCACACAATGGGGGGTCGGTTGCTCAAATAAGAGATTTGCCTACCTATAAGGAGGAGCGCTAGGCACTTGATGAGGGCACTTATCCCTAGAGCTTGGGACCATGTGATATACACCTTGGATGTTGGACAGTTGACTTGAGGACTCTTGGGTTGAGGAGCATACTTCATGGAGGTTGGTTGTGTAACCGGACACATATTCAAGAGGAGCACTAGAGATTAATGACCAAAATGACACACATGTTGAAGAGCGTCGGGCACACAAGAGGACATGCGACACACAGTAGTTAGAGGAGGAGCACCTTCCATGAGGACACTTGGATAATGGATCACCGTGGAAGAGTGAGTGTTGGATTAACAACTTGTTGGAGAGTACACCATCTTGGAGGAGAGGTGTTGAGTCCAAGGAGCATCATGCATGGTCATTAGTTGAAATCCAAATGGGGGTAGGTTATGTACATCATTGTAGACTAAAGCGGTCAAATAATTGTGCAGAGGAGGTCTATTGTCCCGCAAACAAGGGGGTCTCATATGTCAATTTGGTGTTTGGCCTGGTTGTAACCTTAAAAATAGACTATTTTATTATTCTTATTATTATTTGACCTTGAGGGTTGGATAAACCCTTGTGTGACACTTGTATATTCTAGTATTGTATGCAAAAGTGATGCAAGGATTATAACTCGAGAGCCTCTAGTGACAAAAAGCATCCCACTCTGGCCTAATTTGGTCCATTTATGCTTGACATCCAACTCCTTGGGTTCATTGGTTATTATTTGGCTGAGTAGAATTTGCAGTGTAAGGTTAGTTATTTATGCACTTGTCTTGATTTACCTTTCATTCAAGATGCATATTCACCCATGTTTCCTTTCATATCTCACTATTATAACTTACTTTGATGATCTAATCTCAACTATAATCACTTTTAATACATTCTTTTCTTACTTTAGATTCCTCATTGGAAGCCCCAAGTGAGTTTATGCATGGTAATCAATTGAATTTTATATAGATTTACAGGATTGATAGTAGCATAAAGCCCCTAGGGACACCCCCCCAAAGACTAGAAAAACACCAATCCAAACGGAGAAGCATTCAACCATGACAAGGGTTGTTTATGCTTGCAAGTATTGTGTAGGTCTGCCTATGCAGGTTTGCAAGATAACAAGGTCTCAAGGTCAAGTCCTTTGGTTGGCTGTGACATGTTGATATGTTACTACTCAATGCCCCTACTGGATCAGGCATACTATAGTCTACACCAACAATTTACCCTAGTTCTCGCCCATTGACATTGATGAAGTCTCTGAGCGTTTCCAATTCATGGATTACATGGAAGAAAAATTGACCTAAGTGGAAATCAATGTAAGATTCGAATCTGCCTCAAATTCTTGGGTCATAGCACAAAATGTTGCTAGCTACTCAGTCTGTTCTAAAAGGCCAGGTCCACAAGCCAAGACCAAAAGGATGTATTGATTTTGGGGAAAAAGTCTTACTTAGTTAAAGAAGGTTACCTTTCCATACATCTCAATAAACATATTTCCATTCCAAAAAACAAGCTCTAGGATGAAATTTGGTCGAAGGAATCAAAGGTCAATACCTTTTATTGGCTTCTAACTCATAAAATGCTTCTAACAACAAAAATATTGAAAAGGAGAGGAATCCAAGCACCTTCGATCTGGGGCATGGAAGAAACAAGACGACACATTTTCTTAGAGTGTAAACATATAACAAAAATTTGGAAAATCATACTAGGAGAAGTAAATGTACTTAACCATATGTATAACAAAAATTTGGCAAATCGGTCTAGGAGAAGCAAATGTTCCTATCCATCTAGGAATCCAATCTTGGGGGGGAACATTCAAAGCAGTCCTAACTAGACTATGAGAAAGGGAAGCACTCACAACATTAAGAAGCTCTAGCTTCTTCTTCTAAGATTTATCCTTTGGAAAGTCTAATGGGCTAGGAACAATGTAACCTTCAAACAAAGAGAGATCCCACTAAGAAAAACAATCAATCTTACAATAGCCCTCTTGAGAAAGTGTATGGAAAGTAATACAAAGGGTTGAAGACAACCCAAAATCTAAATCAAAGAGAATTATGGTGGTTAAAAGCCCTTAAATTGTGAGAATGGCTCCATGAACCATGACCTACGAACCCTCAAAAGCAAAACAAATATTGATATGCAAATAGATCTAGGTAACCAGTGAAGTGTTATCACGCAAATATAAACCAACAAACCTGCTTAATAATTATAGGCCACCTAGCTCTATCACCGTCCGCTAGATGCCTCTCTGTTTGGATTGGTGCCTTTCCAATCTCAGGAGGGTGTCTTGTTGACCACCAAGCCAAATAGGTGGGAAACCATGTACCATGTACCTTGAAGATGAGAAAGATGTATCTAGCAAAGTTTTTCAAGTGAGGTAGTTTTTCCCTCTTTCTCCTCTTAACTCTTCTCCATGAAATTTTCGCACCCCTGCGAGGGATTTTGTAATGATATGTCAGCATGAGGGTCAGCTTTTGTAAGACTTAGTTTCCTAGGACTTTATCATTAGGGAAGTCCTTTCATCGAGTGTTTTTTCGCCTGGATAATTTAAATTCATTTTTAGTGATTTTAATTATCTGAGTTTTTCACTCAAAAATTCCTCCAAAGTGGTGAAAAGCGTTCTAATGAACGATTCCATGGGGTGATTAAAGCCTAGGAATGTTCTATATTACCATGCTAGACATTATCCAGAGTCTTGCATAATTTCATTAAGTTCTACTTAGGATTTTTTATTTTTTGGTAATTAAAAAATGTCCCTCAGCATAAAATGTTGTAATGTAAAAGAGGGTTAAGTGGCACTTAATTCCCATAAATAGGGGTATGGGTACTCAAAATCAATGGCAAGATACCCCCTACACCCTTGGACCAAGTTTGAAGTCATTCCGTTGAGTTTTGATAAATTTTTTGATGGATTTTCCTAAGTCAGTCAAGGAAATCAGGAAAATTGGCCATTAATTAGAATGGCAATTTTTGTAAAGTGACTATAGTCACTTAGGGAGGGAAAATAATTCTCCTAAGTGTTATGTTATGACCCTAAGGTAAAATTAAAGGCCAAAAAGGGCCCCCCTACGCAAGTGTTTTCCAAGTTTTAAGTTGTCTCCCTAAGGGGGAAACCCTCTCTCACCATGGGAAACGAGAAAAAATGAAATAAGCCAAGAGGGGGGGTCCCACCTTCATGATTCCCTCCTCTTGGCCTAGCAATTAAATATAAAACATGAGTGGGGACTCCCCCCCCCCCATTTTTTGTTATTTTTAATCCAAGGAAGTGCACCCCCCTTCATGGGCCCCATTTCTCTCCAAGTGACAAATGTCACTCATGCAAAGAAACTCTCCCCTATCTCTTTTCCTATTTAAGGAAGCTCCTCCTTCTCACTTTGGTTACAATCTCCCTTCTTCCACAATCTCTCATGCTCTTGCATTTTTTCTCTCTTCTCATTTTCTTGCTCCCATTTTCTCCCATTTTGGGCCATTGTATTTTTCAGCCATTTGGCTTTCATAATAAAATCTTTGGAGGAGATCTTGTGTTGGTGTTGCTTTGAGGTTATTTTCTCCTACAATCTCTTTCTTGCATGTGCTATTGGAGGCCAGAGAAGCAAATTATTTTGCTTGGGTGAGATCTATTGCATTTGTGTTGTAGATTTCATGAGTTTCTCCTTTTGTATTTAGGAACTTCATGCATTTCTTGGTTGAATAGTATGATTTCTTAAATCATTGTGGTTGAGTCTCACCTTCTTTGGTTTTGTTAAGCAAATCTTACAAGTTGCAGGTTACCCAAGTTGGAGAGTGGAATTCCTTGGTTGGATACCCCACTTCTTCAACCATTTGAAGAGCAAGGATCACATTATCTTCCCATTCTTTTTAAATTTTTGCATTTAAATTTTAGTTCTCATTTGCACATCTAATACTAGTTAAATCATTCATTTTCAAGTTTCATTTAAAGCAAAATTATTGATCTTAAAATTCAGAAATTTAATTCACAATTTTTACCTTAACACTAATAGTGTCCAAGAGTGATTTTGGGCATTTTTTGTGAATTATTACTTGCTGGTTTTTAGCAGGTTTTGTACAGTACAAGGGGTTATGCTACCCAAATTTGGCCAAAATCAAGTGTAAAGGGCATCCACAAGCTGCCATCTTCAGTCCTTTGCAAGAAACGGGTCAAAAATCTCTATTCTCTCTCTCATTTCTTTCAAATCTCAAGCGCTGAAATATTATTCATTGTAACAAGTTCAAGAGAATCTCTTGAACTTTATTCTTCATTTACTTCCATAACATTTTTTAGTGTTATTTTCAGCCATCCCTTGCATGCAAAGGAAGTTGGGCTTGCCCACCCTTGCATTGCAAGTGAAGAGGGGCTAGGAGTTTGTACTATTTTATTTTCTACATTTTACTTCATTCGTTTGCCCCATCTCTTCACTAGGAAGAGGATTGTGTGGCTAGGTTAATAATTGACTTACCTTTTTTGGTTTGAATGGCCTATTCCAACCAGAAACCCCCCAGAATTGGTCAAACCGGCCAGTTAAACTAGCTCCAATACAGTTCTAATAACACTGTTCACAGCAAGACAAAGAGGGAACCTTCAAGCAATAAAAAAAGGGAGCAAAAATCAATGAGTCAATGCTCATACCAGTAGGGGCTTCCATCTGTTAGGAGCACACACAGGTGCATAACCAACATAGATCCATTTTAAACCCAGATCTATCAAGCACCGAGATAGATCCATTTTTTTAGGTGTAATTTTTCTTACCTCAAGTTTTTACACATTCAGAAAAAATTATATCTCAAGAAATTTGATCCCTGTCGGTGCTTGATAAGCACCGGGTTTAAGATGGGTCTATGATTGTTTTGATTTTTTATTTTATAGGCCAACATAGATTTTTTTAATTACTTTTCATTTGGTTTTAATTTTTTATTTTGTGAGCTGACATGAATTTTTTTTAATTTTTAATTTTATTTTTGATAGTGTCATGTACATAACGTTCGTTGTTAAGTGACAACATCTCCCTCATACTGGGTTGTAGATCACCTCGCTCCTCTCGATGCAACTCCGTTTTTACCATTCTTTTGATTGATTTTATTGGAGACCTTTGGAGAGGGTGATTTAGAAACAATGTTAACAGAACTAGACAAACCATACCAGAATAGACTAGTTCGAACCAATTTGAGGGGGTTTCAATCTAAACCAGTGATTCAAACCAGCTTGTCCATAACCAACCCGTTCAAGACAAAACCGATCAAAATCAACCGGTTTGACTAGTTTTATACTACTAGTGCATCTCCATCACCCAAAAAAAACCTACAACTACCCTGCAACCTAATTTTGGTATATTTGATGGTGCCCCCTCTATCATGGATGGACTTATCCTGGATGATTTACAGCCACTTCCATGACCACAAGATACAAACATTGGTGTTCAACCTTCAAGGGCATCAAATCAATATGTCAACATACACATGGAGAAGATGTAGAGGACCTAGGTTTGGATAATTATATAGTTTTATTTGGTTGTATACTGTAGTATTACTATTTTTGGACTCTAGAGTGTTAATGTTTATAGCAGCATAACCACGATCACTAAAATAATGGCAAAGCGCAGAAACAAAATGAGTGTGGAGCTCGTTTAACCATGATGATAAGAACAATCATCTCCCAACCATAGACAAAGTTATTTGTCTCCCCCAAGCTCAAACCTTCCAATAGAAAACGATTCACATCCAAATAGTAGTAGCGCAAACCCAAGAAAACAAGAGAGAAACTTCTCCAATAGTGGAGAACCCCAAAAAATCAGTCTCATAGCTGCAATAGCAAACCTCTCTCGACTAGTGTGAACTTGCTTGAGTGAATGACCAAATGAGAGGTCAAACTCTCTATTTATACACATCAAAAGGTGACTTTTTCCCTTACTAGGCCGACCTAACTTTCCCTAACTGTGTCAACCTAACTGGGGCAGTTTTGCCCATTGTTTGGGGCAAATTGCCCACTGTTTTGGGGTAGTTTACCCATTGGGACGACTTGTCTTGGGGGAATACAAAAAATTACATTTAATAAATCTTTTCTTTGTGTGATTTCACCCCAAGGTTTACATTGATTCTTTCAAGGGTTTTACATGGTCAAATACATTGATATGTTCTCCCGTAGGAGGTACAATAACAAGATGAAATACAATAAGAATAACTTCTGAAGTTGCACTATTTCCAACACTCCCTCTCAACAAGGAAGGTATTCTTCGGACACGGTATTCTAATTTTATTCATTCTTGTGTCGACCTATGAGGTGATGCCTCACGCAACTACTACTCCAACACTCCCTCTTAGCCAGGGATGTATCATCAGTGTTATCATATTGAAACACATCTGGATATCATTTATACATCACGGTTATCTCTAACCTCTCTATATCATAAGGAAGGTATTCCAACACAATCTCAGACCATCGAGAAGTGCCAACAAATCAATCTTCGTGCATCTGCTCAATCCAGTCCATCGAAGAACATGCAACAGCTCCACGTCTCTGGCCTATCCATAGGGGAGTCACTCATGCCTCAGCTCAACAACTCTGCACAGTCCATTGGAGAGTCGACCATGCATCAATACAATGTGCCTCGGCTCAACCCAGTCCACTGGGTGCCTACATCATCAACACTCCCTCTTAGCTAGAGAGGTATCATCACATCAGAACACATCCAATCATCTCGTCTGAGCACGTATGATCATCACATCGGAACACATCTTGATATCATAAGAAGGTCCATTCCCACACAGAGATACACTCCACACAGGAGTACTCTCTACAAAGGAACCATCCACAAATAAGCGTGTTCCACAAAGGAACCATCCCACAAAGAAGCACATTCCACAAAGGAACTATCCCACAAAGGAACCATCCCACAAAGGGACACACTCCACAAAGGTGCACGTTCCACAAAGGAGCCATCCCACAAAGAAGCATGTTCCACAAAGGAACCATCCCACAAAGGGACACACTCCACAAAAGAGCATGTTCCACAAAGGAACCATCCCACAAAGAGACACACTCCACAAAGGAACCATCCCACACAGGTTACTCTCCATAAAGGAGTTAGGCACAAGTATCAGCTTGTTCCTCATCAACATCCATACTGGTCATCAATCTTCCTTCCTGAGGAAGGAAATCTACACCACTCCAAGCCTTCATTTTGGACAAGGGCTTGGTAAGAATATCTACAATCTGCTCATCTGTAGAGGATATACTGGAGCTTCACTGCTCCCTTCTATCACAGAATATCGTTGTCACATCAAGCTCATGACCATACAAATCTGCAAGCAGCTTCCGAAGCCATACTGCTTCCTTACTAGCTGCACTGGCTATGATGTACTCTGCCTCGGCAGTACTGAGTGCCACAGAAGTCTGTTTCTTGCTGATTCAAGAAACCATAGCTAATCTCAAGCTAAAAACAACACCCAGAGGTGCTCCTTCTACCAACTGCATTACTATCCCAATCTGAATCTATGAATCCTACTAATTTCACTCCATTTTCTGAGACATATTTGAATCCATAACCAATAGTACCACGAAGATATCTTAGGACATGCATAGCTGCTACCCAATGTACTTGTCTCGGCTCGACCATGTGCTGACTCAACGTTTTTACTGCATAGCAAATATCTGGCCTGATATTAACCATGTACAACAAGGAGCCAATCAACTGACGGTACATGGTGGGATCTACTAAATCTGAAGATATGGAAGAAGCAAGTAACTTCTTCAGATTTGCTTCAATAGGTGTAGCCATGGACTTACAGTCCATCATACCAAATATGCGCATGATCTCAATGGTAAACTTCCCTTCTCTAAGGAAGATCTCAACAGGTCCTTTCCACACCTCTAAGCCCAAGAAATAATGCATCAACCCCAGGTCTCTCATTTCACATTCACGGATCATCTCTCTCTTGCACCTGGCAATCATACTCCGTCCTCTGTAAGAAAGAGATCATCGACACAAAGTACCAAGATCAAGGGACAACCATCATCAAACTTATAATAAAAGTTATGATTTGCTTCACTTCTGGTGAAGCCTAGCTTTGCCAAGTAACTGTCAATCCTGGATTATCAAGCCCGGGGTGCCTGCTTAAGCCCATAAAGAGCTTTCTTCAACCTGAATAGTATGCATGGCGACTGGAGCAAGTGTCTCATCATAATCTATTCCCTCTGTGCTGCAGACTCCCTCTGCAACTTTGCCTCTTGCTCTCAATCGTCAATCTCCATATGAGATCATTTGGACTTGTGAGTTATGGGTCCACATATGACTAAATGTGCATCAGTAATCATCACTTTTTCTTCGAAATAAGTCTCATCATCCTTCTCTTGTAGATCATAGCACATGATCTCTCCTACAAGTCAGATTCAGTCAAATAGTTTGTAATATTGCATCATCATGAATTTCAATCAACTCGTATTGACATTTTAATGCAATGACAATTTCTTATACACAACTATGTAACCAACTTAGCCAATGCTTCAATCACAACACCCATCCAAGGGTATGTTGTGCATCATTATAGTCTACTTACTCATCATATACATGATATGCACTACATGATCCTACAACTTGTCAATAATATATAGATGTATAATAGAAAACTATATAAGTCTAATGCACAATTTCATAATCATATGACAAAGACTTTAAAAAAACATTAAATACTTATCTTTTGTTTGTTTTTTGGACTCCCACTTGATCTATGACTCCTTGTAGTGATCACTGAGGTCCTCAAGAACACTTTGACCTTAAAGTTAAAAAAAACTCTTAAGTATTCATGTATTGATTCAAGTCTTCCATCAAAGGAAGAAGTATCATGCATTCTTTGGCCTTTCATGTGAAGAATATTCGTCAACATCAGCAATTGAGACATGTTGCTTTCTCTTCTTGGCTGTAGGGGCATCATGCTTTTCTTTTCCTTTCTTCCAACATTCTGTGTTGTGAATTTTAAATAAATAAAAACAATAAATTATTATGTAACCCTTCATTAGGCACGCTCAAGCCTTATAAAAGGCGAGCTCTCTTGTAATACTTTAATCATCAATTCAATAATATATCTTTTATTCAAACATGGATTTCATGTCCTAAGTCTGCTGCTGCATTTGGTATCAGAGCTTCGTCATCGTCATCTCCTCAACATTTGTATTCTTCACTCCCTTCCGCCACCTCCACTCCATCCTCTGCTCCCGCGCCCTCCCACGTCACCTCCCTCTCGCGCTCCGCACTACACCTCACCTCCCTCATCCCCGTTGCATCCTTCACGCCTCCCCCCTGCTCCCATTTCCCATCTCCCCCATCTCTCATCTCTCAACCACCTCTCACCACCCTTCCTCTCGCCACAATGCCCGCGCCTACGCCCGCTCCCACCCTCTCTGCACCGATCTCCCTCCTTATCCCATCACCGTTCCCCCCTGCGCTGCACTCCATTTGCGCTGCTCCCCTCTCCCCGCTATCCACCCCCTCAGCGTCGCCTGCCACCTCCTCGACCATGCCCCTTTTCTCTGGCACCTTCGTCACCACCCTCTCGCTTCCTCCACTTGCTCTCCCACCATTCTTCCCAACTCCACGTAGAAACCCTACAAAAAAAAGGAAATTTCAAAAAATAATAAAGTTAAATAAATATAATATTTTTATTATATTCTAACTTTGTAATATTTCAACTAATAATAAAATTATTATATTATTATTATTACTACCACTTGATTTTAATCAAGCCCACACCAAAAAATCCCACAATATCACTCACCCCTCATAACCCAAAATTGGGTCCATTTATTCACCACCACACTTAAGAAGCATGACGACGGAGTTAAAAGCCCAAATTGAGAAAATAGAGAAGGATTTCCAAACTTTCAAGGAAATGATCACCAAGAGCCAGGAGGCACTTAAGAAATAAATTAAGGATGAAGTCATTCAAGTAATGGAGCAGAAAATGGACGACAAGTTCGACATTATGAGCAAGGAACAAAAAATATTAAACCAAAAAGTGACTAAGAGCCAGAAAGATATCAAGGCCATATTACAAAATATGCAGGATAGTAAGGAAAAAAAACATAAACAACATGGCTGAGATATGTCGGTCACTCCATCTCGCAACTCTGAGTCACTAGAACGCAACAGGCCGAAAGGTAATCAATACCAACCATTCATAATGTACCCGCCTAGAGCAAAAATAGAAATGACGAAATATAACGGAAGGGAAGACCAATGCGTCGCTTGGTTGAATAAAG
This sequence comes from Larix kaempferi, assembly GCA_027924585.1. NCBI lineage: Eukaryota > Viridiplantae > Streptophyta > Pinopsida > Pinales > Pinaceae > Larix > Larix kaempferi. Next base: position 5,000,857 of record BSBM01000319.1, read on the forward strand.
CAGAAGAGTATTTTGAAATATATAACATTACAATGGATGAACAAAAGGTCAAGTATGCTTCAATGCACCTTGAAGGATTTGCCTACAACTCGTATATGTGGTGGAAGGGAGACAACTTCGCATACACTTGGAACTTGTTCAAGAATGATTTCTTAAAAAGGTTTCAAGGAATCACAGAGGATGAATTTTTCTCAAAACTTACCAGGTTACAACAAAGGGGAAGCGTCGAAGAGTTCACGCACCAATGGGAATCTCTCGCTACCAGAGTATTTGGGCTATCCGACAAACAACGGTTGGAAACCTACTTGGGAGGCCTAAAACCATACATACAAAAGGAGTTAAAAATGCATCACATACCGAATGTCGAGGTAGCAAGACGAAAAGCAAAGGCAACCGAAGCCAAATTTGACAATTTCCAATCAAATAATGGGAAGTCATACTTATAAAGGAACATACATTCGACAACAGATGCTGATAAAAACAAGTACATTCCACCTCCTAGAAGAGATGAGAGGAAGAGCCTGGAAAATCAATGAATGAAGGAAGGAAAATGTTGACGATGTGGAGACAAATGGAATCCTAAACATAGGTGTTGCTCTAAGGATAACTCAAAGAAATTATACACTTGTGAGGTAGAGGAGAATAATGAATAAGAAGAAGAAGAAGTGTTAGAAAGTGAAGAAGAGGCTACCCCAAATATGGCATCTAAAATCGATGAGACTCCCAAAATCTCCCTAGCAGCCATGACAGGCATTAGACAACCGCAAACACTTAAGTTAAGAGGACATATAAAAAATGAGAATGTTACAGTACTAATAGACACCGGAAGCAATCACAGCTTCCTTGATATAAGAGTCGCAAGAAAACTCAAGTTATTTGGACATCCCGTACCAAACATGAAGTTGATGGTTGCAGATGGCAAGAAAATCGAAAAAGTCGGGAAGTGCCACAAAGTGAAACTTCAAATACAAGGCTTCAATTTGGAATTAGAATTCTACACATTATCATTGGGTGGATTAGACATTGTCTTGGGAGTCCAATGGTTAAAAAAATTAGGAACATATTCCGCCAATCACCAAAAACACTTCATCAAGTTTAAATGGCAAGGGAAAAATTATAAACTACATGGTTTCCAACCACCAGACACACAAATAGTTTCATCTCAACATATGGAAAAACTCATTCAAAAAGGAGCATCAACATACGTAATCCAATGCCATCAAATGGAAGGACAAGTGGGAGAACAAAACGAGTTCAAAGAGGAAATCCAAAAATTACTCCAGAAACATAAACAAATATTTCAAGACTTGCCTATGCAGCTACCACCAGAAAGGAGTATAGAACACATAATTGAGGTTAAACCTGGATCAAATCCTATCAAGGTTAAACCATATCGGTATCCCCACCACCACAAAACGGAAATAGAAAGGCTAGTTCAAGACCTATTGAATTGTGGTGTCATCACCAAGAGCAGAAGCCCATATGCAGCTCTAGTCGTGTTAGTACGAAAGAAGGATGGATCGTTTAGATTATGCATAGATTGTAGAGGATTAAACAAAATAACGATTAAGAACAAGTTTCCAATTCCTTTCAGCGATGATATGCTGGATGAACTTCATGATGCGAAATATTTTTTGAAACTTGATTTAAGGTCAGGGTACTATCAAATTAGGGTCAGATTAGAAGATATCGCAAAAACGACCTTCCAATCTCATGAAGGACATTATGAATTCAAAGTAATGCCTTTTGGGTTAACCAATGCCCCTGCCACATTCCAAGTAGTTATGAATGAACTATTTCAGCCATACCTAAGGAAATTTGTGTTAGTGTTCTTCGATGATATCCTTATATACAACAAGACTTGGAAGGAACATTTGAAACATTTGGAGAAGGTTCTATCTCTTCTGGAGGAAAACCAATTTTATGCAAAAAGGTCAAAATGCACATTTGGGCAACACGAAGTAGAGTATCTCGGTCATATAATATCAAAGGAAGGAGTCACGGTGGACCCAAGGAATATCCAAGCAATGAAGGAGTGGCCCCAACCAAAGAATGTGTCAAAATTGAGAGGATTTTTGGGATTAACAGGTTACTATCGAAGGTCCATCAGGAACTATGCACACGTAATGGATCCACTAAGGAACCTCCTAAAAAAGAACTCTTTTCACTGGGATGATGAAGCAAGAAGATGTTTTGAAATGTTGAAACAAATTATGTCTTCAACTCCTGTTCTGGTAACACCCGATTTTTCAAAACCCTTTGTAATTGAATGCAATGCTTCAGGGTTCGGGATAGGAGCCGTGTTAATGCAAGAGGGTCATCCAATTGCTTTTGAAAGTAGGAAGTTAAACAAAAGAGAATACCTACAATCTACTTACAACAAGGAAATGCTTGCCATCATGCATGCACTAACTAAATGGCGACAATACCTGTTGGGAAGCAAATTCATGATCCGTACAGATCATAACAGTTTGCAACACCTATTACAACAAAAGACATTAACGACTGAACAACAAAAGTGGATAGAGAAAATCCCTACCTTCGATATGGAGATCTTACACAAAAACGGAAAGGACAATGTAGTAGCCGATGCCCTATCAAGAAGAGATGAGGAGGTACAAGTCTATGCCGTGTCATTAGTGATCCCAGAATTTGTGGACAAAATTCGAACGGAATATGCCAAAAATCCAAAGGTTTGCTCCATAATCAATGACATAAATCAGTATCCGAAGTTTGAATGGAAGAATGACCTCTTATGGTACAAGGGACAGGTTTACTTAAGTTCCAACTGCAGTTTTAAGACCAAGGTGCTTAGAGAGTCACATGACTTCCTAGCCGCTGGACATGTAGGATTTTTTAAAACCTACTATAATTTAAGGTAGTCATTCTTTTGGAAGGGTATGAATGCCGACATTCACAAGTATGTTGCAGAATGTGACATTTGTCAGAGGAATAAAACTGAGAATATCTCAAGTCCGAGGTTACTCCATCCGTTACATATCCAATATCAGAAATGGGAGGAAATTTCAATGGATTTCATTGAAGGTCTACCCATATCAGATGGAAAAGACAAAATACCAGTAGTAGTAGACAGGCTAACCAAATATGCACATTTTGTTGGAGTGAAGAAAACTGATTCTGCAAAAGAAACATCCGAAGCTTTCTGTAAAAATGTCTACAAGTTACATGGTTTTCCCAAGATTATCGTAAGTGATAGGGATGCCAAGTTTAAAGGGAACTTTTGAAGAGAATTTTGCAAGCAAATTGGGACGTCACTTAACATGAGTTCAACTTATCATCCCCAAACAGATGGACAAACAGAAGTCATCAATAAATGCTTAGAAACCTACCTCCATTGCTTTGTAACTGATAAGCAAAATAAATGGTTCCAATGGCTACATCTTGGGGAATGGTGGTATAATTATACTTATCATACATCTGCAAGAATGACACCATTTCAAGCCCTGTATGGATATGAACCCCCAAAATGAAAGGATTTCATTACCAACCAAGCAAGGGTCGCATCAATAAATGACCATTTAGAAGAAAACCAAAAGGTTGTTCAAATGCTTAAAGATAATTTGAATACCTCCAGAAATAGAATGAGACAGCAAGCAGATCGACACTACACATAACGAGAATTTGAAGTTAGAGATTGGGTATTTGTAAGACTACAACCATATAAGCAGTTATCACTTAAACAAGGCGGAAAGAATAAATTGGCTCCACAATTCTATGGCCCATATCAGATCAATAAGAAGATTAGTCATGTGGCATATGTGTTGGACTTGCCAACTACAAGTCGCATCCATAATGTTTTTCATGTGTCATGCTTGAAAAAGGAAATAGGTCAACACCATAAGGCACAAACAATACTTCCCTTGTTAGATGAAGAAGGAAGAATCATATTTGAGCCATAATCTAACATTGGTACCAGAGAGAAGAGATTAAGAATGCGAGTCATTAAAGAGTACCTTATAAAATGGAAAAATCTTCCTGAAGAAGACGCAACATGGGAATCAAAACAGTTTCGACAACTACATCTCTTATTACCATCGCTTTGAGGACAAAGCTCCTTAAAAGGGAGTGGCAATGTTATGAATATTAAATAAATAAAAACAATAAATTATTAATTATTTTAATTAAAGGGACGTAACCCTTCATTAGGCACGCTCAAGCCTTATAAAAGGTGAGCTCTCTTGTAATACTTTAATCATCAATTCAATAATATTTTATCTTTTATTCAAACATGGATTTCGTGTCCTAAGTCTGTTGCTGCATTCTGCGGCAAAGTGACCTAACTTGCCACATTTGTACCATTGAAGCTTGGATTTATCTTTCTTGATCTTTGTATTTTGGACTGACAGGATCCCTTTCTTTCCCTTGTTCCAATTTCCTCTCTTCCTTCCAATTTTGGCTGCAAGAACTGGTTCTTCTTCTTTTTTCCTTTGAGGTAGAGGCAAGCTCCCTTGTTTCCTCTTGGATACATTTTGACCAAAACTGATCAAAACTAGGTAACTGACCACGAGCACATGTCCCTTTCACAAATGGATTCCATTATGGAGGAAGTCCACTCATAGATGTCAACACAAGATCTATGTTAGGGACACTTTCATCCAATATCCTCATAGTCATTCTTCTTGAATCTTGATTTCTCTCTGGCTCCCTCTAGCTCTGGAATATTTCTAAGTATATGATCCTTCAGATCATGTTCATTTAGGAGCATCAGCATTCTGCTTTTCCAAGATCGGAAGTTTGAGACTCCCTCTAATCTATCTTCTACTATGAGTCCAACAACCATCTTGACTGAATATTGAAAAACTGAAACTTGTTTTAGAAACCCTAGCAGAAGAGGGTCGAAAAAATGAAGTTTGGAATCTTGCAAAATTGACTCCACAGATAGATGCACCCTATCAAGGCAAGTTGAGAGAAGGTAGGATCGAGCCAAATCTATGGACCAAACAACACAAAACTTGAAACCCTAATTTCTACAGTAACTGTAGCAGCTGTAGAATTAGGTCAAAAAATGAAACTTCTCAGAACTGGAATTTTCCTTCACCAAAAGATACACCTTCCCTAGGGCGAAATTTCCAATACACTTTTCAAGCTAAATTGAGAGGGAAGGCCCTGAAATGTGAAACCCTAGTTTCTTGTCCCCAACAGAAATTAGGTCAGATTTGAAAGTTCTGTGAATGAAAATCTTCCTCCACAGATAATTGTGCCTTCCCATGGCGAATTGAGTAGAGATCTTTTCGGATCAATTATGTGTTTAGAAACCATAAATTCGGGAAGCCCTAGTTTTTGGCACTTGTCTTTTCGAGCACTACTCTGATACCATGTTAATGTTTATAGCAACATAACCAAGATCACTAAAAGAATGGCAAAGCACATAAACAAAATGAGTGTGGAGCTCGTTTAACAATGATGATAAGAACAATCATCTCCCACCCATAGACAAAGTTATTTGTCTCCTCCGAGCTCAAACCTTCCAATAGAGAACGATGTACATCCAAATAGTAGTAGCGCAAACCCAAGAAAACAAGAGAGAAACTTCTCCAATAGTGGAGAACCCCAAAAAAACAGTCTCCTAGTTGCAGTAGCGAACCTCACTTGACTAGTGCGAACTTGCTTGAGTGAATGACCAAATCAGAGGTCGAACTCTCTATTTATACACATCAAAAGGTGACTTTTTCCCTTACTGGACCGACCTAAATTTCGGGCCGACGTGACTGGGGCAGTTCTACTCATTGTTTAGGAAAACTGCCCACTGTTTTGGGGAAGTTTACCCACTGGGCCGACTTGTCTTGGGGGAATACAAAAAATTACATTTAATAAATCTTTTCTTTGTGTGATTTCACCCCAAGGTTTACATTGATTCTTTCAAGGGTTTTACAGGATCAAATACATTGATATCTTTTCCCGTAGGAGGTACAATAACAAGATGAAATACAATAAGAATAACTTCCGAAGTTGCACTATTTGGAGGTTTCGAATGACTTTTGTGGGCAGATTATAGCTCATGAGGAAAATTTAAATTATTTCACCAATACACAGTAGTTAGGGTGTAAGACGGAGACTGCAAATCAACTTTCAGAATGATGACATAACACTTTCAAGAAATATAAAGGAAAAAGGTAATGAAAGCATACTCACAACACTACCACAATCTCCAAAAGTTGTAGATGTTGATACACCATGCAAGTAGCTATTCACAACCAATGTTATCAGAAGTTAGAACCAGACCAATTACCGAACTGGTGGACCCCAATAACTGGAATAGGATTGGAACCACTTAAAAAACCAGACAGAAAGCTATCCACAACCAATGTTAGACCGGGCCAGTTACCAAACTAGTGGACCCCAATAACTGAAATCAAATTGGAACCACTGAAAAAAAGGGACAGAAAAACCAACAAAAAAATATAAAATATTCAAATTTTGATTAAAAATATATATTAATGTACATCCATTCAAATCCAACCATTAAACACAAATATGCAAAGTTTAGGGTTTTAGATTTTAATTTTTTTTTTTTTTTTTTTCCAGTTTTTAGGTGCACTTAGTTCACCCACAAGCACCCAAATGATGTTTTATTGAACCAGCAGGTCCAGTCATCAACCAGTTCCATACAAAACCTTCCATTTCCAGATTGAATGGCCGATTCCATATGGAACCAGTCATTTTTTGTTTGAATGGCTCGCTCCGACAAGAAACCCTCCATAACTGGTCATTTCTGGTTTGAATGGCCTATTCCAACCAGAAACCCCCTAGAACTGATCAAACCGACCAGTTAAACCAGTTCCAATCCGGTTCTAATAACACTGTTCACAGTAAGACAAAGAGGGAACCTTCAAGCAATAAAAAAGGGAGCAACAATCAATGAGTCAATGCTCATACCAGTAGGGGCTGCCATCTGTTAGGAGCACACACAGGTGCATAACCAACATAGATCCATTTTAAACCCAGATCTATCAAGAAATTTTATCCATGTCAGTGCTTGATAAGCATCGAGTTTAAGATGGATCTATGATGGTTTTAATTTTTTATTTAATAAGCCAACATAGATTTTTTTAATTACTTTTCGTTTGGTTTTAATTTTTTATTTTGTGAGCCGACATGAATTTTTTAAATTATTTTTTTATTTTTGATAGTGTCATGTACATAACGTTCGTCATTAAGTGACAACATCTCCCTCATATTGGGCTGTAGAGCACCTCGCTCCACTCGGTGCAACTCCATTTTTATCATTCTTTCGACTGCTTTTATTGGAGACCTTTGGTGAGGGTGATTTAGAAACAATGTTAACGGAACCAGACAAACCAGATCAGAATAGACCAGTTCAAACCAGTTTGAGTAGGTTTCAGTCTAAACCAGTGATTCAAACCGGCTTGTCCATAACCAACCCGTTCAAGACAAAACCGATCAAAATCAACCGGTTTGACCAGTTTTATACTAGTGCATCTCCATCACCCAAAAAAACCCTACAACTACCCTGTAACCTAATTTTGGTATATTTAATGATGCCCCCTCTATCATGGATGGACTTATCCTGGATGATTTATAGCCACTTCCACGTCCACAAGATAAAAACATTGGTGTTCAACCTTCAAGGGCATCAAATCAAGATGTCAGCATACACATGGAGAAGATGTAGAGGATCTAGGTTTGGATAATTATATAGTTTGATTTGGTTGTATACTGTAGTATTATTATTTTTGGACTCTAGAGATCATTCAAAACCTCAACTTTTATGTATTTTGGTTCATATATGTATTGCACTGGGTGTCATTTTTCTATAAATAATAATAATAATAATCTATTTGTAAGGTCACGGCCAAGCAAGACATCAAATTGAAGCATGAGACCCCTTGTTTGTAGGACAAGGGACCTCCTATGTGCAACAATATGATTGCTTTGATTTACAGAGGTGTACATACCCCACCCCAGTTGAGGAAACACTAACCGTTAGGCCCACTCAAGCTGTATAATGCCTATATACATGATAAAACTTTGCATGTTTGGTGTCTAACGGTTTGGATTTATATTGCTATACACGAATATATAATATTTATTCAAAATTTGAGTATTTTATACATTTTTTGGTGGACTAGTTTTTTTAGGTCTTTTTTATAGTTCTGATGCAGTTCCAATTTGGGGTCCACCAGTTCGAGAGAGTACCTAGGCCACATGGAATGCTGTGAGGAAGATCATAAGTGAATAAACTGTGATGATTGAAAATTCATGACAGGCAAATACATGCCTCTCAAACAAATAGGCACAGAGTTACATGTGATGATTGAAAATTCATAACAGGCCAATACAGGCCTGTCAAACAAATAGGCACAGGGTTAAATTTGACCTTAAGATTCCAGATCAAACTAAAAAAAGAAAGAATAAACATCTAGTATTACTCTAAAACAAGCAGACTTCAATATACACGGCAATACACAATGCCCATAAACTCCTTGCATACAGAGCAATATTAAATACACATTATGAACCATGGTGCTAAGAAACATTTTGATCCTGAACGAAAGATAGAAATGTTCCGACAGTATATGCCCGTCTTTGGCAGTTTACTGTTGATATTAAGCAGATATACGTGCATCCTCTATTGACCATTTGGTTATGTATGCAAAACATGAAACTTACATATATGCATGCATCAGTCTTTCCATATCATCCGTCCTCAAACAAAGAGTCAGTTGCGGAAAGAACACGAGGATACATTCAAACCCAATTTCTTTCTTCGACAACAACAAGGACAGTAAATTGGGATTGTAATTACATTTGCCGCAAACAATGCACGCAATCCCATTTCCGTGCAATTACATGACCTTTACTTTGTATTCAAAATAGGAGATGGAATAAAAAGTAGTCTGCACATCTCTCCAAGTTGAGAATAGGGCATCTTACCTGGCAGTTCGTGCATCAGTCCGCCTCCCTCTTCTGCAATTTAATTGAATCACCCACGCCCTCCAATCAACGCATCAAATTGTGAAGGATGATGTCACTCTCAACTGACCGAATTGCAGTAGCAGCTGGGGTCAATGTGGCTTAGGTCATTGCTTAAAAGGAAGATTGGAGTGCACATTTTAATTTGCAGATGCAACTTACAGTAACGGCTTATGAGAAAGAATTTGATTTATGTAAATAAAAATATGTTAAGAATCTATATTGCCCTGACTTCAATTTCTCTAGCGCTTCTTATTTAAAATTTCGCAATTTCTCCGGTACTTCTATTTTAAAATTTTACATGAGGTTTAAGTTTTTGTAATGATGTGAATTTTTGTTAAATCTTGTTGTTTGGTATTTTTGATAAAGAGTTATATTTACAAATATCTTCGACTTCCATATTTAATTATGATATCATGTATTGCAATAATAAATATGGGTTGGATTTTTATTAATGACGTAGGTGTCTTTCCAAATGTCATGAGTACTTTATACAATGTCTAGGTTTAGGATTGTAACTAAGGATTCGTGTACAAGTAGTCTTCTTCCCAAATGTTGTGAATACTTTATTCAATGCAATGCCCAGGTTTAGAATTGTGGTTAAAGATTTATATCCACATTAGGGATTGAATTTAAAGATTTATATCCACATTAGGGATTGAATTTTTTTACAATAACATAAGTACTTTTCAAATGCTTCGGGTAACATTTATTTAAAAATGTATAATTAAAAACCCTATAAACATATAACTAGTATTGAGTTTGATAATTGACTAGTTTTATACAACTAGTATTGAGTTTGATAATTGAATAGTTCTCAACTTATTGACATCACATATAAAATATATAACTTTAACATATGAATGATGATGTCACATATAAAGTATATAACTTTAACAAATGAAAATCAAATTTAATGTTTGTTCTTAATTCTTTAATATTATGTATAAGGAGTAACTTTTTTAAATTGATGTAGGTTGAAATTTTGTAGTCTTTTATTGGTGTGAAGTATTATAACATTTTTTTGATGCATATCATCTGCGACACCACTGCTCCTTTGAAATATTTATGTTTCAAGGCTTTTGGTGATGGAAGCATTGTAGCTCTGGAACCCATGTACACTACCATGTTGGGATGAGAATTCATCATTGTGAATAATCCTTCTTGTCGTCACGGGAAGTCGTCCCATCTGATTCTTTTTGTTGATAATTGTCTCACGACACGGTATCAGAAAGAGATGGGCGAGGGTTTCTACAGGCGAGGGTTTCTATCGGTGAGGGTTTTTACGGGCGTCTGGGTGGGGGCTTGAAGTTCTCCTCTGTGGCCAACCGGAATGGGTGCCGAAATGCCGTTCCAAAACTTTAAAATGAGATATTTTGGAAGTTGTTGACAGAGTCATGCTATTTGGGGTCGCTTTCACGGTATCGGCGGGATAAAAATCTTTAACTGGTCACTGGTTTTCATGCTCCCCGGGACGGTAGATAACGGAGGGTAAACCACAGCACTAGCTGGCGTTTTATTTCTAAATTGGATACCATTTGGTTTCTAAACAGTTTATCCATTTGTGGTCGATGCTGCCCTTGGTTTCGGCACTGGGATTTCATCTGGCAGGTGGGGTTGTCGGCAAAGTGTGAATAGCTCCCTTGGACCCTGGAATACATACTCTCCGGTGTATGGGCGTGTGGACCACCGCACTATCTGCCCATTAATTTATTAACTGAACCCGTTTTGGTTGCTAAATGCCCTTCCTGTTGTGGTCGTTACTGCCGTGGATAATGACACTGTTTTAAGACATCTGACAGGTGGTATTTGCCGTCGAAGCGTGAAATAGAACCCGTGACGACTGGCATTTCTTTTGGGTGTTGTATCGTCTGGCTACCGGAATGGGGGAAATCATACCGCATCCTGTAATCCCGGCGGATAACAACCTAAACGTCTCAGACTTCATGATTGAAGAAGTCGGTTTGTTTAAACCGGATTCATTCTTAAAAAATCAGCTAAAAGGGAAAAGGGAACTAAACCTAAATATCCGACAGGTGGCGCCACATGTCAAGGCACATAAGGGACATCTGTCTATGGGGAAGACACCTGTTGAAGCTTCGGGTTCAGACCCTTCCGTGGGCAGTGCTAGAGGATTTCTTGGTCTAGGTAACAGCGACAGAACTTGGCCTTCCACCCGTACGACTATAAGGCTGAATGGAAAATATTTTTGCAGACCTGGGGAGGCCTGGTTGACGGTTGGAAGAGATATTGGGCTTGAAGAAATCATGGATTTTAATATGACTGTGCTGGTGGGCAAGTTTTCGTGCCATGCCATGAATCGTAAAGACATTGTCAAATGGGTTGTGGAGAAGTGGAACCCCATTCTGAATTACACTCCACAAATCTTCGCTTTGGCATGTGGCTGGTATGGTTTTAAATTCGAGCAAGAGGCACATTGTTCTCTCATTTTGGAGGGTCTGTGGCTTTATGGTATGGGTAGTTTAATGCTTCAGAAATGGCAAACTGATTTTGATCCGGAAACTGCTTCGGTTCGTCTACGACATTTGTGGGTACTCCTTCCTGGTCTTCCACTAGCACTTTGGAACCGTGGGGCATTTGAAGCCATTGGTAATGCCATTGGTCGGTTTCTTCATGTTGATGAGGAACATCTAAATGGTTTTGATCGCTGTATGGGGCGGGTACTGGTTGAGGTGGATATTTCCTTGGGCCTTATTAATGTGCTTCACATAAACTGGCGTGGCCGTAAGCTCTCGCAGATCATCGACTATTGGGGCATCCCTTTCCGCTACTCAAACTGCAAAGGGGTGGGGCACTTGTGGCGTCAATGCAAGGCGCCGGCTTCTTCTGGTCGTCTTAAAGATGGGGGTCCGTTCTGGTCTTCTGATGATGGTAGCGACATTGAGATGGATGCGACGGGCTCGTTAGACGGCTTCTCCAACAGGGTTCCCACCCCTCCTGCTCCTGATTTGGCCTTGTTCCGTAAGTTAGAATCTCAGGACCCTAACTTTTTCCATTCATTAAATGAACTGGATATTTCATTTATAAATGCATTAGATTTAAACAATGGAAATAAAGGAAATTACATGAGTCGCCGGCATCACATGGCAACAAATTCCTCCGGGTCTGAATAAGCTACTAATGAAACATCTGGGAATGATGACCCTGTATCCGAGAATGAGCTATCTGTGAGAATGACCAATCTTTGCCCTGTCGAATCCTCCCCAGTTATATCTGTCTCTCCCGGTCTTCCTACTTCCGTTTCCCCGACTGTTATTATATCCACTGATTCTGAGCTACCTTCCCTTGCGCCTGATGTTTTGAATGGGGAAGTAGAGACGAATCCCAGTGGGACATCATTTGTCTCTGAAGTACGGGGGACGGGGACCTATGGACTGATTCCTGATTCCTGATCTGCCGGGAATTGATTGTCACAAGGTGGGACCCGGTATAACTATGGGTCCAAATGAGAAAATTCTACTTATTCCATCATATTCAGAGATGGTGAAGAAGACACCCATACCTACTTTTTTCAAAAACCGGTTGGTGGATAATATTGAGCCAAATGATGGGGATTTGGGAGAATATTTGGGTTTGAAGAATATTGTTCCGGATGGGGATATTAACAATAATAGCTCTGTACTTCCACCTGAAACAATTGGAGACATTTGTGTCCAAAAGGGGGCACATAGGGGTGGTCTGGCTCAGGAATTCTCTCCTTTGAAAACGAGAAGTGCTAGGAAAAACAAGAAGGTCACTCTGGGGGGGATAGAGGATGGTCGATGCAAGGTGGATTCCCCCAACTCTTCTGATACCCGGGCTCTTAGAGGAATGAAAGCACTTGCGAGGGTTCGAAAATGATATTTTTCTCTCTTAATATCCGGGGTGTGGGGGGCCTACCCAAACAATTGGCCCTCAAACGAGTACTACATATTGTCAACCCTAATTTGGTACTTCTTCAGGAAACTATGGTGTGCGGAGAGAAGGCCCGCATTTTTTTTAACAAAGTTAAGCTGGGATGGATGGTTTGCACTGTGGATGTTGTTGGTCTCTCTGGTGGTCTTCTAGCGGCTTGGAACCCTTTAGTTTTGAGGCTAAATCCATCTAACATCTCTCTGGGTATTTTGTTGTCCGGGAATATCAGGGGATCGAAAAAGAACATTAACATTATCAATTATTATGGCCCTTATTGTGATTGGGTGGCTTTCTGGGACTTGGTTGTCTCGGGGCATCTGCTGGAATTGGAGAACTTAATTATTGCTGGGGATTTAAATTTCACATGGGGGGATGAGGAGTTTTGGGGCAGTTTTGCTAGGCGGGATCCACTGGGATCCTATTTCAGTAATCTCTTCATGAAATTCTCCTTGGTTAATGTGGCTCCGAGCCCAATGGATCCTACTTGGTCAAATGGTAGAAAGGAGGAAAATCTGATTCAGAAACGCATTGATCCTTTCTTAATATCAGAATCTCTTCTGGAATGCTTTCAGAATTATAGGTCCTGGATACAACAAATTAAAATCAGTGACCATCTTCCTATAATTCTACAATTTGATGAGGAGACCTATCACAAACCCTTCCCTTTCAAATTCAATTCCACGTGGCTTTAGGATGTTGAATACACTACAGGTGTGAGAACTAATTGGCTACAAATGGATGTTTCGGGGGAGAGATCTGTTGTGGACAAGCTGGCGGTGAAACTCAAGGCGATCAAAGATTATACTATATTGTGGGAAAAAAATAAAAAAGCTTTAATGGGTATAGAACTTGCTGAGATTGAAAAGGAAATGAAAACATTGATGCTGCGATCTGTAGGTACTGGGCTAAGCCCAGTGGAACTGCAAAACTCTCTTCAATGGAGTGTCGAAAAATGAATATTCTACTTGTGCAGGAGGAAACATGGAGGTTGAAGAGCCGAGCCATATGGCTCAAAGCTGGGGATCTGAACACAAAATTTTTTCATCAATTTGAGGACTCTCGTAGGATGCAAAATTCTATTTGGGATCTTAATGATCACTCGGGTCGGTGGACCAGGGGGGAGGAGGAATTGATGAATGAGGCAGCTCGACACTTTCAGGAATACTACTATGACCCAAAAAATACATCACTGGCAGAACAGTTTAAGGTTATTATGTAGTACCCTCGGATATTTAATGATGTGGAGGGGGATAGTATATTTATGGATGTTTCTTTGGGGGATGTGGAAAACACTTTACGAGGTTTTGATAAAGATAAATCTCCTGGACCGGATGGGTGGTCAGTGGAACTATTTATCCATTTCTTTGATATAATGGGGGAGGATATCCAATTGGCAGTGGATGAGTCTCGAAAATTAGGCACTGTCTCTGGGGCATTAAACTCAACTTATCTGGCACTCATTCCGAAGACATCCCATCCGAATAACTATAATGAATTCAGGCCTATTGCTCTCTGCAATTTAGTCTACAAGATTATTTCCAAGATCATTGCTGATAGGATCAAACCAATACTCTCTAGACACATTTCCATGGAGCAGTATGGGTTTCTACGGGGTCCTCAGATCCATGATGCTGTGGGAGTGACTCAAGAAATATTTCATACAGTTAAACAGAGGAGACTTGAAGCACTCATTCTACAATTGGATTTGGTGAAAGCATATGATAGGGTGGACTAGAATTTCTTGAGACTAATTCTGATCTAAATTGGTCTGCCTTGGAAGGTGATGAAATGGATTATGGCCAGTATAACTTCGGTAAATTATGCTATACTGATAAATGGTCACCCTACGGATTTCTTTAAGGCATCCCGGGGCCTTCGACAGGGTTGTACTCTATCGTCGCTACTTTTTCTATTGGTCATTGAAGGCTTGAGTCTATCCATTCACAAGGCTCGACGGGAGGGATTGATCGATGGCATTAAAATTACAAGAGATATTTTTGTTACGCATTCATTGTTTGTGGATGATGTTATGCTTTTTGGAAAGGGTATTCTTGCTGAGTGGATTCAATATAAGAAAATTCTTGACTTATTCTGCTTGGTTACTGGTATGGTTATCAGTTATATAAAATCACATTTTTTGAAACATTCCCTGTTGGCTGATGTGGAACTTTCGATAAGTTCAGTTCTACCATTTAAATTCAAGGAGCTTGAGGTTGGAACGCAATATATTGGTTTTTTCATTAATCCAACTAAATACTTGATAAATGATTGGACATGGCTTGTTAGACGTTTTGAAATGCGTATAAGTCACTGGAGCTTTCGCCATTTATCCATGGGTGGCAGACTTACATTGGCAAA
The DNA here is from genome assembly GCA_027924585.1 of Larix kaempferi. Classification (NCBI taxonomy): domain Eukaryota; kingdom Viridiplantae; phylum Streptophyta; class Pinopsida; order Pinales; family Pinaceae; genus Larix; species Larix kaempferi. The sequence continues at coordinate 5,016,085 of BSBM01000319.1, forward strand.
AGCCGTCTTGCAAAACTTAGGTGTTTATTGGTTTTCTCTGTGTAAAATCCTAAGATCCATCCTCAGTCTAATTCGACGGAAGCTGTTCATCTTTTTATGGTCGGGTGGTGGTGCTCAGGAGAAATTTCACCTTATGAAATGGTATGTTTTGGCCCGACCCTGGAATTTGGGGGGATGGAATATAAAGGACCTCGAGCTATTTGTTATGGCTCTGCACTCAAAAAGTCTCTGACGCGCCCTCTTTGATAAATCGGTTTGGGGGAGGATTATCAGAGCTAAATACCTGAAAAATATTACTGTTACAAACTGGCTTCGATTGAATCGACCTGCTACTATGGGTGTGTCAAATATTTGGAATGGATTGACGGGATCTTTCAGGGTAATTGCACATTGGATTGCTTGGATGCTTGGCAATGGCCGTGACATAAAACTGGGGTTAGATCCGATCTTGGGAGGACCAAATGGTCATAGCCTATCGATGGAATTAGACCAACTGGTCATAGCCTATCGATGGAATTAAGGACTCACCTCAGATCCAATGGATTTTATACCCTGGCGCATGCGGCTGGTCAGTATAAGGATGGGTGGTCTCTCTAGATTTCGGCTTCTCAGCTGGGTTTAACTGGTACCTTGGGGAATTAATGGGATGATTATATCAGGCCGATATATCAATCAAATATACAATTGTCTGACTTTGCGGATTGCTTAGTTTGGTCATGGGATGTGTCTGGTGGCAATGTATCAGCTAAATTGGCATATGATGCAATGTTTGCTGAGTCTCAGACTGAGGTTCGTTGGTGGGATAAAGCTATCTGGAAGCTGGCCATTCCCCTCAAGATAAAATGTTTTATCTGGTTAGCGTTGTATAATAAGATACTTACTTGGGACAATTTATGTCGTTGTGGTTTTAGTGGCCCGGGATGGTGCTCTCTTTGTTGCTCACAGGAGGAGTCAGTTGATCACCTATTCACTTCCTGTTAGTTCATCCGGGATCTCTGGAAACAAATTGCACATAAAGCTGGAGTGCAATTTTGCTGGAGACATCATTCACTCTGTGACTGTCTCGATGCATGGTCCCGTCATTCCGCTGGCTGTACAGAGCTTCCATACTATATGATCTGGGAGGTATGGAAAGCTCGAAATTCACGCATTTTTGAAAACATGACACCTTACAGTGATGGGATATGCTATAAAACCATTGCGGCACACAAAGAATTTATTTCTATCCATGGAGGTGCCGGTGGTAGGGATAATCTGGATAAGCAATACCGGATGGCACCTCCGGTGCTGATCTTCCCATGTGGATTCTTTGATGGGGCTGCTGTGGGATGGAATGGGAGGGGTGGAGCGGGTGCAACAATTCACATTTCCAACACTGTCTCTATCCATATCTGGCTAAATCTGGGTATTGGAACCAATACAAGGAGCGAATTATGTGCCCTTTGGCTCTTACTTTTCTGTGCCCGGTTGAGAAATATCACATCACTTGTAGTAATGGGTGATTCATTATCTATTATCTCTTGGGCTAGAGGCATTACTTCACTCAATGTTCTACTCCTTTCTCATTGGATGGAAGCGGCTCGAAAGCTTATTCTTGAATTTGAACATATACATTTTGAACATGTCTTCAGAGAGGTAAATATGGAGGCGGATATGCTATCAAAGCGGGCTCTTAATTCTTAGGCAGGGGTCATCATGTGGTAGGAATGGCGGGAGGATATACTTTTTACTCATGGTTCTTATCATTTACATTGGACATGATGATTAGAGTCTTTATTATTTATACACATTTTGTTTTTCTTTCCAGTATTATGCGGCTTGTTTAAACTTATATGACTAATAGTTCTATGTGCAGATCCTTGATATGTACAGGGTCCAACTACTTGTTGGGCACTTATCCATACTCACTATCTCTTTGCGGCATTTATTTCTGCCTCGTATTGCTGTTGTTCGGTATTTATAGCATGGATGGAATCTTGTATTTGATGCCTTTGGTGACTGGCATTTGAGGATGACTGTTCATGGGACTTATTATATTTTGGTCTGTATATTTTTACTGTTGTGACATATGGACACTGTTTCTACTACAGGATGTCTTCCTGTTTTGACATGTGGATGTTTTAGGGACATGTGGCACTAATATCTTGGACTATTCTGTTATAGTTGGTGACACTATGTTGTCATGTTGACCGGTTTCTCCCTGTTTCTCCAACTGACAGGGTTTGTGTGACTATGTATGATCTGACAGCTGGATATATTTACTATTCCGCATATTAATAGTAAGTTGAATTTTTCTATGAAAAAAAAAGAAGTGATGGTATTCCAATCCAGGGGAATTTTTTCAAAGCTTATATAAAGGGATAATTTCATATTCAAATTAAATTTTAGATGATAAGGTATAATTTCATATTCTTTTTTCAAGAGAAAAAAAAAATCATATTATTGGTATTCGATTAGGAATCAAACAGTATATATATGTTCTTCACTACATAGACAATTGCAAGAATTAAGCACTAGCCAAAATTGATTTGATAAACTATATGAGTCACCCACTAAGAGACTCATAATACAAAAAATTTATTCTAATCAATATACAATCTGACCATAATAACATAAGTTCAAATGTATCAAAAAAGAAAGTGTTGAAACTGTCTATAATGCTCCATCAAATGAACTTAGTAATACCGTTATCTAAAACCTGATAGTCCAGAAATTCTTCCCATACCAAAAATCCTTCTTCTCCTTCCATAGCCTACTTAGATAGCTTGTCAGCAAAGAAATTATGCTGTCTATAGATATGCTCCATTGATAATTTTTTGAATCTGCCCAACATATTTTTGATCCTATGGCACCAATGATTTAAGGATATGATTTTGAGAATGTATTCTCCCCTTGCCCATTTTATAATGACCCCGGAGTCACCATAGATCTGTATTCTCCAAAAACATTAGAGACCTTTAAAATGCTCCATAGTGCTAACAATTCTTCTTTCATATTAGTACCAATTCCACAGTTGAGTCTCAGAGTGAAAAAATGATTCTGATCTAAATAGATGACACCACCAGCCGTACAATACCCATCTTTTGATCCACCATCGAAGAATATAACAGGGTAATGTAACTTGGGATCAAATATACCAATTTTTTGTATTTTATCGGGAAAATTGACACTCGAGAGAGTAGTATATGTATTGATAACTTGAGCAGTCAAATTTTGGAGACTCAGGTCTGACTTTCAAATATAATTTGGTTCCTTGTATACCAAACATACCAAGAGATGATGGCAGGAATAAAGTGACGAGATCTGCAATTTCTACTCCACTCCAAAGTACAACTGTCAAGGCTTCCTGTACCCCAATCCTGTGAAATTTCCAGCCCGTGACAAACAATTTTCCATAAACTCCTTGTGATCTTACAACAAACAAAAAATGTGTTGAGAGGATTCGGCTTCAGAAAAACATAAATGGCAAAGATTGGGACCACTCCACCCCATCTTGATAAGATTGTCCCAGGTCTTCAATCCGCCCAATAATGCAAACAAAAAAAAACATTTTACCTTCAAAGGCATTTTCCACTTCCAGATTATTTTTGACCACCAATACTGCGGAAAGAAACATCTATCTAAATTATGAGTAAATTATAAGCAGATTTGGCAGTGATATCACCCGATACAAAATTGCCAATCCATAGAAGTTTGTTAGGCTTCGATGATAACCTGCAACCATTTGATTCCAGACTATGAATATAATTATCCCACTCCCAAGCAAAGGGATATGAGAAACCCAAATCTTTTGCCTTAATCCAATAGGATCCAGTTTTTAAACTGTCATGATATTTGATTCTGTCAAGAGTGACAAAATCATTTTCCTTCAACTAACTTAGAATTTCATTTGATAGTTTATAATTCTCATTGAAACCCATGATATGATCAATGCCTATTAATATTTTCTTCCCTTATCCCACCTGCCAATGGAGATCCCTTGCTAGATAATTATAAACTTTCATGAATCCCATCCAAATTGGAGAAGTATTTTGAATCCTTTTGCTAGGGTTCCTGAGCCAAATTAAAGGATCATCTTTGATATATTTTGCAGCAAGTACTTATGACCATAAGGTAGATCCAAATATGCCTCTCCAACAACTTTTAAGTCTTAAAGCTTTACTGAAAATATCTAGATTTTTTTATCCCCCATCCGCCACAACATTCTGGTAAGGCAATATTTCCTCACTTTGTCATGATTAAGCTTCTATGTGTTCTCCCCTATTCCATAAAAAAAATTGAAAAACATTTCCTGATAGAATTTAGAATGGAACAAGGAACCTTCAATAAACAAAACCAATATATTGGTATACCTGTCAAAACAGCCTTTACAAGTGTGAATCTCCTACCTATAGTTAACATCATGTAAGTCCAATATGCAATCCTTTCTTCAATTTTCTTAATCAACCAATTCCAGTCTTCAATCATATAGTCATTAGGTTTTAAGAAATAACCCAGATATTTTAATCCATCCACCATATTACAGGACTTGTATGGGAGTAGACTAAGAATATTTTCAAGACGGGCCTTATCCATATTATGATGGTAATCTCATATTCAAATTAAAGTTTAGATGATAGGTGTAATTTTATATTCAATTTAAGGTTAGATGATAAATAGAATAAAGGATTAAAAAGAGTCATTTTCAAAATAAAATTATAAAAAAATGTGTTTATAAAAGAGGTTGAAATTGTTAGGGGGATAAAGAATTCAAAATAGAGCAATTTTCAAAATAGTATCATGCCAAAAGATGTTTATTAAAAGGGGAGAGCTCAAAGTTGGGTAATTTTATTAGATTAAATTGTCAATAAAGTTGAAGATAAAAATAGTATGCACTAATTTGTTTTTTGTTACTAAAACGGTTATGGAGCTTTCAATTAAAATCTGGCAAAAACTACCAGTGACTTTACATCAAAAATTATGATCTTCCTAAACTAAAAATCAAATTCTTTACATACATATTTTCCAGAATACCATAATTCAAAGAGGAAGACGATCAGAAGGCCAATTCGACCCTATCAGCTGACTGAGAGGAGCTCAGCGATTCCAGATGGAGAATAATCTGGTTAATGTTGTTACCAACGATTGGCTTCCACTGACTTAGAGAGGAATAACAGTAATTCCCTGAGAAATGACCAATGTGGGGAGCGCTAGCCCAGATCCATTACTTGGTGATCCAATGCGCTAAAACCAGGCTTCACCGGTCCAATTTCATTCACCACTAAAACTAAGGAATTCATCAGCAATATTTCTGTCCTGGAGAAATAAGAAGGACACTGTTCAAATAGGAATGACGATCTGGCTGCTACCTTTCCAATCCAATGAACGCAGACTACCCTATCAGCTACCTTTCCATTCCAATGCACGCAGACTGAGAGAAGCTCATCACTTCCATCAGCAGAGATCAGCAATACTTGGTGGAGATGATTGAATTTTGACTTCAACTGACTTAGGAAAGAGTAACAATGATTCCTTGAGCAATCCATTGCTGGAAGAATGCATGACTCTGCTGGGGGACGCCAATTAATTGCCCAGACATTACTTGGAGAACCTATGCACTGAATATCACAGGTCCAATCCGTTCCACCACTAAAACTATGGAATGGGCACATTGGTGATGTTTCCATTAAGCCTGAGAACTCCTTTGATCAACTGGACTCCCCTATTCGCTTCATGATCAGCTAACTGGTTTAGATGCCTGAGGACATGAAAGAACTTCAAATCTTCAAAGGCTTTCATCTGATTTATTACTTTCCTGTAGAATTGGGTCAGTTCCATATTATTTGGGGCCTTCTGCAAGTTGAGAGCTTGAATAATAATACGGGAGTCACTTATTATAGTAAGCTTCTTGATGGAGAGCATTCTTGCCTGATTAAGACCCTACCAGATAGCCAGGATTTCAGCAGCATTGTTGGTTGTAATACCCAGACCCCAAGAGAAGTTGAAAATGTTCCTTCCAGTATTGTCAATCAGAACTCCTCCACTGCCCGCAGGCCCTGGATTTCCCTTTGAGGCCCCATCCACTTGCAATATGTGCTCATTCAACGAGGATCTCCATTTAATAAACTCCTGCTCTTCTAATCTGATTTCCCAAGGTTCATGCTGCTTCGTAGAGAGCTTGATTCTAGTGAGAATTGAAGGGTCTAACTCATGGAACCAGCCATGCTCCTTATTGTCAGGGGTGGATTCATTTGATAGATTAGGATTCGAATTAACCAGATCTCCAATCAAGGCCTTCACTTTGGATTCAACCTGGGCAGGAGTACCTGCTTTTCCACGAAAAATTCTACTGTTACGTTCCAGCCAGACTTTCCAGCAGAAGATTTTAGGTACCCACATCCAACACATTTTGATCAGCTTCATACTAGAGAGGGGAAAGGGAGCTAAATCAGACCAAAATGCAAACATGGCGAAGATGGAAGGGGGGAGAGTCAGGTTCAGCTGAGCAAGAAGGATGTTCCAAAGCTCAATTGCATAGGGGCACTGTAAAAACAGATGTATCGAGTTTTCTTCATGGCTGGAACATAGAGGGCATCTAGAGGGCCCCTCCCATCCTCTTTTTAGGAGATTGTCCCAGGTTAAAATGCTATTGTGCAGAAGAGACCAACAAAACAGATCGATTTTGGGAAGCGAGGGGTGAAGCCACAAGTTCCTCCATACCGTTGGATCCGGAGCAGCCCAAGGAATTGCTTGCAGGGCTGCATAACCAGCAGCAGCAGAATACCTTCCAGATGAGGATCCCCATCCTCTTTTATCTTTCAACTTAGTAGACGTGGGGGAGAGACCTTGAAGGGCAGCAAGAAGAGAACGTGACTCAACTTCTAGAAATTGCGGGACAGGCCCCAATTCCCACTTGGTCCAAGAGTCATCCGGGCCCCACAAGGATAGGTCCCATAGGGAGAATTTGCTATTTGAATGAAGCCAGTTTTTAATATTCTCCAATCCTTCCGATTCTTTTAGAGGAGGCTGTCCTAGAATGGAGTCTTCCCAGAATTTTATTTTGGCACCATTTCCCGGAATCCAAGTAAGGTTGGTAGTGATCATGTTCAGGGATTTAAGACAGAGGGAGAGGATTGGGGAACCTTTCCTAGTCCTTGGGGGGTGGTCCAGGCACCTCTCTTTGTGACCTCTAAAGTACTTAGTTCTCAGCGCTTTGGAGCTCCAAGTGTTTTTCCCCCTGATCATTTTCCAAAGGATCTTCCCTCCCATTGCTAAATTTTGAGTGGCCACATCTCTAATTTGTAGCCCTCCTTCCCATTTTGGGGCTTTGATTTTATTCCAGCTTACAAGGTGTATTTTCCTACCTTCATTCCTTCCCCCTTCCCAGAGGAATTTTTTCAACAGCTTGTCGATTTCCAGCACTATTCCTTTTGGGGCTAACATGAGCGAGGCTTGGTAGACAGGAAGGGAAGCTAAAACAGAGTTTATGAGCACAAGTTTACCTGCTTTGTTCAGCCAAGAGGCCCCCCAAGACATGATTTTGCTCTTAAGCTTTTCCATCAGGGGCATCCAAAGGCTCTTTCTCGTGGCAGCTTTCACTAGAGGAATGCCAAGGTATTTTATGGAATCCCACCTGGAAGTTCCTTCCATATTCAGCATCCTGGAAATCTCTGTCAATTCGATTGGGGGGCAGTTCCAGCTGTAGATTTTGCTTTTCCTCAAACTGATTTCACTTCCAGATGCCTCTGTGAAGATATCCAACTCATTCTTGAAGGATCTGGCCGTGGAGAGATTTGCCCTGCCCATGAGAAGGGTATCGTCAGCGAACTGGGCGTGGTTCATTCTCTTCACCCTAGGGGAGATTGAAAGCCCCATTAGAGAGTGCAGAGGGGTTCTTTTGTCAAGCTGGAAGCTGAGGACTGATGCTTGAATAACATAGAGCAGTGGGGATAATGGGCATCCCTGCCTTAGACCCCTGGATGCATGGAAGAAGTTGGCCGGTCTCCCGTTCACCAAGGGGGCGATCCAGGGCCCTGAGATGCAGGCTTTGATCCAGTTGATTATGAGGGGATGGAATCCCATCTTTTCCATAACTGCAAACAGAAAATTTAAACGAACTCTGTCAAATGCATTAGCTAGATCTAGCTTGACTATCATACCTTTTTCGTTCTGTTGGCAGCTTGAATGTATTGCCTCTTGAACCAGGATGATGTTGTCTTGGATTTGTCTGCCCTGAATGAAGCCCCCCTGATTCTCTGGCATGATCCTTGGAAGGATTTTTTTTAATCTGTTAGCTATAATTTTGGTAATGATTTTATACCCCGTGTTGCAGAGCGAGATGGGGCGGAATCTGGAAAAAGTTTGGGCTCCTTTTTCTTTAGGAATCAACGCCAGAAAAGATGAGTTTGTGCTCCCTCCGATTTTGCTACAGTTCTGAGATTTCTTCACCATTTTGACCAGATCCTTCTGAATGATGTCCCAGCAGGCTGTGAAGAATCTTGCCGTGAATCCGTCAGGCCCAGGAGCCTTGTCAGGGTTCATTCCGTGAATAACTTTGCTTATCTCCTCAGTCGAGATGGGAGCCATTAACCTGCAATTATCTTCCTCAGTGATCAGCGAGGGGATCTCAGAAATGGGGTATCGATCCAGCAGAGGGGCCGTGTTCATATTTTCAGTGAAAAGATCTTTAAAGAAAGTGTGGGCCGCCATCTTTATCTCCTCGAAATTGCTGATCGATTGATCCTAAACTTGGATTTCGCTAATGTCATTAAAATTCTTCCGAGCTTCTGCCTGCTTATGGAAGAAAGTGGTGTTTTTATCGCCCTCTTTAAGCCAAAGACATCGAGATTTAATTCGCCAGAGCTGTTCCTCTTTTCTCAGCGCTGAGTGAAGGTCCTTTTGCAGGTCGATTTCTTCTTTTAACTGCTCCTGGGTGGTCGTGGACTCCTCCATGAGTAACTGGTGGTTACCAAGGGCACGTTGGGCATTCAATCGATCAGAGCTTGGGGAGGGCTGGGACTTTGCCCAGGCTTTCAGAGCTGCTTTCAGTCTTCTCAATTTCTCTTCCCAAATGTAGAACGGTGACCCGGAGACTGCCTTTCGCCAAGTTTCCGAGACCAGATCCAGGAACCCTTCCCTGGAGACCCAGAGGGGACTGAATCTGAAGGGGATGGGTCCCAGCTTTTATCCCGTGGTCAGAGACAGAGAGATCGGCTTGTGATCCGAGGTGCATGCCTGGAGGATTTCAGATTTGGCAAAGAGACCAAGAGTCAGGAAGGACGTGTGCACTAGAAACCGATCCAGTCTGGCAGCAATATGACCCGGACCAACTCTTTTATTTGTCCACGTGAATTTGCCTCTGCTGGGTTTGATATCTTCCAGATCCCATCCTAAGATGATGTCTTCTACCCACTCCCTCGCCGGATCTCTTACGGGGGAGCCTCCTTTCTTTTCTGATAATGCCAAGGTGACATTCATATCTCCAGCGAGCACCAGATTGTCATGCTGGTTTGCAGATAGGAATACGTTCAACGAGTCCCAGCATTCTCTTTTTTCTGACAGAAGGACCGGGGCATAGATGTTAAAGAGGCTGATCTGCTGCCCCGAATCTCTGTGCTGCAATTTTGTGAAGATCCAATGGGTGGTACCATATTCCTCAAGCAGTTTAAGCGTGGAGGAGTGCCAGAAGGTGGCTATCCCTCCTGAGGCTCCCCTGGAACTGACTGCTCTTCCTTCTCCTTTTTTCCAAAATTTTTTGCTAGCCTGAATGGACTCAGGCGCCTCCATCTTCGTCTCCTGGATCAGAAGAATATCTGGGGAATTCATTCTGACTAGATCTTTGATTGCTTCTTCTTTGGACTTACTTCCCATTCCTCTGCAATTCCAAGAGACGACCTGCATCAGGATTAGGAGGATGGGGGGATGGCTCCTTTCGGAGCCCTGCCTTTTTTTGAGGATCTGGTTTCCATCATGTCCGGTATGGTTTGCTGGACTCCTGCTGTTACATCTCTATATGATTTCTCCTCTCTTTTTTTCCGGTCTGGCTTTCTTCCTCTTGGAGTCCTTTCAGGAGTACCTACTGAGCTGCTGGTTTCAGTGGCCCCCCCGTCTGATTCAGCTCCAGTTTCAGAGCCTTTTGTGATATTGTCTTCATCCGATTTCAGAGCTTCTGTTGCGATCAAGTCCTTCTTTCTCTTGTCTGGATTTTCAGAAGAGGACGCTGAGTGGGTTTCCAACTCTATACATTCCTTTTCTGGTTCCTTTGGGGACGCTGTTTCTGTTACTAATGGCTCCTTTGAAGGATTCACATTCTCCTGAGGCTGATTCTGCAATTGTTCTGGTCTTGTCTCTTTGGGTTTTGAACCTGGTTTGTTTCTCTTAACCTTTTGCCACCCTTCCTGTTCTTCTTTGTCCAGGAGTTGGTTTTTTGGGCAATTCCTCTGAAAATGCCCATGCTCTTGGCAGAGTCTACATTTGAACGGGAGATGTTCGTAGTCCACTTTCTGGTAATGAGTCCAATTGCCCACCTTTAATTTCACTGCCTCTGGAAGCCCTGCTTCGAGGTTCACTTCAACAAAAATCCTGGCACAGTTATAGATGTTCTTGTTGTCTGCCTTATCTACAAATTTTCCTATTCCATTACCGATCATCTGCAGTGCCTCAAAATTCCAGCAGTGGACCGGCAGATTGGGAAGCCTAACCCAGACCGGCACCTCCTTAGGCAGATCCACCGATGGATCGAAGTCTGGGGACCATCGATTAAGATACAGCCCCTGAGAGCCCATAAAGTATGGGCCGTTCCTGAATATGAGATCTTTATCCTCCTTGTTGATAAACTCGAACAGAAAGTAACCACTGCTCAGAGGGTAACAGGTGACTCCATGATTTAGATGCGACTTCCAATTTCTTTGTATCCAGTCGTCGGTGGTCTTTGCCGAAGGCCAGAGCCCCATAAATTGGCCCACCAGTCCTCTTTCAGACAGAGCAAGAGCAATCTTTACCGTGGTTGTCTCTGGCAAGGCGATTTCAGGGATATCAGCGAGTTTTTTGATGAATTTCGGGACCAGGGGGGAAGCTTTCCTCTTCCCACCACCTGCAACGAGCCTTCTGAACGCATCCATCTCTGCAAGAAGGGGGGGAGGAGTGGGATCCTCGCCCCCGTCGGCGGCCATAGCTCAGTGAAACCCTATCTAGCGCTCGCGCCCAGCCTCGAGAGCAGCTCGCAGACCGGCTTTGAATCCTTACATTGTTATAGTTATACTAATGTTGTCATTATTGGTCAGATCATTATTTGTGATTGAACCTAGTATGCACTAATTTGTTATTTTGGTGGGTTTGTGGTATTTTAAATCCATGATTAGGAAATGGGTCTTTTCAAATTAAAAAGAGAGTTGATTTAAAACTTTGTGTAAATAATTTTTTTATGAATTTCAATTTTTATAAGATAAAGAATAAATCTTCGACATAAGATTGTTTATCAATTCAGCATGGCTTTGCTTGTGATTTTGGTTAAAATTTGATTTAAATACATACGATTTTTTTTTTTAATTCAACATTATTCTATATGCTATTTTGGTTTTTAAAAAATGATTTAAATAAAAATAAATAAAGAAAACACATTAATAATGAATATGTTTGTACTTTTTTATTTATTTTTTAAAATTATTGTGTTTATTAAAATCTATTAAATTTACATTTATCAAATAATATAAATAATATAAATAAAGAAAACACATTAATAATGAATACGTTTGTACTTATTTATTTATTTTTTAAAGATATTGTGCTTTTTAAAATATATTAAATTTACATTTATCAAATAATATATTATATTGTTTATAACAAACTTTATGTTTAATAAATCTTTATACATTTATCATAATTAATTGTATTAGAATTGAGAGGACATGTCATTTTTATGGATATGTTTGGTCATTATTTTAATGTTTTTGATTTTTTTGTCAATTTATTTTTCATAATAGTTTTTATTTAACATTGTTTATTTATGGTTGGGTGAAGTCTAGGGTATATATAAGTTTTTATTTCTTTTGAGAGTTACAAATCGATTGGAGGAAGAATGTAATATGTTTTAGAAGACATTTATAAATTATTTAAGAGTCAAAAGGCATGATCATATGTATTTTGATTTCAATTTCGTAATTATCAAATACAAAGAATTTTTGCTATAAATAAATAAAATTAATTATTTTTGAAAATCAAACCATTAAATGAATTCAAACTGGAAATGATGAATTCATGTCTTTTGGATATTCCCCACGTACTCATGCCCATTTGAATTGAAATTGCCCTCGGATCAATATGAATTCTTATCACACAAACCAAAATCTCGAGATTAAAGCCCTGACATCGATGATGGCTTACACATAAACAAGAGTGATGCCAATGTTACATACTCTTTAGGTTATCTCATCTCTAGCTCAAGGGAGGAGTCCTTAAATAGGATTACCAGGGTTTGGAAATGAAGCACAAGGTGAATTTGGAGAGTAACCCTAGCAAAACAATGTGTTTTCATGTAAAGGAAACTATATAGGCGGTGAAGGGATTGGAGACTAGTGTCTTATCAAATGGGTAAATGGGTCAATCAAGGGTAGTAATGAAGAGTTTAGTAACATCCAATGATAGCTAGGTTTTAGAGCCAATTCCTACCATATCCAAGAAAGGCCAGGTTTATCCAAGGATCTACAAGGGAATAATCTATGTGGTATCTTCAACACTAACTTGGGCATAATATTCATCAAGCATGGAATCCTAGAGCATATGATCAAGAGTTGAAAAATACTACACCTATTCAACCATAAACAAAATAAATTTAACTTTTCAAAGTAAAGAGCTCACTTGCAAATCATCCTAGGCAATAAACCATTGTTAATCCAAAAATACACCATAGCATTAATAATATTTCCTCACCATAACGCTAGAATCAACCATCCATAAGCACCAAGAGACATTTCATTAAGTCTTAGTGGGATTTCTCCTCCAATCCAAACATGATAAATGAATGAGGAAGAGACTCTCTTATATAGGAGAGGATCTCAACTTCCTTTATAATAAAATATTGATAAAAATATTAGATCTACCCTAGGGTGGAGTAAACAAATCAAAATACTCCACTAAACCCCAACAAACTCTAACAAGATCCACAAAATGGGGTGTTTAAATACACAAAATACAACATCCAAGATACATAAGGCCTAAGAAGGAGAGAACCTCCACCAAATGGGGAAAGATAACAAGTAGACATCCCAAACATAGCTACCAAAGGCTCTCCAAAAGGTAGCACTCCATGGAAAAGGCCTAAAAAGCTAGAGCACTTTTTCAATAAGGTGAACACTCTCCATGAAAAGGCTCTAAAAGGCATGCATGACAAAAATAGAGTGCAACTCTTTAATTCACAGTTTTGAAATTGCTAACTTCCTCACTATTTATCGAATTTTCTATCATAACCACTTTTTCAAAATCTCGTAGCCACTCTGCATCTAATGCAATTGAGATGGCACAATACTTGGTACTCTGTCAAAAGGTAACTCCTCATGAAGCTAAGGACTCTCCTCCAAAAACATCCCATCAAAAATGGCCTAGATAAGTATGAAAACAACCTTCCAAAGGTTGGGTTCTCATCAATGAAAATCAACAGATGTGTGTAGAACAATCCATCCATCAAGCATGTGCAAATATCCCCAAAATAGTGGAACGACCTCATCAAACCCTAGTGCATGTGCAAGGATCATCAAAATATGTGTAGCAAACTCCTTCAATGCATGAGCAAGTGTGCAAAAAACCTCCAAAGGGGGTATCTCATGGAATGATGCATAAATAACCAAGTGGAAACGCTCCAAAAGGGGACAACCCCTCCTAAAATAGCTCAACCAACAATTAATATCTTCTCCAAGTGGAAAAGTGCATGACCATGTATTCAATAAAACCCCACATGTAGTGAAATATGACCAAAGTGCCTCAACACGTGTGCCACCATGCCAACTCATTAATACAATAATATAATCATGCCTCCACATGTGTTCCAAGAGAGAAACAAGGAGGGTGCTCAACCAAAGATGATACCCAAAAGTGCTATGATGCCATCTATGTGCCAAGGATCAAGAGCACTCCAAAAGAAAAGGTTTCCACAAGCATCAATACTAGGCCATCCAAATATCCATCGACATGTAACCCCTATTGAAAATGTGATAAAAATAACATGTGAACACCCATGCAAAATGGGAGGTAACATCTAGCTCCAAATGTGGGACATGTAATCTCATGAGAGAGAATAAGAACCTCAAAATATTTGAAATGCACCTATTAGCAATGACCATCAATGCAAGAAACTCCAAAACCACGTGGTGGGATGGATAAGCTCAACATCCTTAAACACCACATCTCATCCAAAAGGTCTATCATCGTCATTTTTTTCTTTTCATTTTTCTTTAGAAGTGACTTTACTAGTAAGGCACATGCACTCAATACCAAAAACACATCAACCTACTATAATGCTCGTGCAAGAGCTTATTCACTCTCCTACTCTAGCAAATGAACAAGAGCATGGTAGGAAAAGTCAAATATCCAATGAAGCCACCTGATCATCTCATTCATGCTATGGCTTCTTCTTCCATGTTTGGTGATGGACCAAGACAAGATAACATCAATCATAAAAAGAGAACATGAACTAGGCTAGGAATGCACATGATCATAAGCGTGTGAGAAAAATCATCCTCAAGCCCTTGACAATCATGGCAAGTCTTTTTACAAGCACTCTCTATCCAAGATTGGATAGGGCTTGTATAAATGTCTTCATCATGAGGTTGCTCATCAAAATATACAATGCAATCATGAAAACCCTCAAGGAGAGAGAAAGTAGGCTTCTCCAACATCATCTTACATCCAACCATGCATGAAAATGAAGAAGAAGAAGAATTATTGTGTTTGATCATGAAACCCTAAGCAAAAGAATATGGAAGGAAATGACTGTCAAAACCTACATAAATATCAGCCTTTTGTTGCACCAAACCATCATAAATATCAACCTCAATATCTAGAGAACATGTTTAGGAATGATGCCCCATATTTTCCTTAAAAGAGGGAAAACAAAGGTGCCCCAAACTTTCCCTTGAAGAGGGAAAACAATGTTGTTCCAAACTGCAAATAAGATGGCATCTTGTTGTCCCAAGCTAGTACTAATCACCAAAGAATATGGCTGAAAAAATATGACCCAAAAATCCACCTTAGAAGGAGGTACATGATGATGCCCCAAATATGCATAAAAAACCCTATTTGCTGCCCCAAACCTATAATGAAATTTGTAGAAGATGGTTGTATATGATGCTTAAAAATTTCCCTGGAAGAGATAGAACAAGGATGCCATAAATCTACAATTATATCCTCCTTTTGCTGCCCCAAATTCTGTGAAAAACTAGCAATATGAAGAGAAAGATATGGTTGGAAAGGCTCACTGAAATGCAACCCCAAATTTTCTCCAGGAGAGGACAAATAAGGTTGATCCAAATCTGCAAAAGAAATAATCTTATGTTGTCTCAAATACACAATACCAATATGTTCATGTGGTTGGAAAACTTCATCACTTTCAACATTGTAAGTATCATAAATAAGATCCCCAAAATATCTCCAAGAATCTTCATTGCAAGCATGCTTTACTTCTAGGAAATAATCATGCATAATATCAAAAATATCCTCAACCATATGATCATATAAAGGTTTTTCTTCCTCAACTCTTTTCTTGAAATAATCATACAATACATTTATAAGATCTAAATTTTGAGAAGCCTAGAGGGTAATCTCAAGTGGTCATGATCCAGACGTGAGATCTCTCCCCCCCAAAGTTGGGGAGGTCATGGGTTCAAATCTCTCGATCCCCTCGGGGTTAAGATCCATAATCAAGGCTAAGGGTTTACCCCATTTATCATCCATGCATCATGGGGAAGTACTCGAAGGGTTTTCCATGAGATTGTTCACTGGGGAAAAAAATCTAAATTTTCATAATGAGCCAAATTTACTAAAACCTTGTTTTCGCGAGGAATGGAAAGAAACATGCAAGTGTCTTCATCAACCAAGTTTTCAACACAAACAACTTTGAGGGTTTCTTCTTGTGCAAGATCTTCAATGATGTCTTCAATAGGCATAGGTTCTTCTTGACGACAAGGTACTTGAGTGCTTTCAATAAGGACCTCTTCATGTGCTTCTCCTATGCCAATCTTTCTTGGATGGATTTAGTCAAGGAAATCAATCTCTACTCATAGTGTTTGATTTGATGAAAGAGAACATCGAAAGGGTCTCTTTCATACCTAAGCATAAAGTATTGGATAAATTTATTTGTGATTTAGCAAGAATATCCTTAGATTTTCAACACTTTCTTCTTTCACATAACTAGCATTTCTTCGCTCACAAAATGCTTGAACCAAATATGCAAAACAGGAAACCTTTCTATACAACTTCTTAATCCAAAATTTAGCATCCCCTTGCAAGGAAAATGCAAATATCTTCGTCAAAACATATTCAAGCACAACCTTGAGATTTGACATAGCATCCATAATTGAAGACAGATAATGAGGAGATTGATGAATACCCCCATGAAACTTTAAAATATGGGATTCCCATTTTGAAGGGATCTTATTTGGATACCTTGGAATTCCATTAACATCAATGGAAGGATAAACCTCTTGGAACTCCCACATTGCCATATTTCTTCAAATCTTCAACCCTAAAAATGAAATATGAAACGCACACATAATCTTCATAACTTTACCAAAGTGTCGAGTCACCAAGGTGAAACTTCAAATTCCTTCACATTGTTGCTTGCTTCACCCTTCAAACAACAAGTTTTGAAAAATTTGCAAGGACGAGGGATTTGTCCCTTCATGGAGTCGTCATATGAGCAAAGCATCTTCAAAAATATGCACTCATAGATGTTGTATGTAGAAAGACTACAAATCCGGGAAATGGGCTTTATCCCTAGCAATGATGCCAAAATGTTATCACACAAACCAAGATCTTAATATTAAAGTTCTAACATCAATGATGGCTTATGGATAAACAATAGGGAGGCCAATGTCACCACACCTTACCCTCTTCTGCTCTTTAGGATAGCTCTTCTATAAATCAAGGGAAGAGTCCCTAAATAGGATCACTAGGATTTATCAATGAAGCACAAGGTGAATTTGAAGAGTAACCCTAGAAAAACAAGGTGCTTTCATGCAAAGGAAATTATAGAGGTAATGAAAGGATCAGAAACTAGTGTCTTATCAAATGGGAAAATGGGGTTAATTAAGGATAGTAATGAAGAGTTTAATAACATCCAAGGATAGTTAGTGTTTGTGAGTCAATTCCTACCATATCATATAAAGGCCATATTTATCCAAGGATCTACAAGGGAATAACCTAAGTGGTATCTTCAACACTAACTTGGGCATGATATCCATCAAGCATGGAATCTTAGGGTATACAATCAAGAGCTAAAAATATACCACCTATTCAACCATGAACCAAATAAATTTAACCGTGTAAAGTAAAGAGCTCACTTGCAAATCATCCCAAACAAGAAACCATTGTTGATCCAAAAATATGCCATAGCATTAACAATATTTCCTCATCATGGTGCTAGCATCAACCATCCATAAGCACTAAGAGATATTTCATGAAGTCTTAGTGGGATTTCTCCCCTAATCCAAACACAATAAATTAATGAGGAAGATGTTCTCTTATATAGAAAAGGATCTCAACTTCCTTTACAATAGAATAATGATAAAATCCTAGATCTAGCCTTGAGTGGAGTAAACAAATCAAATACCCCACTAAACCCTAACAAACTCTAACAAGATACGCATAATGTAGTGGTCAAAACCACAATCACAACATCTAAGATACATAAGGACCAAGAAGGAGGGCACCTCCATCCAATGGGGAAATATAACAAGTAGATGTACCAAACAAAGCCTCCAAAAGCTCTCCAAAATTAGAGCCCCTTGGAAAATCCATGAAAAGGTGGAGCACTTTTTCAATAAGGTGAACACTCTCCATTAAAAGGCTCCAAAAGGCACGCACAATAAAAATACAGTATGGCTCTTTAAATGACAGAATTGCTAACTTCCTCGATATTTATTGGATTTTCTATTATAACCAAATTTTGGAAATCACATGACCACTCTGCATCTAATGGCATTAAGATCGCACGATTCTAGGTGCTCTTTCAAAGATAACCACTCTCGAAGCTAAGACACCCCTCCAAAAATGTCCCATAAAAAATGGCCTGGATGAGTATGTATACAACCCTCCAAATGGTGGGTTCTCATCAAGTAAGACCAAAAAATTTGTGTAGAGCAACCCATCCATCAACCATGTGCAAACATACCAAAAATAGTGGAGTGGCCTCATCAAACCCTAGTGCATGTGCAAGGATCCTCAAAATACGTGCAACAAACTCCTTCAATGCATCAACAAGTGTGCAAAAAACCTCCAAAATGGGGTGGCGCCATGAATGATGCATAAATAACAATGTGGAAACCCTAAAAAAGGGGACAACCCATCCTAAAAGAACTCAACCAATGATCAAGATATCCTCCAAGTGGTGCCAAAGTGAATGAACATATGTGCAATAAAACCCCACGTGTGGTAAAAGATGTCTAAAGTGCCTCAACATGTGTGGCACCATGCCAACTCATCAATACAATAATATAACCATGCCTCCACATGTGTTCCAAGAGATAAACGAGAAAAGCGTTCAATCAAAGATGATACCCAAAAGTGATATGATGTCATTTGTGTGCCAATGATCAAGAACACTCCACAAGAAAATTCCTCCACAAGAATTAATAATTGACCATCCAAATCTCCATCAACATGTAACATTGTGCTTACAATGTGCTAAAAATCACATATAAACACATACAAAATGAAAGGTAACAAGAACCCCCAAAACAACCAAATTTAAAAAGTTTTATTTGTTGGAATCTATTTAATACTGAGAGAGGGGAGTGAACCAGTATTAGCGCAGTTATGAATAGTTTTTAACTTCTTAACTAATTAATTTGAACTTTAATTATGTATCCACCATAAATAAAACATTCAACATCACATGAGCATAATACATAGAACACATAGATTTTTACGTGGAAACCCAAACGGGAGAAAACCACAAAATGCTCTCTTATAATAAAATATTACATTCGAAGAAGCACCAACTTCCTTAGTTCTCCAAAACTAACTGGAAAGAGGCACTGACCCCTTAGTTTTACAGGCACCGACTCGAAGGAAGCACCAAATCCCTGATTTACCAGCTCCAACTGGAAGGAGGCTTAAACCCCCTGCTCCTTGCCCCGTCCTACCGCACTTATATAAAAGAAGAAGATATTACTTGACTGTTCTTCTGATCCACACACTCTTTTGATAGTATGTTGTTTGTTGTGTGCACTTTCTATATGTTGTAATCTTGTTGTCACTGTATTGCATACATCTCATTACTTCACACTTAACTTATCACATCACAGCATTACAATTAACTTCGCACTTCAGAAATTGTGTTGCTTCATCACATTCTGCAGTCTACGTGCTGGTTCAATACGCCATTCTATTTCTGCGCATCTGCAACTTCAACTGATACTGTACATCTTTTGATAAACTGATGTTATGACTTCACGCATCAGTATCATATGGAACTGCGCACCTTTAGTGATATGTTCCTTCAGTCTTGGTGCAACAACCTTTAGATAATCTGCGAGTAATTGTGCATGATTCGACCTTTTTGTTTAACATACTTGTCTCAGATCATCCTCATCATAATGCACATCCCTTACTGTGTTGCAATTATGTCTTAGCGCATCAAATAAACTTCTTCACTTTGCGCATCACAAGATATACTTTAAATATGTCTCTGCACATCTTTCTTAGATTATTTGTGACTATCTATGTCTTGTCTACGATACTATCATTATGTTCTCACGCACTTGCGCATATTCTGTAGACCTGCCTTTCTATATTCGCGCAACTGTCATAGATAAGCTACATCAATCTGCGCACCATCAGCTATTACATTCCTCTGCTTGTGCGCGCTTGGCTCTCTACTAGATCATCATGTTCTGGTTCCATGAGCCATTGATGCACCGAGAATTAGAAGCCCAATAAATATGTATCTTCCAGACTTCCTTATTCACACATCCAATCTTACTTCAATTCTTCAACTTGCTTCTCATCTATACTTGCCTTGCGCAGATTGTATGTCCACAAGTTGGTTGTGGCTTTCCTTCTTCTTTGCTTCACGATTCATGCTTCTTTCACACTTCCGCCACTTATCATCTTCTACGCCACTGAGGTGTCATATCTTGTGGGTATTGCGCATACTTGGTCCTTTGGCTAGTGGGAATTGCGCCCTTGCGGTTTGGTCTTGTGCCGTTGATGTACCATCACTTGTGGGACTTGCGCACTTGACTTCTACAACCGCTATTTTATTCTTGGTACTTTTGCATGCTTCAACAACTTGGGTTCTTCTTATGATTCGTGCATCTCTCACACTTTTGGGACTTGCTTCCTTATTCAACCATTTCTTGTTCCAAGCATGCTTGCGCACTCCCAAACCTTGTCCAACCATGTATTTGGCATATACCTTTGAAGTAGTATGACCAAGTGGACTTGAGGCCTGCACCTATACCATATCTCGATGGATGCACTTCTGGATATACTTCTTCATACTAGCATCCATATACTTCTTCAAACTATCTTTCATATACTTCTTTAAACTGGCACAAAAATATACTTCTTCAAGGTGCGTTTCATATATTTATTCAAACTGGCACAAGAATACTGAATCCTCTTTGACATCAATGACAACCAAAGTTCAATGATCTCCCCCTTTGGCATTGATGTCAATACCTTATGAAGCTGTGCATAATCATCTCCTAAAGTTGTGTGCTTCATTTGTGCTTGTCACAATACTCCCCATGTGTTCTTTATCAGTCTGAGCCTTTGCTCATCTGCGCATCCTATTCTCAATGCTCTTTATGCTTTCTTTTACTTCTACGTGGATCACATGCTTCATGATCATTCTCATTTGTGCGGATGCATGCTCCATGATCTGCTTCATGATCTTTATCCCCCTTTGACATCAATGGCAAAGAGGTGCCAGTACTACACAATAATAGGTTCTTCTTTATTCTGAATTGCGCTAGCCTTTGAGTATATGCTTGCTTTGAATTGTTCCCCCTATCTTCATGCTTCATTCTTTTGTTGGGGTTTATGTTCACATTCTTGAATGAACTGTAGTTTTAAATTTTTGCAAGTTTGTCTTTACAGTTGCAACTTTTCCTTTCAGTTCCTCTTCTTTGTCCATAATAGTTGCTTCCACTTTTTCATCAAAGACTTATTCTAGAGTTTCTAAGTAGTCATCAATTGCTTCTTTGATTTCCCCTTGTAACTATGGGAAGGATTCTGTGATGTTGAGGGCTTCTTCCTATAGGGGTTCAAGTTTGTCAATTAACTTCCGTTGTTCCTCCCGAATTCTGTTTATTTCTTGTTGCTCATCTTGCATTCTCCAATTTTGATCGCCTTCTCAATAACTAGTAGGCAAGCCAAACTATCATGGATCTTTTGCTCTAATTCTTTTGTAGCTTATAGGCTCTTGTTTACTTCCTTCAACTGCTCATCTTCAACCAATTTTGTACATAGTTAAACACTTTCTTCATGCAGCTTTGTACATTTCAGCTCCAAGTTCCTAATATTCTTGATTGCAATGTTTATTGTTTCTAACCTGTTTTCATGTTCTGCTCTGACCTATGGAGGTGTTCCTGGTTGTTGTTTTGGTGATAGTTCTTCAATTCTGGCTTATAGTCCTTAAATAAACTCACCTATCTTCACCAATCTTCTTTCTAGAGAAGTGTCTTCATCATCTTGAACCTCTTGAAGGGTATTGAACACTTCTTCCACTGCCCTTTGCAGTTTTAAGGCATTTTGCTTTTCTCTCTCTACTTCCTACTTCATATGATTTCCTCTTGTGACTACTTCGTATGCTTTCCTTTCCAACTCTGATGTCTTTTGCACAATCTTTTATTTTTTTGTCTTCAGCCTCGAACATTTATCTTGTAGCTCTTCCCTCTCATTATGGATTTTGTACCAATCGGATGTAACAACCTCATGTATCCATCTGATTTCCTATGCAATGGATGTATGTAGTGCATGCAGTTCATCTAGAGGTAAATGTGATAAGGTTATTTCTACATGACTTACCGCTTTCTGCATTTCCTGAGTGGGAAGTGTCAAGGCTATAGATGAGATCTTCATTTTTTGACGTGGCTCTGTTTCCTTCGTCTACGCAATGGGGTGTGATTGTGAACTACTCGGATGTCCTTCTGACCGAGGTTCCTCAGCATTTTTCTTTTCTCCCCTGGTAGTGTGTATCAGCTTCTTCATTGCCACAAAATTCTCTTTGACTTCTAGCAAGACTTCCTCTTGTCGTGTTTCTAGTTCTTTGATTTCAACCTTTGTGACCATCTTTTCAATGATTTCTTCAGTAACATTCCTGACTTCTATGCCAATCTGTTCAACATCGTCTATTGTTAATGTTTGAACAGAACTGGGTTTGGATGCTTTTCTTTTCTTCTTTGAAGACCCTTTAGGATGAGTTGTTTCTTTTCTCTGCCCAGTTGGCACAGACTATTGTGTGGGTTTAGGAGGAATCTTGGTGTTGACAATCTCCTCTTCTATGGGTGTTGGATTATTTGGTTGTTCCTGCTACGCTGCCTGTTCTTCTTCTATCAATGGAATCTTCCACTCTGCATCCTATTCTTGGAAAATTTGCACAATATAATTTTCAAAACAAATGAACATGGTGGGAAACCATTGCTTGTTAGGGTCCCTTTTTTCCTGGATGTAAGTATGATGCATTCCAATCTTGAAACACACAATCCCCTTGTGTGTTTCGACTATGTGAGGTTGTATGTGTGGAGTCTCTCATAAAATGAATCTAATTTCCTCACAGTACAGGAAAAATTTGAGGTTGTTTTCTTGTTGTCTGCGTGCAATCTTAGAGAAACACATGTTCATATATCTTGCAGCCAAAAAGGGTCTCCTATTTATTTCAAATAATTGACGTCCCTCGAGTTCCTTCCACCTTGTGAGTGCAATGCATATCAGTAACCATGTGTAATGAAAGGGATCACCTTTTTCTTGTGCTTCCAGGTAGTCTTCAAGGAACTCATTCAACAAGAACGTTGACCAGTTCATCTGTACTCCCTCCACACACTTTTTTGTGGTTGCAATGATTGTTGCTGAGACCTAGTATCGATGACTCTTCTGGAATAGCTTGCATGCTAGTAGCTGGACGATGAATCTCATAACATCATCCTTTATTTGCGCAACTGATAAACCTCTGTTGGCTCGTTGAGTTTCGTATTCTATAGATATCTTCTTTCCATGCGCTTTTTCTTGTCTTCTGTAAAAAATAAGACTTACATCTTCTCCCACGGTAGGTAGTCCTGTGATTTATTCGATCATATTGGCATCGATGGAGATTGCTCTATTTAGCCATAGGTATCCGCCATGCAATTGTGATAACAACAATTTTGCACACATTTTCACTTGTGGGGTTCTTCCAAAGTGAGAGATTTCCACAGGTTCAATATTCTTGATTTCGAAAGTCCATTTTCCCATTCTTTGAGATCCATTACAATCGATATATTAGGATCTTGGATCTCCTTTCTGTCCATATAATTTTCTATGACTAGTTCAAGAAATTTATCAGGGTTAGTGACATCAAAATTTGCAAATGTGAACTTGTAAAATTGTCCTTGCATATTTTCTTCAACAATTACACCTTCAGAGTCTATCGACTCCTATAACTATGTATATTCTACATCAAGCAAGGTAAAGTGTGGAGCATTAGGTCTTCGAGATGGGATATAGTCACGATAAACCCTTGCAGGATTTGATGAAGATGAACCTTCGGTCTTAGCAAAGTCTCCCTGCACATTTACTGATGGGTTCTTTGATTTGCATTGTCTCCTGGGTGCCATGGCTTCTAAGATTCAATCTTTCACACATTGTTCACTCTACAACTATTGTTCTCAATAGACACGGGAGTTCATACTGGAGATACCCATGGTTTATAAAAGTCTATCTTTCATCCTCTGTCTTAATGATTTCCATTTTCTGCGGATTTACCTAGATTTGGTCCGTTTTCGAGAACTGGAAAGTTTCAATTTTATTGAGATTTAAATTGATCTTGTCCAAATTCAATTGACCACTTTCCATCATTAAATGTTGTTGCCTCCCAAGAATTAATTACCACTCGTGTCACTACTCCACTAGTCATTAATGATTACCTTTTGTTGTAGTTTACTTTGGCGCACAAATATTTTGCTGCGACAAGTCTAACTGTGATTTAACATTGAGCTGGAGTGGAGAGGGATTGGTTTCCCAAGTTCTCCACTTTTTCATATAGTACTGGATACTTGACGATGTCTGAGTTGTTATCCACAATATTCTTTTTCCAAATCATTCTACACTATTCTATTCCCTGATTTGCAGGTGTGCTGCAGGTTTGGGGTTCCTCACATATTTTCTTCTTCTAGTATTTAACTATTTTTCTTGATCTTCTGCAATTATGAGATTTGTGACCAATTTTAGTACACTTGTAACAGATCATATTGTTACAATATCTTCCAACATGTCCAATCATTGTGCATTTCCAACACTGAACAATTTTGCACAAAGACACCTCCTTTGTTTGCGCAATATTATTTTTCTCTTGATCAATTTCTTTGATATCTTTCTTTTTAATATCACCCTCGTAGCCTACACCAATTTTGTTAAATGGTGATCTCTGCTTGCTTAGAATCTCATTCAATACTTCTATGCTTTTGATGAACTTTTCATTTGTCCTATATTGATCTTGCAACCTTTCAACTTCCTTTTCTTTTTCTCGTAACTGAATCTTTTGTTCATCAAGCATTTTTTTATACTCATACGTCTTCTCTTTTACAGAGATGGTCTCCAACTATCTTACTTGAAGATGAGCCTTCAGAGACAAGACTTCTTTGAATTTTTCTTCTTTCTATTCTTTAGTATCTTCCAATTCTTTCCTCAGAAGCATAATCTCATTTGATAGCTTTTGATTCTCCGTGGTTGATTTCTTTAGTTTGCTTTCCAGAGTATCATTCCTCATTTTTTCAGTTTGACATGTTTCATCAATTTTCTGTAATTGACTAGTAAAGTATGTTTCCAATCCTTTTGATTCTTCTTCTTTCTTTTCCAGGGTTTGCATAATGTTAGTTGATACCCTTTTTACCTCTTCTATTGCTTTCCTTTGTGTGCGATGATATTCCTTGCTTCTACGACAAAGAGATTTTATAGGTCACCATTTTCTTGTAACCATGGTGCTTTGTTTTGAGCAGTCATTTCCTTTTTACCCATAACTGTGTAAGGATCTATCTTCCAAATGTTAAGCTATTATTGAAGACACCTGCTCTGATACCAATTGTTGGAATCTATTTAATACTGATAGGGGGGTGAATCAATATTAGTATAGTTATGAATAGTTTTTAACTTCTTAATTGATTAATCTGAACTTTAATTATGCATCCACCATAAATAAAACATTCAACATCACATGCGCACAATACACAGAACACACAGACTTTTACGTGGAAACCCAAACAGGAGAAAACCACAGAATGCTCTCTTATAATAAAATATTACTTTCAAGGAAGAACCAACTTCCTAAGTTCTCCAGCACCAACTGGAAGGACGCACTGACCTCCTGGTTTTACAGGAACTGACCTGAAGGAAGCACCAACTCCCTGATTTACCAGCTCCAACTGGAAGGAAGCTTCAACCCCCTGCTCCTTACACTGTCCTACCGCCCTAATATAAAAGAAGAAGATATTACTTGATTGTTCTTTTGATCCGTGCACTCTTCTGATAGTCTGTTGTTTGATTTGTGCACTTTTTGTATGTTGTAATCTTGTTGTCACTATATTGCATAAATCTCCTGAATTCACACTTAATCACATCACAACATTACAATTAACTTCGCACTTCAGAAACTGTGTGCTGCTTCATCACATTATGTAGTCTACACGCTGGTTCAATATGTCATTATGTTTCTATGCATCTCCAACTTCAATTGATATTGTACATCTTCTGATAAGATGTTGTTCTGACTTCGCGCAGGAATTGCGCACCTTTGGTGATATGTCCATTCAGTCTTAGTGCAATATCCTTTAGACAATCTTCGACTCTTTGTGCATGATTCAACCTTTCTGTTTAACGCACTTGTCTTAGATCATCCTCATCATAATGTGCATCCCTTACTGTGTTACAATTCTATTTTAGTGCACTAGATAAACTTCTTCACTTCGTGCATCACAAGATATACTTCAAATCTATCTTTGCGCATCTGTCTTGGATAATCTGTGACTGTCTGCGTGTTGTTTGCGATATTGTCATTCTGTTCTCACGCACTTGCGCATCTTCTATAGATATTCCTTTCTATCTTCGTGCAACTATCACAAATTAGCTACATCAGTCTGCGCACCATCAATTATTCCATTCCTCTACTTGTGCGCACTCGACTCTCTACTAGATCATCTTGTTCTGGTTTCACAAGCCCTTGATGCCCTGAGAATTAGAAGCTTGATAAATCTGTATCTTCCAGCTTTCCTTATTCACACATCCAAGCTTACTTCAATTCTTCAATTTGCTTCCCATTTATACTTGTCTTGCGCAGATTGTATGTCCACAATTTGGTTGTGGCTTTCCTTCACAGTTCATGCTTCCTTCACACTTCTACCACTTGTCATCTTTTGTGCCACTGAGGTGTCATCTCTTGTGGGTCTTGCGCATACTTGGTCCTTTGGCTAGTGGGACTTGTGTCCTTGCAGTTTGGTCTTGCGCCATTGATGTATCGTCGCTTGTGGGACTTGCGCACTTGATTTCTACAACCGCTACTTTCTTCTTGGTAATTTTGTGCACTTCAACAACTTGGGTTCTTCTTTTGATTGGTGTTTCTCGTGCACTTTTGGGACTTGCTTCCTTATTCAATCATTTCTTGTTCCAAGCTTGCTTGCAGACTCTCGAACCTTGTACAACCATATCTTTGGCCTATACCTTTGAAGTAGTATGACCAGATGGACTTGAGACCTACACCTATACCATATCTACACCTATACCATATCTCTTCAGACTGGATGCACTTCTAGATATTCTTCTTCATACTGGCATCCATATACTTCTTCAAACTATCTTTTATATACTCCTTTAAACTGGCACATAAATATACATCTTCAAGGTGGCTTTCATATATTTCTTCAAACTGGCACAGGAATACTAAATCCTCTTTGACATCAGTTTATATCAATGACAACCAAAGTTCAACATTATTAAGTTCAAACAATTAAAGAGAATATGTGATTAAAAAAATTGGGAAAGAGATTCATTGCTTTAAAAAGTTTCAACAAGGTCAAAGAGGATATGAGTTAATAAAAAACAAATTATCGAAGAAGATATGAGATTAAAAAAAAAATACAAAACGAGGAAAGGTTACACATTATATAAAATTATAAATTCTTATTAAAAATGACAGGTGAGGGAAATATAAGTCATGTTCTCATAATAAATTCTAATAATTCTTAAAAAATAACCTTAATTATAAATAAATTATATTTATGGATATAAGTTAGTTTCAAGAATATTCTGGATTATAAAACATTTAACATGAAAATTTTTAATGAAAAACAAAATTTTTAACCTTAATTATATTTATGGAAATAAGGTAGTTTCAAGAATATTTTGGATTACAAAACATTTAACATCAAAAAAATTCATGAAAAACAAAGGACATTTGAGAGGACAAAATAATTTTAAAGAAAATATGAACAAATTGATATTAACAATGAATTTAATAAAAGATTATATAGATTTAACCAAAATTAAATTCTTTTATTTTTAATTATAAAATATGAACAAGAAAATTTATAAAATTCTTAAGAGATAAAGAAATGTTTGGCAACAACAAAATGTTGATAGTATTCCTAAATCTTTCGAATATCTATCTCGGTTTTTAAAAATCTAAATAAAAAATCATTCCTCTTCAATAAAGGTTGAAAACCATCAATAGCTTATAAAAGAACAAGGTCAACTTATCATTAATGGGAGGGTCCAAACGTTAAAGAGGTTTATCCCTTAAGTGGTAAGGATCTTTAAAATGAAAGTCCTACAATGAAATGTAAGAGGGCTAATATAGGGCCTCCGCCTGTGACCAAAAATAGGTGCACTGCAGGGAGGCACGGTGGGTCGCCAAGGAATATTACGATGCCATACATTCCATGTCGGATAGATGAACAAAGTAGTGAACCGTTCATGTCGCTTTCATAAGAGTTGGGGTCCCTTGGGTCCATGATTTAGACATGAAAACCCAAGGGTCTTGGACATCCCCTTGATGAGAATTACCTTTAATGGATTGATTGGGCACATTTGAGTGCATTCATTGGTCATGCTTGCGATGGCTGCACTTTCAACAAGAAGACCTATGGCCAGACATGTGATGGATGCATATGATATGGGTGAACATCTGATGGGCACATAGATGTTGTGCACTTGCAAACGTGGATGGCTAATGGACGGAAGACAACAAAGAAAACAAAGTTAGAGGTAGGCAATTGGGTCCACCTTAGAATCAAGGGGCTTTGAAAGAGATTTGCAAGACTCATATATATAGGAATATGCTTAATTATGCTAAGGCAATTCATTCATGTAAGGAAGCAGTCAAGTACTAAATTTTTTGAGATTGTGCTAAGTTATGGGGTTTGTATAATAGGGAGAATGTGCACTAATTGAGTGAAAAATGAGAAATGAATAGGACTTACATGAGGCAGTCTTGCAGTTGCTTCAGTGGTTGCATTAACAATTAAGGGCAAGTGATGCCTTTTGTAATTACAGTCTCTAAAAATATCTACAAGCAATTAGCCTAGCTCCTATGTTGTACATTGTAACATACTTCATCTAATAAGTTTAAGGCATCTACCTTGGGTGTTGGTTGCACATGTGCCTTGTGTTCTATTTAGTTGCATGAATGTTTTTATATTTCCTACTATGCATTGTGTTGCCTAACTGTTATAATATTGGCTAGGTATAAGTATTCCTTAGATGTTTGAAAAGTCATGGTTGGACATGTGCTTATTACTGGATAACTTGGTTAAGTAAAACTAAAGTTGCACATCTAAAATTTTGTAATTTAAGGTGAAGTTATGGCCAGCCTTAGGTGAAGAGGCGTAGTCCAGTTGCAACAGGAACAAGTTGGTCAATCCCCTATGGACCGAGGCAAGGCAATGCCAAACAACCAGAGACAATGAAAATAATTTTTTTGAGCAAGACTTCTAGGTCCATGATAGCCAAGTTCTCTAATAAAAGAAAAAAAGAGTTAATAGAAAGTCCAAATATAGTCTTACATCATGAGATTAAATGTGGGAAGAGTTCATCGAGAAATTTTATCATTTTTTTTGGAAAACGCATAATTGATGTGCTAATAATTTTAAAGGTTTTTCAAAAGGGGTAGTTATATTTAGAGCCATTGAAATGGATAAATAAGAAAGTGAGCAATTTTGGTTCATTTCTTGTTTTAATGAATTTGGGAGTAATCTAAGGAGGAATATAACAAACCTGTATACCCTGACATGCTTTTATGTGTAGATTCATGGAAAAAAAGTTTGCTGGGAATCCTTTGTTAGACATCGACAATTTTTTTTGGAGGAACCTATTAACTTTTGGGTTGATCCAAAAGTGTTTATAGCATGTTAGGGGTGCACTTCATGTGATGTGGAGTGCATGGTGAAACCCTGGCCCCTTTTTGTATCTTATATTGTTTGGTTGGTTAACATTTGAAGGCTTATTATATGAGGATTCATGTCCTCAAGGTATGTGCTAAAGGAGGTACATTTTTTATGGAGTTAGTTATCTTATGTGGTAGTAGACATCTTCTACATGGAAGCATTTTGTAGAGGATGGGTGCTTGGGATAGGATGTTGTTGTATCTCATGGATGAGTGTTAACACGAGGAGGAAGGGCATTTGGCCTTAGAAGCATCAAAACCATGTGGCACACAAGTGGAGGTGTAGCTCTTGGTTTGAGGGAGTATTGCTTGAAGGGTGCTCCACTTAGGAGGTGGTTCCCAACCACTTAATAACATGTGGGCTCTGTTAGTAAAGGAGCACTACACTTGTCGACCTATTCTAGTTCCTCAAGAGTACGTTGTGTGAACCTAGTCTACTTTTCTATTATTGGAGTCCCTCATCTATCTTATATAGAGGGAAGGGAGTGTCTTTGTTATTACTAATTGTACTCCTCTTAGATATTTGTCATGTAATCTTATGTGAGTAAGACATAGGGTTTGAGGGATGAGACCCTAGAGAATACATGGAGTTTGTATAAGCAAGTCCTATAGGATTCTAAAATATATATATTGTTAAGTTAATTTTGACAAGGTTGGCTTGGTTAAGGGTGGGTAAATGATAGTTTACCATAGGTAGTTTATGAGCCTATGTTGTATAATGTTATGAACCTTATATATAGGATTGTAATACTCCATTATAAAAAGCCTCAAGTCATTAATGTTGGCAGGATTTGCCATGGTTTGGCTAGACTAGCTAAGGGATTAATGAAGATACCTTTGTAGTTGGTTTTCCTGGTAAAGGGTTTCTAGGGTAAAATACCTTGTTCATGCATTTGTTGTTTTGTGGTTATTTTCTCATTCGCTTTGTTTGGTTTTACATATGGTATCAAAGCATAAGATGGCCTAAACTCTTTAGTTAGAGTGGCCTAAAAATTTGATGGTTTGTGGATGGGTTGTGTTGGGACCAATTGGACTACAACAATCATGAAAATGATTCATGATGAAATGGAATGGTGCACATGTTGCAAAGCAATGAGTGGATTTAGTTGACCAATTTTAGCAAACCATATCACAAACCCTTGACGATTATCCCCAAATCATGAAGGTATCAAGATTTTACACATGAAACTCATCTCAAGTCCTAATAGGATACATGAGTGTGTCCTTGGCATAAAATAAATCATAGGTAGATATAATGCATATGTAAGGGCATTGATTGATAGATAGTGGAGAGATATGTTGACCATGCCAAATGGGTTGCACATTTTTTCACCACTTGATTGGAGAATAATTGATTGCCTAAGATGGTGTCTTACTTGAGGTGATTGAGTAAATAACTAGTGGAGTAGATCACATTCTTAGGGAGATCATTATGGAATGTCATGCAAAATCCATATTGATTGCAGCAGTGGAAGTTTGGTAGTTGAGGAGAATAAGTAAGTGATATGTTATTGGTGAATAGCCAACTATATGTGGATAAAAAAAGAATTTTATGTGGACGTGTATGTTTGTCTATGGGAGATGAGATCAATCTATTCATAGAGGCATATTGTGATTGTGCATGTTCATTGTTCAAAAATGAATATTATTGGTTGGTACCAAATTGGATTTCGGTGCATGTGTTCATTGATGTTACCTACAACTAGAAATTTCCTATATGGACAAAGAGCTAGAACTTGAACATTGAGAACCGAGAGCTCCATATGTCATCCAAGAGAGGGAAAGGACTTGCCTAAGGATCAATTATGATTTGTTCATAACCAAATTAGAGAGACATGTTAAGCAATGTTTGGTAGTGGAATTCTATCAGTGTTTGGTGCATGAGAAGCAATGCACAACATAATAGGTATAATATATCTATTGTTATGTACTTCATTGAGCTTGTTGAGTGTTAGTATATTTTTTAGTAGATTTTGTGGAATATGATGGTGGAAATAAGATATATTGTTTTACATGGAAATGGAAGCACTACCTAATATAAATCATGTAGCAAACTGGTTGCTAAAAGATTGTCCATTTATAGAAGGAGCTATGTGGTTTTAGGCACTGTTGTGAGGATTATGATGGTTCTATGACTTTCCCTTGTCGATTAGGGGTTGCAGGGGCAATCCCTATCTATTTATTTTTTTTGCAGCATCCACCTGGCGATTCTTCTTCCACTTGGCGACCCCATGTCAGAGATTGGTCAAAATGGAAGATCTGGAGGTCGATATCGTTGACTATTCGTTGGATTCATTAGAGGGTCAACATATTTTTTGTTCACAACTTTAATATATTTTCGATGGATCCATATAGGGTTTTTGCCGACAATTAGGTAGATAAGGAGCCTATATTTCCACCTGGAGGGTTTTTGTCCCTATTTGGAACCGATGAGTAGCCTGATAAAGTTTGGGTCTACTACCGGTGACAGTTTGGAGTGGGTTACGGTATTGTTAATGGCTCCCTCTTATGTTGTTTAGGCTCCAAAAGATGTAGACAAACCCTTAATTCCTATATTAAATGATACCTTCGATTTGGTGGGGGTTTCTTCTTCATTCTCAGGTTTAATTGCATATTATTCGACACCTGAGTTGGATCTGTCGAATCTTGCTCCTGATCTTGGAGACTTTCTGAAAACCCATGACTTAGAATTCTTGGAGGTTGGATGGTCATCCTTTGGACATTGTGGAGCTCAGGGTTCTATGTTAGGGAAGAATTCAGGAGGTGAGGTGTCTTCTTCGGGATCATAAGGGTTTATTGCTTCATTACTGTGTTTGGATGATCAGAGTGGGGAACCAATGGAATCCCTAGCAAAGAAAACTGGGGCAATTAGGAGTCTATGGGCCTTTGGATAAAAAAACAACCAGGGTTTGAGAAACAAGAGTGGTAAAAAGCGACATAAAAATAAGTGCATCAAATCAGTTGGGTCCCCTCTCCGAATGGTTTGTAGCGTTGATGTTTCAGTGCCTCAGTCGGTCAACATGGCGGAAACAACAATGGTAGGGAAATCTAGAGGAAGATACTTTAGTCTAGCTACCCTGGTAGAGTGGGGTAAGTGCAGCTGGTATAGCTTTCTAAACTATGTCGCAGAGACCAGGGTCTTGTCCAAATGATGTTTTGCGTTCAAATTTGAAAGAAAGGAGGATGCAGACCATATTTTGAATCAACACCAGAGCATCAACTCTACTCCTGTTATGTTCAAAAAATGGACACCGATGTTTGATTCTGACATAGAAAGAATGGATGTGGTTCTAGTTTGGGTAAAATTGCATGGAATTCTAATGGAGTTATAGAATTATGAAATCGTCAGGGAGTTTGGGAATGTGGTTGGGGTTGGGGACTTTATTGATGCAAAGATATCTTTTATGGAAACAAAGGTTATGTATGTCACTCGTATCTTGGTTTCATTAAATATTAGGGAAGGCCTTCGTGAAGAAATTGAACTAGTATAGGGGAAGGAGGTCCGTCAACAGGTGTTAGACTATGAAGGAATTCCTTTTTGATGTCGAAAGTGTCATGTCTATGGACACATTGCAAATCAATGCACCCTTCCTTTGATAACTCTTGGGGGAGGGTCATCAAGAAAATATTGGTTGCAGTGAGTCAGTGAGGGATATTGAAGGAGTGCTGCCAAATGCTAAACTTAGCAGTGATCTACGTTTTCCATGGTCTCGGATGAGGAAGAGGAAGAGAGACAAAATAATTGGCTAGACTAGTATGAACCTATTTCAACTTGTCAAAGCTCTCGACACATCTTGGTCGAAAGATCGGAAGATTCCCCAAGTAAGGAATCATCCCAAATTCCTTGTGTAAATTCTCTGTCAAATTCTCTAAATCAGTTGGGGAATGAATGGCTAAATAATGGATCAAATTCTAATGAAAAATATATGGACTTCACCTTCCCTTCCTTATCACCCAGGAATATTTCTTATGTTTATTGTCCGATTGCAACCCCTCCCATCATCCTTGTCCCCCCCCACCTTTCTAGAAGGTCCAGTTGCCTCTCTTTTTTTTTCTCAAATGAAATTCCTATCCAGTTTCATATTCGAACCAAGGAGGTTCCCGATCATTTGAAACTCTTACATAATCAAAGTGCTATGGGTAAAACCATGTCTTTATCCTTAAAAGGAAAAGGGAAAGGCAAACAATCACACTTTGCATTGGAACAAGAGCATGCTAGGATAGAACAAGCTACTGGTATATAGAAATCTATAATTGGGGTGCTTAGAGTGACGAAAGCCTCATAAGGGGTTACCAAATGATATTTCTATCCTTCAACTGCCGGCGTTTGGTGAGCCCATCCAAAAAATACGCCCTTAAAATGTTGATGATGAAACATAACCAGATATGGATTTGTTGCAAGAAACTTTAGGATGTGGAGATGCTATCATCAAATTGTTAGGTATCACTCTTCCAGATTACAATTTCATCGCCCAAGATGAAAAAGGTCACTCAGGGGGTTTGGCAATAGGGTGGAATCCCAGGTCGATCAAAATGTTGAAATATTTGGGTTTGATTCTGGTTTTGGGTTAGAAGTCTTTTTAGAAGAAACATGCATGTCCTTTTATGTATTAAATATCTATGGGCCTTATGCAGATCGTGTGAAGTACTGTGATGTGGATTTTAGGAAATATTTTGTCAAGGCTGATAACGTGATTTTGGGAGGAGAGTTAAACTTCAATTTGGGTGCGCATGATATTTGGGGCACCAGGGTGAGGACTAACCCATTGTCGAATTTTTTCCTTCAAAATATTTGTGAAGGTGGCCTCTTGGACATTGAGCCTGTAAAACTAAATCCCTCCTGGGAAAACAATAGAATAGGGGAGAATCGTATTGCTAAAAGACTAGATCGATTTTTGGTAGCGGAGCATATATTAAACCAAATATCGTGCTTTAGACAATGGATCAATGTTGGTGGGGAATCATATCATTTTTCCATTCTTTTGGAAATAATTGAGGGTACCAAAATACCACCAAGCCCCTTTAAATTCTACTCCATCACCTAAAAGATGAAGGTTTTAAAAATCTTATTCAAAACACTTGGGTTCCATTCTCTCCTGAGGATGAAGAGTAGGTTGCTCTTCATTTTACACAAAATTTAAAGAGAGTTAAAAAAGAAGTTCAAGAATGGGCAAAAACAAAGAAGATAAATGATGAAAAGGATTTGAATCAGATCGAAGATCTCCAAGCAATATATGATTCAGATGGAGGCGATTTTGAGACAGAACAATCCAAAGAACAACTAAGGATTTTAGAGAACAAAAATAAAAGATTACTAGAGGAACAAGAGGAAATCTATAGATTAAAAAGAAGAGCTATCTTGCTGGAAAGGGGTGATGAGAATACTAATTTTTTTCAAGCCTATGCAAGAGGAAGAAAGATGAAGAACATGATATGGGGACTAAAAGATCAAAATAATGAATAGATCACCTCTTTTGAAGGGTTGGCAAGGCTTGTAAAGACTCACTTTCATAATTTATTTAAGGTGAATGAAAGAGTCACTTTTGCAGAAGTGGTTCAAATGGCACAACTCTTTCTTCCTTTTGTGACTCTAGAGGACAATTTGGCATTGATGGAGGAGGTTTTTGAAGATGAGCTCAAAGAAGCTATTCATAGTTTCGAAAAAGACAAAAGTCCAGGACCAGATGGATGGAAAATTGATTTTTTCCTGGTTTTGTTTGATATCATTGGTCATGGTCTACTCAGACTTGTTGAAGAGTCTAGGACTACATGTTTTATGCATGATCCCATTAACTCAACATTCATTGCCCTCATTCACAAATCTGATAACCCTCAATCTATGGATTATTTTAGGCCAATATCACTATGCAACATATCTTACAAAGTGGTGGAAAAAAATATCACTAGAAGGATTAAAAATATCCTATCAATCTCTATTTTTCTTGAACCGTTTGGTTTACTAGAAGGCAATCATATACATGAAGCAATAGGAGTAGCTCGGGAAGGATTACACAACCTTAAAACTTGAAAGTTGAAGGGGATTGTTTTGAATATGGACATGATGAAAGCATATGATAGATTCATTCGACTTTACATTCGCCTTCTCTTGACCCATCTTGGTTTTGAATTAAATTTTATAAATTGGGTAATGAGTTACTTAACTACATTTTCCTTTGCAGATCTTATAAATGGTTCGGCATATCCTTTTTTCATGTTGAAAGAGGATTGTGATAAGGATTCCCTCTATCACCTTTGATTTTCCTTTTGGTAGCAGAAGGACTAAGCAGGGCTATCACTGAAGCCAAAAGAACTGGAACTTTCTATGTCATCCCGATCTTTGCCTCTCTAAGAATAACTCATTTACCTTTTGTGGATGATGTTCTTATTTTTTGTGATGGAACTATCGAGATGTAGAAAATATAAAGGAGATATTGGATCTATTTGGAAAGGCTACTGGGATGCAAATCAATGCCAGGAAATCAACTCTTTTAGCTATAAACCTAGGACATCGTGAAATTCGTAGATACAACTTCCTTTTTCCTTTTGAGCTAAAAACAATTGATGAAGGGTTAAAGTATTTTGGATTTATAATTAAACCAAATATATACAAAAGGGAGGATTGGCTATGTATCATTGCTAAATTGGAGAAAAGACAATTGCCAATAAAAGGTGAAGACATTTCTTGTCCGACTTTTTATGTTTTTTAATATTTTTGGGTCTTTTTCATATTATTAAAGCCTGAAAAAAGAATAAAAGAGTGCTTATAATACAAGTTCGAGGGAACGAGTGTCATGGGCAAGCAAACTAGTGCCATGCAGTGGAACATACCTATGATCAATGCAAGCAAACATGTGCAAGATAAGGATGCTCGGGGGGATGTTCCCTCGGGGTCAAAGGGTAATCAAGCTACAAATGATAAATGATAAGGCTCTTCTTGGATAGAACCGAGAAGTGCTAGGGAAAATTGAATTTTAACGATGAAGCGAGAGCCGACACTAGGCTCATAAAGGAAAGCATGTCAATGATATGCATTTACAACTTGACAGAATCATGAGTCCTTGTGGGTGATAACCAAAATATAAGATAAGGATAAACATGAGGCTTTAATGCAAAGTCATGGTGGGTCTACAAGAGACTCCCAGACCTAAGGAGGAACTGCAGCATGGGTACCAAACGACAAAACAGGTTCTAACTAGGGTAACCATGATCGGGAAGTCCATACCACTTAAATAATAACACTTCTAGAAGCAACTGGAAGGTTATGTGTCAATAAAAAGCGGGATAACACTTAAGGTTTATGAATCGTAGTCATAGGTCAATGCAAGAATGCATGTGGAATGAACTCCTAACCTATATGACGGGGATGAAATATACCCGCTAAATGCGCAAATCACGTTTAAAAAGGTTGAAATTGATAACCATCGGAAGAAACTATTTCAAAAAGTACCTTACACCATGAAAGTAGTCCATTAGACTCATAAAATAATAAAAGAAAGGGTCAAAACTATAGAAAGTGGGTAAAAAATTTCTACAAATAGTAAAAATTTGAAATTTTACCATACTATTTGAGTTTTTTACCAAACTAGTGCATTTGGAGCCATTTTCCCCTTTTTCTTCAATTCGTGATTACGAGAGATACAAGCGACAAAATCACGAGCCGTATGGACCAAGTAAGTGCTCTCATCATACTCTTAAATTTCATTGGTTTAATTTTAGATTTTAGTGGTATATTTTTGAGTTTTTAAGCACAAAAATTGAGTAAATCGATGTACGTGGGAAACAGATCATCAAGTTGCGTATACTAGGGTAGGTCCACGTGGGCAAAGCAAAGCCTTCCCGCGTACATGCGCAACTGTGATAATATTTGGTCGCGTACAATGCCGTGGGGTTTGTTTTTAAAGAAAACTAAGTCAAATTTATCCCTTCCTTTTGTAGGATGGTGATAAAGTGGAGAGAGAGGGAGCTTGATGATATTGATCATCAAGTGCAAGGGTATTTGGAGGCTCAACAAGAATTGCAAAGATGTGTCCTTTACAAATTTTGGAACATAGGAAGCTTAAGTGCTCAACCAATATTGCTTCAGATGCTTATAGACTATTTGGATCTAGAGACCGAGTCCTTCAACTTGGACGGGAAACCTCTAAATATTGAGGTTGAAGACATATACTTCATCACATGAGTATTCCGCCAAGGGGAGGTAGTGAATCTCCAAGATCATGGCATAGGAAGGGGCATGACTATATAGGACTACATTGCTACATACTATCTTCCTGGAACTCAAAATGTGGGAAGTCAAGTCCCCATCGAAGCCATCAAGAGCCTTAGCATGAATATCATCATCCTAGTGCTCAGTAGGATATCGGGTTCGGCTGCATTACACCAGGCTTAGAGACCCATGATTTTCTATGCATTGGAGTGTCTGACTGGTATACATCACTAAACCATGAAGCACCAACTTACTGAATGCAAACTTGGAAGGGACACAAATTTCGGGTTTGCAAGCATACTATGCAGTTTCTTCTTAGAGAGGGTTCCTGGACTCAGCCCAAGAGTTGAGGTCCCTCCCCATATCCTACGGGATCCATCCCAGGCTCGATGGACTGAGATCATGACGCGGTTGGGAGGTGGAAGGGTGCCCTCTCCATACACAAATGACTTCTTCCACTAGTGGTGGCAATAGGTGATCGCCATATATTACTATCCCTATGAGGGGATCAACTTCTGTGGTGACAGAGACATGTCGTTACCACCAAGGTCCACATTTTGTGATATTGGTAAGCACTTTTTAATTTTTCATTATTTATTTTTTTGGATTTTTGTCTTTAATGAAAGCAAAAATGTTTTTGGTGTAGTATCAAGTATTAACGTTAAATCGCTTCTCATAGACATAGGTCAAAGACGACCGTAGGGATATCCACAACAACGGTGCAGAGGCCAAGGAGAGGAGTTAGTTGGCGGGGAAGCTGATTTTACCTTATAGAATGTGCAGGGTAACCTATTACAGTTGACTCATAGAGTACCGATGGTGGAGATAGAGGACCTCCCAAAGGCCATGCAACGTGATGTAGCAGGAGTACCTCATCCACGGGTGTGAATTTTTTGGCCTCTAGCCAACGCCATAGTTTTATATCACGAGACACATCCTGCACGAGAGGCTTAGATGCCATGGTTATTCTATGTATCGACGATGTATATTTTGGGAGCTATGAGCTCAATTTTGTACTATGACACCACTTTTTGGACTTATTTATGATAATGAAAAACTTATGGTTCTTGGCTCTATTATTATTTTTGTGTAAATATGTGAATGAATGAATGTATGATTGCTTCCTTTGATTAATTATGAGACAAATGCCAATCTAGGATATAAATTGCATAAGCATCAACGACTTGGTTATAATGTCTTGGTATATGAATGTATGTGTTAAAATTAAAATGTTGTTCCAATAGTGTTACTTGTAGAAATATTCTTAGTAGTGTAGGATCTCTAACACGGTATTGTCCGTTCAATTGTGACACGAACTGTGAATCCAGGTGAACTTCTAAAGAGTGAATTCCATTAGAAATGGCATCACACAATAACTCAATAACAACAGTGTAATTGACCACATTGTTCGATGATGGTCCGGGACATACACCTCCTGAAGACACAAACTGATCCTCAGGTGAATAAATGATACAACCAGTAGAAGCCAAGTTCTGAGTATGATGAATAACACCATCCACAAATCCTAAGAACATTAAAGAATCCATTGACATCTTCCAACCAAGAGGAAGCGTGTAAGAGAACCCGAGATACCACAAGAAAAGCTACATTATGTGCAACCTATACAATAATGTACAGGGTACCAACCCAAGCTGGAAACTCAAGCATGGTACCGTTTGAGGTAGAGCCCATTTCTAGGCTCCTTCAGGACATTCCCTTTGTAGTCTTCCAAATCATATGCCCCTTTCTCTAGGACACGCCTAACTATGTAAGGACCATGCCACATTGGGTTGAACTTGCCTTCCCCCAGTGGTTCCTTAGATTTGTCATACAAGAGCACCAAGCCACCCTCAACATACTATCGGGGATGGATAGACCTATCATACTGGGCCTTAACACAATGCTTATTAAAATCAATGGCCATGAAGACATCTCGACACTGCTCATCAAGTTGTTCAAGGTGGATTAATCATTTCTCTAAATTCGTTGTGTCAGGAAGAAGCTCAATGGCTAGCTTCAACAAAGGTATCTCACATTCAACTAGAAGGACCGACTCCACGCCATGTACTAACTGAAAAGGTGAGAAACCGGTGGATGTATTAACCGCGGTTCAATACGCCCACAAAGCATGATATAACATAATGTGCCAATTAAACTTGCTTTGTATGACGATTTTCTGTAGAATGGACTTAAGGGACTTATTGACTACCTCGACCTGGACATTCACTTGGGGATAATAAGATGATGAATGATCTTGTTTAAACCCAAGTCTTAATGCTAATTCCTCCATCATTTTATTTTGGAAGTGATTTCCATGGTCAGTGACAATCTCCTTCGGGATACCAAACCGGGCGATAATTTGGTTGAACAAGAAGTGAACTGCAGTCACACCATCGGATTTGACAGTTGGCATGGCCTCAACCCACTTAGAAAAATAATATATGGCCACGATGATATGATGATTCCCCCTAGTCGAAGTTGGGTTGCAGTCCATGAAATCCACCCCCCACTTGGTGAAGGGACCGACGATGACGACTGGATGTAATGGGGCAGGGCGCGAGCGCATATTCCGAGAAAACACCTAGCAAGGGTGGCATCTCTTAACCATGTTAACACGATACTTAAAAATATATGGAAAAAATAACCATCTCGCATAATATTCTGGCTGTAGCAAGCCCTGATAAGTGACCACCACACGCCCCACTGTGGCAGTCATTAAGCACAACCTCCGCTTCTTTGTGAGTTAAACAATGACGCAGGATGGAATCCACCCCTCGGCGATACAAAGTGTCACCAATAATAAGGTATTTCTTAGCTTGATGGTGAATACGACGTCGTTTGTCTCTCGAGAGATGTGGAGGGAACTTCAGGGTCCGGAGATACACAATGATGTCTCCATACTAGGGGTCCGTTGAAGAGATGAGGAAAATATGCTCATCCACGAATGAGTCATCATGCATCGTGTCCTCATCAAGTTTATGGAAATTAGATATCAACTCCGCGAAGACCAAATACTTCTTATATTTTGCCGAGGCAAAATCAAGATCAAATTCTTGTAGAATGACAATCCAATTATTATACTTCCCCCTATCATACGTCATGTCAAGATGAATTGGAAGGGATTGATGTAAGACATCATAATGGTCTTCCGAAGTAAAATGCAATGACATAATCATTGAACTAGATGAACAGTTACAAGTGCCAATTTTTCCACATGAGTATACCCAAGTTCAGCGTCTACTAAATTTCGACCGAGATAGTAGATAACGTGCTCTTGGAGCTCATCATCTTCCTAAACCAGGACTATGCCAACCGTCTCTTGGGACACGATGATATAAAGCAAGAAGTCTATACTATAGTATGGACTATAGTTTGGAGGGCTCAATAGAGGCACCGATACCAAGGATTTCTTTAGAGCATCAAAGATCTGTTGGGCTCACTCATCCCAGATAAAAGGAACGTCCCTCTTCAATAGGCACATGAATCCATAGTAAGGTAGGAAAATTTCGCTACAAAACGACATAGAAAATTGGATTTCCCCTATAGA
This sequence comes from Larix kaempferi, assembly GCA_027924585.1. NCBI lineage: Eukaryota > Viridiplantae > Streptophyta > Pinopsida > Pinales > Pinaceae > Larix > Larix kaempferi. Next base: position 5,057,656 of record BSBM01000319.1, read on the forward strand.
ACTTAAATTTGAGTTATCATGTGCGGGGGAGGAAACTGAAGTATTCCCTCAACCTTTAAGGGGTCGACTCTAATACCCTATTTTGAAACGATGAATCCTAAAAGGTGGCCAGTTTGCACGCAAAAGATGCACTTATGAGGATTTAATAAGATTTTATAACAACAACATCTTCCAAATATGAGATGGAGGTGATTAGGATGATCCACTCTCTTGCGATAGTGAGCAGCAAGATCGTCAAGATAAGCCTCCACAATACATTTAAGGTCGTGAAAAGCAAAGGTCATTGCTTGCTGAAAGGTCACTCCGACGTTTTTAAGGCCAAAGGGAATTTTACGGTATGCGAAGGTACCCTAAGGACATATAAGTTTAGTCTTATGTTGATCCTCGGGTTTAATTTGGATCCGATTATATCCCGAGAAACTGTCCATAAAGCAAAAAATATCGCTTCTCGCACACTCATCCAAAATTTGATCAATAAATGGTGTGAGAAAGTTATCCTTAGGACATGCTTTATTCAGATCTCTAAAATTGGTGCACACACGGATGGTTCCTTGTTTCTTGTCTATGAGAATGAGATTGGATACCCATTCGGTTAAGGGAACCAGATAGATGAAAGCAGCTTTGAGTAACTTCTCTACCTCTGCCTTAATAGCAGGTTCCTTTCTAGGATTCATTGCCCGTAGGCGTTGCCTAACAGGTTTAGCGTGAGGGTAAGTTTTAATCTCACGTTCGATGATACTGGGGTTTATACTTGACATATCTTCATAAGAACAAGAAAAAACATCCCATAATTCTTTAAATAAATTGGTGTATATTTGAACTTCTTCGTGGGAGTAGTCTGCACTGATGTACACGTTCTCCACTTTTCCAGGAGTTCGAGAAATGTCTATCGGAATGGTAGGAGAGATGTTAGCCATGTTCCCTTCAATGTAAATGCCATGGGTATCCAAAGGGACCATGGGGTGACTTAATTTCTCGCTTAGAGCCAACCAAAACTCGTCTTGGTCAATCCTCTCAAGCTTAGGAAGGAAATGCGATCGATGGTGAAGGGCTTCCCAAGGCTTATCAAGACCATTCATGGCCTCGATAATGGCTTCATTCGAAGGTAAAGTATCATCAAGGAAATCATGTGAACAAGATGAGTTAACTTCCCAGGCTAACGTTAAAGCGAGATCCTCCTCCTCCATCCATGAAGAGGAAGGATTAGGGTCTGCAGTGATCTGTTGTATAGCCTGAAAAGAAACCTTAGCTACAGAGAGTGGCATAGCCATTCCGATGTGTGATTGTTCTTCATACGACGCAGATGTGGAAGGAAGAGTCCATGGATCACTAAACTATGAAGTATGGAATGACACTAGACTCACCGACGAGGGAACATCATTGGAAATGGAGTCGATAAACACAATTGGCATCGACAAGTTAAAAGTTCCCATGAGAGAGGAATACATCCTGACACCAATATTATCCGTTTCCTGCTGAGAATTTTCTATTTTAGGGACCGTAGATCCCAACAATGAAGTGGGATTGGAACTAGTAAGAAAAACTGGTCAACAATTACGCTCTTACCTTCATGAGGAAAGCATATCACTCAAAAAATAGATGAAATTACCGCTTTCATACCATAGATCCAATTTCGGTACAATAAAATATTGTAGTCAAGGGGTGCATCAACCACCTCGACCTCTATTGGCATGGACTTCCCACCCAAATGGACTTGAAGAGAAGGAATAATACCATGCGGTTTGAATGAACATCCATCAAATGCGGTCAACATGGTCATATATTTAGATAAATGGGGAGAACTTGCAAGGGCCTTCCAACAAGATAATGACATCACCGACATGGAAGCACCTTCTTTAACGACAATGCATTTAACGGTCATATCGAGACACTCCACATGGAATTGAAAAGCCACATGGTAAGGTAAGCGATGTTGCACATCAGTAGTGTCAAACTTGATGACACCAGGGCCACTACAACCCAAAGCAGATAACAAGGCATTCCTCTGTGAAGGACACGTCTGGAGTACCTCAAGAGATGACATAGCGCACAGGGTTTGGCCAGATCCTCTACGATGGAATAACTCTAGGCGACTTGGGCATTAGGATTGTGAGCCGAGCACTTAAGAAATCCTTTCAGAATACGTGGCACAAGATCAAGTTTATCAATCTACAAGGGACCTTCAGAGGAGGAGGCTTTTTCCCCATAGAGGGTTGTTGAGGATTATAATCATCGGAGCGTGTAGCAACGTTGACCTCCGACTGAACCATATTAACATATTCGTGACCACCATCATGAGTCAAAGGGTTTGAAGTTCCAACATACCCATTTCCGGTAGTATAAGAACCTAAAGTCATGTTTTGGTTATGAGGAAGGGGATTAGTCAACACAACTGGGCTTTGTGCAATGAGATTTGAGGCTTAATCCATCCGGGGACACAAGTGAGTGAGGTGGTATTGCGAGCAAATCATACAAGGGAATTTCACCTTACGCTTCTGCTTCTTGTCCCCACCAGCATTATTGTGATTCCTCTCATAACTTGCATTTCCCTTCTTATTATTTTTGTTCCCATCCTTACAGTTATTCTTCCCCTTTTTATTATTTCCTTTGGGTTGCTGGTTACCCTTCGCATTTGTCGACTGCACGGAGTGTACATCTGACGATTCGCTGGGAGAGGACAAAGCCATAGCTTGTCCTGATGTAGACTGGTTAAGAGAAAAATTCTGCATCTGGTTTGTCACCTAGTCTACAACCTTCGCACTTGCATAAGCTACGATGCCATCGGCATGAGCTCCAGGAGTTGGTTTGGAATCATGGCTAGATCGCAGTGCGTTAGGTATAATCTCATATAAAATCCCAGACTGAGCATATATCAAGTCTAACTACTGAGCTTTAAAGATAGCCTGCTCCTCATTCGTAGCTCCGGACATCAAAACATCCTTCTCGATATAACGTAAAAGTGGCTTAAGGAACCATTCCAAGAGAAACTTTGGTGGAATGTTGGCTTTAATCATCCTCTTTCATTGACACAACTCCTTAATGTGATTAGAAATATGGGTGGCTTTGTCTTGATGAAACGTCGAAAGGATTTTCATGCCTGTGTCATAATGAACTGAAAACTGGAAGTGGTCGAGAAAAACCAAGGCCAAATCATTAAAAGTTCGATACATGTCCCCGGGAAACTCGACGTACCATTTCGCGACTGCCCCTGTAAGGGTGCATTGAAATAGTCTTAAACGAAAGGAATCGTGATTCAGTGAATTCGATGATCACCAAAGGCGAAAATTAGTAACGTGATCAGTAGGATCCTCACCCTTCTTTCCTTCAAACTTTGGAATGTTGGAAGGAATCTCAGTGGGGACCGGAGGCCATGACAAGTCGTGACACACCAGATCATTTGCAAGTCTAGATAAGTTAGTTAGGTTCAAAGTGGCTAAAAATAGGATCCGTGGTTGCAAATCTTGAGACCAAGCTCTCGAGAAAGACTAACCTTGTGGATACATGCCCGTAGGCATAGGATTCGAGACCGTGGGCCACAGTGGATTCTGGTAAAGACCATGACCTTGACTAGTTGGATAGTATCCTCCTCCAAATTGATTCATATATGGATGAATTGGTATCTGCATAGAGGGAAACCCTTAGGAAGGAAAATTAATGTTCCCAAAATTTCCCATAGGATTGTACATGTTTCCCCCTGATGAAGGGGGAGGCATATGTCCACTCGACGGAGGACTTCCACCTGAATGGTGACCTATATTAAATGATATATTCCCACCCAAGGGGATAGACGAACCAAGAGGTGGATGTGCCATAAGGAAGGCATTATTCGGGAATGGTGTAGTAGAGGATAAGTAGATGGATGGAATATACGAAGTGGAACTACCACCTACATGCCCACTTCCACCCATAAAATGATTGAAACTAGTATTGGGGGCTTATGAAGGGGGAGGCCATCCCCCAACAGAAGGATAACAAGGAGGGATATGACCACCTCCGAACCGATATACAGTGAAGGGGGTTGATATGCCCTCAAACCCAACACCAGAGGTGCTACTAGACACTAGTATGGAAGATGGGAGACTGGATGAAGGATTGGGCATTCCAAATGTAAACAGATTAGTGGTTTTCGGAATTGATGAAGCATCATCACACGATGATCCCAAGGATAAATCAGATATATGATCAGAGGACCAAACATTCTCATAAGGATTCGTACTGATGGGCTGGGATGAACCCGTCGCGTGATAACCAATGAACATAGGAGTCCCAGGGATCCATGAGATAGAAGAAAAAGGAGTCCCATGGAATTCTCCACCCCCTAAGGATGATGGAGTCGAAGGGTTGCATGAAGTATTGGATGTAGAGATCATAGTGAGAATTCTTTGAAGTTCGCAGTGTGACAAATAAGGACCACCAACGGTCTCTCTACACCTCTTGTGGAGAGGCTGCAGAGGATCACTGGGTGGTAAACCCGCTAAGCGACGAGAACGACGGATAGCCGGAACGCGATCAGTGATGAATCCAAAGAGTCATAAAAACCAAAATCGATCCCTAGGGCCAACTAATTGACAACGAGCATACTCCTATAGAATTTAGGCCAAGATGCTCGCAAACATTGAGGGTGTCTAAAGGGCCTCCCTGTTGATGTATATGTAACTTCGGAATGTATTTCATCTGTGTATTTTATATATATTTATTGTACCCTTATAAGAGATGTGTCATTCCTCTATAAGGAAGTGTCGTCATGTGGATTGACAAGTGTCGCAAGTGTGTGTACTTGCTGATGGGTTATTAGACCACCATGTGTGGGGTCGGCCCTGAAATATATATTATAATGTGGATGTACCTAGCTAGACAAGTTGGCCCCATAAGGTCACTGGGAAAACATATTAGTATAAATAGAGATCAGGTGATCTCTATTTAGATCACTCATAAAAGTAACTCACTCTCACTCAGAAAGTGGCGCACTAGTGAGGAGGAGGATCATTTGCTACTAGGAGACTATCTTAGTGTATTTTGGTTGTACTTTGGTTGAGCCATTGCTCTCTCTATCTCTGAGGAAGTTGTGGGGTTTTTCACCTTAGGGTTTTCCCCACGGAAACTCTGTGTCTCTTGTCTCTCATGCTTTTGATTCTTGTGATGCTTGTCATGCTTATTGTGATTGTCATGCATTGATATACTGTATATGTTATTCTCTCAGCAAAGATCCTAGAGTATTGTGAATTAATGCTCAAAATTTAACATGGTATCAGAGCTAACCTAAGAAGAAGACATTTTGCATTGATGAAAACTTGAGTTTCTTGTTTATTGGGTTTCTCTCCACAGATTTTGGAAAAGAAGTATAGTAGATTGACTCTACTCATCAAGGCGCATCTATCTGTCCAATTAGAATTCCATTCCGAGCATTTTCAGATTTGGCCCTAAAAATTAGGGTTTCCACAAAAATAGGAATTTCTGAAATATGAAGACATAGCTGGAAGCGCCTTGCAAAAATCGAAGTTTAGAGCTTTGGATCGAGATTTTTGGTTGGGTAGATCTCCGGGAAACTCAAACCCTAATTCAGGGCTCTCCCTAGTGAACCCGGGAGGACAAAAAGGCAAATCTGAAGGGTAAAACTCTGCTGATCTCAAATTCTGAATACACGAGGCTGATCCGCTCATCAAGGTGCATCTTTCTATCCTTTTAGAAAATTGAAATTCACATTTTGAATTTTTAGGGTTTTTTTCGACAAACCCTAATCCGGGACCAGATCCAGTTTTCAGCATTTCAAGTGGTAAGATCTAAATCTTTTCTATTTCCATTTGAAGCACTCTTTAAGATGTCTCACCAAACCAAGCTTGAGGATAATCTTGAAGGAGCTGATAACTTCCGAGCTTGGAAGTATAGGATTGGGTTAATCCTGGAAGAAAATGAGTTGGACTCATATGTGAAAGAAGACATCCTTATCCCAGAGGATGAAGAGGCCAAGGTATTGCATAAGAAGAACTTGGCCAAGGCAAAGAGAATCATTGCTGATTCCATTAAATACCATCTCATACCCCATGTGTCCTCTCTAAAGACACCCAAGGAGATGTTTGACTCTTTGACCAAGCTATTTGAAGGGAAGAACATAAATCGGAAGATGACCCTGCATAACCAATTGAAAGGAGTAAAGTTTCAGAAGGGAGAAACCATTCAATCTTATTTTTCAAGGGTCTCCCAGATCAAGGAACAACTAGAAGCAGTGGATGAAATGGTGGAGAATGGTGAAGTGGTGATGACCACTCTAAATGGCCTACCCAGGTCATGGGATTCCTTCATTCAAGGAATTTGTGCAAGGAAGAAGTTGATCTCCTTCAACAGATTGCGGGAAGAATGCTCTCAAGAAGAAGCTAGGCTTGTGGCCCGAGAAGAAAATATGGGAAATGAAGATCAAGCTCTCATAGCACATGCCAGGAAAGGCAAGTCCAAGAAGGAATCATCTCATAACAGAAGATCCTCACACCACCATTATCATAACGATAAGAAAGATCTCAGATGCTTCAATTGCAATGAGAAGGGACACTTTGCTTCAGATTGTCCCAAGAAGAAGAAAGACAACAACAACAACTTCAATAAGAAGAAGAAGAATAACAAAAGAAGATATCATGCTCATGCTGCCGAAGATGATGAACCCCCAAAGAAGAAGGCTAGGGCAGAAAGTAATAGTGATGATGACTCATCAAGTGAAGAAGAATATGTTCTAATTTCTGCTCTCACAGGTACTATCTCCCATGGTTGTAATGATTGGTTGATTGACAGTGGAGCTTCCAAACACATGACTGGGTTTAAGGAATCTTTTGTGAATCTATCCGAACATGAATCACCCCATAAGGTGAAACTTGGGGATGATTATCAATACCCAATCAAAGGAAGTGGTGAAGCCTCCTACAACCTAGATTCTGGAAAATCTTTGAAGATGAAAGAAGTCCTTTATGTACCTGGGCTCAAGAAGAACTTACTCTCCATCTCTGCATTGGATGCAAAAGGTATGAGGGTTGCATTTGTGGATGGCCAAGTCCTAATGTGGCCAAAGGGAAAGAACATAGATGATGCAGTAATGATTGGAGAGTAAGAGGGAGGCTTGTATAAATTGAAGGGACAACCTGAACATGCCATGGTACATGAATCCATGGAGCCAAGTGAACTTTGGCATAGAAGACTTGCTCATATGCACTATAGAGCACTTCCAATTGCAAGCAAGGCTGTAGAGGGTCTTCCTGAAATCAAGACCAAACATGAAGGTGTTTGCAAAGGATGTGCAAAAGGTAAGAACATTAAGAAGGCTTTCCTAAGCAGTGAAAGCAAGGCAAAAGACATCCTGGAAATCATCCACTAAGATGTATGTGGTCCTATGTCATCCAGTTCTCTGAGTGGATATGTTTACTATGTCTCATTTATTGATGACTTCTCCAGGAAGACTTGGGTATACTTCTTGAAGAACAAAGATGAGGTGTTTGATAAGTTCAAGGAATTCAAAACCTTGATGGAGAATCATACTGACAAGAAGATCAAAACATTCAGATCTGACAATGGTGGAGAATTCACCTCAGGTGATTTCAAGAAACTTTGTAGTGATTCAGGTATTAAGAGGGAGTTGACTGCTCCTTATAATCCTCAACAAAATGGAGTTGCAGAAAGGAAGAAAAGAACTATCATGGAAGCAGCAAGGGCAATGCTGCATGACCAGGATCTACCTATGCATCTATGGGTAGAAGCAACTAGAACAACTGTATATGTGCAGAACATAACACCCCACAAGATATTGGACAACAAGACACGAGAAGAGGTCTTTTCTGGTAAGAAACCTGAAGTCAGCCATCTCAGAATATTTGGTTGTCCAGTATACACTCATGTCCCAAAGGAAAAGAGGACTAAACTAGATCCTTTAGGAAAGAAGGGTATCTTTGTGGTGTCAGTGAAAGCTCGAAGGCTTACAGAATATACTTTCCAGGGTTCATGAAGAATGATGTTTGGGATGTTGTCCCAAGACCTAAAGAGAAGTCTGTTGTGACTTGCAAATGGATTTACAAAATCAAGCATGCTGCAGATGGCAGTGTAGAGAAATACAAGGCAAGATTCGTAGCTCGTGGCTTCTCTCAGAAAGAGGGAATAGATTATGAAGAAAATTTTGCACCTGTAGCCAGGTATACTTCCATCAGAATAGTACTTGCCCTGGCTGTAGCTATGAAATGGAAAATGCACCAGATGGATGTCAAGACTGCTTTCTTGAATGGTGTAGTTGAAGAGGAAGTATATGTAGAGCAGCCACTCAGTTTTGAAATACATGACAGGGAGTCATATGTGTGCAGATTGAAGAAAGCCTTGTATGGCTTGAAACAAGCTCCCAGAACTTGGTATGGTAGGATGGACAGTTTCCTATCTAGTTTGGGCTTTACCAAGAGTAAAGCAGATTCCAACCTTTATTACAAGGTTGAGGAAGGGAATCCTATGATTCTACTCCTGTATGTGGATGACTTATTTGTAACAGGAGATGACATATTGATTGCAGATACGAAGAGGAAGCTTGCTACTGAGTTTGATATGAAAGATTTGGGAATGATGCATTATTTACTAGGTATGGAGGTGTGGCAGAGTGTAGGTGGGATTTTCCTTGGTCAAGGGAAATACACAGTAGATATCCTGAAGAGATTCAGGATGATGGATTGCAAGGCCATGGCCACACCTATGGCATTGAATCTGAAGCTTCTATGTGATGCTTCATTTGAGCCGGTTGATGTCTCTATGTATTGTCAGATGATTGGGTCCTTGATGTACTTGACGAACACGAGACCAGATATTTGCTTTGCAGTGAACACATTGAGTCAGTTCCTGACAGATCCAAGGAGTGTTCATCTGGTTGCTGTAAAGCATGTTCTGAGGTACCTGAAGGGTACAGTGGATTATGGGATCAAGTATGAGGCGAATCAAAAGTTTAACCTGCAGGGTTATGTTGATTCAGATTGGGCTGACAGTGCTGCAGATAGGAAGAGCACATCTGGGTGCTGCTTCAGTATGGGATCAGGTGTTATCTCTTGATTTAGCAGGAAGCAGTCCTGCGTAGCACTGAGTACAACTGAGGCAGAGTATGTTGCAGCCTGTTCAGCTAGTTGTGAGGCAGTATGGCTACGGAAGCTACTGTCTGAGTTATTTGATCTCCCATTGGATGCTACTGGTATCTTCTGTGATAACCAGAGTTGTGTGAAGCTGTCTGAGAACCCAGTGTTTCATGACAGGTCGAAACACATAGAGATCAAATAACACTATATCAGGGATATGGTGCAGAGAGGAGCTGTGAAGCTCCTGTATGTTGCGACGGACGAGCAGATTGCAGATGTGCTGACGAAGCCACTAGCCAGGGTGAAGTTCGAGTACTTCAGAGAGAGGCTTGGCGTTCTTCAGATCGAGGACACTTCGAGGAAGAAGTGATGGACACATTTGCTGAAGCCATTCCAAGCATGTTGGAAGGAGGATCCTTCACATGGTTGTGGATGTAAGCGCTGGATGACGAGCATCAGGATGATGTTCTGGTTTCTGCTTGGATATGATCAGTTGGATCATTTTTATATGTATGTACGCATCATGTTGGATGCTGGATATGATCAGTTGGATCATTTTTATGTATGTATGTATGCATCATGTCGGATGCTGGATATGATCGGTTGGATCATGTGTATGTATTTTGTATAAGCATCATGTTGGATGCTTGGACCATGTATCTGTATATGTATCAGGTGGATACATTGTATGATCAGGTGGATCATGTATGGTGATATGTATCATGTATTTGTATTTGTATCAAGTGGATACACTGTATGATCAGGTGGATCATGTATGATGATATGTATTAGGTAGATACTTGGTATGCATCAGGTAGATGCATTGTATGATCAGGATGATCATGGATGACGAGCTTCAGGATCTTGCTCTAGATGACATGCAGCAGGATGTTGCAGTGATGATGATCAGGATGATCATGTGTACATCAGGATGATGTATGGTGAGTATCAAGTTGATACTCTGTGGCTGTGGAACAGATTGTGCAGATAAGCATGTAATTTGTGCCCACAGAAATTTGCAGATAGTCTTTAGAGGTTTTGCCTACGACATGTAATTTGTACCCTGGGATATCTGGCAAATGCTCTTTCGAGGTTTTGCTTGGGAGGACATATAATTTGTGCCCTGGGATATCTGCAGATAGTCTTTCGAGGTTTTGTCCTATGGCATGTAATTTGTGCCCTGGGATATTTGGCAGATGCTCTTTCGAGGTTTTGTCCTATGGCATGTAATTTGTGCCCTGGGAGATCTGATAGGTTGAGCCGTGTGCTCGTAATCAGTCCTGGGATGCTCTTTTGAGGTTTTGCCATGACCACATGTAATTTGTGCCCTGGGAGATCCGATAGGTTGAGCCTTGTGCTCGTAATCAGTCCTGGGATGCTCTTTCGAGGTTTTGTGGTGACCACATGTAATTTGTGCCCTGGGAGATCCGATAGGTTGAGCCTTGTGCTCGTAATCAATCCTAGGATTCTCTTTCGAGGTTTTGTGGTGGGGTCACATGTAATAAGTCCTGGAGATCTGGACAGGATGAAAAAGGCCTCAGATGCTCTTTAGGGTTCTTGCTAGTCAAGAGACTCTTTTAAGGTTTTGTGATGCACGTAATAAGTCCTGAGATTTCCACAGTATGGCCAGTGATGATGAAGACCTGCAGGTGGTGGGCCTACATCCAGTATGAAAAAGGACTAGCTCTGTAGAACTTCCTACGATGAGTAGAGTCAGAGATTGGTTGAGATAGCAACAGCAGTGACGATGATGATGACGATGCATCGATGACGATGATCCCGAGAAGAAGACTTGTCTAGCAGATATGTGTCGAGAAATACCTTCCTAGTTAAGAGGGAGTGTTGATGTATATGTAACTTCGGAATGTATTTCATCTGTTTATTTTATATATATTTATTGTACCCTTATAAGATATGTGTCATTCCTCTATAAGGAAGTGTTGTCATGTGGATTGACAAGTGTCGCAAGTGTGTGTACTTGCCGATGGGTTATTAGACCACCATGTGTGGGGTCGGCCCTGAAATATATATTATAATGTGGATGTACCTAGCTAGACAAGTCGGCCCCATAAGGTCACTGGGAAAACAAATTAGTATAAATAGAGATCAGGTGATCTCTATTTAGATCACTCAGAAAAGTAACTCACTCTCACTCAGAAAGTGGCGCACTAGTGAGGAAGAGGATCATCTGCTACTAGGAGACTATCTTAGTGTATTTTGGTTGTACTTTGGTTGAGCCATTTCTCTCTCTATCTCTGAGGAAGTTGTGGGGTTTTTCACCTTAGGGTTTTCCCCACGGAAACTCTGTCTCTCTTGTCTCTCATGCTTTTGATTCTTGTGATGCTTGTCATGCTTATTGTGATTGTCATGCATTGATATACTGTCTATGTTATTCTCTCAGCAAAGATCCTAGATTATTGTGAATTAATGCTCAAAATTTAACACTCCCAACACTATAGAAGGTGTGCCTCGCCAAGGAGGGGCCTGAGACTCCCAAAATACAATCGGCGGTAACAGAGCCAGTTATAAGGGCCCTTAACTTCAATGCATAAAGCAATGTGTTGTCTGACAAATATATGGCTTATGACACTCACAGAATAACCCCTACAAGTACCCTATACGGTACCTAGGAAAGGAAACTATGGTCACCACGTATAATCGAATGCTCAGGCGAATAGTTGCAGGTTGGATCCACCATATCGGCAGGGTAACAAATCCCGAAGCTCAAGAAGAAAGGTACTCCAAGAACCCCCAGATACGAAGAAACCCGAGATATATCTCCAACACTAGGAAGGTCGTGGAGGGCTATCTCCTCAATCGATTTTCACGTAACCTCGTGCTTAACTTGTGTGTAAGACAAGCCTCCTGAGAACACCAATTATACAATGGGTTTCAATACTCCCCGGTGAGACACATAATGTTTAGTTTCATAGTTTGGATAAGTTTACTCACACAATCATATTCCAAGACTCTAAAACCTATACTTGTTGGTGCACCCTATAAAATAAAAAAATTTCTAATAAATTTTAAGTTAAGCGTTAATTTTAATTAGCTATGCCCAATCAAAGGGATATGGTCGTGAAACTAATGATGTTATGACTAGGCAAAAATAAAGAAGAATACATATAAACAATGCTAAGTGCTAGACTTGTTTTTCAAAAGAAATCTGTATGCCACTAAATGAAATGCAACTACGATCTCTTTCAATTTTGAATGACAATGCAATATTTCCTAAATTGCCAAGACTAATGCAACTGCAAATAGAAATGCAAGTGCTTAATTCAAATGCAAAATGCAAAATGCAAATATTTTTGTATTTTTGGAATATATGAATGAAAATGCAATCTTGAACCATGAACTTCTTAGGTTATGCAACAAGTATAATGAGACTAACCAAGCAAGACACCGAGAAGAATGACTCAAGAAAGCCAAAAATTTATAAATGAGAAAAAATGACAAAAACTAACTTAAAAAAAGAGAGCTTCCAGTCACTATAAAGGAAACAAACTGGTTGCATAGAGGACCAAGAAGACTCAACAACACCCATAATTCACCCAACAATCATCAAACTCAAGATATAGGCTCAAAAGTGTTGTGTACACGGCTGTTGAACAAATAACATCGTATGTACACGACCAGAACAAAGGCAGAACGCATATATCTGCAGGCAAGACTCAGCCAACCTGCATGGGTGGAAAAAAATACTTAAAAAAACAAGAATGAAGCCAAATTTCTCAAGATAAAAGCAATGTGCATACTGCCAAACTACCAATGATACAAAAACTAAAAAAAACAGAGAGCAATAAAAAGAAAAATTGCCCAAAAGAACCCCAAACGGAGAATCCCCAGTGGAGTCACCAATTCTGTTATGGAGAAAACTTCCTATGGCTTGGGGTGAACCACAATAGACAGATTGAACCAAAAAACCAAATCAATTCCCAAGTAGGCTAGATAAATGTAAAATGCCAACAACACAAGAGAAAACTCTTACCTCAACCGGATGTTCGAAGAAGACCACCATTGAGCTCGAAATCCAATGTTCCTTACCTACAACTTGTCCTCAACGACAAATATATACGAGCATATGGAATATAAACATAAAATGTTGGCATAAAAACTAGCATAATCCATTAACATGTTTAACAAATATACCCAAGGAAGACAACATTAACATTTGCAAAATGTATTGGACGAGACAAGAGTGTTTCTATTAATAAAATGCATAGAAGTACATAGTGACAACCTTCTATAGGAAACTCGTCGGAACCGAGAACTAAATTCCTCCACCTGGGCCTCCACCACTTCAATCGTCCATGCAAAGGAAAGCTCACAAGTTCAAGGAGTAATTGGGTTCCTCCTTCACAAGATATGGAAGAGCTTAGGAGATGAACATCAAAAGGTTCATATAACAAGGATAAAGGGATGTAGACTCAAGGCAATGACAATGATGAAAAAATTCTCCAGAGTTTTTTTACTCTCTAGTTTCTCCTCTTCTCATGCTCCACAATGGTTGAATATATAATCATCAAAGGAGGTGGAGGGTCGAATCAGAGTGTTTCCAGCATATGGAAGGCCAAGGATCAATATGGTTGTTACTTGGGATGGAAAACTACAAATATTTTTTGTTTTGAGCATGAAACCCGATGTACGTGAGTTGTTATGGAGAAGCCTACATATACACATGTTGTAAAGGAGTTAGGGCGCATACATCGACAAAAATGTGCTTTTTAGGGGTTTCTCAGAGAAAGAGGGATGATACGAGTCTACAACGGGACATAGAAAGGCCATCAAGGCATGTTGCATAAGGTGTGACAAATCATGCTATAACAGAGAGTCAATATTGTGATGTGCTTAATGCATGACTAGTCTAGCAAAGTCTATCTTGATTTTTTTTTTGTAAACAATAGAAATCTTAGTGTGATCACTAGTAGAAAAATGGGTGATAAATGACCAGGCAACCAAAAACGTTGGTCACCATGCGAAATAAATGACTAAACCGCCAAAATATTTGGTCACCACAATATTTTTAAGTGAAATATGACCAAATTTGAGAAATTCTATGTGATTACAACTAAAAATGACTACAATAAATGACTATTTTAGTCATGGGATAAAAAATATGACTAGATAGTTTAAGTTAATAATTATATAAGATGTCTTAACTATCAAATACTTAATTATACGTTACACACAAATTAAGAGTGTATATATATAATATAATATATGATTTTATAATTATATATAACATGTTTCTATACGTCTCTAGATATGTCAATATTGTAATTGACGTAATTAGTTTGCAATGACTAATTAGTTTGCATTAATGATCAGAAATGGAAGAATGCTCCATGATATTTAGCCTGCTCCATTTACTTGGAATTATAATGTTGATGCTCAACATCGACATGATTCCGAAGTGTTGAAAAATGACACCAGAGGTGAACATACTTAATTTTTTTGCAAGATCATTCCATCTATACCGGCACATCCATTTCGATGTGCTTATCATGTCCATATCTTATTTCACCATTTTTCCTTTTGTATTCTCCCTTCGACAGATCTTCCAAGTTGCATCATGCGTGTCATCATAGTGTGTTTGAGTTGAGTCTTGCATATTTGTTGTGTTTCCCTCTGGGCATCGTCATGTCATGAAGTTGGTGTCATTGTGTTTAGATCATCGTAGTGGTCACGTTTATATTTTGTTTGAACAAAACCATCGATGTTTGGCCCTCTCAGTAGTCTATTAAAGTTTTGGCAAGTTCATGTATTTTACACCATGTTAGCTAAAAATTGTCAATTTAACAACCTCCATTAATTCTCCATATGCATCCATTCATCACAGTTCTCCTCGCACTTGATTTCGGAAAGTTCTAAAGTGCCCCCCGGGTCCCTCCCCTACAAAGAATCGTCAATATCGTTCATTTTGAAAAGAAAAAACAATTCCTCCCTTTTTGTAAAAATCTTTTCGTTCCCATCTTCTTATAAAAATAATAATTATACAATACTTGTGCTTCTTAATATATATCAGTAAACAATAGCAAATTAGCAAAAGTGAAGGCTTTATGATATCGCGCTTAATATATATCTGTAAACAATAGGAAATTAGTGAAAGTGAAGGCTCTATGATATAATAATTTTTATGCCATCGCAATCCCCTTCCCTTTCTCATTTAAAAAAAAGAAATTATAAAAAACCCCTCCTTTCCCTATATTCCCGATTAACATTCTCTTTTTCACCCATATTAAAAAAGGAAAAATCCTTTTAAATGCCCGTTCAATTTATTATTAAAAAAATAAAAAATGAAAGGGCTTTTCCCCTTTCCTTTCTTGATCGCTTTTATCCTTTTGATCACCTCCCATTTCTAATTATTATCGATTTATTTTTCAATAATAATTCAAAATGAAAAGCATTTTTGGATAATATTCAATATGGACAAATATGTTTGTCCCTAACACTTACCATTGTAAACCATGAAATATATAAATTGTAACCCATTATGTAATATTAATTTAATACACACACACACACACATATATATTATAGTAACTATTAGTATACTATATACTATGTAAAATTAATATAATATGATTAATATACTATTTAATATATAAGATTGATATAATATAATTAATATATGATATCTGGGGCCGTATTACACCATAGAATCGCTACCATATTTTGGGCGTTCAACCAAATTTTGGGAGCTAACCATTCTAGCGATTTAAAGATCCATTTTGCTTGAGATCCGCGACAATCTAAGAGATCTGCCATTTGGAGATCGCGCAAATGATCTATCAAGCGGGAAATCCAAGAGATCTGCAATTTGGAGATCTAATAGAGATATAGAATCCAAGAGATCTGCAATTTGGAGATCTAATAGAGATATAGGGTTTTATCAAGCCAAGAGAATAGTTTATCAAAGAGATATGCGTCAGCTACCACTGGGGTTAAATGTACACAGGTATTCATATCTTATCCCTTATCTCCTTCCTTTGATACTCTACACTTGAGATTGACATTCTTACTAGAGTACCCCCGACTCACGCAAGATTAAAGGGCTTCACATAACGATTTGTAGTAGATGTTATTCATCGATACCCTCAAAGTTTCTCACCAGTACAACCGCCAATCTCGAAACTTCTCACCGGTACAACCACCAATCCCGAAACTTCTCACCGGTACAACCACCAATCCATATGAACACTCAAGGTGTGAGGGGATTCGACGGAGAACATTACCCTTCCTCGGCTTCCTCAGGTACTGACACTGGATTTTTGTTTGATGTCTTTCTCGTGGATTGATATTTAGGTCTCCGACAGCTCATATGTGTGGAAGCTGGCAGTAACCGTGTTGAAGAAATTGTCTCTTTGATTGATATATATATATATATTTTTTTTTTTTTTTTTTTTTTTTTTTTTTTTATTTTATTTTATTTTTTTTCTTTTTTTCTGGGCTAGTTTCATATATTATTCTTTGAATCGGGATGGTCAACATGTAATTTCATTTTTTCCTGTCACAAGTGCTTGACAAGCTTATGTTGGCATGTTACATTGTGATTCCCTGGTTTGTGAACCAAGTTCTTGTCTGCCTGTATTTTAACTTCTCTGCCTGAGAAGGCCAAGCTGCTATTTTGATTGATGTCATATTTAGTTTCCTATTGTATCATCCTAAATGAATCAGATTCCAGTCTCTTGAAGGGTAGTGCAGAAAGGCTTTGCAAATATTGGCCGATTAGAGAAAATTTGGGGTCTAAAATCGGCCTTATAAAAAAATGTGACATGGACAAGTGTGCGATGAGTAAGATTTCTCAAACCAATAGAATTTAAGTATTTTGGTCAACCATTATGGTTTAGTTGGATCTATAAAAGTCAAAGATGTTTATGTGTCATAATTTATAAACCTCACACTGGTTAAGATTTTGAAAAATCCATCTCAAAATATGATAAATATACTTGAAATAATAAATATAGATTATTTTATATTATCACTACTTCTAAGTTCTTTAAAATATAAATCTCACAATAATTAAGATGATAGTGGAGTAATTATGAAATAATAAAAACATTTATATAATTAATCCCTCATAAATAAAAATAAATAATATTTAAAAAATATCATAGTACCGTTGGAAAGATCTCGACGAGACCTTTCCAATGGTACTAAGAGTGTCAAATTCGAGTTCATGGGAGAAAGTTATCTAAAAAATTGTGAAATATTATTTTATCTCTCTCCCATTTTTTAATTTATGATCTTTTTTAAATATAATTTATTATTATTTATGAGAGATTAATTATATAAATGTTTTTATTATTTCATAATTACTCCACTATTATCTTAATTAATATGAGATTTATATTTTAAAGAACTTAGAAGTAGTGATAACATAAATCTCATAAATTTAGATGGTAGTGGAGTGATTTTGAAATTACAAGAGCGTCAAATTCCAAGTTCATGGGAGAAAGTTATCTAAAAAATAGTGAAATATTATTTTATCTCTCCTATTTTTTAATTTATGAAACATTTTTAAATATCGTTTATTTTTATTTATGAGAGATTAATTATATATATATATATATTAATCTCTCATAAATAAAAATAAACAATATTTAAAAAAGTTTCATAAATTAAAAAATAGGAGAGATAAAATAATATTTATATATAATTAATCTCTCATAAATAAACATAAACAATATTTAAAAAAGTTTCATAAATTAAAAAATAGGAGAGATAAAATAATATTTCACTATTTTTTAGATAACTTTCTCCCATGAACTCGGAATTTGATGCTCTTGGTACTGTTGGAAATGAAATTTTCAACGGTGCCAAGAGTGTCAAATGCCGAGTTCATAGAAGAAAGTTATCTCAAAAATAGTAAAATATTATTTTATCTATCACCTACTTTTTAATTTATGATACTTTTTTAAATATTAATTATTTTTATTCATGAGAGATTAATTATACAAATGTTTTTATTATTTCAAAATTACTCCACTATCATCTTAATTAATGTAAGATTTATATTCTAAAGAACTTAGAAGTAGTGATAATATAAAAAAATAAAAATAGTGATTGTTTATTTTAAGTATTATTGTAATTATATTTTTTCATTATAATTTTAGTTTTTTTTTAAGTTTTAGATTTTATTAAATATATAAAAATAAGTAGTGATATATTTATAAAAAAATAAAAATAAATTATAATATAAACTTGAAAAATTTACCACTATATCATTTATTGTGTATACTCAATAATCTAAACCTTTCATTATTATTTTCAACCATCATCTCTTAACTCTACACTAACCCAACATACTTGTCAACTACCATTAATGAGATATTATAGGTTGACCTTCACTAGATAACACCTTTAACTTAGTGTTACATGGCATCTTTACAGTGTGACGTGACTTTTTATTATTATTTTTCTTAGGAGACTCATTTTAGACCCCAAATTTCCTCTAATTGAGTCAGATCTTTCCCCAATCACATCCTTATCACAAAGATACCTATAAAATGGTCCATTTAGCATTGTAATTTGAAAAATATGAAGAGTCCTTGAAAAAAAAGGGTGGATGGAGGTTGCGGTATCGAACTGAAGTTGGAGTTGTTGATGGCAGAGGCCAAATGTTTTAAGATGGGATTGGGAATATTATGTTTATTACCTCATGGAGCAACTTCTCCTGCACCTCCTAGTCGATTCATGCTGAGAACCCGTGTAACATAAATCAAATTTGCATGCAGATCTTTGGTGTTTAAATAATGTAATTCACTTCTGAAATAATTATGAAAAATGGAACTTTCTATGTGGATAAAGTAGAAATGAGTAGATTGTTTGTAATGGCAAACTCACAATGCGAACCATAGGGGTGAGGATGTGCTTGTTCCTGTAATTGATCGGCTCCATCTTCTTCCTCGCCCCGACAAACTTTAAAGCAGACGCTCTGCGATTAAAAGGAGCCTCTGCAGTTTGATATCTTATTCAGAAAAACACACTTCTTCCTGTGCAGTGGAAACCCTGCCTCTAGTGTAAGGGTTTGAATGTGTGGTTTTACTTCAATCCAGCAGCAGTAAATGAGACAAAGACAGACTCTATAAAACTGGTCGGACCTCAAAATTTAATGCAGGGGATATCTAATTGTTATCCGCCAGAAAGGTTAGATTTCTTTGCACTGATATATGTGATTGGCCCCCTTGAAAAAGATCCGACAAAAAAAATTAAAATTTCTTTTTGGTACTTTTTAACCATTCATTTTCTTTAATCATGGTGTTTTTTATTCTTCCAAACACGAATGTAAAGTGAGGGCCATGGAATACTGAGACGAGTGAAGCGAGCGATGTGAGTTAGGGTTTTAGGCTAAGGTTCCGTGCTGGGGTTTCCAGTAATGATGGTTTTGTGCAGGTTTGCAGCGTCGGCGGGGGGGGGGGGGGGGGGGTTACGGTCAAAGAATAATATAGGGCATGGCGGGGCGCAGGTTATTCTCTTTCTTGGCTCGAGTTTTTTTGGTAAAACAGGGTATATTTTGTTCATTGTGAGTTTTCTTGCTCGTGTTTTTTATTTGCATCATCCAGAGGGTCTTCGAAACCACTCCCAGTATTTTATTTGCATCGGTCGGTGGGTCTTTGAAACCATTCCCTGATTCACCATCCCCCTGGGGCTTCTCTATTCTCCGGATTGTTCCGCTTTGGGGTGATTTTTGTTGTTGGCTCGGCTACTGGTCTTGTGTGAGGTTTCCTTTTTTTAGCATAAACCGGTGGTCGACTACTTGCCATTTTTTGGTTTTTTACCAGTGCTGAAGACCAAGTCCGGGCTGTTTAAGCTTGTGGGTATTTGTGATAGTGTCAGCTTCCCGACAGGTGTGGGATCTAGTTCTTTCTGCTCACCAGGTGGCTTGAGTTTTGAGGATATAGATGCTCAAGTGTCCCTTGGTTCCCTTATCGAGGACTATTTTATGCCCGGAGTCATTTTTTCGGGTTGTGCTCTCGGACGGTTTCATCCCTGCATTTTCTTTGGTTTTTTTCAGCGCTGACAGGTCTTGCTTTGTTCTGAGATATGGGGGAGGCACAAAATGTGGCGGGCCCCAACCAACTAGTCCCGACGAAGATGGATTTATGGTTCGAAGAAACGGGGATTATGAAGTCGGATGCGTATTACAAGGAGCTGTTAAATGACAAGAAGGTGGTTTCGGTTGGGAATGTGGGTGCCAAAGAGAAGGCCGTGACAGGTGGTGGAAAGGGACCATTGTCCAAAAAGGTGAGGGTTATAGATGGCGATGCCTACAAGATCATGCTGGCATCTAATACTGCCCATCCGGTTGATAACTCACCCTCGGATGGAAGTGGGGGGATTCATGTATCTTGGGGGAAAAAGACCTTTTGGCGGTTTTGCACACCATAAAAAATAACAGTCATTTGAACCTGCTCAATAGACGTCCTGGTGAACACTGGTTGAATGTGGTTCGTGACTTAGGCCTTGCAGAGCTGGTTGAGCTCAATATGACTTCCCTGGCTGGGAAATTCAGTTCCAATGTGATGCATCACCGTGACATTGTGAAGTGGGTTTCGCGGACTTGGGCCCCTATTCTGGATTACACCCCGCAGATATCTATCCTTGCCAAGGGATGGTTTGGTTTCAAATTCCAGGAGGAGGTTCATGCCTCGTTGATCTTGGAAATACTGTGGTTGAAAGGTTCGAGCAGTCTCATGCTCCAACGCTGGTTCACTGATTTTGATCCGCGGTGTGCGAGGATAAAGCTGCGTCATCTTTGGGTTTTGTTGCCTGATTTCCCTATGGCTTTGTGGAACCAAGAGGCTTTTGAGCTGGTTGGTAACAGGTTGGGCCGATTTCTTCATCTTGGTGTGGATGTGCTGAAGGGGGTCGATAAGCACATTGGGCGCATCCTGGTGGAGGTCGATGTCTCCCTCGGCCTAATCGACGAGCTGCACATTGAGTGGCGGGGGTGACAGTTCACCCAAATTATTGACTATTGGGGGGTCCCATTCAGATGCTCAAACTGTAAGGCGATGGGACATTTATGGCGGGATTGCTTGGGCACATCGACCGGTCGGGATTATTCTCAGTCCATTAAAGATGAGGCATATTGGTCTTCAGATGTGTGTAGTGACAAAGATTTGGACGCTGCCGGTCCATTGGATGGCTTCTCCAACAGGGTCACGCTTCCTTCGTCGATCCCGATTGATTATCTGGGTAAGCTTCAACTATATGATCCTTCATTCTTCCATTCATTGAATGAATTAGAGAAAGCTTTCATTATTTCTCTTGAATTAAAAAAAAGATGCTTTGGACCATAATGATATTGGAAATGTATACGTTCCTCCTTCTCCTATGGTGCCTGACTTGGAAAATCCTATTAGCTTGGAGGGGTCCTCTCTGAAGGAATTTGTATCTAGTGATGGTCGGGGTTCCGATTCTCAGTTGCTGGATGGGACTGTTCAAATTTCTTCTGATATTGAGCCTATTGGTTTGGGGTGTCGGGATGGGGATTCGGTGGACAGGGATACTCTTCCCCTTGTGGCTACTTCACCATCAGAGTTGGTCTTGGTGTCGGATTTGGCACAGGATTGTGAGTTCACTCCTTTGGAACAACTCCGATGTATTCATGTGCCTTCTTTTTCGGAAATTGTTAAAAAAAATCCCCTTCCAACTTTTCACAAAAACCGTGAGGTGTCGCCGGTTTTGGGTCCCATTGTAACTTTGTCGGTGAACAACTCTTTTAGCAACAAGGCTGGACATGGGGCTCGGTGGTGGAGCTCTCACCTCTAAAAACCCAGAGCGCCCGTAAGGGTTCTAAACATAATGCTATTGTTTGTAAACCAGAGATTTCGCCGGGGAATGATGTGGTTTCTCCCTCTTCTGATTCCAGGGCACTTAGAGATATTAAAGCCCTTTCTAGGGTTAAGAAATTATCTGTCTCTCATTAAACATTCAGGGAGTTGGGGGCCTCCCAAAGCAGCTAGCCCTCAACAAATCCTGCTGGTTAACAATCCGGATTTAGTTATGCTTCAAGAAACAATGGTCTCTGAGGAAAAAGCTCAGGTTTTTTTCACTAAAATAAAACCCTTCTGGAAGATGTGTGCAAAAAGTGCTGTTGGTTTTTCTGGCGGCCTACTTGCGGCCTGGAATCCACAAACTTTGGGCTTGCAGCCTTTTGTAACTCAGGTTGGTATTCTGCTCACTGGTCGATTGGTTGGTGTTGGTCGGGAATTAAATTTTCTCATTGTGTATGGGCCCTATTCTAATAGACATGTTTTCTGGGACCTGGTTTGCACGGATAACTTGCTCAATTTGGAGAATTTAATTCACTGGGGAACTCAACTCCACATGGTCGATGGGTGAAGTTTGGGGAAAATTTGCAAAAATTGATACTTTGGGGCATTTTTTTAGTAATATGTTCTCTTCTCGACAGTTGTTGGATATTGAACCGGCTCCCCTTTCGCCTACTTGGAAGAATGGTAGGGATGGGAGGATTACATTTCTAAAAGACTGGATCATTTTCTTGTGGCCGCGGATCTAGTTTCATGTTTCTCTCGTCATCGTTCTTGGATACAACAATGCCATATTAGTGATCATCTCCCAATCTTTCTCCAATTCGAGTTCAATGACAAAAATGCCAGTTATCCTTTCAAATTCAATTCTACGTGGTTAAAATATCAGGACTTTCGTGTTGAAGCTACTACATTTTGGTCTTCTTTGATTGTGGAGCTGGGGGTGTCTGCCATGGTTTCTTTGGCAAAAAAATTGATATGTAGTAAGAAATTTACCATTTGGTGGGAGAAAAAGAAACGTTTTTTAATGACGGAAAATATCTTGCAGGTCGAGCGGGAGATTGAAGTCATCCTCTCAACTTATATGTCATCCTCTATTCCTGGACTGAACTCGATCCGATTGTTGCGGTTGGAGAGGAAAAAACAAGATTTTCTATGTTTTCAGGAGCAAATGTGGTGTCTGAAAAGCCGTGTTCTGTGGATTCAGGTTGGGGATAACAGTACAAAGTTTTTCCATAAATTTGCTGACTCCAGAAGGAATCATAATGCTATTTGGGAACTCAACAATAGGGCTGGATCCAAGATATCTTCTGTTAAATATCTTCACTCGGAGGCGGTCCAACATTTTCAACATATATTCATGGAACCGAAAGCTACTTCGTTACTAGACCAGTTCAAGGTTATTAAGGAATATCCTAGGCTCTTCTCGGATGAGGAAGGTGATGCTATATACACCCCGGTTAATTTGACAAAAGTGGAAAATATTCTTAAAGGCTTCGCTAAGGAGAAGAGTCCTGGCCTGGAGGGTTGGTCTGTGGAACTATTTCTAGCTTTCTTTGATATTATGGGACAAGACATTCTGAATGCGGTGGAGGAATCCAGGATGATTGGTGAGGTATCTGGTGCGATCAATTCCACCTTTTTTACGCTTATCCCTAAATGCTCACATTCAGAGGATTTCAATGATTTTCGTCCTATCTCACTCTGCAACCTAATATATAAGGTCATCGCAAAGATCATAACGGTGAGATTGAAGCCTGGATTGTCCAAATAAATCTTTAAGGAACAGTTTGGTTTTCTTCATGACCACCAGATTTTGGACGCGGTTGGCGTGGCTCAAGAGTCTTTTCACTCTATCAAAGCAAAACATCTTGAAGCAATCCTCTTGAAACTCGACTTGGTAAAGGCATATGATCGTGTGGACTGATCTTTTCTGAGATTAATATTGATCCAAATCGGACTCCCTTGGGTGGTCAGTAAATGGATTATGGGCTGCATCTCATCGGTTAATTTTGCTGTTATTATTAATGGTGTGCCCATTGATTTCTTTAAAATCATTCGGGGGGCTATGTCAGGGATGCTCTCTCTCACCTTTATTATTTCTACTGGTCATTGAGGGGGCTCAGTAGACTCATTCATGTAGCTAGTGGGGAGCAAAAATTCCTGGGTATAAAAATTGCTCCTCACTCTCTGGTGACCCACACTCTCTTTGTGGATGATGTACTGTTATATGGCGGTGGTTCACTAGCGGAATGGACTCATTTAAAATGGGTTCTAGATATCTTCTGCAAAGCCTTAGGTATGCTCATTAGTAATGATAAATCTGTTCTTTTATTTTCGGATGTGGATGTGGTTGTATTCGAGCAGATTAGGAACTTGCTGCCCTATAATGTACAACCGTTGGAAAATGGTACAAAATATCTTGGCTTCTTTCTCAAGCCAAATAAGTATAGAGTGCAGGACTGGCATTGGCTTTTAAAAAGATTTGATAAACAGATAGGCCACTGGTGCTGGACATGGTTGTCACTGGGTGGTCGTCTTACCTTGGCTAAATCAGTCCTGCAGAATCTGGCAGTGTATTGGCTCACTTTGTGCAATGTCCCTGTGTCGATTGTGGACGGGATCCGCAAGCGCATTTTTAAGTTTATCTGGGGTGGTGGGGATGCTAAGCAACATTATCATTTGGTTGGATGGAAACAATTGGCTCAGCCTTACCATTTGTGTGGCTGGAACATTACGAACATGGCACAATTTGGTAAAGCTTTAAAACCTAAGAGTCTCTGGAAGGCCCTTTTCTCTGACTCTATGTGGAGTGTGATTATTAGAGATAAGTACCTTAAGAAGTGTTCAGTGATCCAGTGGTTTAGGAATGGGCCTTAGGTTTTTAAAGGTGTCTCAAATATTTGGAAGGGTTTACTGGGATATTTCAAGATTATTGCATCATGGCTTTCCTGGAATCCAAGGAATGGTCGTCAAATTCAGTTGGGTGAAGACCCTATTCTGGGGGGTCCGGAGGTGTTTCGACTCTCCTCTGAACTTAAATTTTTTCTGAGATCTATGGGATATTACACTCTGAACCAAATTGCAACATATAATCTTGTCCGCTGCTGGAAACATTCTTGGATTTCGGCTCAACACTTGGGTATTTTGGGCTCTTTGGGGGTGGAATGGTCTGATTACATTATTGGGCTTCAAATAATTAATCTTCAGCTTTGTGAGAAACCTAACAGTGTGGTTTGGTCATGGAACATTGAGATGGGAGTGGTTACGGCTTAGTTGGCTTACGAGTCCCTTATCTCGTCTGATGCTCCTATTCTTCACAGCTGGTACAATTTGGTGTGGTCACTAAACATTCCTCTCAAGTTGAAATGTTTTATCTGGCTAGTTTTTGATAATCGGATCCTTACCTGGGACAATCTCTTGAAAAGGGGCGGATGTGGTCCGAATAGATGTGATCTGCGTGGTTGTGGGGAAGAATCGGTCACTCACCTCTTCTTTACTTGTCTGTTCTCTCGTGCCATTTGGCTGGATTGTTGTTCTCGGGTGGGTGTCACCTGTAGTGGGGCGCGACTATCTGTTGTGGAAATTCTCAGTGAGTGGTCTTCTGCGTGGCGGATGGAGTTAACTTTGCCTGTTTTTATGGCCTGGGGTATTTGGAAAGCTCGTAACCGTTTAATTTTTGATGGGGTGTCTTCTCCACGTTACTGCCTTGGTAACTGCATTTTAGCATCTTTCTTTGAAGTGGTTGGGTCATCCATGCCTGCTTGGTCGGCTCCAAGATTGTCTCCGTTGGGTGAGGTGTCATGGCCATGGGGTGATTTTGATGGAGCCTCACAAAGGGGCTTGCAGGTTGGTGGAGCGGGGGTGGTTATACACCTTGCTGTCAATCGGTGCATCAAAACTTGGTTTAATTGTGGCAAGGGGTCGAATACGCGCAGTGAGGTCATTGCACTTTGGCTGATTCTGTTTATTGCAAAGGGTCAAAACATCCCTCTTTTACGTATTCTTGGTGACTCCCGTGTGATCATTGGATGGGCTCGGGGTGTATATTTACTAAAGTTGCTCCAACTTGACTACTGGCTCCATGATGCGTGTAGGCTGATCAATTGTTTTGGGCAAATTTCCTTTGCTCATATTTTCCGATAATTCATTTCTTTGGCGGATGATCTCTCCAAACAAGCTCTTACTTTTCCTGAAGGTACCATATTTGTGGAGGAATGGTGTGATGGCATCCTTGTTGACCAATCCTCTATGGCTTTTTTTGTGTTTGAGGTTGGATCATTCTGTTACTTTATCCTGGTTTCTGTCTCCATGCAGGTTTCTAGTTCCCGTGCTCTTGTCGTTTTTGGGGACTTTCGGGTTCTTTTTGGTTCCATTTGTGGCCTATGTGGGGGGCCCCTTTTACCTTGGTATATTGTGCAGTGTTGGATCGGTGCTATATTTTGGTTAGTTTCTTATGATGCGGGGACTATGTTTATTGTCCTGTGTGGACTCCTTTGTTTTGACGTCTTTGTTTTTCGTCCTGTGTGGACTTCTATGTTTTTTTTCTTCTGGATATGTTGTTATGTTTTACATGCTTCAGGATTTGTTGTTATGTTATTCGCCCTATGTGGACTTCTTGATAGCTTGTCGGTAAGGAACACTATATCCCACTTTACTATTTTTAATATAAATGGTATGACTTTTTTCTTGTGAAAAAAATAAGGTAGAAATGAGTGGTGAATAAACAATGGTTCTGTTACGGACAAAGAAATATATTTCAGTCCAACCAGACATTATGTCATTATAAAGTGTAATAATGGAAAGCCAAGATTCTCATGCTTCTCTTATAGTGATGATCACATACCAGGCCGCTTGTTACCATTTTAGGTCTAACCCAACAACCATCAATGGCCAATGGTCCATCTAATTTGGCAAAGCAAGATAATTAACCTACCTTCTTTTTTACTAATGTAAAATATTAAATCTAATATAATGAGGGGTAAAAAGTTTCGTTGAACAACAATCACTTGCAGCTGAATAAACTTTGACGTAATCAATTATTTCATTTGGCGTAGAAGACTTATCTGCCTGCACTATATAACAATGAGTTTTATTAATGCTACAATAGTTATTTGGCATATGAATTTTCAAGAAATGTGCAAAGAAATAATTGTTAGTGAAATTAGGGACTAGCCGTCCTCGATGACCTAGGATCAATCCTCTTAGCCGTCCTCTCTACAATAACACAAACATGTATATACTATCAATGACCTGGGATTAGTCCTCTTGGCCGTCTACACCATTGAGGTAAGGATTGCGTTAAAATTGACGGTAATTTTAGTTGCTGTAGAGGATACAAGGGGTTAATATATTTTCCATTCGCTCTACACTAGTTCTCATGCCTACTTGCATGCAAAGTAATGTGCAAATAGAAAAAAGGTGAATGCAATTTGGACATACTCACGGTGCAGAAAACTATGCCGAAGGTAAAAGACTGAACTGGTGTAGATTCTTTTTGAATGAATTAATTGAAGCTATAAACAAAATCCTATGTAAAGACCCAAACCTTCAAATACAACTATTTACTTCTTACCTTTACTATGTTTAGCTGGGAAGCACCCATAGATTGCATACTGCAACAACTAAACCAGAGTCTTGACATCTATAGTCTATAAGCCTTGGGTACTACAGAAGGATAGGGATAACAACGAACACAACGATTGCGCCTTTACAGAAGGGTATCTTGCCATATGTCAATAGTGCCAGGGATATCACACTTGAAGTTCAAACATGGCCGATCATTATTATCATATTTGTTTTTTAGTACTATATTTGCATAGGGATACAATGGAAAGGTGGAGCCCGGTTCGATCTTGAGACCTTTAGATCAACGACTTTGGCATTCTGCAAGCAATAAGTCCAGCTTAGGGTTTCGACCAAGTGGAATCAATGGAATGTAAGTTGTGGGAATTGCATACAGTGGCATTAAATTCCCCACATTGGGATGGACTGCAGGTGGTGGAATCAACGTTAGTCCCCAGGATTATCTCCATTTTAAGAACAATGGGAACCTTGTATTGCAGGATGAAAAGGGGAAAACCCAATGGAAGACAAATGCTGTTAATGGTGGTGTCGTTTTTGCTGTTATGGAAGACAATGACAATTTTTCTTTGAAGAACAAGAATTCAAGCACTATGTGGAACGCTTTCACAAACCCTACTTATACTCTTCTGGTTGGTCAAAAGTTGGGTGTGGGTAAAACCTTACAAAAGTACCCTGATCATTATCATTTGGAAATATCTGTTAACCTCACACTCAAATGTAAGGGCAATATCACATATTGAAATGTTGGATCCTCCAAAGCTTCTCAGACACTCAGTCCATCCTTGAGGAATGAAGAATAATTTGTTTGCAATCTACAATTTATCTAAACCTTACTTTTTCATTAAGATGTGTGAACTTTAGTTATATTTTTTTGTTATCATTGGAGAGAAAGTACTGTAGGCTTAAGAATGATGGCAAGTAAGACCATTAATATATTAATATGTTGCCATGTTTATCTATTAATTTTTTAATATTAATAATAATTAATATTTAATATATTAATATTAACATTATTGTATTAATATTAATATATTAATTAATGTGTTTTGCTGAAAATATTAATTAATATGTATTATTCATTTAATATTATTAATCTAATAGTATTAATATTGACATATTAATTATTACTTGCTCTAGTTCAATGTTGGATAGAAAACATCTTTACATTAATATATTATTGCATTAAATTATTATATATATATATATATATATATATATACTTTCTAGCTATATTGATATGTATACTATTGTATTAATATATATTAAAAAGATTAAAAATAACTTAGTAAATTGAAATTGAGCCTTTTGATACATATTTATTATTATTAATAATTATATCTAATCATTAAATTGAATTATCATTCTTATCTATTAAGTTTTAATATTAATAATCATTGATATTTAATATATTGATATTAATATTATTGTATTAATAATTAATTAATATAAATTAATATTAATCAATCTAATAGCTTTAATATTAACATATTAATATTACTTTTTTTTTTAAATGATGGTTCACCTTTTGTTAGAGGGCTACATCCATCGGAA
Organism: Larix kaempferi; assembly: GCA_027924585.1. NCBI lineage: Eukaryota > Viridiplantae > Streptophyta > Pinopsida > Pinales > Pinaceae > Larix > Larix kaempferi. The sequence goes on from BSBM01000319.1 coordinate 5,086,652, forward strand.
GAGGGTCAATACCTGATATTCTGGAGAATCAAGGTATTTAGAATTACAATCATTACATAATCAAAGTCGGCTCCAAGGAGCAAATGTCACCAAGCTAGATTTGAACCCGGGTGGGGAGGATAACAACATTCCTCCCAACCACCCGATCTACACTCAATTAACATTAATATTACTTACTTAATTAAATTATTTGTTAAATATATATATTAAAAAATAAACTTAGTAGATTAGGGTTCCTTAGATAAGGTCTTTTAACTATTAAACCATTATCTAAAAAAAAGATTGAATATGTGGAAGTTTCAGTGAATGAGGATTTCTAAACTTGGTTTCATAGGCCACGGATTGCGGAAAACGATGGATTCGATTTCCTACAAGGGTTTTGTTGCATTTAAAGATTGAGTTTTGTGTCCACGGGAAACAATACATGCACTTTGCAACATGCCCCCTCAATGACCTCCATGTGTTCATAGTCAAATGGAGTCAATGTCGAGGTATACACGCATGCTATAAAAATAGAAGAGGTATGCCATTTTTGTTTATGGTTAAACTCCTTATCTGAAATTAACATAAGCTTTGTATTGTTTATATTGAAATGTGTTCCCACTCAATAGTGTCAAGTAAAGGCTACTATTTGTATCTAAATTACATTGTTTTTTGTGGTTGAGTAAAAGCCAAAATGGGTCAAATATGTTTTTCGGTTGATATGTGTTATCAAACTTGGATTTTTTTTGAAGGGGGGCATAATGATTTGTTAAAGCTTGTGAAATGTTCGATTTCATATAATTTTTAAAAGTGGTTGTTAAAGTATTGTGAATGAGAAAGCAGGTTGAAGACCTCTAATTATATTTGGGAAAACATTGCTCACGTTGTAAGAAGTGATGCTTGTGAATGTTACAAGCAAAATATTTGAAAGATCACTTTTATCTCTATCATACTTAGTTCATGTTTTTTTACATTGAATTTGGCCACGTTGTCCTTTTTTTACCTCTAGTTTTGGCAAATTATGCATCTGATTCAAGTAACAAAGATTCAGTCACGGGGATTCCTTTTATGATCCAAAAGGATCAGAGTGCGATGATACATATAGTTTTGGGAAAATCCAAGTAAACAATCAAGAAGATATTGCTTCTTGAGTCAAATTTCCAAGGTAACCATAAGAATCTTATGTAGATTGGAATCATAGTGTGTTAATGTTTGTAATATATTTTTAGTGTGAAGTTTGATTCTATTTAAGGGTCCTAGTGTTGAATATGATTGTCATTGATGTCAAAGAATCTCAATAATGACAAAGGAATAACCAAGGACTGATGGCAAGGAACACACAAGTGAAAGTCAAAGGAATGACAAAGGGAGTGATGACATGGCATGTATGATGATGTGGCATGTGTGATGAGGATGGGAAGACACATGATACTGTCCTGGTGCTATCATCAAGTCAGTGTTGCAATATGACACCATTCTGGAAAAGAATGGCAAGTTGGTGAAACTTGGAAATTGACTAAGTATGGAGAAATTAGTCAAAAGTTCTCTAAGAGGATGCCCGCCATAATTCATGGTTTGAGGATAATGCCCACACCATCATACCAGGCTATAGCTTGTTGAAGTAGCTATCTAGTCATGGTCTCAGTTTGCCTTAATCATTTCTAAGGAGAAAGATACAGGCCTCCCAAAACAGGGTAAAAAGGATGCCCACCACAAATCATAGGTTGAAATAAATGCCCGCAGCATATGCACAGGGTGTAGGTTGGTTTTTTTTCTACCCAACCATGGTCTTTGTTTGTCCAAAGAATCTATGAGGGAGAAGTTATGGACCTGCCAAAATGGTGAAAAAACAAGGTTAAAAGTGCACCTTGTATCATGCCCGTAGAGGTTAAGAATGCCCGCAAGGGGGTTTAGTTAAATCCCACAAGGGCTATGTAATGCCCGTAAGTTATAAGGGATGTTCCATAGGGCCATATGCCCGCAGGAAAGTAAAAATTCCCGCAGAAGAAGGCTAGAGATGCCCGTAGGGGCTTAGAGAAGCTCATAAGAGCCTGGAAATGCCCGCAGGGGCCCATGGTTAAGCCCACAGGGGCCGGAAGATGCTCGCAGGGGCCGGAATATGTCCGCATAGGCCCAAGGTTAAGCCCACAGGGGTCGAAAGATGCCCGCAGGGGCCGGAATATGCCCGCAGGGGCCCAGGGTTAAGCACGTAGGGGCTTAGACAAGCTCATAAGAGCTTTTTCCCACATGCCAAAAGTGAAGGAAGCCTGCGTTTTGAAGATGGAGGAAGCCCGCAGGTGAAGGATGCATGCCCAAATGAATAAAGCTCACATCTTTGAGATGTGAAGCTTGAGAGAGGAAGCACGCAAGCCTAAAATATTTGAAGAGGCACGAGATGCACACAAAGAGTTTTTAATTAATTAATTAATTAAAAATATATAAGAAACATAATGATAAACTAATGATCATAAATGTGAAGAGGCACGATGATGAAGAGGCCTAATCATAATCTAAAATGATGCAATGGTTCAAAAGAAAAGAATATATAAACAGAATTATGAAGATGAAGTGCGGTGTCTCTGTGGATGCATATTGATGCTGATCTGAAGAATCATAAAAACTAGAAAACTGTGTCTCTTTGTTTGGGGAATGATGAAGATCTGAAGTGATATAAAGACCAGAGAAGTAAAGTACAACCTCTGCATTTTAAGGATGATCATCTGAAGTAGAGCAAGAGCCCAGAGAAGATGTATAAATGAAGCAACATTGAAGACCAGAAGAAGAGACCAGGCTGAGTGCACATTCAAGAAGAAGAAGAGAAGAATAGAAGACAGAGACCAACAAATTAAAAGAAAATCCAGTGACAGAGTTAAAGGAAGATCTGGAAGATTGTTTTAACAAGAATAGGGTGGTAGGGTGGTGCTAGGGCAGGCTACATGCCTGCAAGGGGGTTGTAGCCTCCTTCCAGTGGTAGCTAGTAAATAGGGTGTCGAAGCATCCTTTCAGTAGCTGCTAATAAAACCAGGGGGTTTTAACCTCCTTCCAGTAGTGGCTGGAAAATAGGGTGTAGTAGCATCCTTATCTGTAGTAGTAGGAAAAAACCAAGGTGTAGTAGCAAGCATAAACTTATTGTAAATATAATTTTGCGGTATAGAAAGAATTGGTGGTTTTCCCAATTGGGCTCCCACGATAAAAATATGTGTTCTGTGTATCTTGTTGATTCCATGTTTTAATTAAGTTTAATAAATGGTTAAAATGGTAAAAATTAATCAATATTGATTCACCCCCCCCTCAGTATTGACCAATATTCCAACAATTGGTATCAGAGCAGGATCCTTCACTACAGTTTAACCACTGGAAGGAAGATCCTATTAAAAACCACTATGGATCAACAAGAAGGGATTTACATAGTGAATGGATCTCCAATACTTGGAAAAGAAGAATACTTATTTTGAAGTACAAGAATGAAAAGATATATGAGGGCATTGGGACATGGTGTATGGAATTCAGTGATCTTTGGTTACTCCCCACCAAATAGAGTAAGGACTCCATCTCAAAAGAAAGCCAAGACAAATAATTCAAGGGCAATGGAGGCCATACTTGATGGATTATCTCAACCCATCAAAAGGAACGTAGGAAAATGCATCTCAGCTAAAGAACACTAGGTCAAATTGGAGAAACTTTACTCAGTTGAGGAGAGAGCAGAAGCAAGCCTTGCTATTTTCGAGGATGATAGTGAAGGTATAAGTGAAGATGAAGAAAAACTATTCATAAGGACAGTAACTCAAGCTTCAGAAGATAATTTAGATGTGGAAGGAGAGGTGGACCTAGAGGGAGAACTCATAAGTGCCCTTGAAGAATTAAGAAAGAGCGGGATTAAGAACAAATCTTTGAAAGAAAAATTGTCAAAGTATCAAAAAGAGCAGAATTCAAATGAAGAGGAAGTCAAGAACTTCCAAGAAAAGCTGCACAATTGAAGACAACAAGTGAAGGCTAGCATGGGAGAGGCCGAGACCTTAAAACAAGAAATTGCTAACTTCAAGAAAGAAATAAAGAAGTTAGAAGATCACATCAAAGAAGCCAACAGCTTAAGACAAGAAGTTACTAACCTCAAGCAAGAAGTAAAGGAGCTAAAAGACCAACAGACCATTAATGAGAAGCTCAAGGAAAAAATACAAGAATCCAAAAGACTTGAAGAAGTTACTTTGCTTAGGAAGAAGCTTGATGAAGAATCTATTAAAACAAAGTTTGGGAATAGCTCAAAGACTTTAGATGACATCTTGAGCAGCCAAAGACCATAAAGTGATAAAAATGGACTAGGTTATGACAAAGAAAAGAATTCAGAATGTTTGTCTCCTACACTCCAAGGTAGAAACAAAAGAAGTTATGTTGCTGCACTAAAGAGTCCAATTATTAAGAAAGAATGTCAGAAGTCTGCTCCCTCTCATAACAAAGAAAGATCTAACATGATACCTAAAAGACCAATGAAAAACAGGGTCCAACAGATCTTTTTTGGTCATTGCTACACATGTCATAATTTTGGACATATGGCTAGAGAATGTAAGTTGAGGAAGAATGATTCAATAGAAGTTCAATAACAAAAGAAGGGATGGAAGAAGATGGAAGTTGTGAAGTAGGAAGAAGATGGAAGTTGTGAAGTAGGAAGATCAAAGATTCATCGACCATAAAGGAAGATACTATGGATGTTGTCACTACTGTCACAAGTTTGGTCACAAGGCTATTGATTGCAAAACCAAGAGAAAAGATCTAAGCAAGGAAACCAAGAAACAAACAAGGTCAGTAAGCAAGGTACCTCATGGAAAGATGTGGAGAAGAAAGGAAGACTCCAAAGATTTAGAAGAAACAAAGATTTCAAACATCAAAGAAGTTTCCAAAGATGATGAACATAAGAGTGTTGTAGATAAGAATGAAATTTATTATGATGGAAAGCAAGATGAAGGTGTAAAAGAATACATCGATGGAAATAAAGATAATGAAGAAGAAGTTAGTGATAATGGTGGAACTGAAGATGGATGTATTTTCTAAAAGTCTCACATGATCTAAAAAGAGAAACCCTGAAACTAACACTAGAACAGATTGTAGTATGAAAGATCAGGGTTTGAACCTTAGAGTACAACTGTTGATGTAATAAAAATTCTGATTAAACTATGATGAAATCAAGTTCAGTGGAAGAAATGAAGAAGGGTAAAACATTGAGAAAGTTAATCTCCGTAATATTGAAATTTAAAAATTTAAAAAAAAGATGACGTAGATAAGAAATCAGATCTACTAATGTCTCATTACTTGGTTAATGAACCCCTGTTTAGTTTTCAAAACAATTGGTATCAGCTACCACAATTGGTTTAAGAGAAAGTATATACTCAGGGGGAGTAAATATCAGAATATTGCAATTGGTATTTGAAGACTATATTCCTCAAAAACAAGAATCAAAGTGTCAGATTGAAGAGTCATAAGAAGTACTTACCATCCATGTGACAAGTGAAGTACAAAATCACAAGATAAAGATGAAGTAAAAGCATAACTGTGATGAAAAGTAATGGAAAAGAGAATGATCTCAGTAACATTGGAAGAAGAGCATAGTATGAATGAAGCTAGCGCATATAATTTCGGTTTTTGGTCAAAAGGAGGAGCAAAAACACAAGGAGGAGCAAAAACACAAAGTTAAGAAGTTGCTTGTATAGGCATTGAAGACTCCTTAATGAAGAAAAAGTTATATGATACATCTCTAAAGAGAAATCCATGGAAGAAAACTAAGGGTTGAATGGAAGAAATCAAAGACAAACCAATGAGTATAAAATCTGTCACAAAAAGAAGAAAATGTTGACAAGAGGAGGAGCACTGTGATAGGGGGATTCCATGAACCTATCAAAGACTCACTACAAGAAGGTAAAGAAGGATGCTAACTAGATGATCAACACCAAGACCAAGTTAACTGGAGGAAGAGAAGAAAGGGCAATTGTCAAAAAGGAGAATGATTGGAAATCCCATGTCAAGATAGTTGCAGCAAGGGCATAAGAAGTTATCCCTTGTCATTGTTGTCAAAGAGGGAGAATGTTTAGATGTTTCCATCAAAGCCAAAGGGGGAGAATGTTGAATATGATTGTCATTGATGTCAAAGAAGCTCCGCAATGACAAAGGAATAACCAAGGACTGATGACAAGGAAAACACAAGCGAAAGTCAAAGGAATGACAAAGGGAGTGATGACATGGCATGTATGATGATGTGGCATGTGTGATGAGGATGGGAAGACACATGATAGTGTCCTAGTGCTATCATCAAGTTAGTGTTGCAATCTGACATCATTCTGGAAAAGAATGGCAAGTTGGTGAAACTTGGAAATTGACTAAGTATGGAGAAATTAGTCAAAAGTTCTCTAAGAGGATGCCCGCCATAATTCATGGTTTGAGGATAATGCCCGCACCATCATACCAGGCTATAGCTTGTTGAAGTAGCTATCTAGTCATGGTATCAGTTTGCCTTAATCATTTCTGAGGAGAAAGACATAGGCTTGCCAAAACAAGGTTTTGCACCAGTGGAAGTAAACGTGACTAAGTAGCCTCAAGAGGATGCCCGCCACAAATCAACATATTTCCAGGGTGTAGGTTGGTGTTTTGTCTACCCAACCATGGTCTTTGTTTGTCCAAAGAATCTATGAGGGAGACGTTATGGACCTACCAAAATGGTGAAAAAACAAGGTTAAAAGTGCACCTTGTATCATGCCCACAGAGGTTAAGAATGCCCGCAAGGGGGTTTAGTTAAATCCCACAAGGGCTATGTAATGCTCGTAAGTGATAAGGGAAGTGCCATATTCCCGCAGGAAAGTAAAAATGCCCACAGAAGAAGGCTAGAGATGCCCACATGGGCTTAGAGAAGCTCATAAGAGCTTGGAAATGCCCGTAGGGGCTGGAAAGATTCCCGCATGGGCTCAGGGCTAATCCCACAGGGGACGGAATATGCCCGCAAGGGCCCAGGGTTAATCCCATAGGGGCTATAAGATGCCCGCAGGGGCTTAGACAAGCTCATAAGAGCTTGGAAATGCCCGCAGGACATAAGTGAAGGAAGCCTGTGTTTTTAAGATGGAGGAATCCCACAGGTGAAGGATGCATGCCCAGATGAAGAAAGATCGCATCTTTGAAATGTGAAGCTTGAGAGAGGAAGCACGCAAGCCTAAAAGATTTGAGGAGGCATGAGATGCACACAAAGAGTTTCTACTTAATTAATTAATTAATTAATTAAAAATATATAAGAAACAAAATGATAAACTAATGATTAGAAATGTGAAGAGGCACAATGATGAAGAGGCATAAGCATAATCTGAAAAGATGCAATGGTTCAAAAGAAAAGAATATATAAACAAAATTATGAAGATGAAGTGCGGTGTCTATGTGGATGAATAATGATGCTGATATGAAGAATCATAAAAACCAGAAAACTGTGTCTCTATGTTTGGGGAATGATGAAGGTCTGAAGTGATATAAAGACCAGAGAAGTAAAGTATAGCCTCTGCATTTTAAGGATGATCATCTGAAGTAGAGAAAGATCCCAGAGAAGATGTATAAATGAAGCAGCATTGAAGACCATAAGAGACGAGGATGAGTGCACATTCAAGAAGAAGAAAAGTAGAATAGAAGACATAGACCAACAAAGTAAAAGAAAAGCCAATGACAGAGTTAAAGGAAGATCTGGAAGACTGATTTAACAAGAATAGGGTGGTAGGGTGGTGCTAGGGTAGGCTACATGCCTGCAAGGCGGTTGTAGCCTCCTTCTAGTGGTAGCTGGTAAATAGGGTGTCGAAGCATCCTTTCAGTAGAAGCTGATAAAACCATGGGGTCGTAGCCTCCTTCCAGTAGTGGCTGGAAAATAGGGTGTAGTATCATCCTTGTCTGTAGTAGCAGGCAAAAACCAGGGTGTAGTAGCATCCATGTCTGTAGTAGCAGGCATAAACTTATTGTAAATATAATTTTGTAGTATAGAAAGAATTAGTGGTTTTCCCAATTGGGATTCCACGATAAAAATCTGTTTTCTATATATCTTGTTGATTCCATGTTTTAATTAAGTTTAATAAGTGGTTAAAATGGTAAAAAGTTATCAATACTGATTCACCCCCCCTCTCAGTATTGACCAATATTCCAACACCTAGCTCAATGGAAGAGCACCTTCCTTACATGAAAGAGGTTGGTGGTTCGATTCCTCCGTGCCCTATCTACATAAATCAATGACTAATTAAATGACCAATTAACAAGAATCAATGACTAAATAAATGACCAGTTAACAACAATCACTAAATACATAAATGATCAGTTAACAACAATCAATGACTAAATAAATGACCAGTTAACACAAATAAGTGACTAAATAAATGATTAAATGTACTACCAAACAACGATAATTAATGACCAAATAACAATAATTAATAACCAAATAGCAACAATTAATGACCAAATAAATGACTAAATATATAGCCAACGCAAAAAGCAATTCAATCAATTTATGACAAAGTGATAAATGACCAATTTGGTTTGGTGATAAGTGACTACTAATTTATGACCATCGGTCACGTGACCGAATTTTGTCATTTATCACCAAATTGTAGTAATTTTAGTCACTTATCACCCATTTTGTACTAGTGGATGCATCATTCCACCTCTTATTGGTGTCCATCATACACCATAATTTTGTCCAAAACACTCGAAGGAATCGGGAGTCCCGATCTGAGATAATGGACGTAGGGAGTCCAAAGTGAACCCATACATGCTGAAAGAAAAGAGAAGCAGCCTGCTCTGCAGTGACCTTCTTTTTACATGGCATAAGAATACACATCTTGCTAAACCTATCCACGACCACATACAAGTAGTCATGACCCCTCCTATACATAGGCAAACCCCCCACAAAATCCATGGAAATGCTTTCCCAAGGATGGGAAGGAACAGGAAGTGGTGAGTACAGCCCCAATTTTTTATTAGTGGGCTTACAAGTAGAGCACATCACACACCCCTTTACATATTTTGTTACAATGTCTTTCATGCGAGGCCAATACACAAGTCTTTGCAAATGAGCCAAAGTCTTACCTACCCCAAAATGCTCTGATACCACATGATCCGAAAACAAGATCTTTGCTACTCTATGACGTTAACATGAATTGCATAAAGAGTATGAATGAAGCTCACAAATCCATAAGAAGAGAACCAAATAACATAGACAATACACACATAAAGACAACAAGTTGATAACGGAGTTCGTCCAGGATGGACTACGTCTCCGGGCCTGCTTCTCAATAGGAGGGCCGATCTATAATCTCAGCATAAAGGCAAAATACATGGCAATGATACAATGATACCTTGGCGACAATGGCCAGGAAGAGAACTGCTGCCCAAAACAAAAAATGACTGCTTCCAGCAACTCCGAAGCCTGAAGACGGTGTAAAACGAGTATAAACACTCGTACCTTCCTCCTGCAGAGCTACACAATCTCCCTTCTCTCCTTTAGCTACAAAGTCTCTACTCCAAAGCATGAGTGGCAAATGGCATATGAGGGGGTTTATATAGGCTTGAGTTAGCCCTCATCACATTTTCCTCATGATTTCTTAAGTTACAACAATTTTTCCTAAATAAGCATGTGGTTACAACTTCCCTAAGTTGGTTTTCATAATAAGCCAATTCCCTTTGAAAACTCCAACCATATAGTTGGTTATAGTATAAAACTATACCAAGTATAGGTTAAACTCATTTATAATATTTTAAAAACCCACTTTTTAAAAGCCATTTGTGGTGGCGCTCCAACTATGGCATATTATATTGTTATAACATACCCATAATGGCAGCGCTCCAACCCATATAATGTAACCCGTTGAAGTTTGTTATAACACCATGGTCTCCACCCCATATTAGGTGGCATGTAACACATGGTCTCCAACCCATGTTAAGCGCCATAACCAACATTTGTTAAGAGCACGTGGTAAGTGGTTATGTGGTGGCGCGTTGAATGGGTCATGAGCTCCACGTGACTTTTTGTGTTATTATAAACTTTTCCAAGCTTAAATAACATAATGTTAACCCACATACCAATAATCATAAGTAGCCCAAGTGGTGAAGGAAGAGCGCTTATATAAGAGAGGTCACGGTGTCAAACCCCACGGAGGCCATAATTTTTGCCTTAGACATATTGGCCAATCATGCTGCCACGTGGCGTCCCAGGATTGGTCCACCTCACTCCCAGTCAGCATCCAGTCAACCGCCAAGTCACTATTTGTATTGCCACGTCACCATCCATACGTCCAGTCACCATATGCCAGCTTGGATCATAATGCCACGTGTCACCTTGTGGCTGGTCTGTACTGCCACGTGTCACCATGTCAGTGGTGCCACGTGGCACCCCATTTTGCCAAATTTGCATGTTTCATCAATACAACAGAACGCGATAACTTTCTCATACGGAGTCCGTTTGAGGTGAAACGAACACCGCTGGAATCGTCTCGACGAGCCCTTCGATTTGGTGCTAGTTTTGCTGAGATTGGAGGAATTCAAAATTTTTCCTTCTTGGATCCTCCTGGATCATTACCTTTGCGACAGAATGGGGTTGTTATCGGTATACAGTGACGCCCTTCGGATTTCAGAATGCCCCTGCCATATTTTATAGAGTGGTTGTAGCAGCATTCAAATAATTTATTCATAAGTTCCTAGAAGTATACTTTGATGATTGGACTGTTTTTGGGCTTTTCAAACAGCATATTGAGAGTTTAAGGCTTATGTTGGATAAATATAGGTAGTAATAAATATAGGCAGTATCAGATTTCTTTCAATTTGAAGAAATGCATTTTTTGTGCACCCTTTGGTATACTGTTGGTATAATGATCCAGGAGGATCCAAGAAGGCAAAATTTTGAATTCCTCCAATCTCAGCAAAACTAGCACCAAATCGAAGGGCTCGTCGAGACGATTCCAGCGGCGTTCGTTTCACCTCAAACGGACTCCGTATGAGAAAGTTATCGCGTTCTGTTGTATTGATGAAACAGGCAAATTTGGGCAAGTTATGTGTTCCTATCAGTGAAAGAGTCCATGTAATACGAGAAGCTCATACTTCTCTTGTATCAGGGCATTTTGGGGTAGGTAAGACTTTGGCTCATTTGCAAAGACTTGTGTATTGGCCTCGCATGAAAGACATTGTAACAAAATATGTAAAGGGGTGTGTGATGTGCTCTACTTGTAAGCCCACTAATAGAAAATTGGGGCTGTACTCACCACTTCCTGTTCCTTCCCATCCTTGGGAAAGTATTTCCATGGATTTTGTGGGGGGTTTGCCTATGTCTAGGAGGGGTCATGACTACTTGTATGTGGTCGTGGATAGGTTTAGCAAGATGTGTATTCTTATGCCATGTAAAAAGCAGGTCACTGCAGAGCAGGCTGCTTCTCTTTTCTTTCAGCATGTATGGGTTCACTTTGGACTCCCTACGTCCATTATCTCAGATTGGGACTCCCGATTCCTTGGAGTGTTTTGGACAAAATTATGGTGTATGATGGACACCAAGCTAAAGAGGAGCACCGCTTTCCATCCACAAACCGACGGACAGACAGAGATAGTCAACAGGACGGTTGTCCATTTGATTCGAGGCTATTGCAACAAGCATCCTAAGTTATGGGATGAACAGATCCAGTATGTGCAGCATGCCTACAACAGGGCTATACATTCTTCCACTCAGAGCTCACCATTTGAGACATGCTTTGGGTACTTGCCAAAGACTCCATTGGACTTGACTTATGGGAGAGAAGTTGATTCAAGCGCTTCCAAGGATGAAGACAAAGCCTGCAGGTTCATTCAGAGAGTTCAACAGGTACATCAGGCAGTGCAAGAGCAGTTGGAGAAGAGTCAAGCCCAGTACAAGGCTCGCCATGACAAGCATAGAGTTGATCATCAGTTTCAGGTGGGAGATCAAGTGTGGCTTCACATCAGCAAGGAGAGGATGAAAGGAGAAGGCAAGAAGCTCAAGCCCATTAGATATGGCCCCTTCACCATCTTGGAGAAGATTGGGACGAATGCTTTTCGCTTAGAGCTACCGCCATACATGCAGATCTACTCAGTGGTGAATGTGGAGAACTTGAAACTCTATGAGCCTCCCATGATCATGGATGAAAGGGAGAATGTCTCATTGCCATCAGTTGATGAATTTGATCCTGAGTACATGGATGAGCTAAAGGAAGATGTCATCTTGGACAGAAGGACAAGGACTTCTCGCAGAGGTGATGTTGAGTATCTTCGAGTGGGCATCAAAGGCACTCATCCAAGCAGAGCCAAGTGGATTGAGAAGGAGAAAGTGAGGGAGCAATTCCCTCACCTATCTGTTGATTAGTCAAGGCTTTTGGAGGCCAAAAGCTTCTCAGTGGGGAGGAATGATCCAGGAGGATCCAAGAAGGCAAAATTTTGAATTCCTCCAATCTCAGCAAAACTAGCACCAAATCGAAGGGCTCGTCTAGACGATTCCAGCGGCGTTTGTTTCACCTCAAACGGACTCCGTATGAGAAAGTTATCGCGTTCTGTTGTATTGATGAAACATGCAAATTTGGCAAAATGGGGTGCCACGTGGCACCACTGACATGGTGACACGTGGCAGTACAGACCAGCCACAAGGTGACACATGGCATTATGATCCAAGCTGGCATATGGTGACTGGACGTATGGATGGTGATGTGGCAATACAAATAGTGACTTGGCGGTTGACTGGATGCTGACTGGGAGTGAGGTGGACCAATCCTGGGACGCCACATGGCAACATGATTGGCCAATATGTCTAAGGCAAAAATTATGGCCTCCGTGGGGTTTGACACCATGACCTCTCTTGTATAAGCGCTCTTCCTTCACCACTTGGGCTACTTATGATTATTGGTATGTGGGTTAACATTATGTTATTTAAGCTTGGAAAAGTTTATAATAACACAAAAAGTCACGTGGAGCTCATGACCCATTCAACGCGCCACCACATAACCACTTACCACGTGCTCTTAACAAATGTTGGTTATGGCGCTTAACATGGGTTGGAGACCATGTGTTACATGCCACCTAATATGGGGTGGAGACCATGGTGTTATAACAAACTTCAACGGGTTACATTATATGGGTTGGAGCGCTGCCATTATGGGTATGTTATAACAATATAATATGCCATAGTTGGAGCGCCACCACAAATGGCTTTTAAAAGTGGGTTTTTAAAATATTATAAATGAGTTTAACCTATACTTGGTATAGTTTTATACTATAACCAACTATATGGTTGGAGTTTTCAAAGGGAATTGGCTTATTATGAAAACCAACTTAGGGAAGTTGTAACCACATGCTTATTTAGGAAAAATTGTTGTAACTTAAGAAATCATGAGGAAAATGTGATGAGGGCTAACTCAAGCCTATATAAACCCCCTCATATGCCATTTGCCACTCATGCTTTGGAGTAGAGACTTTGTAGCTAAAGGAGAGAAGGGAGATTGTGTAGCTCTGCAGGAGGAAGGTATGAGTGTTTATACTCGTTTTACACCGTCTTCAGGCTTCGGAGTTGCTGGAAGCAGTCATTTTGTGTTTTGGGCAGCGCTTCTCTTCCTGGCCATTGTCACCAAGGTATCATTGTATCATTGCCATGTATTTTGCCTTTATGCTGAGATTATAGATCGGCCCTCCTATTGAGAAGCAGGCCCGGAGACGTAGTCCATCCTGGACGAACTCCGTTATCAACTTGTTGTCTTTATGTGTGTATTGTCTATGCTGTTTGGTTCTCTTCTTATGGATTTGTGAGCTTCATTCATACTCTTTATGCAATTCATGTTAACGTCATAGAGTAGCAAAGATCTTGTTTTCGGATCACTTATTTCTAGGCATTGTTTGGGTTCTTACCCTCACAGGAGTTTGAAAATAAAAATTCAAGTTGTAACTCAAATTGAAATCAATAGAAATCCGTTGTTGATTCTGTCTCATTTTGGTATGATTCTAGATCTATTATCGACTATTTTCTTTGTTTTACTTAGTTATTTATCATTTATGCACAATCTGTTCATAACAATACAAAATCTTCTTATTTTCTTTATGATACAAAAACTTTTTATATTTTCCTCTACAGTATAGAGTCTTGCATATTTTTATTTTATTGTACAATTAGGCTATAAATTAGGGTAATAATCCCTCCTATTTTGCATTAGCCTAGTAGAATTCAAGGATGTTGGTATAAGGACCTCAATCCTTTCCATCAACATTTATTTGGCAACCATACTGGGGATAGATTCTTCTTTTCCTAGCTTTTTGTAGTTTTTTGTGTATATTTTTCTTTTGTTTTAATTTTCTTGACTTTTCCTTAAAGGATACAACCAGATGTTAGAGTTGGATTACGTGACTAGACTAGCATTACATATTTCTTATTTGATTATATTCTTGATGATGCTCAATATGCCCAACAATTAGAGAACTCTTCAGAGGTCATTCGTCAAGATATAGACCGTGAAGAACAACGAGAAAGAGTTGCTAGGCGAGCCATAAATCCTTAGACTGATCAATCATTATTCATGTATGAAAATACAAGATATTCTCGTCAAAGAACATGCCAGTCTTCCAAGTTTAATCCTTTTTCAGAAATAGGCAGAAGAAAAGAATCACTTCAATATTTTCAATCTAAACTTAGAAGGACTCATATTCCTCATCCCCCACAAGAAATTTAATAGATTATTTTCCTTTTACTCAACCCAACATGACTTCCTCTGGAAGTAGTAGTGGTTCTATGGGATCAACTTCATCCTCCTCTCAAATTGGAAGTATGTATAGTTTCTATAACCCTATTACATCAAGTTCAAATCCATCCAAAGTAATAAAACAATTTGGTTTGTTCAAATTTGAAGAAGATTTAGATACCACCCCTTGACATGTATCTTCTCCTCTAAATCTTCCTCATGCTACAACCCCTTTACCCATATTCAAATATCATTTTCCTAAATTTTATGGAAATAGCACTATTTCAATAAACGAACATTTGATAGTGTTTTCTAACACTTGTCATAATATAGGTGCGAATGATGCTAATACATGTATGTGCTTACTTGTTAATTCTTTAGAGGGTAAAGCTACAACATAATTTTTTGACCTGCCTCCAAATATGTTTTCCACTTGGGATGAATTGTCATATTGGTTCAAATATACTTACAGACAGCCTCAAATTTTGGTTGATAAGCTTAAAGACTATAACAATCTAGTCTACAATAGAAGTGAAACCATTAATTATATTCCTGAATTAATTAGGCCACATAATCAAGCTACTTGAATGCACTATTATAACACCTTACCCGCACATTATAAGAAACCACTTGAATATAAGAATGCCAATAATTTAGGATTTGCCTTGCAAAACTGTTTAGAATTTGAATATTGGTTGGAAAGAATAGGAATTCAAAATTAGATCATGTTAGAAAAAATGACATGTTAACTGTCCTATAGGTAGTCTAGGACATGAGAAACCACACGATTACTTTTGAAAGGAAATGAATAAATTCTAATCCTGTAGAAAATTCTAATCACAAATACTAAATAACTTGCATCCTATGGATATCATGTCTAAAGCATGGTGTAACTTCTATGAGGAGAATCACAATGAGGAAACCTATGATGTTATAAAGAATGGTAGAGATAAGATTTTTGGAAATAAAACTGATACAATTGTAGCCACTCTAGATTGGATCCCCGAGGAATATTGTATTTTGGTCAACACAAGAAATACATTTTACAGTAACAAGGCTAAAGAAAGGCCTTCAAAGGTCCCTCCTGCTCATAAATTCATCGTTTCAGCAGCCAAATCAACAAGTTACAATTAATGATCAAAATCAAGTCAATCAAAATCCTTCCTCTTCTTCTTCTAAATACAATATTTTGAAACAACTAACAACTATTAAAGTTGATTCTACATTACTTGATATGGTTACTGTTCCTGAACAACATAAACATATCAAGAATTTTATGGAAGGAAGAAATCCTACCATAGCTAGTCTGTCTAAAGAACAAGATGAAGAATAATTGCAAGTAAATAAATTAACTGCATATAATCTTAGGAGTAGTCTTAAGAATCCTCCCTTTTATCTGTTAGTTAAAATTTATGATAAAATTTTTCATTGCTATTTGGTAGATGGTGGATGAGGCCCAAATGTTATGCCTAAGATTATCATGAGAGAATTGGGTTTATATTGTACACATGAAAATTCTAGAAGTCTATTGTCTTATAATAGTCAACAACAAGCTACAATAGGTGAAATAAAAGATGCTACTTTATCTTTGTGTGCTCATCCAAAGATTAAAATCACTTGCATTCAAGTTATTGATATGCCAGTTCGTAATTTTTCTTTTATTCTTGGTAGAGATTGGCAAGCTCTAATAGGTGGTTATATTTCTTTTGATGGATCACATATGTCTCTTCCGAAAAATGGGAAAAACATTATTGTTTTAAGAGAAGGACGAACTTCTCTTTACATTGAAAATATTCCACAACATGATGTTAATTACATAGAGGAAGATTTATGAGTATATTCTATCTTTCGTGAAGATGATGATGACCCTGTTGTACCCAACACATAACCTGAAGATGGAATTTTGAATATGCATTTTGATGGTGCTAACTCAAAAT
Organism: Larix kaempferi; assembly: GCA_027924585.1. Taxonomy (NCBI): domain Eukaryota; kingdom Viridiplantae; phylum Streptophyta; class Pinopsida; order Pinales; family Pinaceae; genus Larix; species Larix kaempferi. Next base: position 5,103,288 of record BSBM01000319.1, read on the forward strand.
AAAGGTAATGGAGCATGCATCATATTGTACTCTCATATAGGTAAAATCCACATTTTTTCTTACGAACTCAAATTTCCTTGTACAAACAATATTTCATAATTCGAAGCTTTAATTTTAGGGATGGAAAATGCTTATAATTTAGGTTGTTTTCATCTTGTTGTATTTGGATATTCTAAATTGATCATAAGTATGATTAAAGGAGTTTACAATCATTTAAATAAATTATTAAAAATTTACACTCAAGCAGCACGATCTTTATTCTCAAATTTTCCTATCATTTAATATCGCTCATATTAGAAGGGAATTGAATTCTATAACTGATAAGCTGGTCGTTTTTGCTGCAAAAAATTCAAAAAAACTGTTCCCCAAAGGCCATATTGCGTATTTTTATCTTTATATAGACCCCATCTTCCTAACAACAGATTCTTGGAAAGTTTTTTTTGACAATGAGAGTATTTGTGCCTTTGTATAGAACAAACCTTTAAAACAAAAATAAATCATATCCCTAGAAGAAAATAAATTTCCTAAAGTACAAAAATCATTTTCCTCTAGTGATGTGGGAAACAAAAAAATAAAAAATAAGAAGAATCCAAAAGAAAAATTGGTGAAAAAATCTCAATAAATATTGGGACTCCGGACAATCCTAAACATTTAAAAATAGGATCCCAATGTTCTGAAGAAGAAAAAGAAAAGTTCATAGAACTGTTTCATGAATTTAAGGACTTTTTTCCTTGGTCTTATGAGGATATTCATGGTTTTGATCCTAGAATAATTCAACATGCTATTCCTATCAAGGAAGAATCAAAACAGTAAGACAGAGGCAAAGACCAATCAACCTTGCACTAGATGAAACTATCATAAAAGAAGTTGAAAAGTTTATTAATGCTCACATTATATTTCTCGTCAAATACTCAAAATGGGTATCAAACCTTGTCCTAGTGCAGAAGAAAATGGAGACAAAAGATTATGTGTTGATTTCCATGCATTAAACAAGGCAAGCATAAAAGACATTTTTCCGCTTCCAAACATGTAACTAATTTTACAACAAGTAGTAGGGTCACGGATGATGTCCCTTCTTGATGGATTTTTCGGTTACAACCAAATTTTAGTCAAGAGGGCTGACAAATATAAAACCACATTAACCACTCGTTGGGGCACTTTTGCTTATGAAAGAATGCCTTTTGGATTAATTAATGTAGGTGACACCTTCCAAACGGATATGCAAATAGACTTTTATGATATAATCGATAAGATAATCTCAGTTTATCTTGATGACTTAATTATTTATTCTAAATACTGAAAAGATCATTTTGATCACCTTTGGCAAGTTTTTTTGCACTACAGAAAGTTTGGAATGTCCTTGAATTCGACAAAGTTAGTTTTCGATGTTACCCAAGGTAAGATCCTTGGTCATATTGTTTCATATTCTGGGATTAGCGTAGATCTTGAACGAGTTATTTCCATCGAAAATATTCAATATCCTACCTCTAAAAAATAAATTCAATCCTTCATGGGTAAAATCAATTTTATAAGTAGGTTTATTCTTGATTTTGTTGTTATGGCTAGAAAAATTCATCATATGGTCAAACATGATAAATATTTCTCCTAGAATGATAATGATAAGAAGGCTTTTGTTCATATCAAAAGAGAAATTAGTTCTGCCCATGTAATCGCAAGACTTAATTTCGAAAATGATTTTATTATTTACACTAACGTTATTGAAGCAATATCAACCATTCGTCTTCATAAAGCTGATCAAAACATTGAAAATTCGATAGCTTACATGAGTCAAAGTCTATCTAATGATGAACTGAATTACTCTTTAATTGAAAAACACGCTTTTGCTCTCGTTAAAGCTATAGAGAAATTTCGTTAGTTCATCTTAGGAAAACATACATAGGTAAAAGTCCCTTTTCTTGCAGTTAAATTTTTGCTTTCTCAAACTTATATTTTAGGAAAGTTCGCTCATTAGCTTGCTAAGATACAAGAACACGATATAACGATTACTACTTCAAACATGATTAAGGGATGAGATCTAGCCTTACACTTGGCTCAACATCTTGAACCAAGTACTTCTGCTGAAAAAAATGATTCCTTATCTTAAAGATTTCTCATTGAAGCTAAAAACCTCGAATTAACATAGTATACTGGTATAAATACATCATTTATTATATGCAATTTCATAAATATCCTACTGATATAATTAATAACCATCAACGTAGAAGGATTAATTTAGAATCTTCTAAATATTTAATTTATTTTTTGAAGAAACACTAACGACATGCTCCTGAGATGCATAGTTGATGAAATATCTCAAACATTTCGTAGACAAATCCATGGATATGTTGATTTTGATATACATATTGGAGGCCATTTTGTTGCAAGAGCTACTGCATACAAAATTTTAAGAACTAGTTTTTACTGGCCTTTTGTTTTCATTGATTCATATAAATTCACACAGGCCTGTGAAAAGTGCCAAAAAAGTGCAGGTAGAGAGCAATTGTTTGCTATGCCTTTGCAGACCATTTGTCCACATTTTCCTTTCTCAAAGTGGGACTAGAATTAATTGGTCCCACTAAAAAATGCACAGGATGAACATGTAATATCATTTTTAGAGTCTTACATATTTTCTTGATTTGGTCTTCCTCTTGAAATCATTTCAGATAATGGACAGAACTTCATTTCCGCTAAAATGACTCATTTTTTAAACAATTTTGGAGTGAAACATTTCACTTCATCGACTTATTATCTGTAGGGAAATGGACAAGTTGAATTCACTAATAGGAATTTGATCAAAATTTTTAAAAGGATCATAAATGACAACCCTCACTAATGGCATACTCTTCTTATGTATGCATTATGGGTTGACATAACTACTACTAAAAACATTACAAGACATACTCCATTTCAACTCTTATATGGCCAAGAAGTTGTGATGTCGGTAGAATTAGAAATGACTTCCCTTATAATTGTAGTACAAGTTGAAGAATTAAATTCCACCCATATATTGCAAAGGCTTAATGCCTTGTTAGCTTTAGAAGGACAAAGAAACCATGCCCTTAACAATATAAAGAAAAGGAAACAAACTATTAAGAAGTACTTTGATAAGAAGTCTATATCTGTGTATTTTAAAGTCAATGAGAAAGTCTTACTAGATTCTACTCATGAGGATAAATGAAAACACAATTTTTTTTAGATGTTATGGATAGGTCCTTATAGAATTGCCTTTGTTGTTGGTAATAACTCCTATCTGTTAAAATACATGCAAGAAATGTTTTTCTTTTTTACTACAAATGGTTCACATCTGATGTTAGGATATCTCATCATTCACTTATGTACTTTGCATGCATTCGCATGCTGCCTAGTCATCACTATGGTACCTCCAGCACCTAGTCCCTAGTCTCCCAGCACTAGAGAGCTACTTTCCACTTAGATTTATCCCTCCTAACCTGTCATGCGCCTAGTTCTCACCTTCCACTAAAGAAGGGCGCCTTTCTCACCTACCAGTCCAATTTACTTCAGTTAGCCACCGGTCTTTCCTTGATTTGAGGCTAGACTAACTCCTCACGGCTGTTATCACTCTGATTGACCTCCGATGAGACATGACTACCTATTCTGAGTGCATTTAACTCCTCATGCGCTCTCCACTGAGCCTCCATCCCTATATTAGTGCCACTTACCATCAGTTACACTTATTACACTCAGTTAGACTCAGTGTGACACCTGTTTGACAGTGACTTGTGTATTGATGACCACCACTGATTGATGATGAGGACTCCTAGTTGGAGCCAAGCTATGCCATTCAGTTAATTCGAATGACCTACTTAGCTAATTCGAATTGCTCATTCATTGTGACAATATTGTATTGTATTTTCACCCTTATTGGGATATAGAGCACTGATGCATGCCTTTGCACAGTTTACACTATATTTTCTGAGTTTCATCTATTGTGATTGATTTACTTGTTCATTAGATCTGCTGTGACTAATTTTACATGGTATCAGAGCCATGACAGGGACAAGATTTCTTTTCTGCAGGTGTTCTACATGAAGATTGAGCAATATTTGCTCACTTTGCAGCAGTTTTATGCAGTTGCAGCTATTGCTCCATAATGGTTCTTGTTTGCTTGTGATTTGCAGGTTTCTTACTTCCTCCATTTGCATTCACTATTGCAGAGATGGAGTATTCTTCTTCACAAAATATTCTTACTCCATTCAACTATGATGAATGGAAACCAAAGATGATTGCATGTTTGAAGAGACAATGTCTTTTTGATGTGTGCATTGGTATTACAAGAGATTTTGATTCCGATGAAGAGGAGAATGATTGGCCTAATGATTGTGACAGAGCTTTTGGGACAATATGTCTTGCTATGTCTCCTTGTATGCGCTACCTCAATACTACTACTGAAAATCCAAGAGATCTATGGGCCCAAATCAATAGAGAATTTGGAAAGCATGAAGAAGAGGATCATGCTAGCCTTTTGGAGAACAAGCCCAATGAGATCTCCTTATATGCTCTCTCCGATTACGTCTTGGCCTCATCCATTGTTCAAGATGAAGAAGAAACTGTAGATTCAACACTCATTCTCTCAAAGTCTTTTATTTCGAATTCTGAGCAAGATAAACCAGCTCATACTCTAGATTCCGAAGAGGCTCTTGAATCCTCTCTTTCACATGAGTTTGCCGGTATGCAGAATAGTGATCGACTTGATGTTTTGGAGGTAAAACCTGATTTGGGAGGTGAAGCATTCATCCTCCTTGATTGCATGCCTTCTATAAACTTTTGTTCTGTCATTTGCACAGTTTCTCAGAGTTTTACTGAAGATGAAGAGCACTACCATTCGCTTGAGTTCAATTCTCATGCAATTTTTGCTGATTTTGGTTTTGATCTCACCTCTGTTGGTTCAAAGGAGATCTCAAGAAACCATTTGTCAAATATTGGAGCTGATTTAACTTCCACTGATAAGAAGTTCAAGTTTCAAGATCTATTTGATCCGATTGGAGCTATTCCTACCTCACTTGGTTCGAATCACAGGTTCCAGGATCATCCTCATATTTTCAAATTTGTTCTCACCATTTTCGGTACGAAGAGCAAGTTCATAAAGTCTCCACATTCGCTTGCATCCACTGATGGAGAATTCAAGCACATGTTTTTGGAGCATGATCCATTTACTCCCAAGAGTAAGATACCTCCATACATATCTACTTGAGTTTGAGGCAGTTAAATCAGTTTGGTGTGTTACAGTCCATTTGGAGGGGAGGTTTTTCCCATGAGGTTTTCTCCATTTCCTCGGTTCATGGATTGTTCTTTATTTGGATTATTATTGTATTTGGGTGACCTTTGGTCTCAGTAACCAGGGCCCTACATTTTATTTTTTACATCATAGTATAGCTTGAGGGGGGGTGTTAGGATATCTCATCATTCACTTATGTACTTTGCATGCATTCTGCATGCATCCGCATGCTGCCCAGTCATTAGTATGGTACCTCCAGCACCTAGTCCCTAGTCTCCCAGCACTCGGGAGGTACTTTCCACTCAGATTTAACCCTCCTGGCCTGTCATGCACCTAGTTCTTAACTTCCATTGAAGAAGGGCTCCTTTATCACCTACCAGTCCAGTTTACTTCAATTAGCCACCGGTCTTTCCTTGATTTGAGGCTAGATTGACTCCTCACTGCTATTATCACTCAGATTGACCTTTGATGAGACATGACTACCTATTCTGAGTGTAGTTAACTCCTCATGTGCCCTGCACTGAGCCTCCATCCCTAGATTAGTGCCACTTACCATCAGTTACACTTATTACACTCAGTTAGACTCAGTTTGACACCTGTTTGACAGTGACTTGTGTATTGATGACCACCACTAATTGATGATGAGGACTCCTGGTTGGAGCCAAGCTATGCCATTCAGTTAATTCGAATGACCTCCTTGGCTAATTCAAATTGCTCACTCATTGTGACAGTATTGTATTGTATTTTCACCCTTATTGGGATATAGAGCACTGATGCATGCCTTTGCACAGTTTACACCATATTTTTTGAGTTTCATCTATTGTGATTGATTTACTTGTTCACTAGATCTACTGTGACTAATTTTACATCTGAACAACTATAATGACCTAGACTGATTTTTCTTTTTTCTTTTTTTTAATATTTATGTACATATCTTTTTATATTTTTGTTTGTTAATAGTTTTGTCTTTGATTTTATTTCAAAAATTTTGTTCATTTCAACTAATTTTTTTTTTTTTTCATGTTGAGTCAAGATGCATCAATTAGGTATTAATTAGTTACATTTCTATAAAAATAATTTTTATTTGGCATAGAAAGTTAAGAACATCAAAATAAGTGAATTTTCCTTAGTTGCATAACTACTTTTGTTGTTGTCATAAGACTTTGGTCTTCTTGCTTATACTTGATGACCTAAGATTGATCCTGCTTATTCTATCTCTTTTTTCCTTCATACATATTTTTTCAAAGAACATATCAAAGATATTATAATAATCTTCAGAAATCAACAAAAAATATAGTAGCTCAACCAGATATTCTAAGTTCTAGCCAATAAAATTGACTACCCTATGGAGTCGCTAGATGTTGACCCATAAATTTTCCGCCTAATATATTTTCCTGCAAATTGTTGCAAGACATAGTAACAAATAAACACACACACACACACACAAACATATAGGTGGGACCCCCTGAAATCAAATATGATATCTCAATGGGTAAAGGAATGTTGTGGCTAGATTCACATGGTTTTCTCATTTTCTATGATTTCAGATTTGACATTTGACAGGCTCATACTCTCCTTGTTTGAAATTGTAAATGATTTTGAAAAGGTCAATGGTGTGAAGTTAGTATGGTTTGGGATGAATATTATGTTTTTACATTGCACACTTTACAAGTTGAGGCTTAACATAGTCAAGTGTATTAAAGTTTAAATTCACAAAATTTGACTTTAGTAATAAAAGGTGGTAACATATATCGTGCAAAATGGATGACATACATTGATTTTGGGGTTTGCATAGTGGAAAGCTTTCAATATGCACCATGATTAAGGAATATGATGAGATTTGTTTCATTATGACACTAACAGTCTCAACCTGTGTTTCAATTTTTTTTTGTAATGGAAGGAAGGTTGATGTGGCATATTAATGTGGCTAAATGGTGACCCATTCATTGGTTGATGGTTGCAAAATTGTAAAGTTTAGAGCTATGTAAGCTTGGGTTGACATAAAAAGCATAATGTTACATTGAATAACCCATTATGTGATGAGTTGATGCAACTTCTTGAGTTTTCATATGGCATAAGGTTTGTATCACTATTTTGTTTGTGTTTCATGCTCCCATTGCTTGTAGCTCATGCTTGGAAGATTGTTAACCATTTTCATTGCCCTTTAAGGAATATTTTGTGCGTTGAAAGGTATGTCGTCTAACACTATATTTCTATATAAAATATTAAGTTTGCAGAATAATGTATTATTGGCTTTGTTTGAGATTGTGGTCTATTTGTATTATTCCCTATCCCCTTTCCCTTGAACAAAAAACATTGAACAAAAGTTTCTTTTTTTTTCAAAAGTTGATAATCAATTTAGTGTTTAAAATGATGTGGGTGATTGAAAATCAGTGTCAACTCTCGATTGCAATGAATTGTTTGGTCTCTCTTGAGCATGGTTAGCATGGTCATCCAACCCAAGATGAGTTCGCAATTTTTCATTTGATTCTATAGTGCTCCTCATCTCTTACTATTCGTCTTCCTTCACCTGCACTGCTACTCTGAAAATCAAAACTTGAAGGTTAAAGTTTGTAAAGATTTAGAGTTTGCAAACTGTTTTTATTCTCAACAAGCAAATTGGTATGACTGTTTTTGCTTGGAATTCGAAGTACTAGTTTTATAAAGTATTTGATTGAAAAGGTTCATGGTTTTCATTCTACACACATATTTGAACTCGTTGTTTTCTTTTAGAGTTAGAATTCAAACCCATAACCATGCATCAAAAGTTCCCTTACATTTTCTAGAGTTTTTTTCATACACTTCAGTTGTCAACAGGGTATCGATGACATTTTGAAAAACCCTAGTTATGTAACCCATTACCCATAGTGATGGTCGTGACCAGTTCTAGTGAACTTGTGGTGAGATAAGGAGGATTTTGAACTTCGAATTAACTTCAAAAGATATAGGTACTATATGCCGTGTTGGCCAAAATGATGACCTTAAGCTTCAATGGAGATTTGCTCTTAACTTGAAATCCAAACCTATGACTTGCACCTAAAAATCGAGTGCAAAATACATGGGATTTCTCCTTGAAGCCCCATGCCTAAATTTGAAATTTCAGGTTTTTATTTGGATCCAAGAATAGATTAATGGTGTTCATATTGAAGACTAGGCATAAGATGGTTGCACCTATTTGTTTGACCTCCTTAGTGGTTTTTTAAGAGGAAATGCCATAAGTTGGTGAACGATTATGTCTCGAACATTGCATATGACCTTCGAATTTATTACATATGCATTGAATAGTTGGTAATGGTTGAGTATGAGCTCGAATGCGAGCCTCATGAGCCTTGATTTCTTTGATTGAAAATGATAATGATGTCTATGGAATTTAAAATGGCTATTTGTAAGAGATATATGCTTGACTATGTGTTTTAAAAAATAAGAACTTGAACTATAGCTAAATTTTTTAATTTGTTGATCGTGCTTTTGAGATTCAACTGATATAAAGAAACTATGAAGATCATTATTTTTCAGCCACTTATTAGACTTGCTACGGTAATAGACAATTCTTCATATGACATACTTCAATTATGCATCAATTTGTAAGTTTGGTCCACGAATTTGAAATGCGATGATTGTTATGTGGAGGTTTGGAATCTCATACCGATTATTATGCATGACATGTTTAATTGTTTAAACTCATATTTGAGTTAAAAAATTTCTGCATAACAAATTTGATGGGGTTTTATATACTATTTGCAAGAAATGATGATGCTCCTATAGTTTGAATGCTAGGTATGTGAGTCACAAGGATTGTTTCTCCTCAAGTCACTTGATGTTTGACTGAGGGTTAAAAAAAAAGCTAACATGGGTGGATGAGTGCCAATGAATTCTTATTGAATTTCAATACTGTCAAAAGAACTGATTCTCAATGATTGTAGGTGCACATTATATACAATGGTGTATAAGTTCAAGATCTACTATTTGGGCATAGACAATGTTGATCATCCACTTCATTCTCACAATTAGAAATGATATTGTTGCATGGTTTTCAATAGTACTTCATTGATCAATGTTCATTTTAATATGGAGTTTGGTTTGGTTTAGTTTGAGGAGATTGAAATGGTTATTTTATCACTATAATATTGGCATGTTTAGATGACGAAATAAGTGAAAGGACGATGTCAATTATGTCAAATAATTATGTGTTATGTTCTGGAGACTTTCATAACAGGATTATATATGTTGAAACCTTGGTTAATGAAATGGAATTCGTTTTGAAGGTATACAAGCTCATATATTATCATCAAATGAACATATACATAGAATATTAAATCCATAATGAAGAGTTCCATGGTTAGAGATGATAGTGATTGATTATCATGATGGATGGAAGTTGTTTGGAGCTATTGCATGTTGTTTTGTACGTTAAAGTTTTTTTAATGTTTGAACATGTATCATATATCACTCCCTTCACTTGCTTTCATTAGTTTTTCCACTCACTTCCCCTCATTTTCCCAATAATCCCATTTTTCCATGTTCAAAGAGAAAAGGTTGACATATATGAGCATCCTCAGTTTGGAAATGGAATTGCTTGAAACATATTGTGATGTTCCCATTTCCCCGTTCCCTTATAATATGATTGCATGTATGATTTCTATGTTGATACATAGCCATTAATAGATTTTCTTAATTGCAATTTTATTTGATATATTTTCCTATTGTTGCGTACTTTACCGATCATGCTCTCCATGACTATATAGATGAGTTTATTCGGAAAGGAAGGAAACAAAGGTAATAGAGGTGACCAGTGTGATAGAGATAATTGGGGAAGAGGTCAGCAGCCTCCTTGGGCAGAAACAAGAGGCTAATATTTTTCAATCCATTTTGATGCTAACTTGGAAGAATTTAACCAACTTATCCAAGCTGGTTTCTTAAAATTGGTAGTCCAAGTCCACTTCCCAGTTTCCAGACCTTATGTTAGGCCACCACTACAGTCTCATCAGAGCATTTTTGGAATTCATGTACTTCCACATGTGTCCATGCAACCTGAACCACAAAACAATGACGGTTGGAACCAAATTTTCCCTAATCAATCATCTGGTATTCGTGGATGGCCCACTCTTTCATTGCTATTTTCTCCTCCACCACTTGAGTAACATGATCACCAAGCAACTTCAATTTCCTCTCAGGTCTATCCTTTGCAGCTCATTGATGAATGAAAAGACTCACCTAAATAGTCACTTATGACCAAAGGAAGAAGGCCTGCCAAATCTGCTAAGTCTAGTTCTTCTAAAGCTTCCTCCCATTATGTTACATCCAACCCTATATTCCCAGAAGACAATACTGGAGCAAGAGACATCTCTCCATGTGATGTACAATCAACAAATCATGAAACTAAATAAACTAGATACGGTGAACAATCAGGAGAAAAGGACACTTCACAAGGAATTGGACAAAGACAAACTGCTTCTCTTAAAGCATATGGGTTTTGATGTAGTTCTTAATATTTTTATTTTATTATGTTTTTACTTGTGGATATATATTGACTATGCTTGAGAGATGACAGATTTTGGACATGATATATTTCATTTTTGACTTATTCGAGATGCATGAAGGTTATAATCAAGTACTTTTATTATATTTCATGTTATCATTATGATGGATGTTTTTGGCTTATCATACGTTATAATATTTGGAGAGCCAAGGTGAATATTGGGGATTAATAAAAGATATGACGGGGTCCCACCTTTTTATATTATATTCTTTTATCATATTATATTCAAGTAAACTTGCCTTAGTTTATTTATCCTAACTAAAATATCTTAACTAAAAGGTAGTTTCCAACTACCTCAACTTATTTATCAAAGATAAAAGGGGGGATACGAGGAGAATGAATGGCAGAGGGAACAAAGGAAAATAAATCTGATAAAAAAGTTTGATCTTGTACAAAGTGAGATATTATCTTTCATTCTTTCATTTATGAGTTATTATAGGGTTGATATTTTCTTGTTGATAGCAGGAATAGTGCCGAACGTGGAAAATAAGGATCAATATACATCATTTGTATTTATGATTTGAAGGTTGTTCACTGTTTTTTACATTCTTTTTTATTATATTAGTTTCTAAATTGATTTTCGGTGCTAATAGGAATTATTTTTGCAGAGTCTAGATTTTGAACCATGAGAAAAATCAACCTAGGCACTAAATACAATCCTAAGACAATAAATATGGGAACTTTTTGTTGAAATACAAAAAAATAGGCATACATTCATGTTTTCAATAAGTAAATACATGCTTTCGCCTAGACTTATGATGATATCAAGACATACGATACTGTTGAGGCCTCAGGTGTGTAGGGTGCTGGAATGGGTTCCAAAGCTCTCAACAGAGGAAGAAACCCATCCAAAGGCTTCAGATAATCCTGCACAAGTATTACCCTATCCTCCAGCTGTTTGGAATAGTGATCTCCCACGGATACAAAGGCCTCCGCTAGCACTTGTGGTTTTGATCCTAAAAGGATCTATCTTCCAATGAAGGAAAACAAAGTGTGTTCAATTTGAAACAAATCTACCTAGAAAGCGAAACCTAAGATAAGTTAGACCTACTCTAAAAGGTGTCCTATTTGAATGCACATTAACTTGATGTGAAAATAATTAAGTTTGTTCATCCACTTGACAGAAATGTGAAGGATATCAATTTCTTATCTGCTTAAATTACAACCAATCAATAAAAATTAACTGAATGCAATATTAAGTGTTTAAGCTCATTCAAGATTAACCTGTAACCAATATGTCAATTGGAAAATTAACATAGATTATAATTTACTGTGAATCATTTGCAGAAATAGACAAATATTTCAGTTGAAGAAATTCAATTAAAACATAATGCATACAAAGATCAAACGTAAGGAAAAATCCAGATCAGAGATCTCTGCATGAAATAATAATTGCAAAGGATTAAATAGCATAGATAACAGTCTGAAGTAAAAATCAGTATTTATCAAGGAAACTTGATCCATGGACAAAAGATGATGCAAGAGAATAACATTACTGTATTAATGAAAGTCTGTAAGAAATTACAAGCTCAGCATAAAATAGAGTATCTCTAGTCTTCTTCTGTCGATTTCTACCTCAAAATGATCATCCCTTGCCTAAGAGAGATCTACCCCTTAAATAGTAATTTACAAAAATAATACAAAGGATAAATTCCCATTAAACATGGATTAAAAAATCAGATTATTCAATTAAGTGAGGAAATCTTGCCACTTGGCCCAAATTTCCATCAGTTCATCTATATCTGGATAATTATGAGATTAGAGCCCTAGCTGGGCATCACATGTGGATCCTTCAATCTCATTTTTGGCTAATTTATGACACATGCGGATAAAAACATAGATCTTGCCTTCCATGGAGACAGGTTGCCTGATCAACCAATCCACGTCTTCAATTTGGATGTGCTCAATCCATATGATATTCTCTCTGATTTCATCATGACGGGATTCGACTTGCTCTATCAACAATTTTGGTGGATCTTCCTTTTCGATGAGCCCCATTGCAGGGAATGCCAACATCACCATGAGATTATCTGAGGCATACCATCTTCTCCTGCAATTTGCTTGAGCCTGATTTATGGTATCCTCCACCATCTCAATGACATTCTCCCAAGCCCGCACGACAATATCGATCCTTCTGAATTTGAGACTATCCAATTCAGGAATATCAGCTGGCTTATCTTCAATAAACTTCTGCCAATCCATGATGTCTTCTACAGCTTTAGAATCCTGTTTTGCTTTCTCTAACTGCTTGCTCAAGTTACTAGACATCTTGTCAAAGGCGATGTAGGTCTCATGAATTTCACCCAAGGTGGTAAATAGATCAGCTAGAAGCTTATGATTCTCTTGGTTAACATGATTAGCTAGGTCCTTGAACTCTTGCTGTGAAAACCTGGAAAAAACAGAGGAGGTTGCACTTGCAGTTGCATCCTCAAGTTGTTTCTTTAGTACAACCATTATTTCCTCGTTGACAACATTTTCTGCTTCTGCATCATGAAGTTTATCTTGAAGATAAGTATTTTTCAACTGCAGATCTTCCAAATTGTCTTCAAATATCTTCCTTAGATCCTGAACATAAACTTCATGTTCTTCCTTGGTTGTTTCCAATTGCTCTTGAAGCTGTTTCAGTTCTTCTTTTTTCAAGTCAATCTCCTTGTTCAAGGTCTTGACTGAATCAAAATTTGCTCCTGCAAATGCACCCAAGGCCGCAGCTGCATCCATTGCTTCTGCCTGGATATCTGTTAGGAACCCGTGTCAACCCTTCTCTTTACTATGTTAGTATATTGTTGTTGGACGCATATGCTTTGTAAGTCGTCCCATAGTATTTGTTGATCCATAGTTTATATTAGCCCATAGTATTGACCCATAGTATTGGACGCATATGCTTTGTAAGTCGTCCCGTAGTATTATATGTCCCATGGTTTTGACTCATAGTATTGGGCATAGACTTAGTATATAAGTGTGTGTTGAGGTCATTGAAGGCACTGTGAAGGTATTGAGCTTGCTCAAAGGAGGTTTCCCCCTCGAAGTGTCCCGTGATCAATATAAAAGTGATTCTGAGTTCTATTATTTATGATATCTTGTGTATTTGCATTAATTAATTATTGCAGGTTGTCCACATCTGGTATCAGAGCACTTTCTTGGGCTCGTTGGGTGGAATCTCTGCCAATTTTTTTTTCTCGCATATGTTGCAAGTTCGGATCTGGGGATAACCCCTATCCACTTAACTGTGGGAAGTACTTGGGAATAAGCCCTAAAAATCATTGTGAGGAGTACCACAGGAACCCCAAAGTCGCTGGCCTATTGAGAGGGCCTGCCAGCGAAAAGGGCAACGACCCCTACCTGATTGACTAGTTCCCACCCGTGAGGTAAACCAAGAGCTGTTGTTTGTGGCAAAGCGATTATCAGTTTTACCTGAGCCATGGAGTGAGGGGTACTACCCAAATACGCAAGCCGTCAGACAACATTGGTGGCCGAGTCAATCCCCTAAACCGATAGGAAGCCGCACATACCTGGGGTCCATATCTATTTTCAGTTGAACTGTTGCCGATCACTTCCGCTCCAGATCCAGCCGTTTCAGATCTAATCTGAAAGTCGTTCCAGATCCAGTCGTCGTTTCAAATCCAACCGTTTTCGATCCCTTCCATGCTGTTGTAGATCCATCTGTTGCGGATCCCTTCCTTGCCGCTGTTGCGGATCCATTTCTGAAAAAAGAAATAAATAAATAAAATAAAAAATAAAAAATTTCTGTTTTTCGGCCATATCTCCCTTGTTTCAACTCTGTTTTCCCTGAAACTTCACTGACATCCCTGCAATCCCATTCTGCATATTTCATTCCTGAAGACCCTATCCCAAATTCCACTTCCCAAGACCATAAATCCCACATTTGTCTATTTTTAGGGTTTGCCATAACTCCTTCAATTTTCACCCAAACGCCTTCAAATTTTGCCACCGTGTTCCTTTCCCAATTCTGCTTCTTTGTCCCTCTCTACCAAATTTTATCATTCTTTCACCCCGCTTCTAAAATCCCCATTTTTTGCTTCCCTGTCCATCAGAAAGTGTCCAAAATCTAGTCAAACCCCAATTTTCTATCCATTCCCCCCCCCCCCCCCAAAAAAAAAACTCTTGGTTGTGGTTGTCACCCGCGCAGGAGAAAAAACCATGGAGGAAGCACTTGCAGCCATCCAAACCAAACTCCAAGATCTAGATGAAAAATTTCTCAGCCTCCATCTTCAGCATTCAACCATGAACAATAACCGACAGCCAGAATCTTTTGCAGCCACCGGGTTCTCTTCTTCCAGCAATTTTCATGGGTCGAAGCTTGATTTTCCTTGCTTCAATGGTACTGATCTTACTGGATGGATATACTGAGCAGAACAATATTTCAGTCTGCATAATACTTTTGATGTCCAGAAAGTTCCACTTGCATCCTTTCATTTGGAACACGAAGCCCTTCAATGGTACCATTGGTACATCAAAGCTCATTCCGAGCCAAACTGGACAGATTTTTGCCAACTCCTTTTGCCACGATTTGGTCCTAGTGCTTTTGATGACTTCACAGGAGCACTCACTAAACTTCACCAAATTCGCACAATGAGAGAGTATCAGACAGAATTTGAGCAACTAGCCAATCACACAGAAGGATTGTCTGATGAATTCTACAGGAGTTGTTTTATCAGTGGTCTCAAGGATGAAATCCACTTAGAGGTCAAAATGTTCTGTCCCAACACAATGATAGAAGTCCTAGGGTTGGAAAAGTTGGAAGAGGACAAGATCGCAGTTCAACAACGCTCCAAACCCACCTTTGTTCCCTTCAGAAATATGGGTTCCCAATGACCTCCCATCATGCCTGCTCCTCAACCAACTCCTATCAAGCATTTGTCTGAAACAGAGATGCAGGCACGCCGAGAAAAAGGACTTTGTTATAATTGTGATGAGAAATTCACTCAGGGACATATATGTGTTCGACAAAAGCTCTATCTCTTGGATGTGGATTCTCCGACTGCCTCAGAACTTGATGAAGAAGCTCCAGATACAGTAGATGATCAGGTCGACATTCAACACCCGCTTGTTGACACCCCATCTCAGGACGACCCACCCGAGATCTCTCTCCATGCTGTAACCGGCGTCACCACCCCACAAACAATGCGAGTCAAGGGATACTTCAAGAAGCTCCCTCTTACCATACTCATTGATTCTGGTAGCACTCATAACTTCATTGACCCTTGGATTGCCAAACAGGCTAATTGTTTTGTCCATCCTTGCTCCAACTTTGAAGTCATGGTTTCCAATGGGGGCACCTTACCTTGCAAGGGGAAGTGTCACAATGTGTGTATCTCTATGGAAGATTATAACCTGTGCTCTGACATGTTTGCCTTGTCCTTAGGTGGATGTGATGTGGTTTTGGGCGTTCAACGGTTACGCACACTTGGCCCCATATTATGGGATTTTGTGGAACTTTGGATGCAGTTTTCAGTCAATGGGGCACAACACAAATTAATGGGCTTACAACCAGGGTCTCTCTGCATCATTAGTTCACATCGCCTCGAAAAAATCCTTAAGAAGAATTCACATGGTGTCATCGCTCAGCTCCATTCCATTCAGATGCACCCATCAACGATCTCCACTACTTCCTTGGATAGATATGCAGGTGTCCTTGCTGAACCAATGATCTTGCTGCCTTCAAGAGACCTTTCCGGTAAGAATTTAGTCGCATCTACCTCTCAGCAGGAACTGATGGCTATTTTGCATGTAGTACAGAAGTGGCAGCCATACCTATTAGGGAATTATTTCTGCATCAAGACTGATCTCCAGAGTCTGGAAAATTTTCTGGAACAATGGGTCTCCTACCCAACACACTTGAAATGGGTTATCCAACTCATGGGTTATCCCTATGCGATCACTTACAATAAGGGTAAGGACAATATGGTGGCAGATGCTCCTTCTCACACAATTGATGACCTAGCTCTTTCTCTGCTTGTTCCAAATTGGTTGCAATATGTTCAACAGGGCTATCTCTTCTATGAACTCCATGCTTCTTCATCAACAGGGCACTTTGGGTTCTTCAAAATGTATGATCGAGAACAATGTAACTTCTTTTGGCAGGGACTGAAAATGACAATTCAACAGATGGTGGCTAACTGTGATACTTTCCAGGTCAACAAGGGTGAAACTACACTCCTTTTAGTATTGCTCAAACCCTTGCCCATCCCTACACAGCTTTGGCCAACTATTTCTATGGATTTCCTAGCAGCGCTTTGGTGGTACAATCCCACATGTCAAAGGACACCATATGAAGCAGTCTATGGACAGACGCTAGTTCTTCTTCCATACACCCTTAGTAGCTCCCCATTTCAGGAAATTGTCTCAGTTCTTCAAAACCGCGATCAGATTCTTCTCATTCTGCAGGACAATCTTCACATGGCCAGAATTCGCCTGAAACAACAAGCCAATCAACACCGTTCTGAGCGCATTTTCCACGCAATTGATAGGGTTCTTATTCGTCTACAACCTTCCAAGCAATCCTCCCTGACACTCCAAAGGTGTCAGTGGCCCTAAATGCAAACCGAGGATGCTACCGGGGAACCACTTCTTCAGATTCTGCAGCAATTTCTCCAACCAAAGCTTTGAGGACAAAGATTTTTCTAAGGGAGAGGGGATGTTAGGAACCCGTGTCAACCCTTCTCTTTACTATGTTAGTATATTATTGTTGGACGCATATGCTTTGTAAGTCATCCCGTAGTATTTGTTGATCCATAGTTTATATTATCCCATAGTATTGGACGCATATGCTTTGTAAGTCGTCCCATAGTATTATATGTCCCATGGTTTTGACTCATAGTATTGGGCATAGACTTAGTATATAAGTGTGTGTTGAGGTCATTGAAGGTACCGTGAAGTTAGTTGTATTGAGCTTTCTCAAAGGGGGTTTCCCCCTTGAAGTGGCCCGTGATCAATATAAAAGTGATTATGAGTTCTATTGTTTTTGATATCTCATGTATTTGCATTAATTAATTATCGCAGGTTCTCCACAATATCATTAGACTACTTTGTCTAGATTATTTGATCAAGAATGGGTGCCTCCAATTCTCCTTGATCTCTGCTTCTCCTTTTTCCTTTCCTCATAACTGCCTTGGTTGCCTTACTGTAAAAGTAGTCCCCCAGGGGAACAATTACATCATTTTCAAAAGTAGCCACCATATCAGTGGATGATGTGCTCATATCTGTTGTTGTAACCAAAAGGGGTGTCTGGGTGATAGTAGGACTAGGAATAGACATAGCAACCTGAGATGAGATTTGGGAAGGAGGGAAAGCTTCACTAGTTGATGGTACAGTGGTTGGTGAAGGAATGGAAGTAGAACTTCATGTGGTGAATCTTGAGTATCAACAACTAAAGGTGAAGAAGGGGAAAAGGGATTTGGGACATCAGTAACTGAGGGTAATGAAGGAGATGGAGGTGATTGCAAGGGGACAATTGAAGACTGGACCTCTACAATGGCTGATGGGGAAATAGGGAGTGGAATTTTCAAAGCTCGAGGTGTAGGAGTGATAAAATTAAACGCATCAAACAACCAAGACAAGGTTGTTGGAGGTGTCACCTCAGAAGTTGTAACCAGAGAAACTTTTGCTGAGGGAAGTGATGTGGTTGAAGTTATTGCATCAAGAACAACAGAAACCTGAGAGATATTCTTACCTAAAGTGGGTTCATTCATAACTATGGTGTCCAGAAAATCTGAGACTTCTTGTGAACCTTCAATGATTTCTTCCAATACAGGTACAAGAGAAATTAATTCATCCTCCCTGTCACTATCTTCGATATTGAAAGTGGGAATCTGGGAGGGAGTAGTTATGAGATTTTGTCTTTTTGCTGGATTAGTGACCACAATTACCTATACATCACTTACTGAGCTGGATGGATTGACCTCTTTATTATGCAGCACTGAGGTCATTTGTTCTAGTTCTTTCTTTGCTTGCTGGGAAGTTTGCATTAATACTTTGTATTGTTCAACAATGCTTATCTTAGGAGACTCCTCCATAGGTCCTTTTCCTTTATCACCATCAGGATAAGTCAGGATGAGAGGGGTTTTAGCTTGCTGATCCTCCTTCTCTTCTCTTTCCCTTCTTACCTGCTCAATCAAATCGAATTCCATTTTCATGTAGCTGAAAACCTTATCTCCGAGCTCTTGCCAATATAGCAAAATCTGGTTCTGTTCATCCCTGCTTTTGGCCTTTTCCAGGACTTCAGAAAAAGTATTGACTCCCAGGTAGATGGAGTCATCTGAGACATCTTAATGTACATAGCTCATCTTCATATGATTGTGCTTGAAATGAGCATCTAGGAATCATTTAGGATCATGTATTCTTTTAGGAGCATATCCTAGTTTCAAAGAAGCAATCTTGTTACCCAATACTTGAGCCCAGGTGGAAGTAGGGATAGCCAAAGGTCCAAGTTTCAAGGGGAATTTGGGCCATCCTCTTCTCTTGGGACCTGTAAGTTTGAGATAAACCCCTTCTATTATAGTCTGATATGATACTTCTTCAATCAGAAACCTATCTGGAACAATTCTAGGTAGCAGGTGAACAACACTGCTTTCCCATATTCTGACATAGGAGAAAGATTCCCCTACATACCAATCTCCAATTGTGGCAATGAAAAGCTTGGCATCGACTGAGAAAGCTGGTGCATCTTCCTTAAATATATTGAGATAAATGGCACCGAGGAAATGATCACAAATGTCATATAATAAATGTACATAATTATCCTCCCACAGTGCAAAATGATATATGTGAGCAGGAGGAGCAACGAGAGTCCAATTCCATCCCAAATTGGGATGTTGAAATTCAACACAGAAAACATCCATCACATAGGCTGAAAGAAAGAAATAGGGTTTCTGTGTAGAAGGAGATTTCTGATATTTTTCAATTGTTGTTTTAAGCTCAAAAGACAAAATAGAAGCCCAAGGAAAAGATTCACTTGTATTTAAGACATGATGAGCCACAGGATCCCATTCAACTTTGAAAATTGAGGAATTAGGAAGGCCATATAGCCGAGAAAGCATAGCTGCCAATAATGAGTAGGGTTCTTTAAACCATGACACTGGGTATAAGTTGTCAGTCCTGCGCATAAAAATGGCTGGTTTGTGCATCTAGGATTTGAGCATTTCATTGAAATTGAACCTGGCGTTGGCGGAATCCAGGAATGCAGTATTAAGGATCTGTACAAGTTGTCTTAGAGAAAATGCCTTGATAAATACCTTAGGATGGAAAGTGGTTAATTGTGAACCCGTGCTATCATTGAACGAGGGGTCTTTGGGGTTGCCATGCTCTACTATCCATTTAACTGCATCGATATAAGGCAAGATGGCAGGCCTGGAAGTAATTGCATGAAGCTGAGAGTTCCTAATTTTCTCATGGGCTTGGCAGTGATTCTCAATGTCGAAATAGGTCATCATATCAAATATTGAGTAGATTTTAGACCAGTCCACCTGGTAGGTTTCAGTGATTTTCCCACTAGTGTCTAAGAAGATGACAAAATTTGGGTCCTTGTTCAATTGGTCTCTTAGGGTAGTCTTAGAACATGTGTTGCGCGACATGTTTGCAGACTGGAGAAATCTGACAAATGGATAAACAACAATAAAAGAACACTCTGAAAATGATTAAAACTGTAAATAACTGAATAAAGGAAAAGAGAAAACCAACCTGCTTCAGCTAAAAAAGGCGGGCAAGGAACCTCTGGTAAAAATTCACAGTAAAATTCAAGCAGCAAGGTAATTTTCCAAATTCAAAAAGATAGCGAAAAATAAGAAAAATGATCTATTTAATAATTTGAACGGGTAAAATATGAGTTGTCGGATCAAAACCCATCAATGGATAAGATCATTTTTTAAGATTTGCAGGATATGAATTGCAGGATCAAAACCACGTTTATTGAAGCAACAAATATTTTCGCAATACGTAATCCGCAAATTGCATGTTGCGGGATTGCAAAGTTCAAAAATTTATTCAACAACTTCCCGCAATCCGCAATTGCGGGTTTCGGGAACACAAACAACCTTTGATATCAAATATCTTTTCCGCAATCCGCAATCCGCAATTGCGGGTTGCGGAATGAAAAGTTCTACAAACATATTTACATGGTCTTCCTACAATCCGCAACTTGCGGGTTGCGGGATGGAAAACACTCAAAAAGGAAAAACAATCTCTCGCAATCCGCAATTGCGGGATGAAAAATGACCTTTTGAGAGGAATCAAAGCTTCCCGCAACTTTCAGAAAAACAGTAAAAACCGGAAATTTTCAAAGGGAAAAGCTATAATTAAATGAGAACAATGCAAAGGCATAAAATCATAATAAACATGATGAAAAACCCCATAAGGACAAAGGAATATAAACCATTACCTTTGTAGTGAAAAAATGTTGGGCTCCCGTGTTCCATTAGAACATGGGATTTGTTGTACCTACAACAAATGGCGACTGACTGGGACGAACTAGTTATTTATGTGAATAAAACCTTAGTTAAAGAAAACATGTTAGTCTACTAATATTCCAACCCAAAATTTAGAAGATGTTCATAAAGAAATACAAACAACAAGCAGAGTTAAGCATATGATTGATATACTCCCATCCATAATCATTAAAAATGATGCAAATCTGATAAGGAGGTGTAAGAAATAACAAGAATTCATTACCATTATGCAATCATGAGAATCCAACTTGAGTTGAACCTAGAGGCAAACTTAAAACTGCTCTGGATATCCAAATTATAGACCACCCTAATTTATTAACTGGTTTTATTTATATACAAATGGTTTTTGGACCACTTCCCTGACTTGGTAATCAGATGTTAGCAATGCTATTCACAGACTTGATCAAGCTAGCTCGGTAAGGAGACTCCTTGTATTCCAGTTATGACACTGAAAGCAACTATCATGGCTTGGTGACCACAAAATGATAATTTCAGTCCAAAATCAAACCCATGATCATGGCAGGGATGGCTTGTGATAAGACCCCCCTGTCCTTATATACAACAAGTGTCTTACAAAAGAAAACAAAGATTTATTAAAGTGCAAATTACAAGACACTACCATGGCTTGGTAACCACATAACAGTATTGTTACTCACTAGTGCTTTGCAGATCATGAATGGATCGACCTGTAATAGGATCTTCCACCTTTCAACAAAACTGAAATTCATCTCCCAAGTTTGGTGGCTTGATGTGAAGATGTCATTCCACAAAACACTTATGACCCTAATGGGATAGCTCATGATAAGACCCCCCCATCTTGTAATCCACAATTATTGAGAAACTTATTATCAAAGTGACTGTAATAGGATCCAGAGCAGATAAAGCTGACCAGGTTATTAAGATATGTTGCTTCACCAAAGAAACATAAGATAAGAAACACCAGTCATTCCCCATACCTCAATTAAACAAATAAAACATATGTAAAGATGGATCAAGGTGGGAAAGTATCAATCTAGGCTCTGCAATTATTGATTGTAACTCCTGTACAAAACAAGTTCTGTCATAGGCTGAGGAAAGCTAAAACTGACCATGCATTCTAAGAACTTTCAGACTATGTCAATCTTGAGACAAATTGATAGATCAACCATTTCCAAATGTGTGTGGGAGTTATCTCAACACAAAATAATATAAAATGGAAAAGCAATCAAATAAAAAAGAAAAGCAAACACACAAAACTTATGTACAAAATGCATCAAATTGTTCAGACAAAATACTTCTTGAGCAGAGAAAAAATCACTGTATAAGTGTCAATGAATCCCTCCAGTGTTTGCAACCGAACAGTACTATGACCAATCTTTTCTGTAACAATGAAAGGTCCTAGCCAAAGGCGTTGAAATTTGGTGTATTCATTTTTGTCCTTATGTTGTTTATCCCATCTCAATACCAAATCTCCTACTGAAAAATCTCCATCAGAGGAGGATTTCTCATCGAACCATATTTTAACCATCTATTGATGTTGATACAATTTGTTTTTAGCCTTTTCCCTGTTTTCCTCCAACTTAAGCAAGGTATCAATTCTCTGCTGCAGGGGGGAGGAATCATCTTCTTGAACGGATTGGGCTAGCTATAATGAGGGAATGGTAAGGTTATATGGTGGGATGTCTTCCTTGCCATACACTAGACAATAAGGAGAGTTTCCGATAGCTGCCTTTGGGGTAACTCGGTTTGCCCAAAGAGCACTGGAAAGCTGTGTGTGCCAATCTTTGTGATGGGAGGCTACTGTCTTATTCAAAAATTTTATCAAGTTCTTGTTAGAAGATTCAGCAAGCCCATTTCCCTGTAGATAATAATTGGCAGAAAATATCAATTTGATCCCTTTTTCAAGGGCATACTATGTAAGATCAATGGAGGAAAAGTAGGATGCATTGTCAAAGACAAGATATTCAGGGGCTCCAAACCTTGTGACTATTTGGTTGTCCAGGAATGATATCACTTGGTTTGTGTTACATTGCTTGAGAGGGACTGCCTCTACCCATCTGGTAAATTAGTCCGTTGTTGTCAAGATATACCTATGTTGCAGGGAAGAAACAGGATTAATGGGTCCAACAAAATCTAGTCCCCATTGCTGAAATGGAAACTGAACTGTTACCGACTGCAAAGGAAAAGTAGGTTTCTTGAATTTCCCCGCACACTTCTGACATGGTTCACACCTTCTGACATGATCATAGGCATCTTTGAATAGAGTAGGCCAATAATATCCTTCTCTGCAAATCTTGTGGGTTGTGGTTTCACCTGAAAAATGCCCTCCAGCAGGTCCTGCATGAAATTGTAAAAGAAAGTCATCAGTTTCATTTTTCTCCAAACATCTAAGGAAAACTCCATCGTAATTTTTCCTAAACAAAAATCCATTAATAAATTGATATGGAGCAGCCTTTAATCTTAAAGCCCTGCGTTTTTTGAATTCAAGGGTTTCAGGAGAAAACCCATGCCTTAGAAAAAACTTAATATGATCGTACCATTCAGATGTTGGAGTTTCTATGGCATTAACAGAACCTGTAGGAACATTTTCCTCCTACTCCCATTCAGTCTGTTGCTGTACAGGTTCGTTTGACTGAGCAGTGAGTAGGCACAAACCTTGTCCTTTTACAATCTTCGTTGGTCTGATTTCCAGGTCATATTCCTACAAAGCTATCATCCAATGGGCTCTTTTCTCACCTAGTTCTTTCTGAACCAGAACATTTCGAATGGCTATATAAGGCACGATAACCTTAGTTCAAGATTTCAATAAATACGGTCTGTAATGTTTTACAGATTTTTATACCGCATAAGCTTGCTTGTCAATTTGAGAGTAGTTAAGTTATGCTCCCTTAAATGTTGACCTCATGAATGAAATAAGAATTTTAGTATCATTATCATGCTTCTGTGTTAAGACAGCTGCATAAGAAAAATCAGTAGCAAAGGTATACAAAATAAAATATCTGTCAAAATATGGAGACATCAGAGCAAGGGCTTCTGCAATGGCTCTCCAAATTTCAACAAATGAATCTTTTTGTTCCTCATACCACCTAAACTGTGCATCTTTTTTAACTAACTGTTGAAATGGCTTAATAATTTGTGCAAAATTTGGAACAAACCTACGTACAAAATTAATCTTACCGAGGAATGATTGCATGGCTTTGCGTGAACCAGGAAAACCAATCTTTGAAATAGATTGAGTGCGTTCAGGATCAATAGTCATACCTTCCTTAGAAACAATGAAACCCAAGAGCTTACCTTCTGTTACTGCAGATATGGACTTCTTAGGGTTCGACGAAATTCCGTACTTCCTGCAGCGTTCAAACACCTGTTTCAGAGTAGACAAATGTTCATGTCATTTTTTTGAATAGATAGTAATATCATCGAAGTATACTACGACATAATTGTGCATCAAACCTTTGAAAGCTATATCCATATCTCTTTGGAATGTGGCTCCTGCATTTATCAGCCCGAAAGGCATTCGCCTGTAAGCGAAGGTACCCCAAGGGGTTCTGAAAGTTGTTTTCAGTTGGTCATTAGGGGAAACCATGACTTGGTTGTATCCTGAGAAACCATACATGAGAGAGATCTTAGACCTTGCTACCTTTTGTAGAATCTGCTCCATAGGAGGAATAGGGTAGTTATCCTTTTCGGAAGCTTTGTTCAAATTTATGAAATCAACACAAAGTCTGATTTCCCCATTCTTCTTCCGAACAGGTACCAGGTTGGAAATCCATTGTGTACGTCTGATAGGGAATATGATTCAAGCTGTCGGTAACTTCTCAAGTTCTTTCTTTACAAAGGGTTCCAAACTGGGATGCATCTTCCTTAGCTTCTACTGGTAAGGTTTCACTTCTGGTTTCATCAGTATGTTATGATGCATGATGCTAGTGTCAAAATTCTTTAGTTCATAATAGGTCCATGCAAAAACATATTTGAACTCTTTACATAATATGATAAAAGCTCTTCTTTCTTCAACAGATCAATCAACCCCAAGGTTTATGAATCGGGGATTCTGTTCAGTACCTAGGTTGACTAGCTCATAATTCAGAGATGAACTCCGAGTCTTACAGTTGGTCTTCTGTTTGAACTTATCTTGCAAGTCATAAAATTTCTCTAAGTTGATGACTGATTTTGGGATAATGTTGGAAGGATCAGACAGAGACTTCTCATGCTCAGCCTCATCTATTGCAATGTCTTGAAAAGTATCATGGGCTGTGAGAAAATCTAGTATTTGCTAGTCATCCTCAAACACTTTCCAGTTTGTTACATTATCAGGGATGGAAGGCCTATACATAAGTTTTATTGAAAAGGTTTCAGGTGACAAGCCTTCTGGTGGAATCAACCTAGATGCAGTATTTTCTAAGAGGTCATCATCAAAGTTCCATGATCTAGGGATTGACTTGATGTTGAATACAGAGAAACAGTTAGTGAGATCTCTTACCATTTTTTGATAATTAGTTAAACGTGGAGACAAACAGTGTATATTGTTTCTTACCTGTTTAACTATAATTTTAGAATCTCCAAAACATTCTATTACTTGTGAACCCATATCAATAGCCTTCTTGAGTCCCTAAACCAGAGCCTCATATTTAGCTACATTATTGGTACATTCAAACTTAAGTCTGCAAGCAATCATGGTTTTGGTCCCTTTTGGATCAATAAGGACACAAACTGCACCAGCTCCATCTTTAGATCTGGAGCCATCAAAGAATAAATTCCATGCAATAGGATCTATCCTAAAATTTATATTAACATTATAAACATTACGTACAATAGTTCCAGAGAATGGTACAGAAGTAACATTGGTAATTTGTGATTCATTTTGTACATTCTCATCTGGTGAAGAATTAGCTGGAAGATCCCCAAAGAAGGTATCAAATGTGAAATGCTCAATATGTGAACTGAAATAACAAGCAGGTTCACTTGAATCATTAAGGTCAGCGACTGTTTGCTTCATAAATGGTTCCCTATTGATCTTAATCTTATTTGGTTGTCCATTGTAGGGTAGCCACAGGTGAGACCAATCAGTGGAAAATTATCCTTTGAGCTTCTCTGACCAATCTCTACTCGGCCACATTCCATAGGCTTCTGGAATGTCAGCTACAACGATATCTATGGTCTGGTGGATCCGGGGATCAACAGATAATTCCAACAACACATTTTTTAATCTCCCCACTACTCTCACTTTAGATCTGTCAAGTTGGACAATCTAAGTAGGACAGGGTTCCCAAGCAGAATTTAATTTTCTGTAGACAAACAGGGGCATCACATTAGAGGAGGCACCTGAATCTATCATACAATTATGTACATTTCTATTGAAGATTTCAAAGGTAAGCAAGAAAGGAGGTGTCCTCTTGCTTCCAGGTTTCTGATCCTCTGGTTTGGTAAAAGAGTCTAAGTTATGGTTTTGTGTTTCCCTTGGTTGTTTGATTATCATGCTTTTAGGTAGAGAATCCCTCATAGCCAGGGATTTTCAGAAGTTCAAACAAAGAAATATTTTCTTTGACTCTTTTCAAATCTTCAGCCAAACTGTACTCCATTTTAGGAATGACTGTATCCTTTTGAGGAACAATTTTACTTTTGTTGGGAATTGCTATTGAAGATGAAGGTTCCTGAGAGGGTTGTCCTTTTGAAAAGGTGTTATAAGGATGTTGAACATTGAACACTGTCTCAGGTTCTTATTCTTCTTCATTCATTGGGAGTTTAGAAAAATAGCTTATAGTATTAATCTGTGGATCCTCTTCTTCATCTCCTTCTTCTAGTAACTGTGGATCTTGATTTGTTTGATCATCATAGGGTTCAGGGAAATTTTGTGATTCAGTGGCCATTGATTTAAAGATAGAATAAATTTCTTCAGACGTTAGTCCTTCATTAGGATTAGGAGGTGGTGGATTTTGGGGAGGTTGATAAGGTCTCCTAAAAGGTGGCCTTGCAAAACCTCTGTTATTATTTTGATTTTGATTATTATTCTTTTTTAAATCAACCATCTCATTTGACATTTTCTTGATATCAGTCATTTCAAAAGCATCTTTGTTTTGAGTGGTGGGTTTGGGGGCATTATCAAATTTCTTTTTGGATGTGGAAGGTTGTTCTTCTGAAACATCAGGATTGTCCTTTAGACAGAACATATCCTTTTCAACCTGAATGGCTTCAGCATAAACCTCAAACAAGTTGTCTTTATGTGCTCTTTTGACCCACATCGCAATAGGAACAGGTAAGCCCTTTTCATAATAAGCAACCAATAGTTCTTCTGCAGGAAGAAGAGTGGCAGGGATCCTATTTTTCAGATAAGAAAATATTTGATTATAGTCTTTGACCCTCTCTTTACCTCTAATATTCATGGAATACAATTCTAAGACTAGATCTTGTGGAGTTTTATCATCCCCAAACTTATGGATAAACAGTTTTTCAAACTCATCCCAAGAAGTTATGGATCTGGCCTCTAAGAAAAAGTACCATGTGGATGCTTTTCCTTCAAATGTATAAGGGAATAGTCTGCAAACCACATCTTCATTGAAAACACTCCTAAGTATGATGGCTTGCATAAAGGTTTTGATGTGATCTAATGCAGGTGATTTATTATCTGGATTGAACTTAGGAAGCCACTTCTCAGGGTTTTTAGGAAATCTATGTTGGTCCCCAAGTATAAATACAGCATCTTGGTCAAGCCAAGGTCTGTTCTGGCCTTCTTCAACCATTGGTTTTTCTTCCTCTTCTTCATATGAAGAGCTAGAGGAGTGTTCACTTTCATATGAGGAGGATGATGATGGAGGAGTGGGTGGTGGTCCACCAGTTGCAATGTTAGGTTGATCTTGCGATACTCCTTGAAAGAGCGAATCAAGGTTGTACTCAGGGGATCTTGTACGATCAATTGTATCTTGATTCTCAGTGCTTTGTTCACCTGTCTGTTGACCTTCTTGGTTATTAGTCAGCATAATGACGTTCTGTTGAATTGCCGCTAGTCCTCTATTTCGTTGTTCAGTAATTCTTTGTTGTATTCTAGCAACACTATCATTAGAACTTTTCAGTATTTGTTCAAGTGAAAGGGGTCCTCTAGTAGGTGATATGATAAGGATATCCCTTCTATTTTCCTGCTCAGCTGCAGGTGTACCAGGAATTACAGTTGGTTGTTTAGATGTAGATGCATGTGATTGGATATGAGTGACAATCGACGATGTTCTTGCTGGAGTAGGTTTAGTAGTATTTTGTTTAGGCATATTTTACTATTGGCCCTCCTTCTACCGCCATTTGTTGAGGCCTCGAGTGTGTAGGGTGCTGGAATGGGTTCCAAAGCTCTCAAAAGAGGAAGAAAACCCAGCCAAAGGCTTCAGATAATCCTACGCAAGTATTACCCTATCCTCGAGCTGTTTGGAATAGTGATCTCCCACGGATACAAAGGCCTTCGTTGGCACTTGTGGTTTTGATCCTAAAAGGATCTGTCTTCCAATGAAGGAAAACAAAGTGTGTTCAGTTTGAAACAAATCTACCTAGAAAGGGAAATCTAAGGTAAGTTAGACCTACTCTAAAAGGTGTCTTGTTTGAATGCAGATTAACTTGATGTGAAAATAAATAAGTATGTTCATCCACTTGATATAAATGTGAAGGAGATCAATTTCTTATCTGCTTAAATTACAACCAATCAATAAAAATTAACTGAATGCAATATTAAGTGTTTAAGCTCATTCAAGATTAACCTGTAACCAATATGTCAATTGAAAAATTAACATAGATAACAATTTACTGTGAATCATTTGTACAAATAGACAAATATTTCAGTTGAAGAAATTCAATTAAAACATAATGCATACAGAGATCAAACGTAAGGAAAAATCCAAATCAGAGATCTTTGCATGAAATAATAATTGCAAAGGATTAAACAACATAGATAACAGTCTAAAGTAAAAATCAGTATTTATCAAGGAAACTCGATCAATGGACAAAATATGATTCAAGAGAATAACATTACTGTATTAATGAAAGTCTGTAAGAAATTACAAGCTCAACATAAAATAGAGTATCTCCAGTCTTCTTCTGTCGATTTCTACCCCAAAATGATCATCCCTTGCCTAATAGACATCTACCCCTTAAATAGTAATTTACAAAAATAATACAAAGGATAAATTCCCCTTAAACATGGATTACAAAATCATATTATTTAATTAAGTGAGGAAATCTTGCCACTTGGCCCAAATTTCCATCAGTTCATCTATATCTAGATATTTAGGAGATTTGAGCCCCAGCTGGGCATCACATGTGGATCCTTCAATCTCATTTTTGGCTAATCTATGCCACATGCGGATAAAAACATAGATCTTTCCTTCCATGGAGACAAGTTGCCTGATCAACTAATCCATGTCTTCAATTTGGATGTGCTCAATCTGCATGATCTTCTCTCTAAATTCGTCACGACGAGATTCGACCTGCTTTATCAACAATTTTGGTTGATCTGCCTTTTCGATGAGCCCCATTGCAGGGAATGCCAACATCTCCATGAGATTTTCTGAGGCATACCATCTTCTCCTACAATTTGCTTGAGCCTGATTTATGGTATCCTCCACCATCTCAATGACATTCTCCCAAGCCCGCACGACAATCCTAATCCTTCTGAATTTGAGACTGTCCAATTTAGGAATATCAACTGGCTTATCTTCAATATACTTCTGCCAATCCATGATGTCTTCTACAACTTTAGAAGCTTGTTTTTTTTTTTTTTTTTTTTCTGTGCTTGCTCAAGGTACTAGACATCTTGTCAAAGGCGATGTAGGTCTCATGAATTTCACCCAAGGTGGTAAATATATCAACTAGAAGCTTATGATGCTCCTGGTTAACATGAATAGCTAGGCCCTTGAACTCTTGTTGTAAAAACCTGGAAAAAACAGAGGAGGCTGCACTTGCAGTTGCATCCTCAAGTTGTTTCTTTAGTACAACCATTCTTTCCTCGTTGACAGCGTTTTCTGCTTTTGTATCATGAATTGTATCTTGAAGAGAAGTATTCTGCAACTGTAGATCTTCCAACTTGTCTTCAAATATCTTCCTTAGATCCTGAACATAAACTTCATGTTCTTCCTTGGTTGTTTCCAATTGCTCTTGAAGTTGTTTCAGTTCTTCTTTTTTCAAGTCAATCTCCCTGTTAAAGGTCTTGACTGAATCAAAATTTGCTCATACAAATGCACCCAAGGCCGTAGCTGCATCCACTGCTTCTTCCTGGATATCATCAGACTACTTTGTCCAAATTATTTGATCAGGAATGGGTGCCTCCAATTCTCCTTGATCTCTTCTTCTCCTTTTTCCTTTCCTCATAACTTCCTTGGTTGCCTTATTGTAAAAGCAGTCCCCAAGGGGAACATTTACATCATCTTCAAAAGTAGCCACCATATCAGTGGATGATGTGGTCATATCTGTTGTTGTAACCAAAAGGGGTGTCTGGGTGACAGCAGGACTAGGAATAGACATAACAACCTGAAATGAGATTTGGGAAGGAGGGAAAGCTTCACTAGTTGATGGTACAGTGGTTGGTGAAGGAATGGAAGTAAGAACTTCATGTGGTGAATCTTGAGTATCAACAACTGAAGGTGAACCCTACTCGCTTTGTGACATGTTCAGTTGAGATTAGTCTAAATAACTAATGTATAAAAATACACTTTATTAGATTCATTAGCTAAATAGAATAATTTCACTTTATTACTAAAGTGATTACAAAGTAGATTTAACTCAAACTACTTCCAACACATTCACATTGAACTTGTGCAAAATTTCTTATTTGGGATACAATCTTCAAGACTTCATGTATGGGTTCTCTTAGTATAACCAGATCCAAATCCATTACCATGATCAATACAAAACTACATTTATAACACCCTAAGGGACTTTCACTTATCATGTCATCCCATTTTGACTCGAGAATGCTATAGAAACTTTCTAATGTAGCCTTATCTTTGTGTTCCATGACATGGTCCACGTCATGCTCACCTATTGATCCCAATATCTATCCTAGAGGAATTGAAATGAATGGATTCCCTTTGAAGCATATCCTTCCATATGGATACTCTTGGATTACCACTATATGCTACTCCCAAGAATCAAATAAGTCTTGGGATAACACACTCCCTATCGCCTCCTCCCTCTAGATGAAGCATGATCTCCACCCATTATTCCATCCACAACTCTTGTAGCTCCCCATTGCTTATCATGTGATGTATTTGAATTAGTGGGACTCACTCGAAGAAGACATAACATATAATTACGCCAAAGTAAAACTCCCCTCAATCATACTTATGAAAATAGGTAAGTTGTGTTCTCATCCATAAATATATGAACCCATTAATATCGAGTTACAATGATAACCTATGAGGCTCATTTTACCACCCGATATTCAATGGGTCACAAATGTCCCACCAAACCACAACAAATATATTTTCCACTACCTTCATCCATAATAAAAAGATCAAACTCACTAGGAT